>JAUIMM010001159.1:0-635000 GCA_031769625.1 Taudactylus pleione
TCAAACGGTTACTTAAAACCAGTCAGTGTAGGGGGAATGAATACATCTTCCAATCAGCGTACAACATAATGTAGAGGTAGAATTGCTATAAGACATTCCCTGATCCCATTGTTTTGCCTGAATTTTCTTCTTTAAAATATGGACACGACCATTGCCGACAGGGCGTAAATCCATCGGCAGGAAAGCTCCCCGCAAGCAGCTGGCAACTAAAGCTGCTCCTTAAGTAGCCGCATAGCTAGCAGCGCCGCGGTATTCTGTAGTACCCGCATCTTCCTGCCAGCCTGTCGCTGCCTTGGACAACCAATCAGCTCCTGTCATTTTAGACAGTTTGAAAAATGAGTTAAGAGCTGATTGGTTGGTACTTTTTCTCTCTCCAAACTTTGATAAATCTCCCCCTAAAGCTCTTCAGAGCCTGCTAGAGTGTTATGGTATCAACTCCACCCCCTCTTGATCTATGCGGTTTGTAGTGAGCTCAGTGCACTAAATTATAAATCTTAAATCGGGCTCATATACTCGCATTGGAAATCAGCTCTTCAGGGACGGGTTGGGTGGCTCTGAAAAGAGCCTTTGTGTTATGGTGGGAACAAATATCTAGCAGTAACTTTACTTGCTCTTAGCGGACTTGTGGCTCTCGGTCTTCTTGGGCAGCAGTACAGCCTGGATGTTCGGCAGGACGCCTCCCTGGGCGATAGTCACCCCACCGAGCAACTTGTTTAGTTCTTCGTCATTGCGCACAGCCAACTGTAGGTGGCGGGGGATGATGCGAGTCTTCTTGTTATCTCGGGCGGCGTTTCCGGCAAGTTCTAGAATCTCAGCCGTCAGATACTCGAGCACTGCGGCCAGATACACTGGGGCTCCGGCTCCCACACGCTCAGCATAGTTTCCCTTCCTCAGTAGACGGTGGACGCGACCTACCGGAAATTGGAGTCCGGCCCGAGATGAACGAGTCTTAGCCTTTGCCCTGGTCTTACCGCCTTGTTTCCCTCTTCCAGACATGCTCGAGCCACACAGATACAAAGTTATACACGCTATAAAGATGAGGTAATGGGTCTATAACGTCGCCCTCCTCCTTACCTATATATACTAATATTGTATCCTGTACTTGCTCTGTGATTGGTTAGCTTACACGGCAACCAATGCAGCACAAGTTCATGCACTGACCAATCAACAAATGTAGGGTGGGGTTATGATGCCGTTCAACATCACATGATACGTCTACCCAATAGTGCAGTCTGCAGGGGTGAAGCCTCATTTGCATGAGTTGTCAATAAATAGAGCAGTTTCTGGGCGTTGATGGTCACATTTGTATTTTCTTGCTTTCTAAAGCTGTAGAGAGAGTTCATTGATAATGCCTGATCCAGCCAAATCTGCTCCGGCGGCTAAGAAAGGCTCAAAGAAAGCGGTGACTAAGACCCAGAAGAAAGATGGGAAGAAGCGTAGGAAGACCAGGAAGGAGAGTTACGCCATTTACGTCTACAAGGTGCTGAAGCAGGTGCATCCTGATACTGGCATCTCCTCTAAGGCTATGGGTATCATGAACTCTTTTGTGAATGATATTTTTGAACGCATTGCAGGGGAAGCTTCCCGCCTGGCTCATTACAACAAGCGCTCCACCATCACTTCCCGGGAGATCCAAACCGCTGTACGTCTGCTGCTGCCGGGAGAGTTGGCCAAGCACGCCGTGTCTGAGGGCACCAAGGCCGTCACCAAATACACCAGCGCCAAGTGATCTGCTTTCCTTCTCCCTCCCACATCAACACAAAGGCTCTTTTAAGAGCCACCCACCTCCTCTCTAATCGAGCTGTAGCTATTGCTGTGACCCCTGTACTGGGCTGATAGGAACGTGCTGTTTTCGATTCTTCTATGTTTTAACTTATATTTGATCAAAAAAATTGATATGGCGATTCCACTCATGTACATTCTGTATCCTTTATGTAGGTGTTGGTGCTCAGCTAGAACAGTTATTGAATTTTTGCTTTTTAATCTGTCGGAAATTGAACATTGGCAGCAGCAGCGACCTCATGTGGTCACTGGAGGAATAGTGGTTAAGTTAAAACTTCGTTTATAGTCTCATCTGCACTATCTGTCCCCAGTATTATACTAGTACAGCTTTAATGTCAGCTGAGTTCAATAAAGCTTTAGATTATCCCCTTCATTTGCCAATAATTGGAGGTGGGAGACTCATTTAATTAAAACCACAAACTATTGTTAGTTCATTTTATTTAAATACATATAAAGATTTATACAATCTACTTTTAATGTCTATACCTCACAGTGTGCTGATGGTTATCCTTATAAAGTGCACAATGCTTCCAAAGTTTCTGAGCATAGGGACGCTCGCTGCTACCCTCATATCTGTCCAGCGTAAACATCAGTAATATTGATGCAGATCGGGCAGCCATGCATCATACTGTAGTTGGCAAGTCTGACCAGCAGCAAACACAGCAGCTCTCATGCTGCGTAGGAGATCACAATGGATAATTTATGCACACCGCTGAAACAGGTAGACACCTGTGTTTACTTAACAACCCCCAGTTACCTCCCCCAAACCCTGGCTACCTGGCACTCACTTTGCAAATGTAATTATCGCTAAAAGATCGCTGCGTGTGCATCTTGCATACACGTACAACGGCAAACAATCGCTCAATCTGCGTAAATATCGGCATTGCCTACTTCTCTGAATCAGGCCCACTGTGCAAGGTAAAGTGGATTTAAGCAAGTTCATCTGTGCTGTCTGAATCATCTAAAGAGGCTTACATGTAATACATTCCTGATTTAAAGTGCTAAAGCATATACTGGAAATTGGTTTAAAATCCTGACAGGAAGTACCCAAGCATCATAAACCTTACCTGACATAAAGAATACCACAAAGTCTTTTGACTCATCCGGTTCCTCAGCTTCCTCAAAAATAAGCCCAAAAACAAACACCAATTTAAAAAAAAAAAGCAAGTTAGAAAAAACACCCCAATTCTACTTGTTATCAGCGGAATTGGCAACAATGGGCCTGGCCAGCAAGGAACATTTTGAGAACAAGACCTGAACTGGGACCCCAGCCCATGATGGCAAAACTGAGTTGTGATCCCGAGTGCTGGGAGTCTGCAGAGAATCTCCAGGCTGGTAATGAGACCTGGGATAGGAATTTATGTATTGATTACAAGTTTTTTTTTAACATGTCAACATTCTGACCGAACAGGATGACTAGGAGTTACAGATCTTGGATTTGTTCAGAGACTGTAACCTAACAGAGTCCTCTGACTTTGCTGCTGTGTGTACTAACCAGATGTGGGATTAGATTATGCTTGAGATCTGCATATCTGGCAGAAGAGTAAACAGAGTGTTAAGGAGATCAGGGCAGTGCTCCAGCGTTCTTGAGATAGGACATTTGCACTGTACTTCAGTGGGGTAGGCAGCTTTTGATGTGAGGGGCAGCAAAGAGGCAAAAACAAAAGGCCCCCGGGCATTTAAATATGAAAATATCAAAATGTAAATACATTATTTCCAGCCAAACTGCACCACTAATTACACCTAGCAATACAATAAAACACATATACTACAGCAATCTTAAACATTACAGCAATACCCCAACCTCTCACTGAAATCTTTTATAGCAACCCCCATATTATACCAATACCCCCATAGGCGCACATTGCTTATTTCATTAGTCTTTTCACTGCTTATGGTAGTGTGTAGCACTACTTTGATGCTACATATTATACTGCCTCCACAAATTCCTTCTCTGGTGTACATCCATTCATCTGTATGTGAAAGGACTGAGATCCCACTTTCAGCATTGTCTTTAGAGGCCACCATCAGGGAGGTGTAGGTTATCCGTCTCAATATGGCCTTCTATGTGACTGATTCTGCATCTATGTACACAAACACCATCAGCGACATGCCCGTAGTACTCCCATAGGACATAACATCTCTATGCGTCTGACTAGCTTTCCTTGGTGCACCTTAGTAAATCTTCAAGTTTATTCGAGTAAAAAGACTGATTGAGTCGGGAGCCAAGCAAAAAGAGAAAACGGGTCAACCATGGACAAACCATGCTGCAATGTAAGGGGTACAAATACATGTTATTTACATGCAGTGGTAATACTGGCTGCTTATGCAACACAGATGGCAGACATCTTTATTTCACACTGCAATTTATTTTTGTGTTAGGGCACACCCCTCCTTAATTTAAATTACTGCACCTTTTAAATTTGCCGCCACCAACCACCACCACCACCCTTCCCTACAGCACAGAATGGTTCTACCAAAGTGAAAAGTTACTTCCTCCTTTAGCTTGGCTCCCAACTCAGTATCAGCACCAAAGTGCCCAGGTTTCCAGCTCCTACTTCTGTACCACATGATATTCCCAGTGTCCCACTATGGGCTGTATTTACTACAATCCGCAGATTGTAGTGTGATATTACTGACTGAATTCGCATCACAGGGATTTACTACAAATCCCTTGCAGGGACAGAGCTTGCGAGAAACCTCTGTCCCTGCAAATCCCCTTTGGAGCCTTATCCCGGTATTTTCGCAAAAAATACAGATTAAGTACCCGCGCATGCGTCGACCGGTCGCCGCTGCTCCCCCCCCGGCGCTAAGCTTGACCCCCCTCTCCCTTAATTACACTTACCTGCATGCTCCATACCTCCACTCAGGTGATCTCCCATACTGCACTGGGACCCGATCACCTGATGACCGGGCAGCAGTGCACTATGGGAGACCAGCTGACCGGAGGGGAGTCATCACCGAAGGCCCGATCACCGGTCCCTGGAGTCAGGAAAGGTTTTTTTTTTTTTTGTTGTTTTTTTTTCTTTTTTTGTTTTTTTTTTCTTTTTTTTCTTTTTTTTACAGTAATCAGCTTGCGGTCTGTTTAGACCACACAGCTGATTACATGGACCGACTCCCGTCTCTTCTCTCCCAGTTAGAGCAGGCCAGGAGTCCGATAACCCGGGGAGACCCTGGATAACGCCACCTCCAGGTGGCGTTATTATCACAGGGCTTTCCCCGATATTTTTTCACATTTTATTTTTAGTAACTTTGGTCGATCACATTTCCCATTACAGTTATGGGAAATGCGATCTGCTTTACTAAAAATAAGTGATACTTAGGGGTTGGAGTAGAATTTTACAAATTCTACTCCAATTGCCCTGTAATAACTATAGGTGATGGTAAAATAATGTGAAATGGGTGTGAAAACACCCTTTTTCACTTTTAGTCAAAATAATGTTAATAAATAGAGCCTTATGAGAGAATGATTTATCGTAAATACAAATATTTCATTTTATATCTCTCACATATATCATCTCTTTTATATTTTAGCTGTTTTAGGGTAAGTAGTCAGTAAAAGAGCAGCTCAGCCATAGCGGTGTAAGCAATAAAAGCTCCATGTTATTGCAGCTGTCTAAAAAGAATTCTTCTTACAAGAGAAAAAAAACCCTTTATTATGCAATCATTGCCTTTACCTCATTAAATAATCTCAACCAATAAAAATAGAGAGGAATTTGATAAGCAGAGAATAACAACTTCCACTGGACATAAGAATATTGTCTGGGTGATGCAGTATCCAAAGTGCCGTACATCTGGCTCACTGTATCTGTCCTTCTCAATATAGTCCTTGTACACACAGGTCACTGCTTATGTGTAGTTATATGTAATATTGGTGTGGCAGCGGTAATGAGAGAGCCTCCCGTAGTGTTGGCTTCCACCCTCCTGAAGAAATACTCCTGTACAAAAGAGAAAAGAGTCACATTAGTTACCTTCATTATGCCTCACAGATATTAGAACGGAATCGGTATGATTCACCCAACAGCGGCTGCCCGACATGGGAGAAAATCCTGATCGTCCCAAAGGTAAGTATTCACTAACCTAAATCCCTACCCCCAGTGCCTAACCCTAATCCCCCCCTCTAAGTGCCTAAACCTAACCCCCCCCCCTAAACCTATGTCCCCCGGAGGGGGTGCCTAACCCTAAGTCCCCCCGGGAGCCCTAAACCTAAACCCGGGCTCCCCGCACTCGGCATCACTTTGATCGGGATGCCGGTCTCCCGGCGTCGGTAAAATGACAGATGTCGCCTGTCATTTAACCCTCGCCGGGATAAAGCAGTCGGGAAGCCGGCTGTCGGGATTAGGTCCGCCGGCTTCCCGACTGCATACCATTAGAACAAGGTGTGGAGCTAATAAAAAAATATATTAAATAAGATTATAGAACACTGGTAGGGCAGTAAGTGTCATGGCCACATTCATAATAATGCTGCTGATATACGCACACACACACACACACACACAGTACTCTTAGGCAGGTGTTGAAAAAAATGCTGCAAAGTAAGAATGCTTTAAAAAAAAATAGAAGTGTTAATAGTTTATCTATCAATTTACAAAATGCAAAGTGAATGAACAGAAGAGAAATCTAAATCAAATCAATATTTGGTGTGACCACCCTTTGCCTTCAACACAGCATTAATTCTTCTAGGTACACTTGCACACAGTTTTTGAAGGAAATCGGCAGGGAGGTTGTTCCAAACACCTTGGAGAACTATCCACATATCTTCTGTGGATGTAAGCTTCCTCAAATCCTTTTGCCTCTTCGTGTAATCCCCGACTCGATGATATGGCCCCCACAGAGCCCTGAACTCAACATCATCACTTCCAGGACTCCTTGTTCTTCTTTACGCTGAAGATAGTACTTTATGACATTGGCTGTATGTTTGGGGTCATTGTCCTGCTGCAGAATAAATTTGGAGCCAATCAGAGGCCTTCCTGATGGTATTTAATGATGGATAAGTACCTGCCTGTATTTCTCAGTACTGAGGATACAATTAATTCTGAACAAATCCCCAATTCCTTTTGCTGAAATGTAGCCCCAAATTTGATAGGAACCTCCAACCATGCTTCACTGTTGCCTGTAGACACTCATTATTGTACCGCTCTCCAGCCCTTCAGCTCAGAACTGGCAAAAACCAGTGGGACCCAGGTACACCCATCTACTGTTTGGAGAAGTCTGGCCAGAAGGTGTCTTCATGGAAGAATTGCGGCCAAGAGCCATACCTTCGACGTGGGAACAAAGCCAAGCGATTCAGATATGCAGAAATTTTAAGAAATATATTTGGCTGTAATAGAAGACAGTTTCTTCACCGTACAATAATGAGTGTCTGGAGGCAGTGCAGTGAAGCATGGTGGAGGTTCCTTGCAAGTTTGGGGCTGCATTTCAGCTAAAGGAGTAGGGGATTTGGTGAGGATTAATTGTGTCCTCAGTGCTGAGATATTCAGTATAAAGAAGAACAAGGAGTCCTGGAAGTGATGATATGGCCCTGATATAATCATCATAGAATCGGTCTGGGATTACATGAACAGACGAAACTTCTGTGGCTGTAGGCTTGCTCAGATCCTTCTGTGGTTAGTTCTCCAAGATGTTTGGAACAAAGGCCCTGCCGAGTCCCTTCAAAAACTGTGTGCATTTTTTCCACACCTGCCTAAAACTTAAGCTCAATACTGTGTATATATATATATACATATATATATATATATATATATATATATATATATTTCAAACAAAGGTTTTTGGACCATGTATGTCACGCCGAAATAGCTGTAAGGCTGAAGGCTGCGTGTTCCCGCTGAGGATGACAGACTGGCAGTTTGCTTGACCACCCTGGCTTACTTGTGCTAAGTACTCATTATACTGTCATACCTCCTCATGATTTATGGGTTAACACAATCTATGTAGGCATTTTTTTCCATGCTGCTAAGTGTTCCATAAAAACCTCTTTTTTGCATTTAAAGCGAATGTGCTGGCTCTTTGTTTGAACTCTAAAGAATACATTTATAAGCCATGCACTCCAATAATTGTGCAGCTGGGTTCTGTAATATAAAAAAATGTATATATATATACAGTCAGGTCTATAAATATTGGGACATTGACAGAATTTTCATATTTTGGCCTCTATTCACCACCACAATGGTTTTGAAATGAAACAAACAAGATGTGCTTTAACTGCAGACTTTCAGATTTAATTTGAGGGTAATTACATCCAAATCGGGTGAACGGTGTAGGAATTACAACGGTTTCTATATGTGCCTCCCACTTTTTAAGGGGCCAAAAGTAATGGGACTATCAACTCAAAAGCTATTTCATGGGCAGGTGTGAGCTATTCCCTTGTTATTTCATTATCAATTAAGCAGGTAAAAGGTCTGGAGTTGATTCTAGGTGTGACATTTGCATTTGGAATCAGTTGCTGTCAACTCTCAATATGAGATCCAAAGAGCTGTCACTATCAATGAAGCAAGCCATCATTAGGCTGAAAAATCAAAACAAACCCATCAGAGAGATAGCAAAAACATTAGGTGTGGCCAAATCAACTGTTTGGAACATTCTTAAAAAGAAAGAACGCACCGGAGACCACGGAAGACCACGGATACAACTGCGGTGGATGACAAAATAATTATTTCCCTGGTGAAGAAAATCCCCTTCACAACAGTTAGCCAAATCAAGAACACTCTCCAGGAGGTAGATGTATATGTGTCAAAGTCAACAATCAAGAGAAGACTTCACAAGAGTGAATATAGAGGGTTCACCACAAGATGCAAACCATTGGTGAGCCACAAAAACAGGAAGACCAGATTAGAGTTTGTCAAACAACATCTAAAAAAGCCATTACAGTTCTGGAACAACATCCTATTGACAGATGAGACAAAGATCAACTTGTACCAGAGTGATGGGAAGAGAAGAGAAGGAAAGGAACTGCTCATGATCCAAAACATACCACCTCATCGGTGAAGCATGGTGGTAGTAGTGTCATGGCGTGGGCATGTATGGCTGCCAATGGAACTGGTTCCCTTGTATTTATTGATGATGTGACTGCTGACAAAAGCAGCAGAATGAATTTTGAAGTGTTTCCGGCAATATTATATACTCATATTCAGTCAAATGCTTCAGAACTCATTGGACAGTGCTTCACAGTGCAGATGGACAATGACCCGAAGCATACTGCAAAAGCAACCAAAGAGTTTTTTAAGGCTAAAAAGTGGAATGTTATGCAATGGCCAAGTCAATCCCCTGACCTGAATCCGATTGAGCATGCATTTCACTTGATGAAGACAAAACTGAAGGGAAAATGCCCCAAGAACAAGCACGAACTGAAGACATCTGCAGTAGAGGCCTGGCAGAGCATCACCAGGGATGAAACCCAGCGTCTGGTGATGTCTATGCGTTCCACACTTCAGGCTATAATTGCCTGCAAAGGATTTGCAACAAAGTATTAAAAAGTGAAAGTTAGATTTAGGATTGTTTAGTTTGTCCCATTACTTTTGGCCCCTTAAAAAGTGGGAGGCACATATAGAAACCGTTGTAATTCCTACACCGTTCACCTGATTTGGATGTAATTACCCTCAAATTAAATCTGAAAGTCTGCAGTTAAATCAAATCTTCTTTGTTTCATTTCAAAGCCATTGCGGTGGTGAATAGAAGACAAAATATGAAAATTCTGTCAATGTCCCAATATTTATGGACCTGACTGTATATATATACACACACACACACACACGATTTCTAGCCCCCCACAATATATTTAACATATTGTGTTTTTTACAATTGATATTAAAATATTACTGTTAAGAACATGTCTTGACACTTACTTCCCTACCAGTTTTCTATAACCTTAGCTAATATAGGGTTTATTAGTGCTGTTCCACATCTTTTTCTTTTTTGGTTTGAGTTTGTGAAAAATCCAATCTAAATTCCAAATTTGGAACTATCTGATGTATTCCTAGTTTTTATTATATGTTTTTACACATGGGTGTTTATTCACTTTTATTATATATTATAAAATATATTAGCACTGAGGAATGATTTTCTTTTAAGTTTACAGATAATGACTCATTCACATCAGACCCAGCCTCACTGGTGCTTATTGTCTAATGTCCATATCTCACACAAACAACACAGACATTTAGGTCCATTTTTCAGTAGACAATTAAGCTACCAATATTTTATGTTGGACACTAAAGAAAACCAGGGCACCCGCAGGAAACCCACACAAACACCGGGAAACCACAAGTGCCACATCGATAGTGACCGAATCAATAGAAAGTCACTGCTAACCAGTGTGCCATCCTCTTTGCTCAGCAGAAGGTCTACCAGACAAAAGCCATCATAAACTCCACTAAGTAGCCCAGTTCAGCTCCGTACAGTTCCTGGTCACCGCTCAGTGATCATTATGGCTATGTATTTATTAACATTTACTTATATAGCACCAGCAAACACTGTTGTGCTTTATAATTGGCATCTGTATACTGTATGCAGACAATATTTACACAGCCTCTATGAGACAGGAAATGGAAGAATAGTGGACTTCCCCCTCCCCTAAGGAGTTGGACACAGTGCCCTTCATTAATTTTGTTATGGGCAAAATCATTCTTTGCAACCCACAGCATTACTTGAACAGGGGGATCAAGTGCACAATTTGGTGGCTTCCATCCACAGGTCACAAATGTGTCATACTTAGAAAGCCACAGCTGGCTAATAAACAGTGCACCAGAACATGTTTTCTGTCCTGAGGAGAAGGTACAATCTCCCCACTCCTTAACAACCCACAGGATACAGTCTGTTACTACACAGCAGTGGCCGGCACTATGGTCTCCACACTGGCTCTTTACATGCAGCAGATAAGTCTCCAGAAATCCTGGAACAGGTTCTCTTGGTCAGTACTCAAATGTCATTGGTCTATCTTCCAGGACAAATGCCTTTCTATTTTTCAGGTGAATGGAGTTGTCTCATGGTATATTGGGGGGGATTCTTCGTAGCTAGAGCCTGGCAAATGACCAAAACCAGTAGAAGAGGAGGGGCCAACTTTTTTCCAGTGTGCTGCATACAGAGTGGAGCTTCCACACTGTCTGTACCCACCTACAGGCACCGGTGCAGAGGATTTACTGAGTGTAACATTCTGTGATCTCCCCTGATATCACGTCTCATGGAACTTGGATCTAAGGTTTATACTGGGAAACACTATGGGGCTGAGCAGGTCACAAAATAAGCAAAATTCACACAAAAATATCATATTTCATTTATTTTGCATGTGGAAAATGTATTTAATAAAGCATGCACCCAAAAACAATGTATATCCTGAAAAACCGAGAAGGCAGTCATCAGCGTCACACCAGTGTGTTCACATCCAGCCAATCTCAAGCAGTCAGCTAGTGCTAGGTGTATGACACCACCTGCTGCATTTACGGTCGCAGGCTGGAATCACCATCGATGATGGTGGACGGCGCCGGGCTTCAGCTTACTTAGGCTGGCTAGCTTGTGAGCCCAGGACACTGCAGATCCTTGACTAGCCACTCTCTGAAAATATGCTATGGCAGCCACCCCTGCACCGCCCCTTAAATGCCTCTGCCTGTCAATCAGGCAGAGGCATTCAAGGGTTTGCATGCGACTACTCAGGACCCATTCTGCACACTCGCAGAATGGGTCATGCGCAGATTCCAGATAGTCGTGAATCTGCAATCAGCAGTGACCTTGCGTTCACAGCTGAATCAGGCCCAGAGTTTGGTGATGACACTTTCTGTTACCAGTATGCCAGATTTGAACTAGAAATCTAAAATATTTTATTGGCTACATAATATTTTTCTCTGTTTAACAAAAAAGAAGATTTATGTGCTTACCTATTAAATCATTTTCTTCGATTCCATAGGGAACACAGGCTCTACACTGGGTACAGGTTGGTGGGATGGAGTGTGGACACCACACAGTTAACTTTGTCAGACAAAGCCCAGGCTCCCCCCCTCCCCCTATACCCCACCCCCAGACACAGGCATTTCAGTTAACAAGCCTAAGGGCAAGGAGCGAGAAGGAAGACCGGCACACACTCAAGTCCAAGCACACAAGAAATGTGAAAAGAAGAAACGAAGCAGAGCAAAGCTCCGCAAGCCACGTCCGTCAGGGTGGGCGTCCTGTGTCCCATATGGAATCGAAGAAAAGGATTTAACAGGTAATCACATAAATCTCTTTCTTCTTCCTCCATAGGGGACATAGGCTCTATGCTGGGACATCCCAAAGCTAATCTCCTAAGGGAGGGAATGCTCCTAGGCTGCGCTGTGGACTCTCCGCCCAAAAGCCACACCATGGGTGGTGAATGTATCACGACGTTCCCATCGACCAGGTTGAATGAGCCTTCACTACAGACGGTGCAGGAAGATCTGACGCAGCATAAGCGTGGCGATTAGTCCATCCGGAAACCTGGAAAGCAGGAAACACAATATCTTGATTGATGTGAAACCTGAAAACAACCTTAGGAAGGTAACATAGTCGGGTCCGAAGGACAGCTCTGTCCTGGTGAAAGATTAGAAACGTAGAGTGACAGGACAAAACTCTCAAGTCCGACACCCATCGGCAAGAACCTATAGCAAGGAGAAAGACAGACTTCCAGGTCCACCGTGTCCAAGGGCTCAAAGGGCGAAGACTGAACGGCCCTAAGAACCAGACACAAATTCTAAGAAGCCACCGGCAGTACAAACGGGAGTTGTACGTGGAGGACACCTTGAAGAAAGGTCTGATCAACCTGTCTGAAAGAGGACTGAAAGAGCTGAAACCTGCACTTTTAATGAAGCAAGGCGGGAGGCCCAAATCCAGCCCGTCTGCAAAAAGGAGAGAACCAGAGAGAGTCAGAATGACCTTAAGATTCCTAGCCGAACACCAGTCAAAGTAAGTCCTCCAAACCCGATGGTAAATCCTACCTGAAGAGGGCTTACGGGCATTGAGCATAGTGTTAATGACTGACCTGGAGAACCCCTTAGTCTCAAGAGCCACCCTGTCAAAGCAAGACAGGCCAGATCCGGATGAAAGCACGGGTCCTGAGAGAGAAGATCTGAGCACAGAGGAGCTTCGACAGAAAGGCCCTGTAGATCTGCATATCACACCCTCCGCGGCCAATCAGGAGCCACTAGGATCACCGTGCCACCTTCAAACTTTAATTTGCAGAGGACCCGCAGAAATAGAGAGATTGGAGGGAAGATGTGCAGTAGCGGAAAGGTCCACCGAACCGCCAGAGCATTCACCAGAAAGGCTGCAGGATATCTGGTGCGAGAGCAGTACTTCAGAACTTGGTGACTGTGTCAAGACGCCATCATGTTGATGTCCAGCAAGACCCAGCGAAAAACCAAGAGAAGAAAGACGTCCGGATGTAGGGCCCACTCGCCCGAATGAACGTCCTGGCGGCTTAGGAAGTCCACTTCCCAATTTTGCACTCCGGGAATGTAAACCGCCGACAGGGATGGAAGATGCCTTTTCGCCCAAAGAAGAATGCGCCTGACCTCCCTCATGGCAGCACGATTGCTAGTACCGGCCTGATGGGGTATGTAAGCAACAGCCATCGACTTGTCACACTATACCTGGACAGAGCGACTCGCAGTAGAGGCAAAGCTCAACACAGGGCCCTGTAAACCGCTTGGAGCTCCAGAAAGTTGATCAGCAAACGGATCTCCTGAGCCTACCTTTGACCCTGGAAGGTCTGCCGACAGGAAACCGCCCCCCCACCCCCGAAAACTTGCGTCGGTTGTAAGAAGGACCCAGTCCTAAATCCATAAGGGACAACCTATGGTCAGATTGGACCCCTGGAGTCACCACAAGAGAGAGTGACGTACCTCCTGAGAGAGAACAATCGTCTGGGACCTGAGATGTAGATGGGATTTGTCCCACCGGGCTTGAGTCTCCAATTGGAGAGGCCAGGAACATAACTGGGCATACTCCACCGTGTCAAAGGTAGAGACCGGAGAGCTCAGAATCTGCATGCAAGAGTAAAATGACACCCGGCGGTGATGCAGAAACAAACAAATCTTGGCTTGTAAGTCCTGAACCTTGTCTGCCGGGAGGAGCACCCGCTGAGTCCTTGAGTCCAGCAAGGCTCCTAAATGCACCATTTCCTGAGAGGGAGTTAGAGAGGATTTCTTCCAATTGATGACCCATCCGTGAGGCTGGAGAAGATTCACCGTGATTCAAATGTGCTCCCTGAGAACCTCCTGAGCCTGGGCCAGAAGAAGGCAGTCGTCCAAGTAGGGAAATATCGGATTCCCCTGTTCCGAAGATGAGCCACCATGAACTTCGTGAAGAAACGAGGAGCCGTGGAAAATTGCAAAGTCCGAAATTGGAAATGATCCTCCTGGGCCACCAACCTGAGGAATCGCTGATTATGGAGAAGGATGGGGACATGTAAATAGGCATCCTGGATGTCTAAGGAGGCCATGAAGTTCCCCGGCTCCATGGCCAGAATAATGGTAAAAAGCGATTCCATTCAGAACTTGGGAATCCTCAAGAACCTATTGAGAGACTTCAGGTTTAGAATCGGTCGGAATAACCCGTTCAACTTGCGAACCATAAATAGACTGGCATAGAAGCCCGTGCCCCGCTGAGACGCGGGAAACGGAACAATGACCTTGCAGGCCAGAAGAGAGCGAACGTACTCCCTCGAGTACGTTCTTCTGCCTTCTTCTGATCCAAAGAAAGATCTGTGGGAAAAAAAAAAAAAAAAAAAAAACTGGGTTAGAGGATACTCTCGAAAAGTCAATGCATAGCCCTGGGAGACCTCCCCTCTTACCCAGGCATCCTCCGAATTCATCTTCCAAATTTCGGGAAAAAAAAAAAAAGAAGGTTTAGAAAAAAAGGTTTAGAATCCTTGGCAGAGGAACCCTGGGACCTAGAAAACAACAAACCCTTGGCTTTACCCTGCGGACAAAAGGACCTAAATTAGAAGATTGCGACCTAGAAGCGGCCCCAGAAGGGAGAAAGGCAGTCTTAGATTCCGCCACTTTAACTGCGATTTTATCCAATTCTGGACCAAAGTGAACATTCCCCGAAAAGGGCAGAGCCTCAAGTGCCTTTTGAGAATCAGAATCTGCATGCCAGTAACGAAGCCAGAGAGCTCTCCTAGCTGACACTGAAGAGGCCGAAACCTTGGAAGTTAGTATCCCAGTGTCTATAGTTACCTCCAAAAGATAAGAAGCAGTCTCCCGGACATGCTCCACGAGAGACAAAATAACATTCCTGTTGGTACCTAAAGTAAGGCCATCCTCCAGGGCATCTGCCCAGCGACAAATGGCCTTGGAAACCCAGGTAGATGCAAGAGCCGGGCGAGCTACTGTACCCTCTTTAGAGTAAATAGACTTAAGGATCCGACGGATAGGAAGTTGGAGACTTATCTTAAGTGATGCACTGTTCATAAGAGGAAGACTGATATTCTTAACTAGGTGGGCAGCTTGCGCATCAACCGGGGGAGGAGACTCACATTTAGCCCGACCGGCTCCCGGCAGAGGATAAAAAGTAGGAATGTGCTTAGAAACTAGGAAGCGCCTATTAGGGTGGGACCAAGCCTCCACCAAAAGGTCCTCAAGCTGCGCTGAAAAAAGAAATTCTGAAACAGCCTTTTATGTTTAAACACTGGAGCAATGGACACAGGAGCCGGCTCCGCATCCATGATTAGCAAAACTAATTTAACTGCTTTGATCAAGGAAACCACTTCTAAAACTACTTCTACCTGCGGCTGGGAATCCACATCAGAGGCAACAGATCCTCCTGGTCGGAGGGAACATCAGTCAGATTCAATATCAGACAATGGTGTAGAGCGGTCGCTCTTAGCAGACCTACGCATAGAAGCGCGCTCACTGTCCAGCATCTGTTTGAAGGACTCGGACACCTGCGGTAATCACCGAAACTGACTGCATAAAGGACTACATACATGGAGGCTCCATAGCGAAAGGCAGCAAAGGGGATGGCATCACATTAGAAATCTGGGCCACACCTGAAGGGCCACCAGCAGGGTGGGCAACCACAGGGGCTGAGAGCATATCCACTACCTGTAGCATTACCTGGGATAACGAGGAAATCCAAGCCGGTTCCTAGCTAGCAGGCGCAGCTGGAGGGGTCTCGTGCTGTGAAGTATTAAAACAGCGAACACAGAGACCATCGTGGTCCAGAACCTGTGAAGAAAACACATCCGTACAAGCCCTGCAATTACCCAGCATAAAAGCACCTACCTCCTTGGGAGCTTTACCCCTGGAAGACATTGAACAGAAATCCAAGGAGAACCCCACACACCAGAGCCAGAACTGAGATGTGCAAATTAGGGCAGAGAATGTAAATGCACCACAGATAGACAAATAAGTGGGGCTATGCAGAGGCTGACTATGCAAAGTACATTAACAGTCAAACATACAGAAACATTCAATGCAATATAAGGCAGTAAGCGCTCAACAAACCAGCCCCAAACGGGGAGGAAAGAGAAATATGCATAACCTGACCACTGAGGGTGAAGAATACAGGGAGACCGGGAGCCTGCACACCCCAGACACTAGCTGAACTGCAGACACTCAGAAAAAGGCTGCCCAGCATCTGTGAGGAGGGAAAAGAAGGAGGAATGACCCTGGATCAGACACTTATGAAGGAGCGTCCGGGGGCAGCGGAGGAGCCAGCGGGGAGAGCTGGCAAAAGGTAGCCTCTGCTCAGCGCCCTGCTGGACTAGTGGGGATGCGGAGAGGACTTGGGTCCCCACTGCCAGTGTCTCCCATACCAGCGGTAAGAAGCAGGGAGCCGCATTTACCTCTCCCCGGCTGCGAGCGCTCACTGAGACTGGAGCTCCGGCCAAGGACACTAGCCCAGTCACCGGCACTGGGATGATTGAGCAGCAGCGTAAGCATCCTCCAGGACGCCAAGCGCTGCACTCTCATTGTAAAATAAATAAAAATGAAATAAAAGCTGTAAACACAGCTGACACTGTGTGCCTGTCTACATAAAAAACCATTGTGGTGGTGAATAGAGGCCAAAATCTGAAAATTCTGTCAATGTCCCAATATTTATGGACCTGACAGATTGTATGTATGTATGTATGTATGTATGTATGTATGTATGTATATATATTAGGGGTGTGCACCGGCCACTTTTCGTGTTTTGTGTTTTGGTTTTGGATCTGGATCTTTCTTCGTGTTTTGGATCTGGATTGGTTTTGCCAAAACCACCCTTCGGTGTTTTGGGTTCTGGGTTTTGTGTTTTGGATCTGTATTTTTTTTTTAAAAAAAGCATAAAAACAGCTTAAATCACAGAATTTGTGGGTTTTTCTGCTCCTATGCAATTATTAACCTCAATAACCTTCATTTCCACTCATTTCCAGTCTATTCTGAACACCTCACACCTCACAATATTGTTTTTATGGCCAAAAGATTACACCAAGGTAGCTGGATGACTATGCTAAGCGACACGAGTGGGCGGCACAAACACGTGACCCATCTAGGCGTGAAACTGCAGTGGCAGACAGGATGGCAGTTTGAAAAACTAGGCCCCAAACTGTACATAATGCAAAGAAAAAAAAGAGGTGCAAGATGGAATTGTCCTTGGGCCCTCCCACCCACCCTTATGTTGTATAAACAGGACATGCACACTTTAACAAACCAATCATTTCAGCGCCAGGGTCTGCCACACAACTGTGGCTGAAATGATTGGTTCGTTTGGGCCCCCACAAAACAAGCTGGCAATTAATGTGTCCCTGCACAAACTGGCTCTATGGAGGCAAGATGTCATCCTCATCCTCCTCATCCACCGATTCCTCACCCTCTTCAGTGTGTACATCCTCATCCTCACAAAGTATTAACTCGTCCCCACTTGAATCCACCACCACAGGTCCCTCTGTACCTTCTGGAGGCTGGTCTCCCTGGAAGAGCTGATAATTCATTTTGATGAACATCATCTTCTCCACATTCTGTGGAAGCAACCTCCTACGCCTTTCGCTGACAAGGTTCCCGGCTGCACTAAACACTCTTTCGGAGTACACACCGGAGGGGGGGCAACTCAGGTAAAATAGAGCCAGTTTGTACAGGGGCCTCCAAATTGCCTCTTTTTCCTGCCAGTACAGGTATGGACTGTCTGACATGCCTACTTGGATGCTGTCACCGATGTAATCCTCCACCATTCTGTCAATGGTGACAGTATCATATGCAGTGACAGTAGACATGTCAGAAATTGTTGCCAGGTCCTTCAGTCCGGACCAGATGTCCAAACTTGGTCCTGCCTGCCCTGCATCACCGCCAGCGGGTTGCTTAGGATACCTAAGTTTTTTCCTGGCAGCCCCAGTTGCAGGAGAAAATGAAGAAGGAGCCGTTGACGTGTCACGTTCCGCTTCAGCTGACAGTGTGTTCACCAGCAGGTCTTTGCACCTCTGCAGGCTTGTGTCGGCCGGAAAGAGAGACACCACATAGGCTTTAAACCTAGGATCGAGCACGGTGGCCAAAACGTAGTGGTCTGATTTCAACAGATTGACCACCCTGGAATCCTGGCAAAGCGAATGAAGGGCTTCATCCACAAGTCCCACATGCTGAGCGGAATCGCTCCGTCTTAGCTCCTCCTTCACTTTCTCCAGCTGCTTCTGCAAAAGCCTGATGAGGGGAATGACCTGACTCAAGCTGGCAGTGTCTGAACTGACTTCACGTGTGGCAAGTTCGAAGGGCTGGAGAACCTTGCACAACACGGAAATCATTCTCCACTGCGCTTGAGTCAGGTGCATACCCCCTCCTTTGCCTATGTCATAGGTGGATGTATAGGCTTGTATGGCCTTTTGCTGCTCCTCCATCCTCTGAAGCATATAGAGGGTTGAGTTCCACCGCGTCACAACCTCTTGCTTCAGGTGATGGCGGGGCAGGTTCAAGAGTGTTTGCTGGCGCTCCAGTCTTCGGCACGCAGTCGCTGAATGGCGAAAGTGGCCAGAAATTTTTCGGGCCACCCAAAGCCTCTCCTGCACGCCCCTGTCACTTTTCAGAAAATTCTGCACCACCAAGTTTATTGTGTGAGCAAAACATGGGACGTGCTGGAATTTGCCCAGATGTAATGCCCGCACAATATTGGTGGCGTTGTCAGATATCACAAATCCCCAGGAGAGTCTAAGTGGGGTAAGCCACTGGGCGATGATTTCCCTCAGTTTCTCTAAGAGGTTGTCGGCGGTGTGCCTCTTACTGAAACCGGTGATACACAGCGTAGCCTGCCTTGTAACGAGCTGGCGTTTCTGAGATGCTGCTACTGGTGACGCTGCTGCTGTTGCTGCGTAAGGTGATACATCTACCCAGTGGGCTGTCACAGTCATATAGTCCTTAGTCTGCCCTGTTCCACTTGTCCACATGTCCGTGGTTAAGTGGACATTGTGTACAACGGCATTTTTCAGGACACCGAGGACACTTTTTCTGACGTTTCTGTACAGTCTCGGTATCGCCTGCCTAGTGAAGTGGAATCTAGACGGGATTTGGAACCGGGGACACACTACCTCCATCAATTGTCTAAATCCCACTGCACTAATGGCGGATACCGGACGCACGTCTAACACCAACATAGCAGTCAAGGCCTCAGTTATACGTTTTGCTTCAGGATGACTGCTGTCGTACTTCATCCTCCTCGCTAAGGACTGTTGGAGGGTCAATTGTTTAGTAAAAGTAGTGGTGTTCCTACTTCCTCTCTGGGATGATGAACGACTCCCAGCAGCAGCAACAGCAGCAGCGGCAGCAGTAGGCGTAGCAATGCAGGATCCTCCAGAGGAATCCCGGATAGGAGAGTCAGTCATGCCAGTGACATGGCCTGCAGGACTACTTCCGATCCTGACTAAGGAGGAAATTGACGAGGAGGGAGTTGACGGTGTGGTTTGCAGGTGCTTGGATACAACAGGACAACGGGATTTAGGTGTCCCTGGACTGCTTACGGTCTTAGCCAAAGTTTCTGAACTTGACAGTAACTTTTTATGAACGCGCTGCAGGTGCCGTATAAGGGAGGATGTTCCTAGGTGGTTGACGTCCCTACCCCTACTTATTTCACCTTTACATATGGTACATATGGCAAGACAGTTGTTGTCCGGATTTGGATAGAAATATTGCCAGACCAAAGAGGTGGAATGTTTGGTCTTCTGCCCAGGCATGACCGTGATGGGCTTTTTCATCCCACGGACAACAACTGTCTCCCCCGGAGCCTGATTTAAACAAACCACATCACCATCAGAATCCTCCTCGCCAACTTCCTCCTCAGCGCCAGCTACACCAGTATCCTCATCCTGTTGTACTTCAACAGTGACATCTTCAATTTGCATATCAGCAAGTGGACTGTGGGTGCTCCTTTCAGCACTTGCAGGGGGCGTGCAAATGGTGGAAAGAGCCACCTCTTCCCGTCCAGTGCTGGGAAGGTCAGGCATCGCAACCACCACCACACTTGGACTCTCCTTGGGGATTTGTGATATCTTCTTAGAAAGCACAGTTCTTCGCTGTGCTTTTGCCAGCTTAACTCTTTTGATTTTTTTAGTGGGAGGAGGGCTTCCATCGTCATGTGAAGCTGAACCACTAGTCATGAACATACTAGGGATCGACCTTAGCCGTTCCTTGCCACTCCGTGTCGTAAATGGCATATTGGCAAGTTTACGTTTCTCTTCAGCTGATTTAAATGTCTTTTTCAAGGTCATTTTCCTGAACTTTGCCATTTGGGATTGTATGTGCCCTCTACTATGACATTGGGCATCGGCCTTGGCAGACGACGTTGATGGCATGTTATCGTCTATGTCATGACTAGTGGCAGCAGCTTCAGCACTAGGAGGAAGTGGTTCTTGATCTTTCTCTATTTTATTTTTATCGGAGAAAGTTTGGTCCTCCATTTATGTTATATCGATTTGATATATACGTGCGGCTAAACACAGAAAATAATTTTTTTTTTGGTTTGGACTGGAGTGTACTTTGTGGGTTACAGCACCCTTTAACGGTCAAGCCAGCCGGCCCTTTACTTATGACACAGGCGCACTCTTGGCACTACTTTGTTGATGCACGTGCGGCTACTGCGCACACAATTCACAAACACAGAAAATAATTTTTTTTTTGGTTTGGACTGGAGTGTACTTTGGGGGTTACAGCACCATTTAACGGTCAAGCCAGCCGGCCCTTTACTTATGACACAGGCGCACGCTTGGCACTACTTTGTTGATGCACGTGCGGTTACTGCGCACACAATTCACAAACACAGAAAATAATTTTTTTGGGTTTGGACTGGAGTGTACTTTCGGGGGTTACAGCACCCTTTAATGGTCAAGCCAGCCGGCCCTTTACTTATGACACAGGCGCACGCTTGGCACTACTTTGTTGATGCACGTGCAGCTACTGCGCACACAATTCACAAACACAGAAAATAATTTTTTTTTTGGTTTGGACTGGAGTGTACTTTGGGGGTTACAGCACCCTTTAACGGTCAAGCCAGCCGGCCCTTTACTTATGACACAGGCGCACGCTTGGCACTACTTTGTTGATGCACGTGCGGCTACTGCGCACACAATTCACAAACACAGAAAATAATTTTTTTTTGGTTTGGACTGGAGTGTACTTTCGGGGGTTACAGCACCCTTTAACGGTCAAGCCAGCCGGACCTTTACTTATGACACAGGCGCACGCTTGGCACTACTTTGTTGATGCACGTGCGGCTACTGCGCACACAATTCACAAACACAGAAAATAATTTTTTTTTTGGTTTGGACTGGAGTGTACTTTGGGGGTTACAGCACCCTTTAACGGTCAAGCCAGCCGGCCCTTTACTTATGACACAGGCGCACGCTTGGCACTACTTTGTTGATGCACGTGCGGCTACTGCGCACACAATTCACAAACACAGAAAATAATTTTTTTTTGGTTTGGACTGGAGTGTACTTTCGGGGGTTACAGCACCCTTTAACGGTCAAGCCAGCCGGCCCTTTACTTATGACACAGGCGCACGCTTGGCACTACTTTGTTGATGCACGTGCGGCTACTGCGCACACAATTCACAAACACAGAAAATAATTTTTTTTTGGTTTGGACTGGAGTGTACTTTCGGGGGTTACAGCACCCTTTAACGGTCAAGCCAGCCGGCCCTTTACTTATGACACAGGCGCACGCTTGGCACTACTTTGTCGATGCACGTGCGGCTACTGCGCACACAATTCACAAACACAGAAAATAATTTTTTTTTTGGTTTGGACTGGAGTGTACTTTGGGGGTTACAGCACCCTTTAACGGTCAAGCCAGCCGGCCCTTTACTTATGACACAGGCGCACGCTTGGCACTACTTTGTTGATGCACGTGCGGCTACTGCGCACACAATTCACAAACACAGAAAATAATTTTTTTTTGGTTTGGACTGGAGTGTACTTTCGGGGGTTACAGCACCCTTTAACGGTCAAGCCAGCCGGCCCTTTACTTATGACACAGGCGCACGCTTGGCACTACTTTGTTGATGCACGTGCGGCTACTGCGCACACAATTCACAAACACAGAAAATAATTATTTTTTTGGTTTGGACTGGAGTGTACTTTCGGGGGTTACAGCACCCTTAACGGTCAAGCCAGCCGGCCCTTTACTTATGACACAGGCGCACGCTTGGCACTACTTTGTTGATGCACGTGCGGCTACTGCGCACACAATTCACAAACACAGAAAATATTTTTTTTTTTGGTTTGGACTGGAGTGTACTTTCGGGGGTTACAGCACCCTTAACGGTCAAGCCAGCCGGCCCTTTACTTATGACACAGGCGCACGCTTGGCACTACTTTGTTGATGCACGTGCGGCTACTGCGCACACAATTCACAAACACAGAAAATATATTATTTTTTTAGCACTTGGGGGGAGCACCCCTGATGGACAGAGCACCCCCTGGACAACACTACAGCACTCCTTTAGGACTGGGACACTGCACAGGACTTTGGAGTGGACACAGCCCCTATGGAGAACTGACTGCACAACACAGTCCAGCCAGCCCCTATGGACTTTGAAGTAGTGGACACAGCCCCTATTAACAACAGCAGCACAGCACAACACAGCCAGCCCCTATGGACTTTGAAGTAGTGGACAACAGCAGCACTACACTACACTACACTACACAGCCCTAACTCCCACCCTCCCTCTTCACTGTCCACAGCCGAGTGAGAAAATGGCGCCGACGCGGGTACCTTATATAGGATCCAAAACCCGCGAGACTCGGAAGGCGGGATGATGACGTTTTGCCTCGATTTCAGATCCGAGTCAGGCGGGAAAAGTCGAGCCTGACTCGGATCGGACTCGGATCGGGGGGGCTCGGGGGGGTTCGGATTTCAGAAATCCGAACCCGCTCACCCCTAATATATATATATATATATATATATATACACACATATATACACACACACACAATCTCATAGATCCCCTTAGCATAGTTTTTAATTGATTATGTGTGTATGTCTGTCTAAAAAGTTTGGTGACTGGTCTGATATATCTGTATGCAACAAGGTCGCTCATTTGCGCTGACATGCATGGACATGTCTGGACCTGCCACCAGTCGGGGTTTGCCAGAGGCCACCGCACTGCCATTGCAGTCATTTCAACAGTGTGTCCCGAGCAGTGTGCCTCGGACAGCAATTTTTTTTTCCTGACTCATATCTTCTACATCAATACTTTCAAAGTGCTCAGTGACCAAGGATTGTCAGTGGTCAATCAGCGGGCGGACTACACATTATATGCTGGGAGTGATTACACAATAACCGACCGTACTGCAGCCGGTCCTGAGCTGGAATCTGTAGCGGCTTCATTCACTCCTACAAGCCATTTATGACAGACCGCTATCATACGCGGCACAGATACCTGGTGACAGCACGGAGCATCTACCATTTACACTGGAGCTCCAGAGCACTATCAAGGCTTGTGAGCAGGGCCTTCCTACCTATACATCTGTCTGTTATTACCCAGTTTTGTTCTATTAATGTTTACAATTGTAAAGCACAATGGAATATGCTGCGCTATACACTACCGTTCAAAAGTTTGGGGTCACTTAGAAATTTCTTATTTTTGAAAGAAAAGCTCTGTTTTTTTCAATGAAGATAACATTAAATTAATCAGAAATACACTCTATACATTGTTAGTGTGGTAAATGACTATGCTAGCTGCAAACGTCTCGTTTTTAAAGGAATATCTACATAGGTGTATAGAGGCCCATTTCCAACAACCATCACTCCAGTGTTCTAATGGTACATTGTGTTTGCTAAGCGTGTTAGAAGACTAATGGATGATTAGAAAACCCTTGTGTAATTATGTTAGCACAGCTGAAAACAGGTTTACTTGTTAGAGAAGCTATAAAACTGGCCTTCCTTTGAGCTAGTGGAATATCTGGAGCATCACATTTGTGGGTTCAATTATGCTGTCCAAATGAAAAAGAGAACTTTCATATGAAACTCGACAGTCTATTCTTGTTCTTAGAAATGAAGGCTATTCCATGCGCGAGGTTGCCAAGAAACTGAACATTTCCTACAACGGTGTGTACTCACACAGAAGAACATTTGTGAGACGCAGAACAAGTGAAAAGATGCTTGAAGAGTGCCTGACGCTATCTGTTATGCATGGTGGAGGTAATGTGATGGTCTGTGACTGCTTTGGTGCTGGTAAAGTGGGAGATTTGTTCAAGGTAAAAGGGATTTTGAATAAGGAAGGTTATCACTCCATTTTGCAACGCCATGCCATACCCTGTGGACAGCACTTGATTGGAGCCAATTTCCTCCTCCAACAGGACAATAACCCAAAGCACACCTCCAAATTATGCAAGAACTAATTTAGGGCAGAAGCAGGCAGCTGGCATTCTGTCTGTAATGGAGTGGCCAGCGCAGTCACCAGATCTCAACCCCATTGAGCTGTTGAGAGAGCAGCTTCAGTGTTCGCAAATAAGCATATTTTACCCGATATTGGGCACTGGGGACACAGATAGACTCTCATTGGCTGCTGCTGTGGAAAGCCATGCTGGGATCAAGTGTCTGATCCCAGCATCGGCACAGCATCTGTGCCCGGCACAGGGACAGTGTGTTTGTTCCCAGCGCCGTGTAAGCCACCGCAGCGGGTACCTGGTGAAGGGACCGCCTGGTCCCTTCCACCAGTGTCGGCAGTAAAGTGGCAACGGGAGAAGCTTGGCTCCGCGTGCAAGCTAAGCGGAGCTCGCTGCCCAGATGCTAAGAAGCGGTGGCGGTTGTTTGGCACTGGCCGCGAGCATTTCGGCTCGCGGTCCAGCAGCCAATAGGAGGTAGACGCGACGAGCCAATCGTGGCTCGATGCGTCAGCCACACCCACTCACGGCGTCTTGAATTAGACGCCGCTGAGCGGGAAACTTCAATCTGGCGGCGGAGGGGAGGAGTGAAGACCTCCCAAAGACAAGAGAAGAGCAGCGCGGCAACAGTTTTGGCGTTCGCGCAAGAGGCCAGAATACTGCGTGATCAAGGAGGAAGAAAGGAAGAGGCGGCTCCACTGGCCAGGACAGGGCCAGCGGCAGAAGAATGAAGCTGGGGACCTAAGAGGACTGCAGGGGTGGAAAGAAAAAGAGCTAACGAAGCTCCCTCCCCCCTCCGCAACCTCTTCCACCGTACGGGTAGGCGGCCTTGGGCCACCATTATTTAACCCTTCCCTATACCACCAGGGTTGTAGGCCTAATTGAAGGTTTGAGTGACCTGGCATTAAGCCCAGGTCACTAAAGGGCAAATAGGTGTGCCAATACTGGGGGCAATGCATAGGGGATAAACTACTGGGGGCAATGCATAGGGGGTTTACTACTGGGGGCAATGCATAGGGCGATTACTACTGGGGGTACTGCATAGGGGGATTACTACTGGGGGCAATGCATAGGGGGTTTACTACTGGGGGCAATGCATAGGGGGTTTACTACTGGGGGCAATGCATAGGGGGATTACTACTGGGGGCAATGCATAGGGGGATTACTACTGGGGGCAATGCATAGGGGGATTACTACTGGGGGCAATGCATAGGGGGATTACTACTGGGGGCAATGCATAGGGGGATTACTACTGGGGACAATGCATAGGGGGGGGACTACTAGGGGCAATGCATAGGGGGCATTAATGTGCGGCATAATGTTTAAGGCCGGGCATGGCTGTGTGGCATCATTTGTAAGGGCTATTACTGCATGGCACAATGTGTAAAGACCGGGCATTAGTGTGCGGCATAATGTTTAAAAACCGGGCATGGCTGTGTGGCAAAATGTGTGAAGACCGGGCACTGCTGTGTGGCATAATGTGTAAATGGCATTAATGTGCTGCATAATGTGTAAAGGCAGGGCATGGCTGTGTGGCATCATTTGTAAGGGGTTAGGGGAGGTCTGAGAGGCATATGGGGAGCTCTAAAGCATAAATTATGATGGGACCCAGAAATGGTCAGGTAGGACCCCATTTTTTTTTTTTTTAAGTGGAGGTCCCTGGGCCCCACATATATTGTCACTCACCGCGATCACTGCAACTTGACCGTATGGTACGCAAGAAGTGCCCATCAAGCCAATCCAACTTGTGGGAGGTGCTTCAGGAAGCGTGGGGTGACATTTCTTCAGATTACCTCAACAAATTAACAGCTAGAATGACAAAGGTCTGCAATGCTGTAATTGCTGTAAAAGGAGCATTCTCTGACGAAAGCAAAAAAGTTTGAAGGACAAAATTATTATTTCAAATAAAAATCATTATTTCTAACCTTTCCAATGTCTTGACTAGATGTTCATTTTGCAACTCATTTGATAAATAAAAGTCAGTTTTCATGTAAAACACGATATTGTCTGGGTGACCCCAAACTTTTGAACGGTAGTGTATAATAAATAAAAATAATAAATAAATAATTCCACTGATGATGGTAATATCACACAGGTCTAGAGCACATATCTTGATATTGGAACTGTGTTTATTTTAGAACCTATGACCTTTCCACATGATATCTATTTATCTAGACCAGCTATTGTAGATTATTAGGGTTAACTTTGTTAAAAAATGTATCCAACATAACATAGTTATCTTTTGTATGAGTCAGCTACTTCAGGTGTTTTATTTTATATTGTATTTTATATGTATGGTATGAAAGGAGTCTCCTATAGTATATGCTATATGGTTTTTCATGATAATAAATACTAGTTTGATCACACAGTGACAATTTTATGAGTATTAATTATAGGATTGCACAGCCAATAACTTCTATCATATACAAGTCTAGAATATAGTACAAAATTTTCTTCCTTGGCAGCTGCAACCAGTTAATTACCCGATCACAGACCACACTGTGAGCGCTAGGGTCAGCCAAAACTTTCCATCTTTTTTCCTATCCCAAGGACCTATAACAGAGACCTCCAGTTGCGCCAACTAAAAAGCAAGAATTAGGTGCACTGGTGTAGAAAATACAGTTCGGTCCTGAATGGCTATGGCATCATCCAATCAGGCGCTGGCTGTCATTTCAGTTACTGCATTGCAAACTGCTGCTCTCCAAGAGAGATCCCTGAGTACACCCTGTAATACAACTTTATATAATCTCCATACCTTACAGCCGACAGCCAGAAGCACGTGTAGAAGCAACATGCTTGTTACCATGCCAAGAGACACCATTTTGTTGTCTTTGCGGATGTGTGGCCAGAAGGCAAGAATGAGGACAAAGCCAGAGAGGCACATGGCCACAAGTAGGATAATCCAGCGGAAGATTTCAGAAGGGAATACACAGAGTACCTGAGAACAGAGCAGAGATGCTTCAAATCGTTATTCCTGTACAGGTTCTTGATACAGTCCTGGCTACTCTTTAATAATTAAAAGGTGTTTTACACCATAGGACCTGCTGTACGGATGTGATTTAATGCTGTGGTGACTGCTAGTTATAATGTTTCTGTGGCTCTGAATGGGCTAAACCATCACAAATAATGGTAAACAGTGTCCTGATTTTCTAGTAAATAGGAGAGGACTCCCAATTGTATTGTGACACTGATCCCCAGCAACTCTCCCCACTACATGACAGAACTGGGCCGGTGTCACACAAATGATGGGAACCCTAATGGAAAGAACTGATCTGGGGAAATAATAAATTGTATGTACTCCTACCTCTCCACAAAGGTGTAAAATATTATCATCCCTCAATTACCAGCAGCCCTAACCAGGGTACAGATCTTTAATAGTGTCTGAAGTGTTGCTAAAATACACTACAGGGGGAATGGGGTTCAAATATTAAACACTACATATCAGGTTCTTTTACTGAATCATCAGTGACCCTGCTCCAGTTTATGAAGCAATCCTTCTACAGCATGTACAAAGCATGCGTTACCTAGGAGACTAAGGCCCTCATTCAGAGCCGGACGCTCTGAGCAGAGCGCTGGCTCTGAATGAGGGCCGTCCTCCATAAAAATGGAGCGTCCTCCTGGATGCTCGTATAGCTGTGGGTCACCACCCACAGCACATACGAGCGTGCAGGATGATGGTCGCGATGGTCTTGACCATCGCCAGTGTGACCATAAGCCTGTGGTCGGGGTTTTCGACCACAAGCCCTGGAGTGATTTTGGCTCTATCAGAGCCAAAATCACTCCCACTGACATCACTAGTGATGTCAGTGGGGCCGGCTTCTGACGGTAGGCGTTCCCTTGGGGACGCCTCCGTCTGGCAGGCACGCCCCCGGCACGCCCATCAAAGGGGGCGTGCTGTCAATCAACATCGACAGCACGCCCCCTTTGATCAGACACAACGAGCGAAGGACAGTACTTCGCTCGTCGCGTCTGGCGCATGCGCAGTGCACACCATCGACCCACTTGCGAGCTGACAGCCGCTTGCAAGTGGGTCTGAATGAGGCCCTAAGGCCCTGATTCAGAGCCGGACGCTCTGACCAGAGTGCTCGCTCTGAATCAGGGCCCACCTCCATTAAAATGGAGCGTCCTCCCGGACGCTCGTATAGCTGTGGGTCACCACCCACAGCATATACGAGCGTCCAACAAGATGGTCGCGATGGTATTGACCATCGCGACCATCGGACTTGCGAGTGAAACCCTGTGGTCGGGTTTCTCAACCGCAAGGCCAGGAGTGATTTTGGCTCTATCAGAGCCAAAATCACTCCCACTGACATCACTAGTGATGTCAGTGGGGCCGGCTTCAGACGGTAGGCGTTCCCATAGGAACACCTCCGTCTGGCAGGCACGCCCCCGGAACGCCCACCAAAGGGGGCGTGCTGTCAATCAACATCGACAGCACGCCCCCTTTGGTGCGAGACCCGGAGCGATGGAAAGTCCTTCGCTCGCCGGGTCTCGCGCATGCGCACGACGGAGCTCCCTCCGTCATGCTCATGCGCAGTGGGGACCATCGACCCACTTGCGAGCGTACTGCCGCTCGCGAGTGGGTCTGAATGATCCCCTAAGAGTCAAAAATCGTACTACTTCCACATTTTAAATATTCATGAAAGATGCAAAGGAGAGCAACACCAAACTGCTAAACTAGATCTGTTTTCTCTAATGGATGGAACAGACCCAATGATGGGCAGGTTTGGTCATTTATAAACATATATTAAGTTTTATTCTCTCATATCTTACAAAGGCTCCGATAAATATTTCCATGTCTTTGGGGGTCAGATTTCACATTAGCCAAAGCAGCCTGGATAACACAGCGTTCTATAGAAAAAAACTGTCATACACACACAGAACAGCTAAGCGATACTCACTGTGGATGGGATAAACGCAGACAATGGCCCTCATTCAGAGCCACTCGCTAGCGGCAGTACGCTCGTTCCGAGCGATGTTCGCACATCTGCGCATGCGTACGGATCGTTATACGCATGCGCGAACCAGTCAGTGCGGCCGAAATTCATGTGCTCGCAATATAGCGAATGCCTGCTATTTTGAGTGACAGAATGAGGCGTATGTGGGTGGTAACAGGGGAAGGTGCTAGAAAATGGGGAGTGGAGATCCGAACGCAGGCGTGCTTAAAGGTCAAAACGGGCGTTTTATGGGTGTGCATAATTAATACAGCAGCGTCATTGACCGCGTCACTGGGTTATTTTATAGCCAGAACTGCTCGCAAGATTGTTGTAGCAAAAACCAACCACAAGAATAGCGAGCAGTTCATACGCTGGTCGATGTACTCGATTAATCTAATAAATAGCGGACATGACGTATGGTGCGAGCGGCCAGGGGGCGTTTTTAACAAATAAACGAGCGTATGTTTTGCTCGCTCGTTCAGACTTAGAGGTGTGAACAGACTGCAATTTGCGAACGGATCATTTGAATAGCCACCCCTTGTTTTTGAACGAACGACCGCAAATAGCGAACGGCTCTGAATCAGGCCCAAAGAGTACCCATAGACGCACACGGTCTCCATGAAGCTGTAGGTCCCGCCAGACTGGCTCACCCCTTTCTTCCACTGTAGAAATCCCCAGAGACCTAAAGGCACCAGCCAGGCATAACTGTATATGGCAATACCAGCAACCGTTACTGTCAGAGCAGAAAATACATTCACCAAAGATATCATCCTCAACACAGCGGACAGCCACAGACAAGCGCTAATTGTAGAGGAACAAAAAGCTTTCACTGACCAATAGAACACAGGCCTAGTTTCACAATGCAGTGCAAACAAGGAGACTAGCCTAGATGAGTGAAGAGAACAGACGGGGAGAGACAGGAGAAGACTGTGGGACAGAGGGCCTGATTCAGAGCCGGACGCTATTTGCGCTCGCTTGTCCAGAAAAAGGGGCTGGCTATTTAAATTGACCATTCGCTCTTTGCGGTCTGTTGACGCCTCTATGTCTGAACAAGCGAACAAAACATGCAGACTTTTTTTTGTAAAAAATGCCCCGGGCCGCTCGCATCATACGTCATCTCCGCTATTTATTAGATTAATCGAGTACATCGAAAGGAGAATGAACTGCTTGCTATTCTTGTGGTAGCATTTTCCTACCGCAATCATGCGAGCAGTTCTGGCTAAAAGACACCCAACTGACGTGGTTGATGACGCTGCTTTGTTAATTATGCACTCCCATTAAATGCCCGTTTTGACCGTTTGGCACGCCTGCGTTCGGATCTCCACACCCCGTTTTCAAGCACCTTCCCCTGTTACCACCCACAAACGCCTCACTCTGTCACTCAAATTAGTAGGCATTCGCTATATTGCGAGCACACGATTTCCGACCGCACTGACTGGTTGGCGCATTGATTAGAAGTCTCAAATTTGTGGTCCAAGGCTATTTAACCCTTGCAGCATGACAGCTACTTATTCAAAATTGTATAATTTGGTGCCTGTGCCCACTTTGCCAGCTTGTTTTATGCCCAAAACCTTGTAGGGCCAGTCAAGATACAATTGGGTCATATGTAAGTGACTTTTCTCTGTTGGTTGGAAGTGTCAAATTTGTGGTCCAAGGCTATTTTACCCTTTCAACAATACAGGTATTTATTCAAAATTTGAAAATGTGGTGCCTGTGCTCAGTTTGCCAGCCTTTTTCATGCCCAAAACCTTGTTGCGCCAGGCAAAATACAATTGGGTCTTTTATAAGTGACTGCTCTCTGTTGGTTGCAAATGTCAAATTTGTTGCCCAAGGCTATTTAATACTTGCAACACTACAGATACTTATTCAAATCAATACAATCTGTATCTGTGCCCACTTTGCCAGCCTATTTCATGCCCAAAACCCTGTTGGGCCAGGCAAAATACAAATGAATCATATGTAAGTGACATATTTCTGTTGCTTAGAAGTGTCATATTTGTGGCCCAAGTTTTTTTCACCCTTGCAACACTAGAGCTACTTATTCAAAATGATATAAATTGGTACCTATGCCCACTTTTCCAGCCTATTTCATGCACAAAACCTTGTTGGGCCAGGCAAAATAAAAGTGGGTCATATGTAAGTGACACACCACTGTTGTTTGGAATTGTCAAATTTGTGGCCCAAGGCTATTTAACCCTTGCAGTTCTACAGCTCCTTATTCAAAATGGTTTGGTGCCTTTTCCCACTTTGCCAGCCTATTTCATGGCCTAAACCTTTTTGGGCCAGGCAAAATACAAGTGCATCAAATGTGACACCCACTGTTGGTTGGAATTGTCAAATTGTGGCCCAAGGCTATTTGATACTTGCAACACTTTATTCAAATGGTATAATTTGGTGCCTGTACCCGCTTTGCCAGCCTATTTCATGCCCAAAATACTTGTTGGGCCACAAAAAATACAAGTGAATCAGTAGGTGACCATTGTCTGTTATTTGGTAGTGTCAAATTTGTCATTCAAGGCTATTTAACGCTTGCAACACTACAGCTGACTTATTCAAAATTGTATAATTTGGTGCCTCTGCCCACTTTGCCAGCCTATTTCATACCCAAAACCTTGTTGGGCCAGGCAAAAAACAAGTGGGTCATATCTAAGTGACCCCACCTCTGTTGGTTAGAAGTCTCAAATTTGTGGTCCACGGCTATTTAACCCTTGCAGCACGACAGCTGACTTATTCAAAATGGTATAATTTGGTGCCTCTGCCCACTTTGCCAGCCTATTTCATGCACAAAACCTTGTTAGGTCAGGCAAAATACAAGTGGGTGATGTCTATGTGACTCCAGTCCTTAGGTTGGAAGGGTCAAATTTGTGGTCCACGGCTATTTAACCCTTGCACCACTACAGCTACTTGTTCAAACGGTATAATTTGGTGCCTATGCCAACTTTGTCAGCCTATGATTTGTCTATATTACAATTGTTTATTATTAAATAAATAATGTAGTATTCAATGTGCATAAATAAACACCATGTGGACCTCACAAATTATAAATGCTTGTCTTTAAAATGTCATTTGTGACGTCAGCAACACCCCAATGGTATTGCCCTTACTTGATTTTAACTTGCAGTAAATCCCATCACTTTATTTTCACTGATTACACCAAAATTCTTCCTTGTTAGGTAAAATCCTTCCCACTTCAATGGAAGAAACGAAAAATGGAAAACAGTGCAATTCAGTTTATAATCGCAATTCTAGTCACATATCTGAACGTGCATATACAATTTTATATATTCTTACAGTAAATATAATCCCCACTCCGCTTGCCAGAAATAAGAGCAATTGCAAATTCTTGTATGGCCATAAGAAGTGATAGCAGTAAGTCTTTAATGGAATTTAAAGCTTGTAAATGTGCGTAGACTAAAGTGGAACCAACCCTTCACAGCTGCTGTTCCTGATCTGGATGGAATGTTGGGGATGTTCTAATACAAAGCGCTGCTTACCAGCCAGATAACGCTACAGTAAAAACCTAAACAAAAAATAGCCGTGTTCTCAGCTCTCCTGGGAAGACGTGGGTGGCTCTGAAAAGAGCCTTTGTGGTGTTACAGGGACATGGGTTCTGTGGTGGAAGTTACCAGCATCACATTACTTGCTCTTGGCTGACTTGTGACTCTCCGTTTTCTTGGGCAGCAGCACGGCCTGGATGTTGGGCAGGACTCCCCCCTGGGCGATGGTCACTCCACCCAGCAATTTATTCAGTTCCTCATCATTGCGCACGGCGAGCTGGAGGTGGCGGGGGATGATGCGGGTCTTCTTGTTGTCGCGGGCAGCGTTACCTGCAAGCTCTAGAATCTCAGCCGTCAAGTACTCTAGTACAGCGGCCAAATACACTGGGGCTCCGGCACCAACACGCTCCGCATAATTTCCCTTCCTCAGGAGGCGGTGAACGCGGCCAACAGGAAACTGGAGACCGGCCCGAGATGAACGAGTCTTGGCCTTAGCCCGGGTCTTGCCGCCTTGTTTACCTCTTCCAGACATGTTCTATGTAACGGAGAAACAGCTCCCTTAAAGACAGCGCCCTCCTCCTCATATATATATTGTCTGCGGGATCCCCTGTTTGCTCTGTGATTGGTCCAATGCAACAGTCACCAATGCAGCTCAAGTTCTTGTACTAGCCAATGAAAGCTGTGCTATGGATGACCACTAATGAATAAAGCTTAATTTGCATAGCCTGCCTATAAATAGAGCTGATCTTGGTTTGGTCAGAATGATTTTCTGCAGAGGGAGTCATTGTCTGTGTTGATAATGCCTGAACCAGCCAAGACTGCATCGGCCCCCAAGAAAGGCTCCAAGAAAGCGGTGACTAAGACCCAGAAGAAAGATGGGAAGAAGCGTAGGAAGACCAGGAAGGAGAGTTACGCCATTTACGTCTACAAGGTGCTGAAGCAGGTGCATCCTGATACTGGCATCTCCTCCAAAGCTATGGGCATCATGAACTCCTTTGTGAATGATATCTTTGAGCGCATTGCAGGGGAAGCTTCACGCCTGGCTCATTACAACAAGCGCTCCACCATCACTTCCCGGGAGATCCAGACCGCTGTACGCCTGCTGCTGCCGGGAGAGCTGGCCAAGCACGCCGTGTCCGAGGGCACCAAGGCCGTCACCAAGTACACCAGCGCCAAGTGATCTCCTCTTCTGTCCCACATGAACACAAAGGCTCTTTTAAGAGCCACCCACCTCCTCTCTAATCGAGCTGTAACTATTACCTTTCACGGAACTGAGTTACAGAAACCTAGGCTGTATTTCACTCCTGTCTTACGTAGTTTATGTCTGTTTTATTTGTTGGAGTTATAACTTGTTCCCAATACAGATTCCACCGGTCATCGTGAGCTTTTTCACTACTTACTAGAGCCGGACATCTATTAGGTTCCTTTCTGTGTTGCCATTTTATTAAATCCAAGTCTAACCTTGCGGTAAGTGGATATTGTATCCAAAACGAGGACCTTGTATTAAATACGTCCTAAGATGTTCTGTACGTCATTAAAAAGATGGTCTTATCAATTTCAACTTCACGTGGAGTATTACACCTGTCAAACATGTCAGTACACTTATTAATTAGCAGTCATTTATAAGTGATATGTTACCAGGAAAGGCCTCTAGGTTCTGGATGATGATGCTCTTAGATACATTACACACAAGTTTTAAAAATAAATAAAATAAATAAATAAATGGCTTTACACTCTGGCGTTATAATAATTCCTCAATCGCGATGTCTGCAGCTGAATGCTTTGACAACCAGGATCCACACACTACTATCCGTAATGACCATCTGATTATTGTAGTAGAGATGGATGGGTTGCCATGAAAAGGACATGAGTATGTAGTGTGGGGTCCCCTTGTTTTTGTGTAAACATGTAAAATGAGCCTCTGATTTTTACCTGTAAAATACTCTTCCCACAGTTTGAGGTGTTGTGCACATGATTTAGTTCAAATTATTGAAATTTAAGTGTTTCTTTATTGCTCAATTTCAATATATTCTTTAACATTATTACACACAATAATCCAATTGACTGTGAGAAACCTAAGGAAAGTACCATCAGCATTCTTCACAGAAAGAGGGGTTTCTAAGAGGGTTTCACCTTAATCCTTTCTATCTGATGACGCTCACTACCTGTCATTAGTGGTTACTGGTTTGCTCATCAGTCTTGTGAAGCTGGCATTAACCCTTGCACAAAATTTTATTTCTTTGTGCGGCATGTTTATATTGTGTTAAGAAGATTATTATTTTTGCTTATTCCATTTATCTCATATCATACAGTGTATGCATTTGACTCCATTTATTTTATAGCATTGAGATAAATGTGTGTGGGGAAATAGAGGAACGCAACTGTCAATAAAACCCCATATAATTTTATTGATAGCCTGGTGTCATAAATATAAAATATATTACATGCGGCCCTCGACAGTTTACTAAAGTGTGATTACCTTCCATCCCCCAATAATAATTGTCAACCCATGCTCAATGCCCTCCAGTGATGGCAGCACATGCACATGGGGTCCCATTGGGAAGCCAGAGTCCCCTAAATATACCACCTATCAGTATTTAATTAGTAATAACCAATTACTATCTGCACCAATATGGAATATTATTTTTTTAAATCCCCCCCTTATTACTAATATATCTCAATAATAACTACGTAATTGCATGTTCATAAATCGTGAGAGTAGAAAAAGAACAAGCAAAATATAAATACAATAACTGAATGTGCAGAAGGAAAATACAAATCTGGAATGAATATAGAACAATAAAAGTGTCTGTTTTATATACTGTACCTTTAGTATAGCTTGTGTTTTATTTCAACTGAGTACAGTACATTGTGAGCCCCTATATACTATACAGATGTAGCCCTGTATTTTTTCATGTAGTTTCTCTGAGGTTTAGGTTGTGGTCTAAGGTAAAGATTGTATCCACTAATGTTTCATAGAATAGAAACAATTGTAAAATAATATTTACTGTTTCTCTTTAGTATCATATTTTGTTTCCAATGCATGCAGACCTACTGATTATACTCAGATCTCATATTACTCACAATATGACAAATGATGCATTCCATATAAATGTATTCTTAATGATTTTTCAATCAAATGGTTGTTTTATTGTGAATTTTGCACCATTTGCTGATATATTGATCTATGCTGTTTTTACTGCTGTGATTATATACTTGAAGTAGTGAGCGTAGCTTGAAGGAATCATTTTGTTTAAACACAAAACTTTCCCGCCCATGGCAGCTATTCAGCGTTGTGATTACTGTCTGTCTTTAGACCCCCGACACGAGTCCTATAGTGTAGTGATGCAATATCACCGTCCGTATGTAGGGGGTCGCTCATTGATTCTTCTCGCTGGTAAACAAGGACATAATTTCCGATTAAATTACATCGACTGAACTTTGAACTAAACAATTTATTGCAACTCGTGTATTCCCGCACTGGCATGTTATATTATATACTTTACATACCTAATAACGGAGGAAACGAAAAATCTTGAAAGTTAGAACGACTTTGCCTCAGCCAATCAGAATGATGGGCGTCTTTAATTCATCAAATCACAACGCAGCACTGTGGATAAATAGAGTTGTTTTCGACTATTCTTTATTTATTCTTCTTCCTACATTACTAGTGTATAGTACGATGGCCAGGACCAAGCAGACCGCCCGCAAATCTACTGGAGGGAAAGCTCCCCGCAAGCAGCTGGCAACCAAGGCAGCTCGGAAGAGCGCCCCAGCTACTGGCGGCGTGAAGAAGCCTCACCGCTACCGACCCGGAACTGTTGCGCTCCGAGAGATCCGACGCTACCAGAAATCCACCGAACTGCTGATCCGCAAGTTGCCCTTCCAGCGCCTGGTGAGAGAGATCGCCCAGGACTTTAAGACCGACCTGCGTTTCCAGAGCTCTGCCGTTATGGCCCTGCAAGAGGCCAGCGAGGCTTATCTGGTCGGGCTCTTCGAGGACACCAACCTGTGTGCCATTCACGCCAAGAGGGTGACCATCATGCCCAAAGACATCCAGCTGGCCCGCAGGATCCGAGGCGAGAGGGCATAGACTATACTCGGCACTACTGCATACACGCAGCACAAAGGCTCTTTTCAGAGCCACCAAATCTTTCTAAACGAGCTGAAGCATCAACTATATATTTCTAGAATTGGAAGAATGCTGATAAAGCCTCAACTCCGCTTCCTCCCTAGGTGGAGTCCACATGAATACCGGTAGTATCCTTAATTAGCCTCACATCGCGTATTCTGTAGTGCCCCGCACCTTCCCGCTGCATTGGTCAAAGGCAGAAGTCTCCTATTTACATGTAGCCGTTTCAATTGAAGTTGCATCCTTTCAAGTGTAGATTAGAACGTGGTTTCCCTGTACATTTCACCAAGCTGCACTCCTATCCTTTACAGAACCAACCCCCACGTTCTAGACCCAGAGCTATGGAAGAACTCCCCCTTTGTGATTGCGGCATAAGGGCACTGCACTATGCCGCAAGTGCAGTGCCAGTAGCAGGAGAGATGGAAGCGCACAATGGCTCTTCCATCTCTCCCGCTAAATCGGCCATGAATCCGCTCTTTAGGGACAGGGTGGGTGGCTCTGGAAAGAGCCTTTGTGGTATGGTGGAAACAAAGATCTAGCAGTAACATCACTATAGTCGTCTTAGGCAGTAGTATGGCCTCCCTGCGCGATGTTCAGCCCACCGAGCAATTTGTTTAGCCGGAAGAAGCTGTGAATGATGAAGGGGGGGAGGGGGATTATTATGTCGTACAAAAAAAAAAAAACACGAATTACTCAGCCATACCATGAGTTTTACTAGATTAAAGCTATTAAATTATTAACAACCCGCCCCCACACCCCAAGATTGAGACATTGAATGGTGATGTGTAAGCCCAGGAGGCTTTACATGGTTAACCACTAAATACAGTACAAGCGAATCACAAAGCAGCCCCTAGAGAACACGCCGTGCGTTTACAGCTCTGCCGAGAGAGGGTGGGTGGCTCTGAAAAGAGCCTTTGGTGTGATAAGGAAGAGGCTGCGGTTGTTTGTCCATTACTTCTTTGCCGCTGCTTTCTTGGGCTTAGCCAACTTCTTGGCCGGACTCTTGGCAGTTTTGGGCTTAGCTGCCTTCTTGGCCGGACTCTTGGCAGCTTTGGGCTTCGCTGCCTTCTTGGCCGGACTCTTGGCCGCCTTTTTAGGCTTCTCGGCTTTAGGCTTCTTTGGGCTTTTGGCAGCAGCCGCCTTTGATTGTCTCTTTACTTTCTTCGGGCTCTTAGCAGCACTCGGAGCTTTCTTGGGCTTCTTCGGGGATTTGGCAACTTTCTTTGCCGCAGGCTTCTTGGGCTTCAGAGACTTCTGAGCAGCCTTCTTGCTTTCCACTGGCTTCTTACTGAGCTTGAAGGAGCCTGAAGCGCCGGTGCCTTTCACCTGAGTGAGGGTTCCTTTGGTCACCAGGCCTTTCACCCCCAGTTTAATGCGGCTGTTTTTCTTCTCCACATCGTAGCCTCCCGCAGCCAGAGCCTTCTTTAAGGCGGCAAGCGAAACCCCACTGCGCTCTTTAGAGGCGGCCACGACTTTCACGATCAGCTCGGAGACGCTGGGGCCAGAAGACTTGGGACTTTTCTTGGCTCCTCCCGCAGCTTTCTTCGTTTGTCTTTTCTTTTTGGCTGCGCCCTCTGATGGAGCAGGGACGGCGGCGGCTGGTGCAGTTTCTGCCATGTTCATGTACAATTCAGCGTAACACGTTGAAATAATAATGTAGTACACATATCTGCCGAAGTCTTTTATATACAGTGCCGGCTATGCCGTGATTGGCTGCTCACCGTGGTGCCTTCTGTGTTCCCATTGGCGGAATATGTAGCCGTGTAAATTATTTCCTTGTATGAATGAAAGGGACAACCAGCTCTCAGCGTGTGTTTCCCTAGCGCAGAAAAAGAGTATTTTATACGGCATTAGAAGGGCAGCGAGCTGGCTCTTTGCTCCACACTCCTACTCTAAGGCCTCATCTTACCCTTTATGGCAATTGTTCGCTTAGGCGCGACGAGGTAAGACAGATATAGCCACTGGCAGCTCATCCACACCAGTCTGCATGTGCCCTGCATGTTATAAATGTCTCCTTTCATGCGAGGCTAATATGTAGTATCGGATCATTTTGTCTCCTCCTGGTACTGGAGATAGTTAAGGGGCTCTGCGGCACAATCTGTATAGAGCCGGGTGGATATTGAGACACATAAAGGCAACGTGTGGGCTTTTGTACACTCAGATGGATAACACAGACAGGCTGCCTCACAAGGTATTTGTACTCTTGTCTAGAAACTCTAGTTACTATGACATGGTAAGGATACATAACAGACTAAGCTACATATTAATCCTGCCTGGGATTCTGCCGGCAGCGTAGAATGTGTGTGACACTTCTAAATATTCTTCTATTCATCCAAATCTCTTCTGTATATTTATCAAGATAAATGTTTCAGTAATATGGCTATGGTAAGCTAGCCCTATTACTTTGAAACTATTACAGAACAAACCTCAGTCACCTGCTAAGAAGTGTTAGGTTACCTTGGGTTAGAAGCAAAGATCTTGCTGGAATGCCAATAACAGTGGAAAAGGAACTCAGCAGTAAATGTTAGGAGGAGCCCACCACAGGACCGCGGTGCCAGACAATTGTAACATAAAGCTGTTATTGTCAGCCTGGCAGTTGCTTACTAGAAGTAAGGGTAGCCTACCCACATACACCCCCTCAATTCTACACAATGAAAGTCCCCAGGCAGCCTGTAATGTGCGCCTTGTCCAATTTGTAATACAGAACCTATTTCAGTTAAGAGAGTAAACAGATGGATGTGTAGAAAGTGTCTGTGTTTTGAGGGCAGAGAGAAATAAAAAAAAAGGGGGGTACCAATACAGGGAGATGAGAGGAATAGAGGGTAGAATAAGAGAAACTGAAGGAATTGTGGAAAGAATAGATGGAGAAAAGGGATGACAAAAGTGGGAGACTATTTAAAAAAGTACAAGAGAAATGAGGAAAAGGGAGAAACGGGAAAGAATGGGGGACAAGAAGTAATAGGGGGACAGTAATGTTAAATATCACCTATAATATGGACACATATCTCATTAGACACATACACAGTCTCAGTTCAGTCTGTATAGAGGATGAGTTCTTGTATAAATTTAAATTCTAATAATTGCACTGGGAGAAGTCGTCCCAAAACTGATATTGTCCCTGTATTAGTTGTGTCACAAGGAGCAGGATGTGACGCACAGGAGGACTCCTCCCTCATAGCGTAGAAGTTTCCTACTAGGTCCGCTTACACTGTATAAGAGGAGGACTTTCTACATCGCAACTATATTACTCTTCTTGTTTCCAGTGGAATCAGTGGAAAAGTAGAAGCAGCATGTCTGGCAGAGGCAAAGGTGGAAAGGGGCTCGGAAAAGGAGGCGCTAAGCGGCACAGGAAGGTGCTTCGGGATAACATCCAGGGAATCACTAAGCCCGCCATCCGTCGTCTGGCCCGGAGAGGGGGTGTGAAGCGCATCTCCGGTCTCATTTATGAAGAGACGCGTGGGGTGTTGAAGGTCTTTTTGGAGAACGTTATCCGAGACGCCGTCACCTACACCGAGCACGCCAAGAGGAAAACAGTCACCGCCATGGATGTGGTGTACGCTCTGAAACGCCAGGGCCGCACTCTCTATGGATTCGGGGGCTGAACACTGATGCACGCCTAATACTATCACTCACACAAAGGCCCTTTTCAGGGCCGCCCATCTCTTCTGTGAGCGCTATTCTGACGCACTAGTACCATTATGTATTTTGTCCTGGCAAACGGCAGACTCTTTACAAGGTGCTAATATTTCACTTTTTCCCTCGTATTGAGCTGCGTGTTTGCTGATTAGATTTACAGCGTTACAGGTTATTATTTCATAGCGATGCACATACCCATTATAAACTTGTTCTAGGTGTGTACATTCAAACACCGTTTTAGTGGTATCCCCATGTTAGAGAATGTAGTGAGTCCATAGTATACGATGGCACAAATCAGTGTGTTTGGCTGACTAGTTGTAAGATGATGGATACAATGTACACTTTTTAGAAGGGAAAAACTGAGAACATTCTAATTTGTGTTTGTAGGTAATCCCTATTCTCTTAAAAGCCATAACCCTTTTCTGCCTGGGAAGGATGAAATTGAAAAGAATAGCACATTGCATAAAATCACATCACCATTAAGATTCATATTAAGACTCCCTGCACTTTCAAATCATTTTGTCAATCAAAATTGGGCACTACACTGGTTAAATCAATAGATTATTGTCTTCTGTGGCTGTTGATTTGGAAAATATAAATGACATTGGTAAAGACATGATTGCAGGCTGCTGTAACTGAATGATCACGTAACATTGTAGCATTGTAGGCTTTCTTATCCACACAGACGCGATCCTGGAGCAGTGACTGCTGTTGGAGAAATAAATGAGACCGGGTGGGTGATGGGGCGCCCTGAGCTAGCTGCCGGTTATAACTCCTTACACTGTTTCTATGTTGGGAATTTGGGACATATCATGCTCCGATAGGTCTTACACTCCTCGTAATCTGCAGTAGACTGCTACAGTACTGTATCCCCCCAGCTGGTGCCAACTGATTTAATGCGGGTCATTTAATTTAATGGGGATCCTTTTGTATCAGATTCAACACTTCTTAATACCTAGAGTAAGTGCAATTAGCTTTCTTCCCAAAAAGAGGGGTTTCTAAGTGGGATGTGCCTTTATCTCTTCTGCCTGACACCCAGTTTCTTATCACAGACACAATCAGACGTTAACAGTAGATAGAGGCTTGCACTCACGCTGAGGTGTGTTTCTCAGAGGGTGTCTCAGCTTTGGAAAGTTATCGAAAAAAAATATATATACACACACTGTATGCTAGGAAGTGGGATAACTGCATTTTTAATGTGGTAGCAGATATCATGGCTACACATCCTCACAGTAAAATCTGAAGCAATAGCAGCACCGTGTGATCGAATAATATTTAATCGCTTGTAGTGGTGGGATAACTGGCTGCTATTTCTCCCGCTCTCACTAATAAGGATTATGCCGGCAGCATTACGTTAATCGCTTGTAGCAAGAGTAGATAACCTGTGGCACATTAGCTGCTGGTGAACTACACAGAAGTCTCCTATCCAGCATGCACTGATGGCTAAGGGAACAATTAGACTGACAACATTTACATGTAGCCGAGAAGAACTCCCCCTTTATGTGTTTGCGGTTGAAGGACACTGCGCTATTATAAGACCTATAATTATGTAAAGCGCACAATGGCTATCATCTCTCCCGCTAAATCGGCCATGAATTCGCACTTTAGGGACAGGATGGGTGGCTTGTGTTATGGTGGAAATAAGATCTAGAAGTAACATCACTAGCTCTTAGCTGGCTTGTGGCTCCTTAGGTAGCCGCAGTAGTACGGCCTCCCTGAGCGATGTTCACTCCACTGAGCAACTGGTTTAACCGAGGGAGGCTGTGAATTATGAAACCGGGGGATCATTCTGTCGTTAAAAAATAATAAAGCTATTAAATAACCGAGTATTAACAACACGCCCCCACACCCCAAGATTGAGACATTGAATGGTGATGTTTGAGCCCAGGAGGCTTTACATGGTTACCCACTAAATACAGTACAAGCGAATCACAAAGAAGTCCCTAGAGAACACGTCGTGCGTTTAGAGCTCTGCCGAGAAAGGGTGGGTGGCTCTGAAAAGAGCCTTTGGTGTGATACGGAAGAGGCTGCGGTTGTTTGTCCATTACTTCTTAGCCGCTGCTTTCTTGGGCTTAGCCGCCTTCTTGGCCGGACTCTTGGCAGTTTTGGGCTTAGCCGCCTTCTTGGCCGGACTCTTGGCAGTTTTGGGCTTCGCTGCCTTCTTGGCCGGACTCTTGGCCGCCTTTTTAGGCTTCACGGCTTTAGGCTTCTTTGGGCTTTTGGCAGCAGCCGCCTTTGATGGTTTATTTACTTTCTTCTGGCTCTTAGCAGCACTCGGAGCTTTCTTGGGCTTCTTCTTCTTCGGGGATTTGGCCACTTTCTTTGCCGCAGGCTTCTTGGGCTTCAGAGACTTCTGAGCAGCCTTCTTGCTTTCCACCGGCTTCTTACGGAGCCTGAAGCGCCGGTGCCTTTCACCTGAGTGAGGGTTCCTTTGGTCACCAGACTCTTCACACCCAGCTTGACGCGGCTGTTATTCTTCTCCACATCGTAGCCTCCCGCAGCCAGAGCCTTCTTTAAGGCGGCAAGCGAAACCCCACTGCGCTCTTTAGGATGAGTCTAAGGATGCGTTTTTGTATACATTAAAATTAATAATTGTACTAGAGGGGTCGTCCCGAAACTGATATTGTCCCTATATTAAATGTGTCACAAGGTGCAGGATGTGACGCACAGGAGGACTCCTCCCTCATAGCCCAGAAGTTTCCTACTAGGTCCGCCCGCACTGTATAAGAGGAGGACTTTGCCGAGGTGTTCGTATGTTTTTTTTTTTATTTCGACTGAGTGAAAGCGGTGATCAGGAAGCAGCATGTCTGGTAGAGGAAAAGGCGGAAAGGGGCTCGGAAAAGGAGGCGCTAAGCGGCACAGGAAGGTGCTTCGGGATAACATCCAAGGAATTACTAAGCCCGCCATCCGTCGTCTAGCCCGGAGAGGAGGCGTGAAGCGCATCTCCGGTCTCATTTATGAAGAGACCCGAGGGGTGTTGAAGGTCTTCCTGGAGAACGTTATACGGGACGCCGTCACCTACACCGAGCACGCCAAGCGGAAAACTGTCACCGCTATGGATGTGGTGTATGCTCTGAAACGCCAGGGCCGCACACTCTATGGATTCGGAGGCTGAATACTAATGCACATCTAAAATTACTTCTCCCACAAAGGCTCTTTTAAGGGCCGCCCATCTCTTCTGTGAGAGCGCTATTGTAACGCACTGGTAATGTTTGTAATAGCTCCTGTGTACATAGTGAAGTATGTCTATTTAATTCGCTTGCTGACATGAGGAAAGAAATATGGGGAGGTACTGTATGTTCTACATAAAAAAAAATGGTTGCATAACCCTTTCTTTCATTTTGCAGCAGCAGGTTCTTTCCGTGTATGAAGGGAAACCATCTCACAGGTTTGGTAGGTTATCAACATTGTAACCTTTATATAGAATTTAAAGTTTGTGCATTGTTGAATAGGGATCTGGATTCAATGGACAAAACTGGCTGTTAATATGTCCTGCTCACACTGATAAGAATTACACAGGCCGGCTAATATGGTTATAGCAAATTAATATTCAACCGTTACTACGATGGATGGAAAGAAATCACCGCCATATTCCAGCGCAGGACGCAGGTAATTTCCTCCCTCTCAATCTGGAAGAGTCAGCTTTGATATTATAGACGGGGTTTTTGAAATTTTCAAACGGTTACTTAAAACCAGTCAGTGTAGGGGGAATGAATACATCTTCCAATCAGCGTACAACATAATGTAGAGGTAGAATTGCTATAAGACATTCCCTGATCCCATTGTTTTGCCTGAATTTTCTTCTTTAAAATATGGACACGACCATTGCCGACAGGGCGTAAATCCATCGGCAGGAAAGCTCCCCGCAAGCAGCTGGCAACTAAAGCTGCTCCTTAAGTAGCCGCATAGCTAGCAGCGCCGCGGTATTCTGTAGTACCCGCATCTTCCTGCCAGCCTTTCGCTGCCTTGGACAACCAATCAGCTCCTGTCATTTTAGACAGTTTGAAAAATGAGTTAAGAGCTGATTGGTTGGTACTTTTTCTCTCTCCAAACTTTGATAAATCTCCCCCTAAAGCTCTTCAGAGCCTGCTAGAGTGTTATGGTATCAACTCCACCCCCTCTTGATCTATGCGGTTTATATGTGAGCTCAGTGCACTAAATTATAAATTTTAAATCGGGCTCATATACTCGCATTGGAAATCAGCTCTTCAGGGACGGGTTGGGTGGCTCTGAAAAGAGCCTTTGTGTTATGGTGGGAACAAATATCTAGCAGTAACTTTACTTGCTCTTAGCGGACTTGTGGCTCTCGGTCTTCTTGGGCAGCAGTACAGCCTGGATGTTGGGCAGGACGCCTCCCTGGGCGATAGTCACCCCACCGAGCAACTTGTTTAGTTCTTCGTCATTGCGCACAGCCAACTGTAGGTGGCGGGGGATGATGCGAGTCTTCTTGTTATCTCGGGCGGCGTTTCCGGCAAGTTCTAGAATCTCAGCCGTCAGATACTCGAGCACTGCGGCCAGATACACTGGGGCTCCGGCTCCCACACGCTCAGCATAGTTTCCCTTCCTCAGTAGACGGTGGACGCGACCTACCGGAAATTGGAGTCCGGCCCGAGATGAACGAGTCTTAGCCTTTGCCCTGGTCTTACCGCCTTGTTTCCCTCTTCCAGACATGCTCGAGCCACACAGATTTTTGATTGAAAAAAGCATTCTTTATTAACATAAAGATGGCAAAAAACATACATAAATCACACATACAAGTGTACTGTGTCGCAGCACAGCTTAAACCCAATACACTATCAAACATAATCAAACATACAATATAATACATTGCAAAACATATAGCACAAGGCATCCTATACTATACATAATACTTTGCATTATTCATTCACTACTTAAACAAAAACAACGATCAACAAGGTCTATGGGTGTGGAGGGTAGAGGGGAAGGGAGGGGGGGATCACAGAACTGAAGTTTTTATTGAAAGACAGACACATATATGGGAAGGGTGAATAAATAGAAAGACATATCAACAAAACATCAGTCTCTGTGAAAAATGGGGGAAGGGGCCACCGTCCCAGTCCTTGTTGGACAATCAAGCATGGGGGGAGGGGGCAGAAGAAGGGGGGTTTAGTCCTCTTCTTCCTCAGGGCTGTCCATGATGGAATAGTCTCTTAGCAGGCTGTGAATCAGCCTGCGACAGTCCTGGATAGACATCCTCTCCCTCCGCAGAATGAGGCGATTCCTGGCAAGCCACAAAGCGTCCTTAACACAGTTCATAAGGCGCCAGGCCTCCTGGATTGCCCCATAGGTGTGGGTGCCAGGAAACAGTCCGTAAAGTACCGAGTGGTACGAAAGGTTGCTCCTTGGCACACAGTCTTTGAGTTCATTTTCCAGGGCATCTAACAACAACTGTGCATAAGTACAGTCCCAAAACAAGTGCATAGATGTTTCCTCGTGAGAGATGCACCAGGGGCAATGTCTGTACCTGCACAGGTTACGGGAGTGCATGAATGTCCTTAGGGGCAGACCCCCTTGGATTGCCATCCATGACATGTCCTTGTGTCTATTTGTGAGCCTTTTGGAGGCCACATTGTCCCATACCTGCTTGGCAGTTGCTGAAGGGAGCCCTGGAATAGGCTCCATAACGTCTTTTGCTCTGATGAGCTTGTGGATAGTCTTTGGTTTCCACAAGTCAGGTTTAACTCCCTCCAGTTGGTGCTCCCTCACAAACTTGGACACATCCAGGTAGAACCAGGGAGTGTTCCAGTTGTAAGGGATGGAGCTGTCCCACTTAGCCCAGCCTAGGGCCCTCCAAAGGGGTAGGAGGAAAAAGCGAGACATGGAGTTTCCTGCAGAGTCATTATCAGTCTCGCACAAAGTCCTGCGGATACAGTTGCAAACAAAGAAGGCTCGCAGCATGGTGGGGATATCTGGTATTCCCTTTCCACCTTTGAGGGGCTCCTTGTACATAACTGTCCGCTTTACTCTGTCCATCTTGGAGCCCCAGATGAAGTGAAACACTGCCCTTGTGATGGCCCTGCAGACCGTGACCAGAGGTGGCCAGGCCTGCGCTGTGTACTGCAGAACGGGAAGGATCTCGTTGCGCAGTACAAGTGCTTTTCCTTCGATGGTAAGGTCTCTGAGGCTCCACAGTCCAATTTTTTGCCTTACAGTGGCAAGTCTTTCGTCCCAGCACTTCAGGGCCGCACCCTCACCACAAAGCCAGACTCCCAGAATTTTGATGAAGTCCGGCTTGACAGCAAAGGGGAATGGAGCGGAGGATGACAGGTGCCACTGCCCGAACAGCATAGCCTCTGACTTCCCGCAGTTGACTTTTGCCCCTGAAGCTCGGCCGAAGCTCTCGCAGGTCTGGACGAGTGCTGTCACCGAACTCTGGTCAGCGCAGAAGACAGTGACGTCGTCCATGTACAGCGAACACTTGGCCTCTCTACGGTCTGGACCCGGTGCGATGACCCCTCTGATCTCTGGTTTCCGTCTGATGCATACAGCCAGGAGCTCTATAACACAAACAAAAAGAAGAGGTGAAAGAGGGCAGCCTTGTCTGACCCCGGATAGAATAGGAAAGGGGTCAGTCTTCCAGCCATTCACCAACACCGAGCTGTGAATATCAAGGTACATCAGGTTAACATACGTGCAAAACATTTCACCAAGCCCAAACCTCTGCAGGACCCTACCCATCAACTCATGTGAGACACGGTCAAAGGCCTTCTCCTGGTCAAGGCTGACCAGAGCCGCATGCACGTTCCGGTCCTTGATGTAATGGACCGTGTCTCTGAGGAGGGCAAGGCTATCTGCAATCCTGCGGCCAGGAATGCCGCAGGTCTGGTCCGGGTGAATGATCTGTCCGATGACAGCCTTCAGCCTGTTGGCAAGTACCTTGGCCAGGATCTTGTAGTCCACGTTCAGGAGAGAGATGGGCCTCCAATTTTTCAGCTCACATCTCTCCCCCTTACGCTTATACAAGATCGTGATCAGTCCCTCCCTCAGTGAAGGAGGCATTTTGCCCTCCACCACCATCTCCTTGTACAGCTCGAGCAGGTCCGGGCCAATGAGGTCCCACAGCGCTACATAGAGCTCTGCTGGGAGACCATCACTGCCCGGGGTCCTGCCCTGCCTAAAGGATTTAGCGGCAGAGTGCAACTCCTCCAACACCAAGGGAGCATCCATGGCTGCTTTACCTGCAGGATCAATAGTGTTAGTGATACCTGACAGGAACTCATCAGCCACAGCACTGTCCGTCGTCTTTGGGGAGTAGAGGTCGCCATAGTAGTCCGTGATGACCTTCATGACGCCCTCCTTCCCCTGCCTGGGAATACCGGTCTCATCTCGCAGCTCAGTCAGGGGCGTGTGGCCAGAGTGGAGTTTCCTGAAAAAGAAAGAGTTACATTTCTCACCCTTCTCCAGGTTCTCCACCTTGGAACGGAAGACGATGCGTCTGGATTCCTCCTCGAAGTGCCCTTTCAGGCTCTTTTTGGTCTCCTCCAGATCATCTCTCACGTCCCAGCCGCACCGTTGGAGGTCCTGCAGGGACTGCAGTTGTCTCTGCAGTCCCTTGAAGTTCCTCTTTCGGTCGCACGCCTGTTGTCTTCCTTTGACCTGAAAGAAACTGCGAATGTTAGCCTTAACATATTCCCACCAATCACTCATGCATTCAAAATAACATTTATCATTCTTCCATGTGATGTAGGCATCCTTCAGCTCGGCCAGCACCTCCTCCCTTTCCAGCAGAGCACAGTTCAACTTCCAGGAGCCTGGGCCAGGAGGACAACCATTGCCCAGGTCTCCTTGGAAGAGAATGGCTCTGTGGTCAGAGAAGAAGCAGGGAACCATAGCATGCCTGTTCTGCTTCACTGCTCTAGAGGTAAACACAAAGTCAATGCGGGAATGCACCGAGCCATCGGGGCGGCTCCACGTGTAATTCATGGAGCCAGCCCCCATGGAGCCCACAGCATCCCGCAGAGAAGCTTCGGTTACCATTTCTATGAGCAGTTTAGATGTCAAATCAAGCTTAGCAGTGTTGCAGGTGCTGCGTCCATCCTCCTCCATGGGGCAGTTGAAATCTCCGGCCATCACTACTGCCATAGTGGTTGCGAGCTGCAGCCGCAGGGTCTGGAAAAGCTCCAAACGCTCATTCTTACCAGGGGGTGCATACACACAGATTAGCCTAATAGGCTCACCTGCCCAGGAGCCGTCTACGATAAGCAATCTGCCGCAGACGAGCTCCTGAACAGAATCTAGTGTGAAGAGGCTCCCCCTAATAAGAATGGCGACCCCTGCAGACTTACACTCACCCCCACCAGACCAATAGGACGGACCGTGAGACCACTGCCGGCCCAGATGTCTATAAGACCTGGAAAAAGGAATAGAGCATTCCTGCAACATGTAAACATCACATTTCTGGGTATCTAAAAATGCAAACACAGACTGTCTTCTAAACTTATCCTTAATACTCCTCACATTAATGGTAAAAAGGGAAAAAGACACCATTAGTTGGGAGAAAAAAGGTTAGAACACGGAAAATACATTTAGCTACCACTCTTGTCGGGCGGTGCTTCCTCTTGAACGGTTGCTGGGTCGCCCTGTTGGGGCGGCTGCATACAGCTCTGGATCAGCTGTTCGATTAAGTTGTCAGCATTCAGGTCAGGTACTACCTCCTCCACGAGGCTTTCCACCATCGCCTCCATCTCGTCCTCTAGTGGAAGAGGGTTCTCGACCTGTTCTACCGCCAACTTCTTGGAAGGGTCGGGGTCAGCAGCTGGGCTGTCAAACTCCTTTCGCTTCCTGCTCGACTGTTGAGTGCCTGCAGAGGATACAAGAGGGGGAAACTCTTCCTCGGAGAGGAGAGAGACAGGGGGGGTGGAAGAGACAGTGGGATGGAGAAGGGAGCGGGAGGGAGAGGGGGGAGGGGTTGTGCCAGCAGTGGGGGTGGGAGTTGCTGTCACAGTGGGAGGAGGGCGTGGGGTAGGATGGGTGGGAAGGGGTGGGGTAGGAAGGGTAGGACGGGTGCGGGGGGGTGGGGTGGGGGTGGAAGGTTTCTTACCCTCCTGGCGCCTCTGCTGGCCTTGTCCAGTCACTGCTGCCACGTAGGATTTTGCCTTATTGGGGCAGTCTCTGTAGACATGGTTCACCTCCCCACAGAGGTTGCATGTCTTCTGGGTGGGGCAATCCTTGGTGTCGTGTCCCGCCACCTTGCACTTCTTGCAGGCTGCCACCTTGCAGTCTCTCCCAATGTGATCCTTCCCACCGCAGGTCTTGCAGATCCGCGGCTGGTCCGGATAACTGAGAAATCCAGCAGATGCGCCCAGGGAGAAGAACTGTGGCAGGTGCACAACTCCATCGGGGCTCCAGTTGTCTTTTAGGAGCTTGACGATGACAGCCCACTTGCCTGTCCAGAAGCCATTCCTGTCCAGGATCTTGGAGGGCTCCTTGATCACCGTGCAGAAACGGCTGAGGAAGGTGGCGATGTCCTTGCCAGGCGTGTGTGGGTTCCGCATTGAAACCGTCACCCGCCTCTCCTCTCTTTGGATAGGGCAATTGCCCACAAAGCGAGAGAAAGGGGATTCAGGCCTCGCCGCTTTCACCGCTTCCCAGTACCTCTTGCAGATTGCAATGGAGGCAAAGGTCACGTAAAAGATGCCCTTGATGTAATTCTGTATGCTGAGGGTTTCAGCAGTCGAGAACCCCTGTTCAAGGATCATCTTTTTGCCGAAGGTCTCCGTTGTCATATCCGGCATCTTTCCCTCCACTTCCTTCAGCTTCATGACCACGGTCTGCCTCATCCAGGGCTCCAAGGCTGGGGTACCCTTGGGCTGGGTCTGGCTGGGCTTCTCGGGGGCTGTTGCTGGAGGGGCGGTGGAGGTGGATGGGACCTGGTCGGGCAGAGATTCGGCCGGCTTCGGTCCCTTCTTTCCCGTCTTCTTCCTGGCGGAGGTGGCTGGAGCGGAGGCTGAGGCTGGCACCGGGGTGGGGGCAGCTGAGGCCATCTCTCCTGCTTCTTGCCCGGGGTCGAAGTTGGGCTGGAGAAGGGTCTGCGGCGGTCGGAGGTCGGAAGTCACTTTCGCAGAGGGCAGAGCAAACAAGTCTAACCCAATGCCAGTCGAAGTCCTTCCTCTTCGCGGTCGCAGGGTCTGGTCGCCGCTGGTCGGAGGTCGGGAGACGGCTTCGCAGAGGGCAGAGCAAACAAGTCTAGCCCAATGCTGGTCGAAGTCCTTCCTCTTCGCAGGGTCTGGTCGTCGCTGGTCGGAGGTCGGTTTCACAGAGGGCAGAGCAAACAAGTCTGACCCTCTGCTACTTGTAGTCCTTCCTCGTCGCAGTCGGCAGTCTGGGGGACGCTGGTCAGAGCTTGGCAGTCGCTTCTTCAGAGGGCAGAGCAGCAAGTCTAACCCTCGGCAAGTCGAATCCTTCTTCCTCTCAGCAGTCCTCTTTCAGCTTCCTCGGCCGGTGCAGGTCCAGAAAAAATGCGGCAGCAGGTACTCTGGAGCCCGAGTGTAGTCACAGTCCAGTCAGTCAGCACTGATAAGAACAGATACTACACTTGATCTTAGCCAAAAGGCCGAGAAGCGAGCCACACAGATACAAAGTTATACACGCTATAAAGATGAGGTAATGGGTCTATAACGTCGCCCTCCTCCTTACCTATATATACTAATATGGTATCCTGTACTTGCTCTGTGATTGGTTAGCTTACACAATCAACAAATGTAGGGTGGGGTTATGATGCCGTTCAACATCACATGATACGTCTACCCAATAGTGCAGTCTGCAGGGGTGAAGCCTCATTTGCATGGGTTGTCAATAAATAGAGCAGTTTCTGGGCGTTGATGGTCACATTTGTATTTTCTTGCTTTGTAAAGCTGTAGAGAGAGAGTTCATTGATAATGCCTGATCCAGCCAAATCTGCTCCGGCGGCCAAGAAAGGCTCAAAGAAAGCGGTGACTAAGACCCAGAAGAAAGATGGGAAGAAGCGTAGGAAGACCAGGAAGGAGAGTTACGCCATTTACGTCTACAAGGTGCTGAAGCAGGTGCATCCTGATACTGGCATCTCCTCTAAGGCTATGGGCATCATGAACTCTTTTGTGAATGATATTTTTGAACGCATTGCAGGGGAAGCTTCCCGCCTGGCTCATTACAACAAGCGCTCCACCATCACTTCCCGGGAGATCCAAACCGCTGTACGTCTGCTGTTGCCGGGAGAGTTGGCCAAGCACGCCGTGTCTGAGGGCACCAAGGCCGTCACCAAATACACCAGCGCCAAGTGATCTGCTTTCCTTCTCCCTCCCACATCAACACAAAGGCTCTTTTAAGAGCCGCCCACCTCCTCTCTAATCGGGCTGTAGCTATTGCTGTGACTCCTGTACTGGGCTGATAGGAACGTGCTGTTTTCGATTCTTCTATGTTTTAACTTATATTTGATCAAAAAAATTGATATGGCGATTTCACTCATGTACATTCTGTATCCTTTATGTAGGTGTTGGCGCTCAGCTAGAACAGTTATTGAATTTTTGCTTTTTAATCTGTCGGAAATTGAACATTGGCAGCAGCAGCGACCTCATGTGGTCACTGGAGGAATAGTGGTTAAGTTTAAACTTCGTTTATAGTCTCATCTGCACTATCTGTCCCCAGTATTATACTAGTACAGCTTTAATGTCAGCTGAGTTCAATAAAGCTTTAGATTATCCCCTTCATTTGCCAATAATTGGAGGTGGGAGACTCATTTAATTAAAACCACAAACTATTGTTAGTTCATTTTATTTAAATACATATAAAGATTTATACAATCTACTTTTAATGTCTATACCTCACAGTGTGCTGATGGTTATCCTTATAAAGTGCACAATGCTTCCAAAGTTTCTGAGCATAGTGGGACGCCCGCTGCTACCCTCATATCTGTCCAGCGTAAACATCAGTAATATTGATGCAGATCGGGCAGCCATGCATCATACTGTAGTTGGCAAGTCTGACCAGCAGCAAACACTGCAGCTCTCATGCTGCGTAGGAGATCACAATGGATAATTTATGCACACCGCTGAAACAGGTAGACACCTGTGTTTACTTAACAACCCCCAGTTACCTCCCCCAAACCCTGGCTACCTGGCACTCACTTTGCAAATGTAATTATCGCTAAAAGATCGCTGCATGTGCATCTTGCATACACGTACAACGGCAAACAATCGCTCAATCTGCGTAAATATCGGCATTGCCTACTTCTCTGAATCAGGCCCACTGTGCAAGGTAAAGTGGATTTAAGCAAGTTCATCTGTGCTGTCTGAATCATCTAAAGAGGCTTACATGTAATACATTCCTGATTTAAAGTGCTAAAGCATATACTGGAAATTGGTTTAAAATCCTGACAGGAAGTACCCAAGCATCATAAACCTTACCTGACATAAAGAATACCACAAAGTCTTTTGACTCATCCGGTTCCTCAGCTTCCTCAAAAATAAGCCCAAAAAACAAACACCAAATTTAAGAAAAAAAAAAAAAAAACAAATTAGAAAAAACACCCCAATTCTACTTGTTATCAGCGGAATTGGCAACAATGGGCCTGGCCAGCAAGGAACATTTTGAGAACAAGACCTGAACTGGGACCCCAGCCCATAATGGCAAGACTGAGTTGTGGTCCCGAGTGCTGGGAGTCTGCAGAGAACCTCCAGGTAGGTAATGAGACCTGGGATAGGAATTTATGTATTGATTACAAGTTTTTTTTTAACATGTCAACATTCTGACCGAACATGATGACTACATACCCTTTTGGAACAGGATGACTAGGAGTTACAGATCTTGGATTTGTTCAGAGACTGTACCCTAACATAGTCCTCTGACTTTGCTGCTGTGTGTACTAACCAGATGTGGGATTAGATTATCATTGAGATCTGCATATCTGGCAGAAGAGTAAACAGAGTGTTAAGGAGATCAGGGCAGTGCTCCAGCATTCTTGAGATAGGACATTTGCACTGTAGTTCAGTGGGGTAGGCAGCTTTTGATGTGAGGGGCAGCAAAGAGGCAAAAACAAAAGCCCCCCGGGCATTTAAATATGAAAATATCAAAATGTGAATACATTATTTCCAGCCAAACTGCACCACTATTTACACCTAGCAATACAATAAAACTAGGGATGTGCAGGCTCGGATAGGTTCGAGTTTGCACGTGGAGTTCGGATTTTTCCCTCCAAAAAAACGGAACTCAGAAAGAGGCAAAACGTCATCTTGCATGGACGAACATCATCATTCCTGGACAAAAGTGTGAGAAAGCTCTGTCCCTGCGAATCCCCTTTGGAGCCTTATCCCGGTATTTTCGCAAAAAATACAGATTAAGTGCTCGCGCATGCATCGACCGGTCGCCGCTGCTCCCCCCTGGCACTAAGCTTGACCCCCCTCTCCCTTAATTACACTTACCTGCATGCTCCATACCTCCAGTCAGGTGATCTCCCATACTGCACTGGGACCCAATCACCTGATGACCGGGCAGCAGTGCACTATGGGAGACCAGCTGACTGGAGGTGGAATCATCACCGAAGGCCCGATCACCGGTCCCTGGAGTCAGGTAAGTAATTTTTATTTTTTTTAAACTATTTTTTTTTCTTTTTTTTACAGTAATCAGCTTGCGGTCTGTTTAGACCACACAGCTGATTACAAGGACTGACTCCCGTCTCTTCTCTCCCATTAGAGCAGGCCAGGAGTCCGGTAACCCGGGGAGACCCTGGATAACACCACCTCCAGGTGGCGTTATTATCACAGGGCTTTCCCCGATATTTTTTCACATTTTATTTTTAGTAACTTTGGTCGATCACATTTCCCATTACAGTTATGGGAAATGCGATCTACAAATTCTACTCCAATTGCCCTGTAATAACAATAGGTGATGGTAAAATAATGTGAAAAGGGTGTGAAAACACCTTTTTTCACTTTTAGTCAAAATAATGTTAATAAATAGAGCCTTATGAGAGAATGATTTATCGTAAATACAAATATCTCATTTTATATCTCTCACATATATCATCTCTTTTATATTTTAGCTGTTTTAGGGTAAGTAGTCAGTAAAAGAGCAGCTCAGCCATAGCGGTGTAAGCAATAAAGGCTCCATGTTATTGCAGCTGTCTAAAAAGAATTCTTCTTACAAGAGAAAAAAACGCCCTTTATTATGCAATCATTGCCTTTACCTCATTAAATAATCTCAACCAATAAAAATAGAGAGGAATTTGATAAGCAGAGAATAACAACTTCCACTGGACATAAGAATATTGTCTGGGTGATGCAGTATCCAAAGTGCCGTACATCTGGCTCACTGTATCTGTCCTTCTCAATATAGTCCTTGTACACACAGAGACAGGGTCACTGCTTATGTGTAGTTATATGTAATATTGGTGTTGCAGCAGTAATGAGAGAGCCTCCCGTAGTGTTGGCTTCCACCCTCCTGAAGAAATACTCCTGTACAAAAGAGAAAAGAGTCACATTAGTTACCTTCATTATGCCTCACAGATATTAGAACGGGATCGGTATGATTCACCCAACAGCGGCTGCCCGACATGGGTGAAAATCCTGATCGTCCCAAAGGTAAGTATTCACTAACCTAAATCCCTCCCCCCAGTGCCTAACCCTAATCCCCCCCTCTAAGTGCCTAAACCTAACCCCCCCCCCCCTTCCCCACCACCTAAACCCATGTCCCCCGGAGGGGGTGCCTAACCCTGTCCCCCCGGGAGCCCTAAACCTAAACCCGGGCTCCCCGCACTCGGCATCACTTCGATCGGGATGCCAGTCTCCCGGCGTCGGTAAAATGACGGATGTCGCCTGTCATTTAACCCTCGCCGGGATAAAGCAGTCGGGAAGCCGGCTGTCGGGATTAGGTCCGCCGGCTTCCCGACTGCATACCATTAGAACAAGGTGTGGAGCTGCGCTAATAAAAAAATATATATTAAATAAGATTATAGAACACTGGTAGGGCAGTAAGTGTCATGGCCACATTCATAATAATGCTGATTATATATATATATATATATATATATATACATACATATATACACACACACATATATACATACATACACACACACACACACACACACACACACACAGTACTCGTAGGCAGGTGTGGAAAAAAATGCTGCAAAGTAAGAATGCTTTAAAAAAATAGAAGTGTTAATAGTTTATCTATCAATTTACAAAATGCAAAGTGAATGAACAGAAGAGAAATTTAAATCAAATCAATATTTGGTGTGACCACCCTTTGCCTTCAACACAGCATTAATTCTTCTAGGTACACTTGCACACAGTTTTTGAAGGAAATCGGCAGGGAGGTTGTTCCAAACACCTTGGAGAACTAACCACATATCTTCTGTGGACGTAAGCTTCCTCAAATCCTTTTGCCTCTTCGTGTAATCCCCGACTCGATGAAGTTGAGTTCAGGGCTCTGTGGGGGCCATATCATCACTTCCAGGACTCCTTGTTCTTCTTTACGCTGAAGATAGTACTTTATGACATTGGCTGTATGTTTGGGGTCATTGTCCTGCTGCAGAATAAATTTGGAGCCAATCAGACACCTTCCTGATGGTATTTAATGATGGATAAGTACCTGCCTGTATTTCTCAGTACTGAGGATACAATTAATCCTGAACAAATCCCCAATTCCTTTTGCTGAAATGTAGCCCCAAATTTGATAGGAACCTCCAACCATGCTTCACTGTTGCCTGTAGACACTCATTATTGTACCGCTCTCCAGCCCTTCAGCTCAGAACTGGCAGAAACCAGTGGGACCCAGGTACACCCATCTACTGTTTGGAGAAGTCTGGCCAGAAGGTGTCTTCGTGGAAGAATTGCGGCCAAGAACCATACCTTCGACGTGGGAACAAAGCCAAGCGATTCAGCTATGCAGAAATTTAAAAAAAAATATTTGGCTGTAATAGAAGACAGTTTCTTCACTGTACAATAATGAGTGTCTGGAGGCAGTGCAGTGAAGCATGGTGGAGGTTCCTTGCAAGTTTGGGGCTGCATTTCAGCTAATGGAGTAGGGGATTTGGTGAGGATTAATTGTGTCCTCAGTGCTGAGATATTCAGTATAAAGAAGAACAAGGAGTCCTGGAAGTGATGATATGGCCCTGATATAATCATCATAGAATCGGTCTGGGATTACATGAACAGACGAAACTTCTGTGGCTGTAGGCTTGCTCAGATCCTTCTGTGGTTAGTTCTCCAAGATGTTTGGAACAACAGCCCTGCCGAGTCCCTTCAAAAACTGTGTGCATTTTTTCCACACCTGCCTAAAACTTAAGCTCAATACTGTGTGTGTATATATATATATATTTCAAACAAAGGTTTTTGGACCATGTATGTCACGCCAAAATAGCTGTCAGGCTGAAGGCTGCGTGTTCCCGCTGAGGATGACAGACCTGCAGTTTGCTTGACCACCCTGGCTTACTTGTGCTAAGTACTCATTATACTGTCATACCTCCTCATGATTTATGGGTTAACACAATCTATGTAGGCATTTTTTTTCCATGCTGCTAAGTGTTCTATAAAAACCTCTTTTTAGCATTTAAAGCGAATGTGCTGGCTCTTTGTTTGAACTCTAAAGAATAAATTTATAAGCCATGCACTCCAATAATTGTGCAGCTGGGTTCTGTAATATAAAAAAAATTATATATATATATATATATATATATATACACACATATATATACATATATACACACACACACACACACACACACGATTTCCAGCCCCCCACAATATATTTAACATATTGTGTTTTTTACAAATGATATTAAAATATTACTGTTAAGAACATGTCTTGACACTTACTTCCCTACCAGTTTTCTATAACCTTAGCTAATATAAGGTTTATTAGTGCTGTTCCACATCTTTTTCTTTTTTGGTTTGAGTTTGTGAAAAATCCAATCTAAATTCCTAATTTGGAACTATCTGATGTATTCCTAGTTTTTATTATATGTTTTTACACATGGGTGTTTATTCACTTTTATTATATATTATAAAATATATTAGCACTGAGGAAGGATTTTCTTTTAAGTTTACAGATAATGACTCATTCACATCAGACCCAGCCTCACTGGTGCTTATTGTCTAATGTCCATATCTCACACACACAACACACATTTAGGTCCATTTTTCAGTAGACAATTAAGCTACCAGTATTTTATGTTGGACACTAAAGAAAACCAGGGCACCCGCAGGAAACCCACACAAACACCGGGAAACCACAAGTGCCACATCGATAGTGACCGAATCAATAGAAAGTCACTGCTAACCAGTGTGCCATCCTCTTTGCTCAGCAGAAGGTTAACCAGACAAAAGCCATCATAAACTCCACTAAGTAGCCCAGTTCAGCTCCGTACAGTTCCTGGTCACCGCTCAGTGATCATTATGGTTATGTATTTGTTTGCTGGTGCTATATAAGTAAATGTTAATACTGTTGTGCTTTATAATTGGCATCTGTATACTGTATGCAGACAATATTTACACAGCCTCTATGAGACAGGAAATGGAAGAATAGTGGACTTACCCCTCCCCTAAGGAGTTGGACACAGTGCCCTTCATTAATTTTGTTATGGGCACGATCATTCTTTGCAACCCACAGCATTACTTGAACAGGGGGATCAAGTGCACAATTTGGTGGCTTCCATCCACAGGTCACAAATGTGTCATACTTAGAAAGCCACAGCTGGCTAATAAACAGTGCACCAGAATGTGTAGTCTGTCCTGAGGAGAAGGTACAATCTCCCCACTCCTTAACAACCCACAGAATACAGTCTGTTACTACACAGCAGTGGCCGGCACTATGGTCTCCACACTGGCTCTTTATATGCAGCTTCACAGCCTCCTGTGGCAGATAAGTCTCCTGCAATCCTGGAACAGGTTCTCTTGCTCAGTACTCAAATGTCATTGGTCTATCTTCCAGGACAAATGCCTTTCTATTTTTCAGGTGAATGGAGTTGTCTCATGGTACATTGGGGGGGATTCTTCGTAGCTAGAGCCTGGCAAATGACCAAAACTAGTAGAAGAGGGGCCAACTTTTTTCCAGTGTGCTGCGTACAGAGGAGCTTCCACACTGTCTGTACCCACCTACAGGCACCGGTGCAGAGGATTTACTGAGTGTAACATTCTGTGATCTCCCCTGATATCACGTCTCATGGAACTTGGATCTAAGGTTTATACTGGGAAACACTATGGGGCTGAGCAGGTCACAAAATAAGCAAAATTCACACAAAAATATCATATTTAATTTATTTTGCATGTGGAAAATGTATTTAATAAAGCATGCACCCAAAAACAATGTATATCCTGAAAAACCGAGAAGGCAGCCATCAGCGTCACACCAGTGTGTTCACATCCAGCCAATCTCAAGCAGTCAGCTAGTGCTAGGTATATGACACCACCTGCTGCATTTACGGTCGCAGGCTGGAATCACCATCGATGATGGTGGACGGCGCCGGGCTTCAGCTTACTTAGGCTGGCTAGCTTGTGAGCCCAGGACACTGCAGATCCTTGACTAGCCACTCTCTGAAAATATGCTATGGCAGCCACCCCTGCACCGCCCCTTAAATGCCTCTGCCTGTCAATCAGGCAGAGGCATTCAAGAGTTTGCATGCGACTACTCAGGATCCATTCTGCACACTCGCAGAATGGGTCATGCGCAGATTCCAGATAATCGTGAATCTGCAATCAGCAGTGACCTTGCGTTCACAGCTGAATCAGGCCAAGAGTTTGATGATGACACTTTCTGTTACCAGTATGCCAGATTTGAACTAGAAATCTAAAATATTTTATTGGCTACATAATATTTTTCTCTGTTTAACAAAAAAGAAGATTTATGTGCTTACCTATTAAATCCTTTTCTTCGATTCCATAGGGAACACAGGCTCTACACTGGGTACAGGTTGGTGGGATGGAGTGTGGACACCACACAGTTAACTTTGTCAGACAAAGCCCAGGCTCCCCCCCCTCCCCCTATACCCCGCCCCCAGACACAGGCATTTCAGTTAACAAGCCTAAGGGCAAGGAGCGAGAAGGAAGACCGGCACGCACTCAGGTCCAAGCACACAAGAAATGTGAAAAGAAGAAACGAAGCAAAGCAAAGCTCCGCAAGCCACGTCCGTCAGGGTGGGCGTCCTGTGTCCCATATGGAATCGAAGAAAAGGATTTAACAGGTAATCACATAAATCTCCTTTTTCTTCTTCCTCCATAGGGGACATAGGCTCTATGCTGGGACAACCCAAAGCTAATCTCCTAAGGGAGGGAATGCTCCTAGGCTGCGCTGTGGACTCTCCGCCCAAAAGCCACACCATGGGTGGTGAATGTATCAAAGGAATAGAACTTCAGGAATTTATTGGCAGAAGACCACGTGGCCACCCACAACGTATCTGCATAAGCACCACGTCATACTGTCCACGACGTTCCCATCGACAAGGTTGAATGAGCCTTCACTACAGACGGTGCAGGAAGATCCGACGCAGCATAAGCGTGGCGATTAGTCAATGGATCAATCTAGCCAGCACCATTTGCTAAAGTCATGCAGGACAAAGAGAGCATCTGTCCTACGCCGATCCTTTGTCCTATCTCCATAAATCCGAAGGGCCCGCACGACATCCAGAGAGGCCTCCTCCGGAGAAGAACCCGGAACCTGGAAAGCAGGAACCACAATATCTTGATTGACGTGAAACCTGAAAACAACCTTAGGAAGGTAACATAGTCGGGTCCGAAGGACAGCTCTGTCCTGGTGAAAGATTAGAAACGTAGCGTGACAGGACATAACTCTCAAGTCCGACACCCATCGGCAAGAACTTATAGCAAGGAGAAAGACAGACTTCCAGGTCCACCGTGTCCAAGGGCTCAAAGGGCGAAGATTGAAGGGCCCTAAGAACCAGACACAAATTCCAAGAAGCCACCAGCAGTATAAGCGGGAGTTGTACGTGGAGGACACCTTGAAGAAAGGTCTGATCAACCTGTCTGAAAGAGGACTGAAAGAGCTGAAACCTGCACTTTTAATGAAGCAAGGCGGAGGCCCAAATCCAGCCCCGTCTGCAAAAAGGAGAGAACCAGAGAGAGTCAAAATGACCTTAAGATTTCTAGCCGAACACCAGTCAAAGCAAGTCCTCCAAACCCGATGGTAAATCCTAGCTGAAGAGGGCTTACGGGCATTGAGCGTAGTGTTAATGTCTGACCTGGAGAACCCCTTAGTCTCAAGAGCCACCCTGTCAAAGCAAGACGGGCCAGATCCGGATGAAAGCACGGGTCCTGAGACAGAAGATCTGAGCACAGAGGAGCTTCGACGGAAAGGCCTTGTAGATCTGCATATCAGACCCTCCGCGGCCAATCAGGAGCCACTAGGATCACCGTGCCACCTTCAAGCTTTAATTTGCAGAGGACCCGCAGACATAGAGAGATTGGAGGGAAGATGTGCAGTAGCGGAAAGGTCCACCGAACCGCCAGAGCATTCACCAGAAAGGCTGCAGAATATCTGGTGCGAGAGCAGTACTTCAGAACTTGGTGACTGTGTCAAGACGCCATCATGTTGATGTCCGGCAAGACCCAGCGAAAAACCAAGAGAAGAAAGACGTCCGGATGTAGGGCCCACTCGCCTGAATGAACGTCCTGGCGGCTTAGGAAGTCCACTTCCCAATTTTGCACTCCGGGAATGTAAACCGCCGACAGGGATGGAAGATGCCTTTCCGCCCAAAGAAGAATGCGCCTGACCTCCCTCATGGCAGCACGATTGCTAGTACCGGCCTGATGGGGTATGTAAGCAACAGCCATCGACTTGTCGCACTATACCTGGACAGAGCGACTCGCAGAAGAGGCAAAGCTCAACACAGGGCCCTGTAAACCGCTTGGAGCTCCAGAAAGTTGATCAGCAAACGGATCTCCTGGGCCTACCTTTGACCCTGGAAGGTCTGCCGACAGGAAACCGCCCCCCCACCCCCGAAAACTTGCGTCGGTTGTAAGAAGGACCCAGTCCTAAATCCAAAAGGGACAACCTATGGTCAGATTGGACCCCTGGAGTCAACAAAAGAGAGAGTGACGTACCTCCTGAGAGAGAACAATCGTCTGGGACCTGAGATGTAGATGGGATTTGTCCCACCGGGCTTGAGTCTCCAATTGGAGAGGCCAGGAACATAACTGTGCATACTGCACCGTGTCAAAGGTAGAGACCAGAGAGCTCAGAATCTGCATGCAAGAGTAAATTGACACCCGGCGGTGATGCAGAAACAAACAAATCTTGGCTTGTAAGTCCCGAACCTTGTCTGCCGGGAGGAGCACCCGCTGAGTCCTTGAGTCCAGCAAGGCTCCTAAATGCACCATTTCCTGAGAGGGAGTTAGAGAGGATTTCTTCCAATTGATGACCCATCTGTGAGGCTGGAGAAGATCCACCGTGATTCAAATGTGCTCCCTGAGAACCTCCTGAGCCTGGGCCAGAAGAAGGCAGTCGTCCAAGTAGGGAAATATCGGATTCCCCTGTTCCGAAGATGAGCCACCATGAACTTCGTGAAGAAACGAGGAGCCGTGGAAAATGGCAAAGCCTGAAATTGGAAATGATCCTCCTGGGCCACAAACCTGAGGAATCGCTGATTATGGAGAAGGATGGGGACATGTAAATAGGCATCCTGGATGTCTAAGGAGGCCATGAAGTTCCCCAGCTCCATGGCCAGAATAATGGCGAAAAGCGATTCCATTCAGAACTTGGGAATCCTCAAGAACCTATTGAGAGACTTCAGGTTTAGAATCGGTCGGAATAACCCGTTCAACTTGCGAACCAGAAATAGACTGGCATAGAAGCCCGTGACCCGCTGAGACGCGGGAAACGGAACAATGACCTTGCAGGCCAGAAGAGAGCGAACGTACTCCCTCGAGGCTTCTGCCTTCTTCTGATCCAAAGAAAGATCTGTGGAAAAAAAAAAACTGGGTTAGAGGATACTCTCGAAAAGTCAATGCATAGCCCTGGGAGACCTCCCCTCTTACCCAGGCATCCTCCGAATTCATCTTCCAAATTTCGGGAAAAAAAAAAAAAAGAAGGTTTAGAAAAAAAGGTTTAGAATCCTTGGCAGAGGAACCCTGGGACCTAGAAAACAACAAACCCTTGGCTTTACCCTGCGGACAAAAGGACCGAAAATTAGAAGATTGCGACCTAGAAGCGGCCTCAGAAGGGAGAAAGGCAGTCTTAGATGCCGCCACTGTAACTGCGATTTTATCCAATTCTGGACCAAAGTGAACATTCCCCGAAAAGGGCAGAGCCTCAAGGGCCTTTTGAGAATCAGAATCCGCATGCCAGTAATGAAGCCAGAGAGCTCTCCTAGCTGACACTGAAGAGGCCGAAACTTGGAAGTTAGTATCCCAGTGTCTATAGTCACCTCCAAAAGATAAGAAACAGTCTCCCGGATATGCTCCACGAGAGACAAAATAACATTCCTGTTGGTACCTAAAGTAAGGCCATCCTCCAGGGCATCTGCCCAGCGACCAATGGCCTTGGTAACCCAGGCAGATGCAAGAGCCGGGCGAGCTACTGTACCCTCTTTAGAGTAAATAGACTTAAGGATCCGACGGATAGGAAGTTGGAGACTTATCTTAAGTGATGCACTGTTCATAAGAGGAAGACTGGTATTCTTAACTAGGTGGGCAACATGCGCATCAACCGGGGGAGGAGACTCACATTTAGCCCGACCAGCTCCCGGCAGAGGATAAAAAGTAGGAATGTGCTTAGAAACTAGGAAGCGCCTATTAGGGTGGGACCAAGCCTCCGCCAAAAGGTCCTCAAGCTGCGCTGAAAAAAAATCTGAAACAGCCTTTTACCGTTTAAACACTGGAGCAATGGACACAGGAGCCGGCTCCGCATCCATGATTAGCAAAACTAATTTAACTGCTTTGATCAAGGAAACCACTTCTAAAACTACTTCTACCTGCGGCTGGGAATCCACATCAGAGGCAACAGATACATCCTCCTCCTGGTCGGAGGGAACATCAGTCAGATTCAATATCAGACAAGGGTGTAGAGCGGTCCCTCTTAGCAGACCTACGCTTAGAAGCGCGCTCACTGTCCAGCATCTGTTTGAAGGACTCGGACACCTGCGGTAATCACCGAAACTGAATGCATAAAGGACTACATACATGGAGGCTCCATAGCGAAAGGCAGCAAAGGGGATGGCATCACATTAGAAATCTGGGCCACACCTGAAGGGCCACCAGCAGGGTGGGCAACCACAGGGGCTGAGAGCATATCCACTACCTGTAGCATTACCTGGGATAACGAGGAAATCCAAGCCGGTTCCTAGCTAGCAGGCGCAGCTGGAGGGGTCTCGTGCTGTGAAGTATTAAAACAGCGAACACAGAGACCATCGTGGTCCAGAACCTGTGAAGAAAACACATCCGTACAAGCCCTGCAATTACCCAGCATAAAAGCACCTACCTCCTTGGGAGCTTTACCCCTGGAAGACATTGAACAGAAATCCAAGGAGAACCCCACACACCAGAGCCAGAACTGAGATGTGCAAATTAGGGCAGAGAATGTAAATGCACCACAGATAGACAAATAAGTGGGGCTATGCAGAGGCTGACTATGCAAAGTACATTAACAGTAGGGGTGTGCACCGGCCACTTTTCGTGTTTTGTGTTTTGGTTTTGGATCTGGATCTTTCTTCGTGTTTTGGATCTGGATTGGTTTTGCCAAAACCACCCTTCCGTGTTTTGGGTTCTGGGTTTTGTGTTTTGGATCTGTATTTTTTTGAAAAAAAGCATAAAAACAGCTAAAATCACAGAATTTGTAGGTTTTTCTGCTCCTATGCTATTATTAACCTCAATAACCTTAATTTCCACTCATTTCCAGTCTATTCTGAACACCTCACACCTCACAATAGTGTTTTTATGTCCAAAAGGTTGCACCGAGGTAGCTGGATGACTATGCTAAGCGACACGAGTGGGCGGCACAAACACGTGACCCATCTAGGAGTGACACTGCAGTGGCAGACAGGATGGCAGTTAGAAAAACTAGGCCCCAAACTGTACATAATGCAAAGAAAAAAAGAGGTGCAAGATGGAATTGTCCTTGGGCCCTCCCACCCACCCTTATGTTGTATAAACAGGACATGCACACTTTAACAAATCAATCATTTCAGCGCCAGGGTCTGCCACACAACTGTGGCTGAAATGATTGGTTCGTTTGGGCCCCCACAAAACAAGCTGGCAATTAATGTGTCCCTGCACAAACTGGCTCTACGGAGGCAAGATGTCATCCTCATCCTCCTCATCCACCGATTCCTCACCCTCTTCAGTGTGTACATCCTCATCCTCACAAAGTATTAACTCGTCCCCACTTGAATCCACCACCACAGGTCCCTCTGTACGTTCTGGAGGCTGGTCTCCCTGGAAGAGCTGATAATTCATTTTGATGAACATCATCTTCTCCACATTCTGTGGAAGCAACCTCCTACGCCTTTCGCTGACAAGGTTCCCGGCTGCACTAAACACTCTTTCGGAGTACACACTGGAGGGGGGGCAACTCAGGTAAAATAGAGCCAGTTTGTACAGGGGCCTCCAAATTGCCTCTTTTTCCTGCCAGTACAGGTATGGACTGTCTGACATGCCTACTTGGATGCTGTCACCGATGTAATCCTCCACCATTCTGTCAATGGTGACAGTATCATATGCAGTGACAGTAGACATGTCAGAAATTGTTGCCAGGTCCTTCAGTCCGGACCAGATGTCCAAACTTGGTCCTGCCTGCCCTGCATCACCGCCAGCGGGTTGCTTAGGATACCTAAGTTTTTTCCTGGCAGCCCCAGTTGCGGGAGAAAATGAAGAAGGAGCCGTTGACGTGTCACGTTCCGCTTCAGCTGACAGTGTGTTCACCAGCAGGTCTTTGCACCTCTGCAGGCTTGTGTCGGCCGGAAAGAGAGACACCACATAGGCTTTAAACCTAGGATCGAGCACGGTGGCCAAAATGTAGTGGTCTGATTTCAACAGATTGACCACCCTGGAATCCTGGCAAAGCGAATGAAGGGCTTCATCCACAAGTCCCACATGCCGAGCGGAATCGCTCCGTCTTAGCTCCTCCTTCACTTTCTCCAGCTGCTTCTGCAAAAGCCTGATGAGGGGAATGACCTGACTCAAGCTGGCAGTGTCTGAACTGACTTCACGTGTGGCAAGTTCGAAGGGCTGAAGAACCTTGCACAACACGGAAATCATTCTCCACTGCGCTTGAGTCAGGTGCATACCCCCTCCTTTGCCTATGTCATAGGTGGATGTATAGGCTTGTATGGCCTTTTGCTGCTCCTCCATCCTCTGAAGCATATAGAGGGTTGAGTTCCACCGCGTCACAACCTCTTGCTTCAGGTGATGGCGGGGCAGGTTCAAGAGTGTTTGCTGGCGCTCCAGTCTTCGGCACGCAGTCGCTGAATGGCGAAAGTGGCCAGAAATTTTTCGGGCCACCCAAAGCGTCTCCTGCACGCCCCTGTCGCTTTTCAGAAAATTCTGCACCACCAAGTTTATTGTGTGAGCAAAACATGGGACGTGCTGGAATTTGCCCAGATGTAATGCCCGCACAATATTGGTGGCGTTGTCAGATATCACAAATCCCCAGGAGAGTCTAAGTGGGGTAAGCCACTGGGCGATGATTTCCCTCAGTTTCTCTAAGAGGTTGTCGGCGGTGTGCCTCTTACTGAAACCGGTGATACACAGCGTAGCCTGCCTTGTAACGAGCTGGCGTTTCTGAGATGCTGCTACTGGTGACGCTGCTGCTGTTGCTGCGTAAGGTGATACATCTACCCAGTGGGCTGTCACAGTCATATAGTCCTTAGTCTGCCCTGTTCCACTTGTCCACATGTCCGTGGTTAAGTGGACATTGTGTACAACGGCATTTTTCAGGACACTGAGGACACTTTTTCTGACGTTTCTGTACAGTCTCGGTATCGCCTGCCTAGTGAAGTGGAATCTAGACGGGATTTGGAACCGGGGACACACTACCTCCATCAATTGTCTAAATCCCACTGCACTAATGGCGGATACCGGACGCACGTCTAACACCAACATAGCAGTCAAGGCCTCAGTTATACGTTTTGCTTCAGGATGACTGCTGTCGTACTTCATCCTCCTCGCTAAGGACTGTTGGAGGGTCAATTGTTTAGTAAAAGTAGTGGTGTTCCTACTTCCTCTCTGGGATGATGAACGACTCCCAGCAGCAGCAGCAACAGCAGCAGCGGCAGCAGTAGGCGTAGCAATGCAGGATCCTCCGGAGGAATCCCGGATAGGAGAGTCAGTCATGCCAGTGATATGGCCTGCAGGACTACTTCCGATCCTGACTAAGGAGGAAATTGACGAGGAGGGAGTTGACGGTGTGGTTTGCAGGCGCTTGGATACAACAGGACAACGGGATTTAGGTGTCCCTGGACTGCTTACGGTCTGAGCCAAAGTTTCTGAACTTGACAGTAACTTTTTATGAACGCGCTGCAGGTGCCGTATAAGGGAGGATGTTCCTAGGTGGTTGACGTCCCTACCCCTACTTATTTCACCTTTACATATGGTACATATGGCAAGACAGTTGTTGTCCGGATTTGGATAGAAATATTGCCAGACCAAAGAGGTGGAATGTTTGGTCTTCTGCCCAGGCATGACCGTGATGGGCTTTTTCATCCCACGGACAACAACTGTCTCCCCCGGAGCCTGATTTAAACAAACCACATCACCATCAGAATCCTCCTCGCCAACTTCCTCCTCAGCGCCAGCTACACCAGTATCCTCATCCTGTTGTACTTCAACAGTGACATCTTCAATTTGCATATCAGCAAGTGGACTGTGGGTGCTCCTTTCAGCACTTGCAGGGGGCGTGCAAATGGTGGAAAGAGCCACCTCTTCCCGTCCAGTGCTGGGAAGGTCAGGCATCGCAACCACCACCACACTTGGACTCTCCTTGGGGATTTGTGATATCTTCTTAGAAAGCACAGTTCTTCGCTGTGCTTTTGCCAGCTTAACTCTTTTGATTTTTTTAGTGGGAGGAGTGCTTCCATCGTCATGTGAAGCTGAACCACTAGTCATGAACATACTAGGGATCGACCTTAGCCGTTCCTTGCCACTCCGTGTCGTAAATGGCATATTGGCAAGTTTACGTTTCTCTTCAGCTGATTTAAATGTCTTTTTCAAGGTCATTTTCCTGAACTTTGCCATTTGGGATTGTATGTGCCCTCTACTATGACATTGGGCATCGGCCTTGGCAGACGACGTTGATGGCATGTTATCGTCTATGTCATGACTAGTGGCAGCAGCTTCAGCACTAGGAGGAAGTGGTTCTTGATCTTTCTCTATTTTATTTTTATCGGAGAAAGTTTGGTCCTCCATTTATGTTATATCGATTTGATATATACGTGCGGCTAAACACAGAAAATAATTTTTTTTTTGGTTTGGACTGGAGTGTACTTTGTGGGTTACAGCACCCTTTAACGGTCAAGCCAGCCGGCCCTTTACTTATGACACAGGCGCACTCTTGGCACTACTTTGTTGATGCACGTGCGGCTACTGCGCACACAATTCACAAACACAGAAAATAATTTTTTTTTGGTTTGGACTGGAGTGTACTTTGGGGGTTACAGCACCCTTTAACGGTCAAGCCAGCCGGCCCTTTACTTATGACACAGGCGCACGCTTGGCACTACTTTGTTGATGCACGTGCGGCTACTGCGCACACAATTCACAAACACAGAAAATAATTTTTTTTTGGTTTGGACTGGAGTGTACTTTCGGGGGTTACAGCACCCTTTAACGGTCAAGCCAGCCGGCCCTTTACTTATGACACAGGCGCACGCTTGGCACTACTTTGTTGATGCACGTGCGGCTACTGCGCACACAATTCACAAACACAGAAAATAATTTTTTTTTTGGTTTGGACTGGAGTGTACTTTCGGGGGTTACAGCACCCTTAACGGTCAAGCCAGCCGGCCCTTTACTTATGACACAGGCGCACGCTTGGCACTACTTTGTTGATGCACGTGCGACTACTGCGCACACAATTCACAAACACAGAAAATAATATTTTTTTTGGTTTGGACTGGAGTGTACTTTCGGGGGTTACAGCACCCTTAACGGTCAAGCCAGCCGGCCCTTTACTTATGACACAGGCGCACGCTTGGCACTACTTTGTTGATGCACGTGCGGCTACTGCGCACACAATTCACAAACACAGAAAATAATTTTTTTTTTGGTTTGGACTGGAGTGTACTTTCGGGGGTTACAGCACCCTTAACGGTCAAGCCAGCCGGCCCTTTACTTATGACACAGGCGCACGCTTGGCACTACTTTGTTGATGCACGTGCGGCTACTGCGCACACAATTCACAAACACAGAAAATAATTTTTTTTTGGTTAGGACTGGAGTGTACTTTCGGGGGTTACAGCACCCTTTAACGGTCAAGCCAGCCGGCCCTTTACTTATGACACAGGCGCACGCTTGGCACTACTTTGTTGATGCACGTGCGGCTACTGCGCACACAATTCACAAACACAGAAAATAATTTTTTTTTTGGTTTGGACTGGAGTGTACTTTCGGGGGTTACAGCACCCTTAACGGTCAAGCCAGCCGGCCCTTTACTTATGACACAGGCGCACGCTTGGCACTACTTTGTTGATGCACGTGCGGCTACTGCGCACACAATTCACAAACACAGAAAATAATTTTTTTTTTGGTTTGGACTGGAGTGTACTTGGGGGTTACAGCACCCTTTAACGGTCAAGCCAGCCGGCCCTTTACTTATGACACAGGCGCACGCTTGGCACTACTTTGTTGATGCACGTGCGACTACTGCGCACACAATTCACAAACACAGAAAATAATATTTTTTTTGGTTTGGACTGGAGTGTACTTTCGGGGGTTACAGCACCCTTAACGGTCAAGCCAGCCGGCCCTTTACTTATGACACAGGCGCACGCTTGGCACTACTTTGTTGATGCACGTGCGGCTACTGCGCACACAATTCACAAACACAGAAAATAATTTTTTTTTTGGTTTGGACTGGAGTGTACTTTCGGGGGTTACAGCACCCTTAACGGTCAAGCCAGCCGGCCCTTTACTTATGACACAGGCGCACGCTTGGCACTACTTTGTTGATGCACGTGCGACTACTGCGCACACAATTCACAAACACAGAAAATAATATTTTTTTTGGTTTGGACTGGAGTGTACTTTCGGGGGTTACAGCACCCTTAACGGTCAAGCCAGCCGGCCCTTTACTTATGACACAGGCGCACGCTTGGCACTACTTTGTTGATGCACGTGCGGCTACTGCGCACACAATTCACAAACACAGAAAATAATTTTTTTTTTGGTTTGGACTGGAGTGTACTTTCGGGGGTTACAGCACCCTTAACGGTCAAGCCAGCCGGCCCTTTACTTATGACACAGGCGCACGCTTGGCACTACTTTGTTGATGCACGTGCGGCTACTGCGCACACAATTCACAAACACAGAAAATAATTTTTTTTTTGGTTTGGACTGGAGTGTACTTTCGGGGGTTACAGCACCCTTAACGGTCAAGCCAGCCGGCCCTTTACTTATGACACAGGCGCACGCTTGGCACTACTTTGTTGATGCACGTGCGGCTACTGCGCACACAATTCACAAACACAGAAAATATATTATTTTTTTAGCACTTGGGGGGAGCACCCCTGATGGACAGAGCACCCCCTGGACAACACTACAGCACTCCTTTAGGACTGGGACACTGCACAGGACTTTGGAGTGGACACAGCCCCTATGGAGAACTGACTGCACAACACAGTCCAGCCAGCCCCTATGGACTTTGAAGTAGTGGACACAGCCCCTATTAACAACAGCAGCACAGCACAACACAGCCAGCCCCTATGGACTTTGAAGTAGTGGACAACAGCAGCACTACACTACACTACACTACACAGCCCTAACTCCCACCCTCCCTCTTCACTGTCCACAGCCGAGTGAGAAAATGGCGCCGACGTGTGTACCTTATATAGGATCCAAAACCCGCGAGACTCGGAAGGCGGGAAGATGACGTTTTGCCTCGATTTCAGATCCGAGTCAGGCGGGAAAAGTCGAGCCTGACTCGGATCGGACTCGGATCGGGGGGGCTCGGGGGGGTTCGGATTTCAGAAATCCGAACCCGCTCACCCCTAATTAACAGTCAAACATACAGAAACATTCAATGCAATATAAGGCAGTAAGCGCTCAACAAACCAGCCCCAAACGGGGAGGAAAGAGAAATATGCATAACCTGACCACTGAGGGTGAAGAATACAGGGAGACCGGGAGCCTGCACACCCCAGACACTAGCTGAACTGCAGACACTCAGAAAAAGGCTGCCCAGCATATGTGAGGAGGGAAAAGAAGGAGGAATGACCCTGGATCAGACACTTATGAAGGAGCGTCCGGGGGCAGCGGAGGAGCCAGCGGGGAGAGCTGGCAAAAGGTAGCCTCTGCTCAGCGCCCTGCTGGACTAGTGGGGATGCGGAGAGGACTTGGGTCCCCACTGCCAGTGTCTCCCATACCAGCGGTAAGAAGCAGGGAGCCGCATTTACCTCTCCCCGGCTGCGAGCGCTCACTGAGACTGGAGCTCCGGCCAAGGACACTAGCCCAGTCACCGGCACTGGGATGATTGAGCAGCAGCGTAAGCATCCTCCAGGACGCCAAGCGCTGCACTCTCATTGTAAAATAAATAAAAATGAAATAAAAGCTGTAAACACAGCTGACACTGTGTGCCTGTCTACATAAAAAACCATTGTGGTGGTGAATAGAGGCCAAAATCTGAAAATTCTGTCAATGTCCCAATATTTATGGACCTGACAGATTGTATGTATGTATGTATGTATGTATATATATATATATATATATATATATATACACACATATATACACACACACAATCTCATAGATCCCCTTAGCATAGTTTTTAATTGATTATGTGTGTATGTCTGTCTAAAAAGTTCGGTGACTGGTCTGATATATCTGTATGCAACAAGGTCGCTCATGTGCGCTGACATGCATGGACATGTCTGGACCTGCCACCAGTCGGGGTTTGCCAGAGGCCACCGCACTGCCATTGCAGTCATTTCAACAGTGTGTCCCGAGCAGTGTGCCTCGGACAGCAATTTTTTTTCCCTGACTCATATCTTCTACATCAATACTTTCAAAGTGCTCAGTGACCAAGGATTGTCAGTGGTCAATCAGCGGGCGGACTACACATTATATGCTGGGAGTGATTACACAATAACCGACCGTACTGCAGCCGGTCCTGAGCTGGAATCTGTAGCGGCTTCATTCACTCCTACAAGCCATTTATGACAGACCGCTATCATACGCGGCACAGATACCCAGTGACAGCACGGAGCATCTACCATTTACACTGGAGCTCCAGAGCACTATCAAGGCTTGTGAGCAGGGCCTTCCTACCTATACATCTGTCTGTTATTACCCAGTTTTGTTCTATTAATGTTTACAATTGTAAAGCACAATGGAATATGCTGCGCTATACACTACCGTTCAAAAGTTTGGGGTCACTTAGAAATTTCTTATTTTTGAAAGAAAAGCTCTGTTTTTTTCAATGAAGATAACATTAAATTAATCAGAAATACACTCTATACATTGTTAATGTGGTAAATGACTATGCTAGCTGCAAACGTCTCGTTTTTAAAGGAATATCTACATAGGTGTATAGAGGCCCATTTCCAACAACCATCACTCCAGTGTTCTAATGGTACATTGTGTTTGCTAAGCGCGTTAGAAGACTAATGGATGATTAGAAAACCCTTGTGTAATTATGTTAGCACAGCTGAAAACAGGTTTACTTGTTAGAGAAGCTATAAAACTGGCCTTCCTTTGAGCTAGTGGAATATCTGGAGCATCACATTTGTGGGTTCAATTATGCTGTCCAAATGAAAAAGAGAACTTTCATATGAAACTCGACAGTCTATTCTTGTTCTTAGAAATGAAGGCTATTCCATGCGAGAGGTTGCCAAGAAACTGAACATTTCCTACAACGGTGTGTACTCACACAGAAGAACATTTGTGAGATGCAGAACAAGTGAAAAGATGCTTGAAGAGTGCCTGACGCTATCTGTTATGCATGGTGGAGGTAATGTGATGGTCTGTGACTGCTTTGGTGCTGGTAAAGTGGGAGATTTGTTCAAGGTAAAAGGGATTTTGAATAAGGAAGGTTATCACTCCATTTTGCAACGCCATGCCATACCCTGTGGACAGCACTTGATTGGAGCCAATTTCCTCCTCCAACAGGACAATAACCCAAAGCACACCTCCAAATTATGCAAGAACTAATTTAGGGCAGAAGCAGGCAGCTGGCATTCTGTCTGTAATGGAGTGGCCAGCGCAGTCACCAGATCTCAACCCCATTGAGCTGTTGAGAGAGCAGCTTCAGTGTTCGCAAATAAGCATATTTTACCCGATATTGGGCACTGGGGACACAGATAGACTCTCATTGGCTGCTGCTGTGGAAAGCCATGCTGGGATCAAGTGTCTGATCCCAGCATCGGCACAGCATCTGTGCCCGGCACAGGGACAGTGTGTTTGTTCCCAGCGCCGTGTAAGCCACCGCAGCGGGTACCTGGTGAAGGGACCGCCTGGTCCCTTCCACCAGTGTCGGCAGTAAAGTGGCAACGGGAGAAGCTTGGCTCCGCGTGCAAGCTAAGCGGAGCTCGCTGCCCAGATGCTAAGAAGCGGCGGCGGTTGTTTGGCACTGGCCGCGAGCAGTTTGGCTCGCGGTCCAGCAGCCAATAGGAGGTAGACGCGACGAGCCAATCGTGGCTCGATGCGTCGGCCACACCCACTCACGGCGTCTTGAATTAGACGCCGCTGAGCGGGAAACTTCAATCTGGCAGCGGAGGGGAGGAGTGAAGACCTCCCAACTACAAGAGAAGAGCAGCGCGGCAACAGTTTTGGCGTTCGCGCAAGAGGCCAGAAGACTGCGTGATCAAGGAGGAAGAAAGGAAGAGGCGGCACCACTGGCCAGGACAGGGCCAGCGGCAGAAGAATGAAGCTGGGGACCTAAGAGGACTGCAGGGGTTGAAAGAAAAAGAGCTAACGAAGCTCCCTCCCCCCTCCGCAACCTCTTCCACCGTACGGGTAGGCGGCCTTGGGCCACCATTATTTAACCCTTCCCTATACCACCAGGGTTGTAGGCCTAATTGAAGGTTTGAGTGACCTGGCATTAAGCCCAGGTCACTAAAGGGCAAATAGGTGTGCCAATACTGGGGGCAATGCATAGGGGATAAACTACTGGGGGCAATGCATAGGGGGTTTACTACTGGGGGCAATGCATACAGCGATTAATACTGGGGGTACTGCATAGGGGGATTACTACTGGGGGCAATGCATAGGGGGTTTACTACTGGGGGCAATGCATGGGGGTTTACTACTGGGGGCAATGCATAGGGGGATTACTACTGGGGGCAATGCATAGGGGGATTACTACTGGGGGCAATGCATAGGGGGATTACTACTGGGGGCAATGCATAGGGGGATTACTACTGGGGGCAATGCATAGGGGGATTACTACTGGGGGCAATGCATAGGGGGATTACTACTGGGGGCAATGCATAGGGGGATTACTACTGGGGGCAATGCATAGGGGGATTACTACTGGGGGCAATGCATAGGGGGATTACTACTGGGGACAATGCATAGGGGGGGGACTACTAGGGGCAATGCATAGGGGGCATTAATGTGCGGCATAATGTTTAAGGCCGGGCATGGCTGTGTGGCATCATTTGTAAGGGCTATTACTGCATGGCACAATGTGTAAAGACCGGGCATTAGTGTGCGGCATAATGTTTAAAAACCGGGCATGGCTGTGTGGCAAAATGTGTGAAGACCGGGCACTGCTGTGTGGCATAATGTGTAAATGGCATTAATGTGCTGCATAATGTGTAAAGGCAGGGCATGGCTGTGTGGCATCATTTGTAAGGGGTTAGGGGAGGTCTGAGAGGCATATGGGGAGCTCTAAAGCATAAATTATTATGGGACCCAGAAATGGTCAGGTAGGACCCCATTTTTTTTTTTTTAAAGTGGAGGTCCCTGGGCCCCACATATATTGTCACTCACCGCGATCACTGCAACTTGACCGTATGGTACGCAAGAAGTGCCCATCAAGCCAATCCAACTTGTGGGAGGTGCTTCAGGAAGCGGGGGGTGACATTTCTTCAGATTACCTCAACAAATTAACAGCTAGAATGACAAAGGTCTGCAATGCTGTAATTGCTGTAAAAGGAGCATTCTCTGACGAAAGCAAAAAAGTTTGAAGGACAAAATTATTATTTCAAATAAAAATCATTATTTCTAACCTTTCCAATGTCTTGACTAGATGTTCATTTTGCAACTCATTTGATAAATAAAAGTCAGTTTTCATGTAAAACACGATATTGTCTGGGTGACCCCAAACTTTTGAACGGTAGTGTATAATAAATAAAAATAATAAATAAATAATTCCACTGATGATGGTAATATCACACAGGTCTAGAGCACATATTGGAACTGTGTTTATTTTAGAACCTATGACCTTTCCACATGATATCTATTTATCTAGACCAGCTATTGTAGATTATTAGGGTTAACTTTGTTAAAAAATGTATCCAACATAACATAGTTATCTTTTGTATGAGTCAGCTACTTCAGGTGTTTTATTTTATATTGTATTTTATATGTATGGTATGAAAGGAGTCTCCTATAGTATATGCTATATGGTTTTTCATGATAATAAATACTAGTTTGATCACACAGTGACAATTTTATGAGTATTAATTATAGGATTGCGCAGCCAATAACTTCTATCATATACAAGTCTTGAATATAGTACAAAATTTTCTTCCTTGGCAGCTGCAACCAGTTAATTACCCGATCACAGACCACACTGTGAGCTCTAGGGTCAGCCAAAACTTTCCATCTTTTTTCCTATCCCAAGGACCTATAACAGAGACCTCCAGTTGCGCCAACTGAAAAGCAAGAATTAGGTGCACTGGTGTAGAAAATACAGTTCGGTCCTGAATGGCTATGGCATCATCCAATCAGGCGCTGGCTGTCATTTCAGTTACTGCATTGCAAACTGCTGCTCTCCAAGAGAGATCCCTGAGTACACCCTGTAATACAACTTTATATAATCTCCATACCTTACAGCCGACAGCCAGAAGCACGTGTAGAAGCAACATGCTTGTTACCATGCCAAGAGACACCATTTTGTTGTCTTTGCGGATGTGTGGCCAGAAGGCAAGAATGAGGACAAAGCCAGAGAGGCACATGGCCACAAGTAGGATAATCCAGCGGAAGATTTCAGAAGGGAATACACAGAGTACCTGAGAACAGAGTAGAGATGCTTCAAATCGTTATTCCTGTACAGGTTCTTGATACAGTCCTGGCTACTCTTTAATAATTAAAAGGTGTTTTACACCATAGGACCTGCTGTACGGATGTGATTTAATGCTGTGGTGACTGCTAGTTATAATGTTTCTGTGGCTCTGAATGGGCTAAACCATCACAAATAATGGTAAACAGTGTCCTGATTTTCCAGTAAATAGGAGAGGACTCCCAATTGTATTGTGACACTGATCCCCAGCAACTCTCCCCACTACATGACAGAACTGGGCCGGTGTCACACAAATGATGGGAACCCTAATGGAAAGAACTGATCTGGGGAAATAATAAATTGTATGTACTCCTACCTCTCCACAAAGGTGTAAAATATTATCATCCCTCAATTACCAGCAGCCCTAACCAGGGTACAGATCTTTAATAGTGTCTGAAGTGTTGCTAAAATACACTACAGGGGGAATGGGGTTCAAATATTAAACACTACATATCAGGTTCTTTTACTGAATCATCAGTGACCCTGCTCCAGTTTATGAAGCAATCCTTCTACAGCATGTACAAAGCATGCGTTACCTAGGAGACTAAGGCCCTCATTCAGAGCCAGACGCTGTGAGCAGAGCGCTCGCTCTGAATGAGGGCTGTCCTCCATAAAAATGGAGCGTCCTCCTGGACGCTCGTATAGCTGTGGGTCACCACCCACAGTACATACGAGCGTGCAGGATGATGGTCGCGATGGTCTTGACCATCGCCAGTGTGACCATAAGCCTGTGGTCGGGGTTTTCGACCACAAGCCCTGGAGTGATTTTGGCTCTATCAGAGCCAAAATCACTCCCACTGACATCACTAGTGATGTCAGTGGGGCCGGCTTCTGACGGTAGGCGTTCCCTTGGGGACGCCTCCGTCTGGCAGGCACGCCCCCGGCACGCCCATCAAAGGGGGCGTGCTGTCAATCAACATCGACAGCACGCCCCCTTTGATCAGACACAACGAGCGAAGGAAAGTACTTCGCTCGTCGCGTCTGGCGCATGCGCAGTGCACACCATCGACCCACTTGCGAGCGGACAGCCGCTTGCAAGTGGGTCTGAATGAGGCCCTAAGGCCCTGATTCAGAGCCGGACGCTCTGACCAGAGCGCTCGCTCTGAATCAGGGCCCACCTCCATTAAAATGGAGCGTCCTCCCGGACGCTCGTATAGCTGTGGGTCACCACCCACAGCATATACGAGCGTCCAACAAGATGGTCGCGATGGTATTGACCATCGCGACCATCGGACTTGCGAGTGAAACCCTGTGGTCGGGTTTCTCAACCGCAAGGCCAGGAGTGATTTTGGCTCTATCAGAGCCAAAATCACTCCCACTGACATCACTAGTGATGTCAGTGGGGCCGGCTTCAGACGGTAGGCGTTCCCATAGGAACGCCTCCGTCTGGCAGGCACGCCCCCGGAACGCCCACCAAAGGGGGCGTGCTGTCAATCAACATCGACAGCACGCCCCCTTTGGTGCGAGACCCGGAGCGATGGAAAGTCCTTCGCTCGCCGGGTCTCGCGCATGCGCACGACGGAGCTCCCTCCATCATGCTCATGCGCAGTGGGGACCATCGACCCACTTGCGAGCGTACTGCCACTCGCGAGTGGGTCTGAATGATCCCCTAAGAGTCAAAAATCGTACTACTTCCACATTTTAAATATTCATGAAAGATGCAAAGGAGAGCAACACCAAACTGCTAAACTAGATCTGTTTTCTCTAATGGATGGAACAGACCCAATGATGGGCAGGTTTGGTCATTTATAAACATATATTAAGTTTTATTCTCTCATATCTTACAAAGGCTCCGATAAATATTTCCATGTCTTTGGGGGTCAGATTTCACATTAGCCAAAGCAGCCTGGATAACACAGCGTTCTATAGAAAAAAACTGTCATACACACACAGAACAGCTAAGCGATACTCACTGTGGATGGGATAAACGCAGACAATGGCCCTCATTCAGAGCCACTCGCTAGCGGCAGTACGCTCGTTCCGAGCGATGTTCGCACATCTGCGCATGCGTACGGATCGTTATACGCATGCGCGAACCAGTCAGTGCGGCCGAAATTCATGTGCTCGCAATATAGCGAATGCCTGCTATTTTGAGTGACAGAATGAGGCGTATGTGGGTGGTAACAGGGGAAGGTGCTAGAAAATGGGGAGTGGAGATCCGAACGCAGGCGTGCTTAAAGGTCAAAACGGGCGTTTTATGGGTGTGCATAATTAATACAGCAGCGTCATTGACCGCGTCACTGGGTTATTTTATAGCCAGAACTGCTCGCAAGATTGTGGTAGCAAAAACCAACCACAAGAATAGCGAGCAGTTCATACGCTGGTCGATGTACTCGATTAATCTAATAAATAGCGGACATGACGTATGGTGCGAGCGGCCAGGGGGCGTTTTTAACAAATAAACGAGCGTATGTTTTGCTCGCTCGTTCAGACTTAGAGGTGTGAACAGACTGCAATTTGCGAACGGATCATTTGAATAGCCACCCCTTGTTTTTGAACGAACGACCGCAAATAGCGAACGGCTCTGAATCAGGCCCAAAGAGTACCCATAGACGCACACGGTCTCCATGAAGCTGTAGGTCCCGCCAGACTGGCTCACCCCTTTCTTCCACTGTAGAAATCCCCAGAGACCTAAAGGCACCAGCCAGGCATAACTGTATATGGCAATACCAGCAACCGTTACTGTCAGAGCAGAAAATACATTCACCAAAGATATCATCCTCAACACAGCGGACAGCCACAGACAAGCGCTAATTGTAGAGGAACAAAAAGCTTTCACTGACCAATAGAACACAGGCCTAGTTTCACAATGCAGTGCAAATAAGGAGACTAGCCTAGATGAGTGAAGAGAACAGACGGGGAGAGACAGGAGAAGACTGTGGGACAGAGGGCCTGATTCAGAGCCGGACGCTATTTGCGCTCGCTTGTCCAGAAAAAGGGGCTGGCTATTTAAATTGACCGTTCGCTCTTTGCGGTCTGTTGACGCCTCTATGTCTGAACAAGCGAACAAAACATGCAGACTTTTTTTTGTAAAAAATGCCCCTGGCCGCTCGCATCATACGTCATCTCCGCTATTTATTAGATTAATCGAGTACATCGAAAGGAGAATGAACTGCTTGCTATTCTTGTGGTAGCATTTTCCTACCGCAATCATGCGAGCAGTTCTGGCTAAAAGACACCCAACTGACGTGGTTGATGACGCTGCTTTGTTAATTATGCACTCCCATTAAATGCCCGTTTTGACCGTTTGGCACGCCTGCGTTCGGATCTCCACACCCCGTTTTCAAGCACCTTCCCCTGTTACCACCCACAGACGCCTCACTCTGTCACTCAAATTAGTAGGCATTCGCTATATTGCGAGCACACGATTTCCGACCGCACTGACTGGTTGGCGCATTGATTAGAAGTCTCAAATTTGTGGTCCAAGGCTATTTAACCCTTGCAGCATGACAGCTACTTATTCAAAATTGTATAATTTGGTGCCTGTGCCCACTTTGCCAGCTTGTTTTATGCCCAAAACCTTGTAGGGCCAGTCAAGATACAATTGGGTCATATGTAAGTGACTTTTCTCTTTTGGTTGGAAGTGTCAAATTTGTGGTCCAAGGCTATTTTACCCTTTCAACAATACAGGTATTTATTCAAAATTTGAAAATGTGGTGCCTGTGCTCAGTTTGCCAGCCTTTTTCATGCCCAAAACCTTGTTGCGCCAGGCAAAATACAATTGGGTCTTTTATAAGTGACTGCTCTCTGTTGGTTGCAAATGTCAAATTTGTTGCCCAAGGCTATTTAATACTTGCAACACTACAGATACTTATTCAAATCAATACAATCTGTATCTGTGCCCACTTTGCCAGCCTATTTCATGCCCAAAACCCTGTTGGGCCAGGCAAAATACAAATGAATCATATGTAAGTGACATATTTCTGTTGCTTAGAAGTGTCATATTTGTGGCCCAAGTTTTTTTCACCCTTGCAACACTAGAGCTACTTATTCAAAATGATATAAATTGGTACCTATGCCCACTTTTCCAGCCTATTTCATGCACAAAACCTTGTTGGGCCAGGCAAAATAAAAGTGGGTCATATGTAAGTGACACACCACTGTTGTTTGGAATTGTCAAATTTGTGGCCCAAGGCTATTTAACCCTTGCAGTTCTACAGCTCCTTATTCAAAATGGTTTGGTGCCTTTTCCCACTTTGCCAGCCTATTTCATGGCCTAAACCTTGTTGGGCCAGGCAAAATACAAGTGCATCAAATGTGACACCCACTGTTGGTTGGAATTGTCAAATTGTGGCCCAAGGCTATTTGATACTTGCAACACTTTATTCAAATGGTATAATTTGGTGCCTGTACACCAACCTGTGTGCCATTCACGCCAAGAGGGTGACCATCATGCCCAAAGACATCCAGCTGGCCCGCAGGATCCGAGGCGAGAGGGCATAGACTATACTCGGCACTACTGCATACACGCAGCACAAAGGCTCTTTTCAGAGCCACCAAATCTTTCTAAACGAGCTGAAGCATCAACTATATATTTCTAGAATTGGAAGAATGCTGATAAAGCCTCAACTCCGCTTCCTCCCTAGGTGGAGTCCACATGAATACCGGTAGTATCCTTAATTAGCCTCACATCGCGTATTCTGTAGTGCCCCGCACCTTCCCGCTGCATTGGTCAAAGGCAGAAGTCTCCTATTTACATGTAGCCGTTTCAATTGAAGTTGCATCCTTTTAAGTGTAGATTAGAACGTGGTTTCCCTGTACATTTCACCAAGCTGCACTCCTATCCTTTACAGAACCAACCCCCACGTTCTAGACCCAGAGCTATGGAAGAACTCCCCCTTTGTGATTGCGGCATAAGGGCACTGCACTATGCCGCAAGTGCAGTGCCCTTAGCAGGAGAGATGGAAGCGCACAATGGCTCTTCCATCTCTCCCGCTAAATCGGCCATGAATCCGCTCTTTAGGGACAGGGTGGGTGGCTCTGGAAAGAGCCTTTGTGGTATGGTGGAAACAAAGATCTAGCAGTAACATCACTATAGTCGTCTTAGGCAGTAGTATGGCCTCCCTGGGCGATGTTCAGCCCACCGAGCAATTTGTTTAGCCGGAAGAAGCTGTGAATGATGAAGGGGGGGAGGGGGATTATTATGTCGTACAAAAAAAAAAAAAAAACACGAATTACTCAGCCATACCATGAGTTTTACTAGATTAAAGCTATTAAATTATTAACAACCCGCCCCCACACCCCAAGATTGAGACATTGAATGGTGATGTGTAAGCCCAGGAGGCTTTACATGGTTAACCACTAAATACAGTACAAGCGAATCACAAAGCAGCCCCTAGAGAACACGCCGTGCGTTTACAGCTCTGCCGAGAGAGGGTGGGTGGCTCTGAAAAGAGCCTTTGGTGTGATAAGGAAGAGGCTGCGGTTGTTTGTCCATTACTTCTTTGCCGCTGCTTTCTTGGGCTTAGCCAACTTCTTGGCCGGACTCTTGGCAGTTTTGGGCTTAGCTGCCTTCTTGGCCGGACTCTTGGCAGCTTTGGGCTTCGCTGCCTTCTTGGCCGGACTCTTGGCCGCCTTTTTAGGCTTCTCGGCTTTAGGCTTCTTTGGGCTTTTGGCAGCAGCCGCCTTTGATTGTCTCTTTACTTTCTTCGGGCTCTTAGCAGCACTCGGAGCTTTCTTGGGCTTCTTCGGGGATTTGGCAACTTTCTTTGCCGCAGGCTTCTTGGGCTTCAGAGACTTCTGAGTAGCCTTCTTGCTTTCCACTGGCTTCTTACTGAGCTTGAAGGAGCCTGAAGCGCCGGTGCCTTTCACCTGAGTGAGTGTTCCTTTGGTCACCAGGCCTTTCACCCCCAGTTTAATGCGGCTGTTTTTCTTCTCCACATCGTAGCCTCCCGCAGCCAGAGCCTTCTTTAAGGCGGCAAGCGAAACCCCACTGCGCTCTTTAGAGGCGGCCACGACTTTCACGATCAGCTCGGAGACGCTGGGGCCAGAAGACTTGGGACTTTTCTTGGCTCCTCCCGCAGCTTTCTTCGTTTGTCTTTTCTTTTTGGCTGCGCCCTCTGATGGAGCAGGGACGGCGGCGGCTGGGGCAGTTTCTGCCATGTTCATGTACAATTCAGCGTAACACGTTGAAATAATAATGTAGTACACATATCTGCCGAAGTCTTTTATATACAGTGCCGGCTATGCCGTGATTGGCTGCTCACCGTGGTGCCTTCTGTGTTCCCATTGGCGGAATATGTAGCCGTGTAAATTATTTCCTTATATGAATGAAAGGGACAACCAGCTCTCAGCGTGTGTTTCCCTAGCGCAGAAAAAGAGTATTTTATACGGCATTAGAAGGGCAGCGAGCTGGCTCTTTGCTCCACACTCCTACTCTAAGGCCTCATCTTACCCTTTATGGCAATTGTTCGCTTAGGCGCGACGAGGTAAGACAGATATAGCCACTGGCAGCTCATCCACACCAGTCTGCATGTGCCCTGCATGTTATAAATGTCTCCTTTCATGCGAGGCTAATATGTAGTATCGGATCATTTTGTCTCCTCCTGGTACTGGAGATAGTTAAGGGGCTCTGCGGCACAATCTGTATAGAGCCGGGTGGATATTGAGACACATAAAGGCAACGTGTGGGCTTTTGTACACTCAGATGGATAACACAGACAGGCTGCCTCACAAGGTATTTGTACTCTTGTCTAGAAACTCTAGTTACTATGACATGGTAAGGCTACATAACAGACTAAGCTACATATTAATCCTGCCTGGGATTCTGCCGGCAGCGTAGAATGTGTGTGACACTTCTAAATATTCTTCTATTCATCCAAATCTCTTCTGTATATTTATCAAGATAAATGTTTCAGTAATATGGCTATGGTAAGCTAGCCCTATTACTTTGAAACTATTACAGAACAAACCTCAGTCACCTGCTAAGAAGTGTTAGGTTACCTTGGGTTAGAAGCAAAGATCATGCTGGAATGCCAATAACAGTGGAAAAGGAACTCAGCAGTAAATGTTAGGAGGAGCCCACCACAGGACCGCGTTGCCAGACAATTGTAACATAAAGCTGTTATTGTCAGCCTGGCAGTTGCTTACTAGAAGTAAGGGTAGCCTACCCACATACACCCCCTCAATTCTACACAATGAAAGTCCCCAGGCAGCCTGTAATGTGCGCCTTGTCCAATTTGTAATACAGAACCTATTTCAGTTAAGAGAGTAAACAGATGGATGTGTAGAAAGTGTCTGTGTTTTGAGGGCAGAGAGAAATAAAAAAAAAGGGGGGTACCAATACAGGGAGATGAGAGGAATAGAGGGTAGAATAAGAGAAACTGAAGGAATTGTGGAAAGAATAGATGGAGAAAAGGGATGACAAAAGTGGGAGACTATTTAAAAAAGTACAAGAGAAATGAGGAAAAGGGAGAAACGGGAAAGAATGGGGGACAAGAAGTAATAGGGGGACAGTAATGTTAAATATCACCTATAATATGGACACATATCTCATTAGACACATACACAGTCTCAGTTCAGTCTGTATAGCGGATGAGTTCTTGTATAAATTTAAATTCTAATAATTGCACTGGGAGAAGTCGTCCCAAAACTGATATTGTCCCTGTATTAGTTGTGTCACAAGGAGCAGGATGTGACGCACAGGAGGACTCCTCCCTCATAGCGTAGAAGTTTCCTACTAGGTCCGCTTACACTGTATAAGAGGAGGACTTTCTACATCGCAACTATATTACTCTTCTTGTTTCCAGTGGAATCAGTGGAAAAGTAGAAGCAGCATGTCTGGCAGAGGCAAAGGTGGAAAGGGGCTCGGAAAAGGAGGCGCTAAGCGGCACAGGAAGGTGCTTCGGGATAACATCCAGGGAATCACTAAGCCCGCCATCCGTCGTCTGGCCCGGAGAGGGGGTGTGAAGCGCATCTCCGGTCTCATTTATGAAGAGACGCGTGGGGTGTTGAAGGTCTTTTTGGAGAACGTTATCCGAGACGCCGTCACCTACACCGAGCACGCCAAGAGGAAAACAGTCACCGCCATGGATGTGGTGTATGCTCTGAAACGCCAGGGCCGCACACTCTATGGATTCGGAGGCTGAATACTAATGCACATCTAAAATTACTTCTCCCACAAAGGCTCTTTTAAGGGCCGCCCATCTCTTCTGTGAGAGCGCTATTGTAACGCACTGGTAATGTTTGTAATAGCTCCTGTGTACATAGTGAAGTATGTCTATTTAATTCGTCCAATCACATTATTTAGTAGTTACTGATGACAGTATTTTGATACAATTTAACAATTAGGCGCTTCAGTTGGCTACTAGCTGTCAGTGCTGCTTCATAAACTTGTGCTGATTCACATTCTAAAAGGTGATAGTAACAAGTTAACAACGAAGGTTTGGACTCTGCCACGTCCTGCTGACATGAGGAAAGAAATATGGGGAGGTACTGTATGTTCTACATAAAAAAAAATGGTTGCATAACCCTTTCTTTCATTTTGCAGCAGCAGGTTCTTTCCGTGTATGAAGGGAAACCATCTCACAGGTTTGGTAGGTTATCAACATTGTAACCTTTATATAGAATTTAAAGTTTGTGCATTGTTGAATAGGGATCTGGATTCAATGGACAAAACTGGCTGTTATATGTCCTGCTCACACTGATAAGAATTACACAGGCCGGCTAATATGGTTATAGCAAATTAATATTCAACCGTTACTACGATGGATGGAAAGAAATCACCGCCATATTCCAGCGCAGGACGCAGGTAATTTCCTCCCTCTCAATCTGGAAGAGTCAGCTTTGATATTATAGACGGGGTTTTTGAAATTTTCAAACGGTTACTTAAAACCAGTCAGTGTAGGGGGAATGAATACATCTTCCAATCAGCGTACAACATAATGTAGAGGTAGAATTGCTATAAGACATTCCCTGATCCCATTGTTTTGCCTGAATTTTCTTCTTTAAAATATGGACACGACCATTGCCGACAGGGCGTAAATCCATCGGCAGGAAAGCTCCCCGCAAGCAGCTGGCAACTAAAGCTGCTCCTTAAGTAGCCGCATAGCTAGCAGCGCCGCGGTATTCTGTAGTACCCGCATCTTCCTGCCAGCCTGTCGCTGCCTTGGACAACCAATCAGCTCCTGTCATTTTAGACAGTTTGAAAAATTAGTTAAGAGCTGATTGGTTGGTACTTTTTCTCTCTCCAAACTTTGATAAATCTCCCCCTAAAGCTCTTCAGAGCCTGCTAGAGTGTTATGGTATCAACTCCACCCCCTCTTGATCTATGCGGTTTATATGTGAGCTCAGTGCACTAAATTATAAATTTTAAATCGGGCTCATATACTCGCATTGGAAATCAGCTCTTCAGGGACGGGTTGGGTGGCTCTGAAAAGAGCCTTTGTGTTATGGTGGGAACAAATATCTAGCAGTAACTTTACTTGCTCTTAGCGGACTTGTGGCTCTCGGTCTTCTTGGGCAGCAGTACAGCCTGGATGTTGGGCAGGACGCCTCCCTGGGCGATAGTCACCCCACCGAGCAACTTGTTTAGTTCTTCGTCATTGCGCACAGCCAACTGTAGGTGGCGGGGGATGATGCGAGTCTTCTTGTTATCTCGGGCGGCGTTTCCGGCAAGTTCTAGAATCTCAGCCGTCAGATACTCGAGCACTGCGGCCAGATACACTGGGGCTCCGGCTCCCACACGCTCAGCATAGTTTCCCTTCCTCAGTAGACGGTGGACGCGACCTACCGGAAATTGGAGTCCGGCCCGAGATGAACGAGTCTTAGCCTTTGCCCTGGTCTTACCGCCTTGTTTCCCTCTTCCAGACATGCTCGAGCCACACAGATACAAAATTATACACGCTATAAAGATGATGTAATGGGTCTATAACGTCGCCCTCCTCCTTACCTATATATACTAATATGGTATCCTGTACTTGCTCTGTGATTGGTTAGCTTACACGGCAACCAATGCAGCACAAGTTCATGCACTGACCAATCAACAAATGTAGGGTGGGGTTATGATGCCGTTCAACATCACATGATACGTCTACCCAATAGTGCAGTCTGCAGGGGTGAAGCCTCATTTGCATGGGTTGTCAATAAATAGAGCAGTTTCTGGGCGTTGATGGTCACATTTGTATTTTCTTGCTTTGTAAAGCTGTAGAGAGAGAGTTCATTGATAATGCCTGATCCAGCCAAATCTGCTCCGGCGGCCAAGAAAGGCTCAAAGAAAGCGGTGACTAAGACCCAGAAGAAAGATGGGAAGAAGCGTAGGAAGACCAGGAAGGAGAGTTACGCCATTTACGTCTACAAGGTGCTGAAGCAGGTGCATCCTGATACTGGCATCTCCTCTAAGGCTATGGGCATCATGAACTCTTTTGTGAATGATATTTTTGAACGCATTGCAGGGGAAGCTTCCCGCCTGGCTCATTACAACAAGCGCTCCACCATCACTTCCCGGGAGATCCAAACCGCTGTACGTCTGCTGTTGCCGGGAGAGTTGGCCAAGCACGCCGTGTCTGAGGGCACCAAGGCCGTCACCAAATACACCAGCGCCAAGTGATCTGCTTTCCTTCTCCCTCCCACATCAACACAAAGGCTCTTTTAAGAGCCGCCCACCTCCTCTCTAATCGGGCTGTAGCTATTGCTGTGACCCCTGTACTGGGCTGATAGGAACGTGCTGTTTTCGATTCTTCTATGTTTTAACTTATATTTGATCAAAAAAATTGATATGGCGATTCCACTCATGTACATTCTGTATCCTTTATGTAGGTGTTGGCGCTCAGCTAGAACAGTTATTGAATTTTTGCTTTTTAATCTGTCGGAAATTGAACATTGGCAGCAGCAGCAGCGACCTCATGTGGTCACTGGAGGAATAGTGGTTAAGTTTAAACTTCGGTTATAGTCTCATCTGCACTATCTGTCCCCAGTATTATACTAGTACAGCTTTAATGTCAGCTGAGTTCAATAAAGCTTTAGATTATCCCCTTCATTTGCCAATAATTGGAGGTGGGAGACTCATTTAATTAAAACCACAAACTATTGTTAGTTCATTTTATTTAAATACATATAAAGATTTATACAATCTACCTTTAATGTCTATACCTCACAGTGTGCTGATGGTTATCCTTATAAAGTGCACAATGCTTCCAAAGTTTCTGAGCATAGTGGGACGCCCGCTGCTACCCTCATATCTGTCCAGCGTAAACATCAGTAATATTGATGCAGATCGGGCAGCCATGCATCATACTGTAGTTGGCAAGTCTGACCAGCAGCAAACACTGCAGCTCTCATGCTGCGTAGGAGATCACAATGGATAATTTATGCACACCGCTGAAACAGGTAGACACCTGTGTTTACTTAACAACCCCCAGTTACCTCCCCCAAACCCTGGCTACCTGGCACTCACTTTGCAAATGTAATTATCGCTAAAAGATCGCTGCGTGTGCATCTTGCATACACGTACAACGGCAAACAATCGCTCAATCTGCGTAAATATCGGCATTGCCTACTTCTCTGAATCAGGCCCACTGTGCAAGGTAAAGTGGATTTAAGCAAGTTCATCTGTGCTGTCTGAATCATCTAAAGAGGCTTACATGTAATACATTCCTGATTTAAAGTGCTAAAGCATATACTGGAAATTGGTTTAAAATCCTGACAGGAAGTACCCAAGCATCATAAACCTTACCTGACATAAAGAATACCACAAAGTCTTTTGACTCATCCGGTTCCTCAGCTTCCTCAAAAATAAGCCCAAAAAACAAACACCAAATTTAAGGGAAAAAAAAAAAAAAAAAGCAAGTTAGAAAAAACACCCCAATTCTACTTGTTATCAGCGGAATTGGCAACAATGGGCCTGGCCAGCAAGGAACATTTTGAGAACAAGACCTGAACTGGGACCCCAGCCCATAATGGCAAGACTGAGTTGTGGTCCCGAGTGCTGGGAGTCTGCAGAGAACCTCCAGGCAGGTAATGAGACCTGGGATAGGAATTTATGTATTGATTACAAGTTTTTTTTTAACATGTCAACATTCTGACCGAACATGATGACTACATACCCTTTTGGAACAGGATGACTAGGAGTTACAGATCTTGGATTTGTTCAGAGACTGTACCCTAACATAGTCCTCTGACTTTGCTGCTGTGTGTACTAACCAGATGTGGGATTAGATTATCATTGAGATCTGCATATCTGGCAGAAGAGTAAACAGAGTGTTAAGGAGATCAGGGCAGTGCTCCAGCATTCTTGAGATAGGATATTTGCACTGTAGTTCAGTGGGGTAGGCAGCTTTTGATGTGAGGGGCAGCAAAGAGGCAAAAACAAAAGCCCCCCGGGCATTTAAATATGAAAATATCAAAATGTGAATACATTATTTCCAGCCAAACTGCACCACTAATTACACCTAGCAATACAATAAAACTAGGGATGTGCAGGCTCGGATAGCTTCGAGTTTGCACGTGGAGTTCGGATTTTTCCCTCCAAAAAAACGGAACTCAGAAAGAGGCAAAACGTCATCTTGCATGGACGAACATCATCATTCCTGGAAAAAGTCCATGCAAGATGACGTTTTGCCTCTTTCTGAGTTCCGTTTTTTTGGAGGGAAAAATCCGAACTCCACGTGCAAACTCGAACCTATCCGAGCCTGCACATCCCTAAATCAAACACACATATACTACAGCAATCTTAAACATTACAGCAATACCCCAACCTCTCACTGAAATCTTTTATAGCAACCCACATATTATACCAATACCCCCATAGGCGCACATGGCTTATTTCATTAGTCTTTTCACTGCTTATGGTAGTGTGTAGCACTACTTTGATGCTACATATTATACTAATGCCTCCACAAATTCCTTCTCTGGTGTACATCCATTCATCTGTATGTGAAAGGACTGAGATCCCACTTTCAGCATTGTCTTTAGAGGCCACCATCAGGGAGGTGTAGGTTATCCGTCTCAATATGGCCTTCTATGTGACTGATTCTGCATCTATGTACACAAACACCATCAGCGACATGCCCGTAGTACTCCCATAGGACATAACATCTCTATGCGTCTGACTAGCTTTCCTTGGTGCACCTTAGTAAATCTTCAAGTTTATTCGAGTAAAAAGACTGATTGAGTCGGGAGCCAAGCAAAAAGAGAAAACGGGTCAACCATGGACAAACCATGCTGCAATGTAAGGGGTACAAATACATGTTATTTACATGCAGTGGTTATACTGGCTGCTTATGCAACACAGATGGCAGACATCTTTATTTCACACTGCAATTTATTTTTGTGTTAGGGCACACCCCTCCTTAATTTAAATTTCTGCACCTTTTAAATTTGCCGCCACCAACCACCACCACCACCCTTCCCTACAGCACAGAATGGTTCTACCAAAGTGAAAAGTTACTTCCTCCTTTAGCTTGGCTCCTAACTCAGGATCAGCACCTAAGTGCCCAGGCTTCCAGCTCCTACTTCTGCACCACATGATATTCCCAGTGTCCCACTATCCGCAGATTGTAGTGTGATATTACTGACTGAATTCGCATCACAGGGATTTACTACAAATCCCTTGCAGGGACAGAGCTTGTGAGAAAGCTCTGTCCCTGCGAATCCCCTTTGGAGCCTTATCCCGGTATTTTCGCAAAAAATACAGATTAAGTGCTCCCGCATGCGTCGACCGGTCGCCGCTGCTCCCCCCTGGCACTAAGCTTGACCCCCCTCTCCCTTAATTACACTTACCTGCATGCTCCATACCTCCAGTCAGGTGATCTCCCATACTGCACTGGGACCCAATCACCTGATGACCGGGCAGCAGTGCACTATGGGAGACCAGCTGACTGGAGGTGGAATCATCACCGAAGGCTCGATCACCGGTCCCTGGAGTCAGGTAAGTAATTTTTATTTTTTTTTAACTATTTTTTTTTCTTTTTTTTACAGTAATCAGCTTGCGGTCTGTTTAGACCACACAGCTGATTACAAGGACCGACTCCCGTCTCTTCTCTCCCATTAGAGCAGGCCAGGAGTCCGGTAACCCGGGGAGACCCTGGATAACACCACCTCCAGGTGGCGTTATTATCACAGGGCTTTCCCCGATATTTTTTCACATTTTATTTTTAATAACTTTGGTCGATCACATTTCCCATTACAGTTATGGGAAATGCGATCTACAAATTCTACTCCAATTGCCCTGTAATAACAATAGGTGATGGTAAAATAATGTGAAAAGGGTGTGAAAACACCTTTTTTCACTTTTAGTCAAAATAATGTTAATAAATAGAGCCTTATGAGAGAATGATTTATCGTAAATACAAATATCTCATTTTATATCTCTCACATATATCATCTCTTTTATATTTTAGCTGTTTTAGGATAAGTAGTCAGTAAAAGAGCAGCTCAGCCATAGCGGTGTAAGCAATAAAGGCTCCATGTTATTGCAGCTGTCTAAAAAGAATTCTTCTTACAAGAGAAAAAAACGCCCTTTATTATGCAATCATTGCCTTTACCTCATTAAATAATCTCAACCAATAAAAATAGAGAGGAATTTGATAAGCAGAGAATAACAACTTCCACTGGACATAAGAATATTGTCTGGGTGATGCAGTATCCAAAGTGCCGTACATCTGGCTCACTGTATCTGTCCTTCTCAATATAGTCCTTGTACACACAGAGACAGGGTCACTGCTTATGTGTAGTTATATGTAATATTGGTGTTGCAGCGGTAATGAGAGAGCCTCCCGTAGTGTTGGCTTCCACTCTCCTGAAGAAATACTCCTGTACAAAAGAGAAAAGAGTCACATTAGTTACCTTCATTATGCCTCACAGATATTAGAACGGGATCGGTATGATTCACCCAACAGCGGCTGCCCGACATGGGTGAAAATCCTGATCGTCCCAAAGGTAAGTATTCACTAACCTAAATCCCTCCCCCCAGTGCCTAACCCTAATCCCCCCCTCTAAGTGCCTAAACCTAACCCCCCCCCCCTTCCCCACCACCTAAACCCATGTCCCTCGGAGGGGGTGCCTAACCCTGTCCCCCCGGGAGCCCTAAACCTAAACCCGGGCTCCCCGCACTCGGCATCACTTCGATCGGGATGCCAGTCTCCCGGCGTCGGTAAAATGACGGATGTCGCCTGTCATTTAACCCTCGCCGGGATAAAGCAGTCGGGAAGCCGGCTGTTGGGATTAGGTCCGCCGGCTTCCCGACTGCATACCATTAGAACAAGGTGTGGAGCTGCGCTAATAAAAAAATATATTAAATAAGATTATAGAACACTGGTAGGGCAGTAAGTGTCATGGCCACATTCATAATAATGCTGATTATATATATATATATATATATATATACACACATACATACACACACACACACACACACACACACAGTACTCGTAGGCAGGTGTGGAAAAAAATGCTGCAAAGTAAGAATGCTTTAAAAAAATAGAAGTGTTAATAGTTTATCTATCAATTTACAAAATGCAAAGTGAATGAACAGAAGAGAAATTTAAATCAAATCAATATTTGGTGTGACCACCCTTTGCCTTCAACACAGCATTAATTCTTCTAGGTACACTTGCACACAGTTTTTGAAGGAAATCGGCAGGGAGGTTGTTCCAAACACCTTGGAGAACTAACCACATATCTTCTGTGGATGTAAGCTTCCTCAAATCCTTTTGCCTCTTCGTGTAATCCCCGACTCGATGAAGTTGAGTTCAGGGCTCTGTGGGGGCCATATCATCACTTCCAGGACTCCTTGTTTTTCTTTACGCTGAAGATAGTACTTTATGACATTGGCTTTATGTTTGGGGTCATTGTCCTGCTGCAGAATAAATTTGGAGCCAATCAGACACCTTCCTGATGGTATTTAATGATGGATAAGTACCTGCCTGTATTTCTCAGTACTGAGGATACAATTAATCCTGAACAAATCCCCAATTCCTTTTGCTGAAATGTAGCCCCAAATTTGATAGGAACCTCCAACCATGCTTCACTGTTGCCTGTAGACACTCATTATTGTACCGCTCTCCAGCCCTTCAGCTCAGAACTGGCAGAAACCAGTGGGACCCAGGTACACCCATCTACTGTTTGGAGAAGTCTGGCCAGAAGGTGTCTTCGTGGAAGAATTGCGGCCAAGAACCATACCTTCGACGTGGGAACAAAGCCAGGCGATTCAGCTATGCAGAAATTTAAAAAAAAATATTTGGCTGTAATAGAAGACAGTTTCTTCACCGTACAATAATGAGTGTCTGGAGGCAGTGCAGTGAAGCATGGTGGAGGTTCCTTGCAAGTTTGGGGCTGCATTTCAGCTAATGGAGTAGGGGATTTGGTGAGGATTAATTGTGTCCTCAGTGCTGAGATATTCAGTATAAAGAAGAACAAGGAGTCCTGGAAGTGATGATATGGCCCTGATATAATCATCATAGAATCGGTCTGGGATTACATGAACAGACGAAACTTCTGTGGCTGTAGGCTTGCTCAGATCCTTCTGTGGTTAGTTCTCCAAGATGTTTGGAACAACAGCCCTGCCGAGTCCCTTCAAAAACTGTGTGCATTTTTTCCACACCTGCCTAAAACTTAAGCTCAATACTGTGTGTGTATATATATATATATTTCAAACAAAGGTTTTTGGACCATGTATGTCACGCCAAAATAGCTGTCAGGCTGAAGGCTGCGTGTTCCCGCTGAGGATGACAGACCTGCAGTTTGCTTGACCACCCTGGCTTACTTGTGCTAAGTACTCATTATACTGTCATACCTCCTCATGATTTATGGGTTAACACAATCTATGTAGGCATTTTTTTTCCATGCTGCTAAGTGTTCTATAAAAACCTCTTTTTAGCATTTAAAGCGAATGTGCTGGCTCTTTGTTTGAACTCTAAAGAATAAATTTATAAGCCATGCACTCCAATAATTGTGCAGCTGGGTTCTGTAATATAAAAAAAATTATATATATATATATATATATATATATATACACACACACATATATATACATATATACACACACACACACACACACACACGATTTCCAGCCCCCCACAATATATTTAACATATTGTGTTTTTTACAATTGATATTAAAATATTACTGTTAAGAACATGTCTTGACACTTACTTCCCTATCAGTTTTCTATAACCTTAGCTAATATAAGGTTTATTAGTGCTGTTCCACATCTTTTTCTTTTTTGGTTTGAGTTTGTGAAAAATCCAATCTAAATTCCTAATTTGGAACTATCTGATGTATTCCTAGTTTTTATTATATGTTTTTACACATGGGTGTTTATTCACTTTTATTATATATTATAAAATATATTAGCACTGAGGAAGGATTTTCTTTTAAGTTTACAGATAATGACTCATTCACATCAGACCCAGCCTCACTGGTGCTTATTGTCTAATGTCCATATCTCACACACACAACACACATTTAGGTCCATTTTTCAGTAGACATTTAAGCTACCAGTATTTTATGTTGGACACTAAAGAAAACCAGGGCACCCGCAGGAAACCCACACAAACACCGGGAAACCACAAGTGCCACATCGATAGTGACCGAATCAATAGAAAGTCACTGCTAACCAGTGTGCCATCCTCTTTGCTCAGCAGAAGGTCAACCAGACAAAAGCCATCATAAACTCCACTAAGTAGCCCAGTTCAGCTCCGTACAGTTCCTGGTCACCGCTCAGTGATCATTATGGTTATGTATTTGTTTGCTGGTGCTATATAAGTAAATGTTAATACTGTTGTGCTTTATAATTGGCATCTGTATACTGTATGCAGACAATATTTACACAGCCTCTATGAGACAGGAAATGGAAGAATAGTGGACTTCCCCCTCCCCTAAGGAGTTGGACACAGTGCCCTTCATTAATTTTGTTATGGGCACGATCATTCTTTGCAACCCACAGCATTACTTGAACAGGGGGATCAAGTGCACAATTTGGTGGCTTCCATCCACAGGTCACAAATGTGTCATACTTAGAAAGCCACAGCTGGCTAATAAACAGTGCACCAGAATGTGTAGTCTGTCCTGAAGAGAAGGTACAATCTCCCCACTCCTTAACAACCCACAGAATACAGTCTGTTACTACACAGCAGTGGCCGGCACTATGGTCTCCACACTGGCTCTTTATATGCAGCTTCACAGCCTCCTGTGGCAGATAAGTCTCCTGCAATCCTGGAACAGGTTCTCTTGCTCAGTACTCAAATGTCATTGGTCTATCTTCCAGGACAAATGCCTTTCTATTTTTCAGGTGAATGGAGTTGTCTCATGGTACATTGGGGGGGATTCTTCGTAGCTAGAGCCTGGCAAATGACCAAAACCAGTAGAAGAGGGGCCAACTTTTTTCCAGTGTGCTGCGTACAGAGGAGCTTCCACACTGTCTGTACCCACCTACAGGCACCGGTGCAGAGGATTTACTGAGTGTAACATTCTGTGATCTCCCCTGATATCACGTCTCATGGAACTTGGATCTAAGGTTTATACTGGGAAACACTATGGGGCTGAGCAGGTCACAAAATAAGCACAATTCACGCAAAAATATCATATTTAATTTATTTTGCATGTGGAAAATGTATTTAATAAAGCATGCACCCAAAAACAATGTATATCCTGAAAAACCGAGAAGGCAGCCATCAGCGTCACACCAGTGTGTTCACATCCAGCCAATCTCAAGCAGTCAGCTAGTGCTAGGTATATGACACCACCTGCTGCATTTACGGTCGCAGGCTGGAATCACCATCGATGATGGTGGACGGCGCCGGGCTTCAGCTTACTTAGGCTGGCTAGCTTGTGAGCCCAGGACACTGCAGATCCTTGACTAGCCACTCTCTGAAAATATGCTATGGCAGCCACCCCTGCACCACCCCTTAAATGCCTCTGCCTGTCAATCAGGCAGAGGCATTCAAGGGTTTGCATGCGACTACTCAGGATCCATTCTGCACACTCGCAGAATGGGTCATGCGCAGATTCCAGATAATTGTGAATCTGCAATCAGCAGTGACCTTGCGTTCACAGCTGAATCAGGCCAAGAGTTTGATGATGACACTTTCTGTTACCAGTATGCCAGATTTGAACTAGAAATCTAAAATATTTTATTGGCTACATAATATTTTTCTCTGTTTAACAAAAAAGAAGATTTATGTGCTTACCTATTAAATCCTTTTCTTCGATTCCATAGGGAACACAGGCTCTACACTGGGTACAGGTTGGTGGGATGGAGTGTGGACACCACACAGTTAACTTTGTCAGACAAAGCCCAGGCTCCCCCCCCTCCCCCTATACCCCGCCCCCAGACACAGGCATTTCAGTTAACAAGCCTAAGGGCAAGGAGCGAGAAGGAAGACCGGCACGCACTCAGGTCCAAGCACACAAGAAATGTGAAAAGAAGAAACGAAGCAAAGCAAAGCTCCGCAAGTCACGTCCGTCAGGGTGGGCGTCCTGTGTCCCATATGGAATCGAAGAAAAGGATTTAACAGGTAATCACATAAATCTCCTTTTTCTTCTTCCTCCATAGGGGACATAGGCTCTATGCTGGGACAACCCAAAGCTAATCTCCTAAGGGAGGGAATGCTCCTAGGCTGCGCTGTGGACTCTCCGCCCAAAAGCCACACCATGGGTGGTGAATGTATCAAAGGAATAGAACTTCAGGAATTTATTGGCAGAAGACCACGTGGCCACCCACAACGTATCTGCATAAGCACCACGTCATACTGTCCACGACGTTCCCATCGACAAGGTTGAATGAGCCTTCACTACAGACGGTGCAGGAAGATCCGACGCAGCATAAGCGTGGCGATTAGTCAATGGATCAATCTAGCCAGCACCATTTGCTAAAGTCATGCAGGACAAAGAGAGCATCTGTCCTACGCCGATCCTTTGTCCTATCTCCATAAATCCGAAGGGCCCGCACGACATCCAGAGAGGCCTCCTCCGGAGAAGAACCCGGAACCTGGAAAGCAGGAACCACAATATCTTGATTGACGTGAAACCTGAAAACAACCTTAAGAAGGTAACATAGTCGGGTCCGAAGGACAGCTCTGTCCTGGTGAAAGATTAGAAACGTAGCGTGACAGGACATAACTCTCAAGTCCGACACCCATCTGCAAGAACTTATAGCAAGGAGAAAGACAGACTTCCAGGTCCACCGTGTCCAAGGGCTCAAAGGGCGAAGATTGAAGGGCCCTAAGAACCAGACACAAATTCCAAGAAGCCACCAGCAGTATAAGCGGGAGTTGTACGTGGAGGACACCTTGAAGAAAGGTCTGATCAACCTGTCTGAAAGAGGACTGAAAGAGCTGAAACCTGCACTTTTAATGAAGCAAGGCGGAGGCCCAAATCCAGCCCCGTCTGCAAAAAGGAGAGAACCAGAGAGAGTCAAAATGACCTTAAGATTTCTAGCCGAACACCAGTCAAAGCAAGTCCTCCAAACCCGATGGTAAATCCTAGCTGAAGAGGGCTTACGGGCATTGAGCATAGTGTTAATGTCTGACCTGGAGAACCCCTTAGTCTCAAGAGCCACCCTGTCAAAGCAAGACGGGCCAGATCCGGATGAAAGCACGGGTCCTGAGACAGAAGATCTGAGCACAGAGGAGCTTCGACAGAAAGGCCTTGTAGATCTGCATATCAGACCCTCCGCGGCCAATCAGGAGCCACTAGGATCACCGTGCCACCTTCAAGCTTTAATTTGCAGAGGACCCGCAGACATAGAGAGATTGGAGGGAAGATGTGCAGTAGCGGAAAGGTCCACCGAACCGCCAGAGCATTCACCAGAAAGGCTGCAGGATATCTGGTGCGAGAGCAGTACTTCAGAACTTGGTGACTGTGTCAAGACGCCATCATGTTGATGTCCGGCAAGACCCAGCGAAAAACCAAGAGAAGAAAGACGTCCGGATGTAGGGCCCACTCGCCTGAATGAACGTCCTGGCGGCTTAGGAAGTCCACTTCCCAATTTTGCACTCCGGGAATGTAAACCGCCGACAGGGATGGAAGATGCCTTTCCGCCCAAAGAAGAATGCGCCTGACCTCCCTCATGGCAGCACGATTGCTAGTACCGGCCTGATGGGGTATGTAAGCAACAGCCATCGACTTGTCGCACTATACCTGGACAGAGCGACTCGCAGAAGAGGCAAAGCTCAACACAGGGCCCTGTAAACCGCTTGGAGCTCCAGAAAGTTGATCAGCAAACGGATCTCCTGGGCCTACCTTTGACCCTGGAAGGTCTGCCGACAGGAAACCGCCCCCCCACCCCCGAAAACTTGCGTCGGTTGTAAGAAGGACCCAGTCCTAAATCCAAAAGGGACAACCTATGGTCAGATTGGACCCCTGGAGTCAACACAAGAGAGAGTGACGTACCTCCTGAGAGAGAACAATCGTCTGGGACCTGAGATGTAGATGGGATTTGTCCCACCGGGCTTGAGTCTCCAATTGGAGAGGCCAGGAACATAACTGTGCATACTGCACCGTGTCAAAGGTAGAGACCAGAGAGCTCAGAATCTGCATGCAAGAGTAAATTGACACCCGGCGGTGATGCAGAAACAAACAAATCTTGGCTTGTAAGTCCCGAACCTTGTCTGCCGGGAGGAGCACCCGCTGAGTCCTTGAGTCCAGCAAGGCTCCTAAATGCACCATTTCCTGAGAGGGAGTTAGAGAGGATTTCTTCCAATTGATGACCCATCTGTGAGGCTGGAGAAGATCCACCGTGATTCAAATGTGCTCCCTGAGAACCTCCTGAGCCTGGGCCAGAAGAAGGCAGTCGTCCAAGTAGGGAAATATCGGATTCCCCTGTTCCGAAGATGAGCCACCATGAACTTCGTGAAGAAACGAGGAGCCGTGGAAAATGGCAAAGCCTGAAATTGGAAATGATCCTCCTGGGCCACAAACCTGAGGAATCGCTGATTATGGAGAAGGATGGGGACATGTAAATAGGCATCCTGGATGTCTAAGGAGGCCATGAAGTTCCCCAGCTCCATGGCCAGAATAATGGCGAAAAGCGATTCCATTCAGAACTTGGGAATCCTCAAGAACCTATTGAGAGACTTCAGGTTTAGAATCGGTCAGAATAACCCGTTCAACTTGCGAACCAGAAATAGACTGGCATAGAAGCCCGTGACCCGCTGAGACGCGGGAAACGGAACAATGACCTTGCAGGCCAGAAGAGAGCGAACGTACTCCCTCGAGGCTTCTGCCTTCTTCTGATCCAAAGAAAGATCTGTGGAAAAAAAAAAACTGGGTTAGAGGATACTCTCGAAAAGTCAATGCATAGCCCTGGGAGACCTCCCCTCTTACCCAGGCATCCTCCGAATTCATCTTCCAAATTTCGGGAAAAAAAAAAAAAAGAAGGTTTAGAAAAAAAGGTTTAGAATCCTTGGCAGAGGAACCCTGGGACCTAGAAAACAACAAACCCTTGGCTTTACCCTGCGGACAAAAGGACCGAAAATTAGAAGATTGCGACCTAGAAGCGGCCTCAGAAGGGAGAAAGGCAGTCTTAGATGCCGCCACTGTAACTGCGATTTTATCCAATTCTGGACCAAAGTGAACATTCCCCGAAAAGGGCAGAGCCTCAAGGGCCTTTTGAGAATCAGAATCCGCATGCCAGTAATGAAGCCAGAGAGCTCTCCTAGCTGACACTGAAGAGGCCGAAACTTGGAAGTTAGTATCCCAGTGTCTATAGTCACCTCCAAAAGATAAGAAACAGTCTCCCGGATATGCTCCACGAGAGACAAAATAACATTCCTGTTGGTACCTAAAGTAAGGCCATCCTCCAGGGCATCTGCCCAGCGACCAATGGCCTTGGTAACCCAGGCAGATGCAAGAGCCGGGCGAGCTACTGTACCCTCTTTAGAGTAAATAGACTTAAGGATCCGACGGATAGGAAGTTGGAGACTTATCTTAAGTGATGCACTGTTCATAAGAGGAAGACTGGTATTCTTAACTAGGTGGGCAACATGCGCATCAACCGGGGGAGGAGACTCACATTTAGCCCGACCAGCTCCCGGCAGAGGATAAAAAGTAGGAATGTGCTTAGAAACTAGGAAGCGCCTATTAGGGTGGGACCAAGCCTCCGCCAAAAGGTCCTCAAGCTGCGCTGAAAAAAAATTCTGAAACAGCCTTTTACCGTTTAAACACTGGAGCAATGGACACAGGAGCCGGCTCCGCATCCATGATTAGCAAAACTAATTTAACTGCTTTGATCAAGGAAACCACTTCTAAAACTACTTCTACCTGCGGCTGGGAATCCACATCAGAGGCAACAGATACATCCTCCTCCTGGTCGGAGGGAACATCAGTCAGATTCAATATCAGACAAGGGTGTAGAGCGGTCCCTCTTAGCAGACCTACGCTTAGAAGCGCGCTCACTGTCCAGCATCTGTTTGAAGGACTCGGACACCTGCGGTAATCACCGAAACTGAATGCATAAAGGACTACATACATGGAGGCTCCATAGCGAAAGGCAGCAAAGGGGATGGCATCACATTAGAAATCTGGGCCACACCTGAAGGGCCACCAGCAGGGTGGGCAACCACAGGGGCTGAGAGCATATCCACTACCTGTAGCATTACCTGGGATAACGAGGAAATCCAAGCCGGTTCCTAGCTAGCAGGCGCAGCTGGAGGGGTCTCGTGCTGTGAAGTATTAAAACAGCGAACACAGAGACCATCGTGGTCCAGAACCTGTGAAGAAAACACATCCGTACAAGCCCTGCAATTACCCAGCATAAAAGCACCTACCTCCTTGGGAGCTTTACCCCTGGAAGACATTGAACAGAAATCCAAGGAGAACCCCACACACCAGAGCCAGAACTGAGATGTGCAAATTAGGGCAGAGAATGTAAATGCACCACAGATAGACAAATAAGTGGGGCTATGCAGAGGCTGACTATGCAAAGTACATTAACAGTCAAACATACAGAAACATTCAATGCAATATAAGGCAGTAAGCGCTCAACAAACCAGCCCCAAACGGGGAGGAAAGAGAAATATGCATAACCTGACCACTGAGGGTGAAGAATACAGGGAGACCGGGAGCCTGCACACCCCAGACACTAGCTGAACTGCAGACACTCAGAAAAAGGCTGCCCAGCATATGTGAGGAGGGAAAAGAAGGAGGAATGACCCTGGATCAGACACTTATGAAGGAGCGTCCGGGGGCAGCGGAGGAGCCAGCGGGGAGAGCTGGCAAAAGGTAGCCTCTGCTCAGCGCCCTGCTGGACTAGTGGGGATGCGGAGAGGACTTGGGTCCCCACTGCCAGTGTCTCCCATACCAGCGGTAAGAAGCAGGGAGCCGCATTTACCTCTCCCCGGCTGCGAGCGCTCACTGAGACTGGAGCTCCGGCCAAGGACACTAGCCCAGTCACCGGCACTGGGATGATTGAGCAGCAGCGTAAGCATCCTCCAGGACGCCAAGCGCTGCACTCTCATTGTAAAATAAATAAAAATGAAATAAAAGCTGTAAACACAGCTGACACTGTGTGCCTGTCTACATAAAAAACCATTGTGGTGGTGAATAGAGGCCAAAATCTGAAAATTCTGTCAATGTCCCAATATTTATGGACCTGACAGATTGTATGTATGTATGTATGTATGTATATATATATATATATATATATATATATATATATATATATATATATACACACATATATACACACACACAATCTCATAGATCCCCTTAGCATAGTTTTTAATTGATTATGTGTGTATGTCTGTCTAAAAAGTTCGGTGACTGGTCTGATATATCTGTATGCAACAAGGTCGCTCATGTGCGCTGACATGCATGGACATGTCTGGACCTGCCACCAGTCGGGGTTTGCCAGAGGCCACCGCACTGCCATTGCAGTCATTTCAACAGTGTGTCCCGAGCAGTGTGCCTCGGACAGCAATTTTTTTTCCCTGACTCATATCTTCTACATCAATACTTTCAAAGTGCTCAGTGACCAAGGATTGTCAGTGGTCAATCAGCGGGCGGACTACACATTATATGCTGGGAGTGATTACACAATAACCGACCGTACTGCAGCCGGTCCTGAGCTGGAATCTGTAGCGGCTTCATTCACTCCTACAAGCCATTTATGACAGACCGCTATCATACGCGGCACAGATACCCGGTGACAGCACGGAGCATCTACCATTTACACTGGAGCTCCAGAGCACTATCAAGGCTTGTGAGCAGGGCCTTCCTACCTATACATCTGTCTGTTATTACCCAGTTTTGTTCTATTAATGTTTACAATTGTAAAGCACAATGGAATATGCTGCGCTATACACTACCGTTCAAAAGTTTGGGGTCACTTAGAAATTTCTTATTTTTGAAAGAAAAGCTCTGTTTTTTTCAATGAAGATAACATTAAATTAATCAGAAATACACTCTATACATTGTTAATGTGGTAAATGACTATGCTAGCTGCAAACGTCTCGTTTTTAAAGGAATATCTACATAGGTGTATAGAGGCCCATTTCCAACAACCATCACTCCAGTGTTCTAATGGTACATTGTGTTTGCTAAGCGCGTTAGAAGACTAATGGATGATTAGAAAACCCTTGTGTAATTATGTTAGCACAGCTGAAAACAGGTTTACTTGTTAGAGAAGCTATAAAACTGGCCTTCCTTTGAGCTAGTGGAATATCTGGAGCATCACATTTGTGGGTTCAATTATGCTGTCCAAATGAAAAAGAGAACTTTCATATGAAACTCGACAGTCTATTCTTGTTCTTAGAAATGAAGGCTATTCCATGCGAGAGGTTGCCAAGAAACTGAACATTTCCTACAACGGTGTGTACTCACACAGAAGAACATTTGTGAGATGCAGAACAAGTGAAAAGATGCTTGAAGAGTGCCTGACGCTATCTGTTATGCATGGTGGAGGTAATGTGATGGTCTGTGACTGCTTTGGTGCTGGTAAAGTGGGAGATTTGTTCAAGGTAAAAGGGATTTTGAATAAGGAAGGTTATCACTCCATTTTGCAACGCCATGCCATACCCTGTGGACAGCACTTGATTGGAGCCAATTTCCTCCTCCAACAGGACAATAACCCAAAGCACACCTCCAAATTATGCAAGAACTAATTTAGGGCAGAAGCAGGCAGCTGGCATTCTGTCTGTAATGGAGTGGCCAGCGCAGTCACCAGATCTCAACCCCATTGAGCTGTTGAGAGAGCAGCTTCAGTGTTCGCAAATAAGCATATTTTACCCGATATTGGGCACTGGGGACACAGATAGACTCTCATTGGCTGCTGCTGTGGAAAGCCATGCTGGGATCAAGTGTCTGATCCCAGCATCGGCACAGCATCTGTGCCCGGCACAGGGACAGTGTGTTTGTTCCCAGCGCCGTGTAAGCCACCGCAGCGGGTACCTGGTGAAGGGACCGCCTGGTCCCTTCCACCAGTGTCGGCAGTAAAGTGGCAACGGGAGAAGCTTGGCTCCGCGTGCAAGCTAAGCGGAGCTCGCTGCCCAGATGCTAAGAAGCGGCGGCGGTTGTTTGGCACTGGCCGCGAGCAGTTTGGCTCGCGGTCCAGCAGCCAATAGGAGGTAGACGCGACGAGCCAATCGTGGCTCGATGCGTCAGCCACACCCACTCACGGCGTCTTGAATTAGACGCTGCTGAGCGGGAAACTTCAATCTGGCAGCGGGGGGGAGGAGTGAAGACCTCCCAAAGACAAGAGAAGAGCAGCGCGGCAACAGTTTTGGCGTTCGCGCAAGAGGCCAGAAGACTGCGTGATCAAGGAGGAAGAAAGGAAGAGGCGGCACCACTGGCCAGGACAGGGCCAGCGGCAGAAGAATGAAGCTGGGGACCTAAGAGGACTGCAGGGGTGGAAAGAAAAAGAGCTAACGAAGCTCCCTCCCCCCTCCGCAACCTCTTCCACCGTACGGGTAGGCGGCCTTGGGCCACCATTATTTAACCCTTCCCTATACCACCAGGGTTGTAGGCCTAATTGAAGGTTTGAGTGACCTGGCATTAAGCCCAGGTCACTAAAGGGCAAATAGGTGTGCCAATACTGGGGGCAATGCATAGGGGATAAACTACTGGGGGCAATGCATAGGGGGTTTACTACTGGGGGCAATGCATACAGCGATTAATACTGGGGGTACTGCATAGGGGGATTACTACTGGGGGCAATGCATAGGGGGTTTACTACTGGGGGCAATGCATGGGGGTTTACTACTGGGGGCAATGCATAGGGGGATTACTACTGGGGGCAATGCATAGGGGGATTACTACTGGGGGCAATGCATAGGGGGATTACTACTGGGGGCAATGCATAGGGGGATTACTACTGGGGGCAATGCATAGGGGGATTACTACTGGGGGCAATGCATAGGGGGATTACTACTGGGGGCAATGCATAGGGGGATTACTACTGGGGGCAATGCATAGGGGGATTACTACTGGGGACAATGCATAGGGGGGGGACTACTAGGGGCAATGCATAGGGGGCATTAATGTGCGGCATAATGTTTAAGGCCGGGCATGGCTGTGTGGCATCATTTGTAAGGGCTATTACTGCATGGCACAATGTGTAAAGACCGGGCATTAGTGTGCGGCATAATGTTTAAAAACCGGGCATGGCTGTGTGGCAAAATGTGTGAAGACCGGGCACTGCTGTGTGGCATAATGTGTAAATGGCATTAATGTGCTGCATAATGTGTAAAGGCAGGGCATGGCTGTGTGGCATCATTTGTAAGGGGTTAGGGGAGGTCTGAGAGGCATATGGGGAGCTCTAAAGCATAAATTATTATGGGACCCAGAAATGGTCAGGTAGGACCCCATTTTTTTTTTTTAAAGTGGAGGTCCCTGGGCCCCACATATATTGTCACTCACCGCGATCACTGCAACTTGACCGTATGGTACGCAAGAAGTGCCCATCAAGCCAATCCAACTTGTGGGAGGTGCTTCAGGAAGCGGGGGATGACATTTCTTCAGATTACCTCAACAAATTAACAGCTAGAATGACAAAGGTCTGCAATGCTGTAATTGCTGTAAAAGGAGCATTCTCTGACGAAAGCAAAAAAGTTTGAAGGACAAAATTATTATTTCAAATTAAAATCATTATTTCTAACCTTTCCAATGTCTTGACTAGATGTTCATTTTGCAACTCATTTGATAAATAAAAGTCAGTTTTCATGTAAAACACAATATTGTCTGGGTGACCCCAAACTTTTGAACGGTAGTGTATAATAAATAAAAATAATAAATAAATAATTCCACTGATGATGGTAATATCACACAGGTCTAGAGCACATATCTTGATATTGGAACTGTGTTTATTTTAGAACCTATGACCTTTCCACATGATATCTATTTATCTAGACCAGCTATTGTAGATTATTAGGGTTAACTTTGTTAAAAAATGTATCCAACATAACATAGTTATCTTTTGTATGAGTCAGCTACTTCAGGTGTTTTATTTTATATTGTATTTTATATGTATGGTATGAAAGGAGTCTCCTATAGTATATGCTATATGGTTTTTCATGATAATAAATACTAGTTTGATCACACAGTGACAATTTTATGAGTATTAATTATAGGATTGCGCAGCCAATAACTTCTATCATATACAAGTCTTGAATATAGTACAAAATTTTCTTCCTTGGCAGCTGCAACCAGTTAATTACCCGATCACAGACCACACTGTGAGCTCTAGGGTCAGCCAAAACTTTCCATCTTTTTTCCTATCCCAAGGACCTATAACAGAGACCTCCAGTTGCGCCAACTGAAAAGCAAGAATTAGGTGCACTGGTGTAGAAAATACAGTTCGGTCCTGAATGGCTATGGCATCATCCAATCAGGCGCTGGCTGTCATTTCAGTTACTGCATTGCAAACTGCTGCTCTCCAAGAGAGATCCCTGAGTACACCCTGTAATACAACTTTATATAATCTCCATACCTTACAGCCGACAGCCAGAAGCACGTGTAGAAGCAACATGCTTGTTACCATGCCAAGAGACACCATTTTGTTGTCTTTGCGGATGTGTGGCCAGAAGGCAAGAATGAGGACAAAGCCAGAGAGGCACATGGCCACAAGTAGGATAATCCAGCGGAAGATTTCAGAAGGGAATACACAGAGTACCTGAGAACAGAGCAGAGATGCTTCAAATCGTTATTCCTGTACAGGTTCTTGATACAGTCCTGGCTACTCTTTAATAATTAAAAGGTGTTTTACACCATAGGACCTGCTGTACGGATGTGATTTAATGCTGTGGTGACTGCTAGTTATAATGTTTCTGTGGCTCTGAATGGGCTAAACCATCACAAATAATGGTAAACAGTGTCCTGATTTTCCAGTAAATAGGAGAGGACTCCCAATTGTATTGTGACACTGATCCCCAGCAACTCTCCCCACTACATGACAGAACTGGGCCGGTGTCACACAAATGATGGGAACCCTAATGGAAAGAACTGATCTGGGGAAATAATAAATTGTATGTACTCCTACCTCTCCACAAAGGTGTAAAATATTATCATCCCTCAATTACCAGCAGCCCTAACCAGGGTACAGATCTTTAATAGTGTCTGAAGTGTTGCTAAAATACACTACAGGGGGAATGGGGTTCAAATATTAAACACTACATATCAGGTTCTTTTACTGAATCATCAGTGACCCTGCTCCAGTTTATGAAGCAATCCTTCTACAGCATGTACAAAGCATGCGTTACCTAGGAGACTAAGGCCCTCATTCAGAGCCGGACGCTGTGAGCAGAGCGCTCGCTCTGAATGAGGGCCGTCCTCCATAAAAATGGAGCGTCCTCCTGGACGCTCGTATAGCTGTGGGTCACCACCCACAGCACATACGAGCGTGCAGGATGATGGTCGCGATGGTCTTGACCATCGCCAGTGTGACCATAAGCCTGTGGTCGGGGTTTTCGACCACAAGCCCTGGAGTGATTTTGGCTCTATCAGAGCCAAAATCACTCCCACTGACATCACTAGTGATGTCAGTGGGGCCGGCTTCTGACGGTAGGCGTTCCCTTGGGGACGCCTCCGTCTGGCAGGAACGCCCCCGGCACGCCCATCAAAGGGGGCGTGCTGTCAATCAACATCGACAGCACGCCCCCTTTGATCAGACACAACGAGCGAAGGAAAGTACTTCGCTCGTCGCGTCTGGCGCATGCGCAGTGCACACCATCGACCCACTTGCGAGCGGACAGCCGCTTGCAAGTGGGTCTGAATGAGGCCCTAAGGCCCTGATTCAGAGCCGGACGCTCTGACCAGAGCGCTCGCTCTGAATCAGGGCCCACCTCCATTAAAATGGAGCGTCCTCCCGGACGCTCGTATAGCTGTGGGTCACCACCCACAGCATATACGAGCGTCCAACAAGATGGTCGCGATGGTATTGACCATCGCGACCATCGGACTTGCGAGTGAAACCCTGTGGTCGGGTTTCTCAACCGCAAGGCCAGGAGTGATTTTGGCTCTATCAGAGCCAAAATCACTCCCACTGACATCACTAGTGATGTCAGTGGGGCCGGCTTCAGACGGTAGGCGTTCCCATAGGAACGACTCCGTCTGGCAGGCACGCCCCCGGAACGCCCACCAAAGGGGGCGTGCTGTCAATCAACATCGACAGCACGCCCCCTTTGGTGCGAGACCCGGAGCGATGGAAAGTCCTTCGCTCGCCGGGTCTCGCGCATGCGCACGACGGAGCTCCCTCCGTCATGCTCATGCGCAGTGGGGACCATCGACCCACTTGCGAGCGTACTGCCGCTCGCGAGTGGGTCTGAATGATCCCCTAAGAGTCAAAAATCGTACTACTTCCACATTTTAAATATTCATGAAAGATGCAAAGGAGAGCAACACCAAACTGCTAAACTAGATCTGTTTTCTCTAATGGATGGAACAGACCCAATGATGGGCAGGTTTGGTCATTTATAAACATATATTAAGTTTTATTCTCTCATATCTTACAAAGGCTCCGATAAATATTTCCATGTCTTTGGGGGTCAGATTTCACATTAGCCAAAGCAGCCTGGATAACACAGCGTTCTATAGAAAAAAACTGTCATACACACACAGAACAGCTAAGCGATACTCACTGTGGATGGGATAAACGCAGACAATGGCCCTCATTCAGAGCCACTCGCTAGCGGCAGTACGCTCATTCCGAGCGATGTTCGCACATCTGCGCATGCGTACGGATCGTTATACGCATGCGCGAACCAGTCAGTGCGGCCGAAATTCATGTGCTCGCAATATAGCGAATGCATGCTATTTTGAGTGACAGAATGAGGCGTATGTGGGTGGTAACAGGGGAAGGTGCTAGAAAATGGGAGTGGAGATCCGAACGCAGGCGTGCTTAAAGGTCAAAACGGGCGTTTTATGGGTGTGCATAATTAATACAGCAGCGTCATTGACCGCGTCACTGGGTTATTTTATAGCCAGAACTGCTCGCAAGATTGTGGTAGCAAAAACCAACCACAAGAATAGCGAGCAGTTCATACGCTGGTCGATGTACTCGATTAATCTAATAAATAGCGGACATGACGTATGGTGCGAGCGGCCAGGGGGCGTTTTTAACAAATAAACGAGCGTATGTTTTGCTCGCTCGTTCAGACTTAGAGGTGTGAACAGACTGCAATTTGCGAACGGATCATTTGAATAGCCACCCCTTGTTTTTGAACGAACGACCGCAAATAGCGAACGGCTCTGAATCAGGCCCAAAGAGTACCCATAGACGCACACGGTCTCCATGAAGCTGTAGGTCCCGCCAGACTGGCTCACCCCTTTCTTCCACTGTAGAAATCCCCAGAGACCTAAAGGCACCAGCCAGGCATAACTGTATATGGCAATACCAGCAACCGTTACTGTCAGAGCAGAAAATACATTCACCAAAGATATCATCCTCAACACAGCGGACAGCCACAGACAAGCGCTAATTGTAGAGGAACAAAAAGCTTTCACTGACCAATAGAACACAGGCCTAGTTTCACAATGCAGTGCAAACAAGGAGACTAGCCTAGATGAGTGAAGAGAACAGACGGGGAGAGACAGGAGAAGACTGTGGGACAGAGGGCCTGATTCAGAGCTGGACGCTATTTGCGCTCGCTTGTCCAGAAAAAGGGGCTGGCTATTTAAATTGACCGTTCGCTCTTTGCGGTCTGTTGACGCCTCTATGTCTGAACAAGCGAACAAAACATGCAGACTTTTTTTTGTAAAAAATGCCCCTGGCCGCTCGCATCATACGTCATCTCCGCTATTTATTAGATTAATCGAGTACATCGAAAGGAGAATGAACTGCTTGCTATTCTTGTGGTAGCATTTTCCTACCGCAATCATGCGAGCAGTTCTGGCTAAAAGACACCCAACTGACGTGGTTGATGACGCTGCTTTGTTAATTATGCACTCCCATTAAATGCCCGTTTTGACCGTTTGGCACGCCTGCGTTCGGATCTCCACACCCCGTTTTCAAGCACCTTCCCCTGTTACCACCCACAAACGCCTCACTCTGTCACTCAAATTAGTAGGCATTCGCTATATTGCGAGCACACGATTTCCGACCGCACTGACTGGTTGGCGCATTGATTAGAAGTCTCAAATTTGTGGTCCAAGGCTATTTAACCCTTGCAGCATGACAGCTACTTATTCAAAATTGTATAATTTGGTGCCTGTGCCCACTTTGCCAGCTTGTTTTATGCCCAAAACCTTGTAGGGCCAGTCAAGATACAATTGGGTCATATGTAAGTGACTTTTCTCTTTTGGTTGGAAGTGTCAAATTTGTGGTCCAAGGCTATTTTACCCTTTCAACAATACAGGTATTTATTCAAAATTTGAAAATGTGGTGCCTGTGCTCAGTTTGCCAGCCTTTTTCATGCCCAAAACCTTGTTGCGCCAGGCAAAATACAATTGGGTCTTTTATAAGTGACTGCTCTCTGTTGGTTGCAAATGTCAAATTTGTTGCCCAAGGCTATTTAATACTTGCAACACTACAGATACTTATTCAAATCAATACAATCTGTATCTGTGCCCACTTTGCCAGCCTATTTCATGCCCAAAACCCTGTTGGGCCAGGCAAAATACAAATGAATCATATGTAAGTGACATATTTCTGTTGCTTAGAAGTGTCATATTTGTGGCCCAAGTTTTTTTCACCCTTGCAACACTAGAGCTACTTATTCAAAATGATATAAATTGGTACCTATGCCCACTTTTCCAGCCTATTTCATGCACAAAACCTTGTTGGGCCAGGCAAAATAAAAGTGGGTCATATGTAAGTGACACACCACTGTTGTTTGGAATTGTCAAATTTGTGGCCCAAGGCTATTTAACCCTTGCAGTTCTACAGCTCCTTATTCAAAATGGTTTGGTGCCTTTTCCCACTTTGCCAGCCTATTTCATGGCCTAAACCTTGTTGGGCCAGGCAAAATACAAGTGCATCAAATGTGACACCCACTGTTGGTTGGAATTGTCAAATTGTGGCCCAAGGCTATTTGATACTTGCAACACTTTATTCAAATGGTATAATTTGGTGCCTGTACCCGCTTTGCCAGCCTATTTCATGCCCAAAATACTTGTTGGGCCACAAAAAATACAAGTGAATCAGTAGGTGACCATTGTCTGTTATTTGGTAGTGTCAAATTTGTCATTCAAGGCTATTTAACGCTTGCAACACTACAGCTGACTTATTCAAAATGGTATAATTTGGTGCCTCTGCCCACTTTGCCAGCCTATTTCATGCACAAAACCTTGTTAGGTCAGGCAAAATACAAGTGGGTGATGTCTATGTGACTCCAGTCCTTAGGTTGGAAGGGTCAAATTTGTGGTCCACGGCTATTTAACCCTTGCACCACTACAGCTACTTGTTCAAATGGTATAATTTGGTGCCTATGCCAACTTTGTCAGCCTATGATTTGTCTATATTACAATTGTTTATTATTAAATAAATAATGTAGTATTCAATGTGCATAAATAAACACCATGTGGACCTCACAAATTATAAATGCTTGTCTTTAAAATGTCATTTGTGACGTCAGCAACACCCCAATGGTATTGCCCTTACTTGATTTTAACTTGCAGTAAATCCCATCACTTTATTTTCACTGATTACACCAAAATTCTTCCTTGTTAGGTAAAATCCTTCCCACTTCAATGGAAGAAACGAAAAATGGAAAACAGTGCAATTCAGTTTATAATCGCAATTCTAGTCACATATCTGAACGTGCATATACAATTTTATATATTCTTACAGTAAATATAATCCCCACTCCGCTTGCCAGAAATAAGAGCAATTGCAAATTCTTGTATGGCCATAAGAAGTGATAGCAGTAAGTCTTTAATGGAATTTAAAGCTTGTAAATGTGCGTAGACTAAAGTGGAACCAACCCTTCACAGCTGCTGTTCCTGATCTGGATGGAATGTTGGGGATGTTCTAATACAAAGCGCTGCTAACCAGCCAGATAACGCTACAGTAAAAACCTAAACAAAAAATAGCCGTGTTCTCAGCTCTCCTGGGAAGACGTGGGTGGCTCTGAAAAGAGCCTTTGTGGTGTTACAGGGACATGGGTTCTGTGGTGGAAGTTACCAGCATCACATTACTTGCTCTTGGCTGACTTGTGACTCTCCGTTTTCTTGGGCAGCAGCACGGCCTGGATGTTGGGCAGGACTCCCCCCTGGGCGATGGTCACTCCACCCAGCAATTTATTCAGTTCCTTATCATTGCGCACGGCGAGCTGGAGGTGGCGGGGGATGATGCGGGTCTTCTTGTTGTCGCGGGCAGCGTTACCTGCAAGCTCTAGAATCTCAGCCGTCAAGTACTCTAGTACAGCGGCCAAATACACTGGGGCTCCGGCACCAACACGCTCCGCATAATTTCCCTTCCTCAGGAGGCGGTGAACGCGGCCAACAGGAAACTGGAGACCGGCCCGAGATGAACGAGTCTTGGCCTTAGCCCGGGTCTTGCCGCCTTGTTTACCTCTTCCAGACATGTTCTATGTAACGGAGAAACAGCTCCCTCAAAGACAGCGCCCTCCTCCTCATATATATATTGTCTGCGGGATCCCCTGTTTGCTCTGTGATTGGTCCAATGCAACAGTCACCAATGCAGCTCAAGTTCTTGTACTAGCCAATGAAAGCTGTGCTATGGATGACCACTAATGAATAAAGCTTAATTTGCATAGCCTGCCTATAAATAGAGCTGATCTTGGTTTGGTCAGAATGATTTTCTGCAGAGGGAGTCATTGTCTGTGTTGATAATGCCTGAACCAGCCAAGACTGCATCGGCCCCCAAGAAAGGCTCCAAGAAAGCGGTGACTAAGACCCAGAAGAAAGATGGGAAGAAGCGTAGGAAGACCAGGAAGGAGAGTTACGCCATTTACGTCTACAAGGTGCTGAAGCAGGTGCATCCTGATACTGGCATCTCCTCCAAGGCTATGGGCATCATGAACTCCTTTGTGAATGATATCTTTGAGCGCATTGCAGGGGAAGCTTCACGCCTAGCTCATTACAACAAGCGCTCCACCATCACTTCTCGGGAGATCCAGACCGCTGTACGCCTGCTGCTGCCGGGAGAGCTGGCCAAGCACGCCGTGTCCGAGGGCACCAAGGCCGTCACCAAGTACACCAGCGCCAAGTGATCTCCTCTTCCGTCCCACATGAACACAAAGGCTCTTTTAAGAGCCACCCACCTCCTCTCTAATCGAGCTGTAACTATTACCTTTCACGGAACTGAGTTACAGAAACCTAGGCTGTATTTCACTCCTGTCTTACGTAGTTTATGTCTGTTTTATTTGTTGGAGTTATAACTTGTTCCCAATACAGATTCCACCGGTCATCGTGAGCTTTTTCACTACTTACTAGAGCCGGACATCTATTAGGTTCCTTTCTGTGTTGCCATTTTATTAAATCCAAGTCTAACCTTGCGGTAAGTGGATATTGTATCCAAAACGAGGACCTTGTATTAAATACGTCCTAAGATGTTCTGTACGTCATTAAAAAGATGGTCTTATCAATTTCAACTTCACGTGGAGTATTACACCTGTCAAACATGTCAGTACACTTATTAATTAGCAATCATTTATAAGTGATATGTTACCCGGAAAGGCCTCTAGGTTCTGGATGATGATGCTCTTAAATACATTACACACTAAAGTTTTAAAAATAAATAAATAAATGGCTTTACACTCTGGCGTTATAATTCCTCAATCGCGATGTCTGCAGCTGAATGCTTTGACAACCAGGATCCACACACTACTATCCGTAATGACCATCTGATTATTGTAGTAGAGATGGATGGGTTGCCATGAAAAGGACATGAGTATGTAGTGTGGGGTCCCCTTGTTTTTGTGTAAACATGTAAAATGAGCCTCTGATTTTTACCTGTAAAATACTCTTCCCACAGTTTGAGGTGTTGTGCACATGATTTAGTTCAAATTATTGAAATTTAAGTGTTTCTTTATTGCTCAATTTCAATATATTCTTTAACATTATTACACACAATAATCCAATTGACTGTGAGAAACCTAAGGAAAGTACCATCAGCATTCTTCACAGAAAGAGGGGTTTCTAAGAGGGTTTCACCTTAATCCTTTCTATCTGATGACGCTCACTACCTGTCATTAGTGGTTACTGGTTTGCTCATCAGTCTTGTGAAGCTGGCATTAACCCTTGCACAAAATTTTATTTCTTTGTGCGGCATGTTTATATTGTGTTAAGAAGATTATTATTTTTGCTTATTCCATTTATCTCATATCATACAGTGTATGCATTTGACTCCATTTATTTTATAGCATTGAGATAAATGTGTGTGGGGAAATAGAGGAACGCAACTGTCAATAAAACCCCATATAATTTTATTGATAGCCTGGTGTCATAAATATAAAATATATTACATGCGGCCCTCGACAGTTTACTAAAGTGTGATTACCTTCCATCCCCCAATAATAATTGTCAACCCATGCTCAATGCCCTCCAGTGATGGCAGCACATGCACATGGGGTCCCATTGGGAAGCCAGAGTCCCCTAAATATACCACCTATCAGTATTTAATTAGTAATAACCAATTACTATCTGCACCAATATGGAATATTATTTTTTTAAATCCCCCCCTTATTACTAATATATCTCAATAATAACTACGTAATTGCATGTTCATAAATCGTGAGAGTAGAAAAAGAACAAGCAAAATATAAATACAATAACTGAATGTGCAGAAGGAAAATACAAATCTGGAATGAATATAGAACAATAAAAGTGTCTGTTTTATATACTGTGCCTTTAGTATAGCTTGTGTTTTATTTCAACTGAGTACAGTACATTGTGAGCCCCTATATACTATACAGATGTAGCCCTGTATTTCTTCATGTAGTTTCTCTGAGGTTTAGGTTGTGGTCTAAGGTAAAGATTTAATCCACTAATGTTTCATAGAATAGAAACAATTGTAAAATAATATTTACTGTTTCTCTTTAGTATCATATTTTGTTTCCAATGCATGCAGACCTACTGAGTATACTCAGATCTCATATTACTCACAATATGACAAATGATGCCTTCCATATAAATGTATTCTTAATGATTTTTCAATCAAATGGTTGTTTTATTGTGAATTTTGCACCATTTGCTGATATATTGATCTATGCTGTTTTTACTGCTGTGATTATATACTTGAAGTAGTGAGCGTAACTTGAAGGAATCATTTTGTTTAAACACAAAACTTTCCCGCCCATGGCAGCTATTCAGCGATGTGATTACTGTCCGTCTTTAGACCCCCGACACGAGTCCTATAGTGTAGTGATGCAATATCACCGTCCGTATGTAGGGGGTCGCTCATTGATTCTTCTCGCTGGTAAACAAGGACATAATTTCCGATTAAATTACATCGACTGAACTTTGAACTAAACAATTTATTGCAACTCGTGTATTCCCGCACTGGCATGTTATATTATATACTTTACATACCTAATAACGGAGGAAACGAAAAATCTTGAAAGTTAGAACGACTTTGCCTCAGCCAATCAGAATGATGGGCGTCTTTAATTCATCGAATCACAACGCAGCACTGTGGATAAATAGAGTTGTTTTCGACTATTCTTTATTTATTCTTCTTCCTACATTACTAGTGTATAGTACGATGGCCAGGACCAAGCAGACCGCCCGCAAATCTACTGGAGGAAAAGCTCCCCGCAAGCAGCTGGCAACCAAGGCAGCTCGGAAGAGCGCCCCAGCTACCGGCGGCGTGAAGAAGCCTCACCGCTACCGACCCGGAACTGTTGCGCTCCGAGAGATCCGACGCTACCAGAAATCTACCGAACTGCTGATCCGCAAGTTGCCCTTCCAGCGCCTGGTGAGAGAGATCGCCTAGGATTTAAGACCGACCTGCGTTTCCAGAGCTCTGCCGTTATGGCCCTGCAAGAGGCCAGCGAGGCTTATCTGGTCGGGCTCTTCGAGGACACCAACCTGTGTGCCATTCACGCCAAGAGGGTGACCATCATGCCCAAAGACATCCAGCTGGCCCGCAGGATCCGAGGCGAGAGGGCATAGACTATACTCGGCACTACTGCATACACGCAGCACAAAGGCTCTTTTCAGAGCCACCAAATCTTTCTAAACGAGCTGAAGCATCAACTATATATTTCTAGAATTGGAAGAATGCTGATAAAGCCTCAACTCCGCTTCCTCCCTAGGTGGAGTCCACATGAATACCGGTAGTATCCTTAATTAGCCTCACATCGCGTATTCTGTAGTGCCCCGCACCTTCCCGCTGCATTGGTCAAAGGTAGAAGTCTCCTATTTACATGTAGCCGTTTCAATTGAAGTTGCATCCTTTTAAGTGTAGATTAGAACGTGGTTTCCCTGTACATTTCACCAAGCTGCACTCCTATCCTTTACAGAACCAACCCCCACGTTCTAGACCCAGAGCTATGGAAGAACTCCCCCTTTGTGATTGCGGCATAAGGGCACTGCACTATGCCGCAAGTGCAGTGCCCTTAGCAGGAGAGATGGAAGCGCACAATGGCTCTTCCATCTCTCCCGCTAAATCGGCCATGAATCCGCTCTTTAGGGACAGGGTGGGTGGCTCTGGAAAGAGCCTTTGTGGTATGGTGGAAACAAAGATCTAGCAGTAACATCACTATAGTCGTCTTAGGCAGTAGTATGGCCTCCCTGCGCGATGTTCAGCCCACCGAGCAATTTGTTTAGCCGGAAGAAGCTGTGAATGATGAAGGGGGGGAGGGGGATTATTATGTCGTACAAAAAAAAAAAAAACACGAATTACTCAGCCATACCATGAGTTTTACTAGATTAAAGCTATTAAATTATTAACAACCCGCCCCCACACCCCAAGATTGAGACATTGAATGGTGATGTGTAAGCCCAGGAGGCTTTACATGGTTAACCACTAAATACAGTACAAGCGAATCACAAAGCAGCCCCTAGAGAACACGCCGTGCGTTTACAGCTCTGCCGAGAGAGGGTGGGTGGCTCTGAAAAGAGCCTTTGGTGTGATAAGGAAGAGGCTGCGGTTGTTTGTCCATTACTTCTTTGCCGCTGCTTTCTTGGGCTTAGCCAACTTCTTGGCCGGACTCTTGGCAGTTTTGGGCTTAGCTGCCTTCTTGGCCGGACTCTTGGCAGCTTTGGGCTTCGCTGCCTTCTTGGCCGGACTCTTGGCCGCCTTTTTAGGCTTCTCGGCTTTAGGCTTCTTTGGGCTTTTGGCAGCAGCCGCCTTTGATTGTCTCTTTACTTTCTTCGGGCTCTTAGCAGCACTCGGAGCTTTCTTGGGCTTCTTCGGGGATTTGGCAACTTTCTTTGCCGCAGGCTTCTTGGGCTTCAGAGACTTCTGAGTAGCCTTCTTGCTTTCCACTGGCTTCTTACTGAGCTTGAAGGAGCCTGAAGCGCCGGTGCCTTTCACCTGAGTGAGTGTTCCTTTGGTCACCAGGCCTTTCACCCCCAGTTTAATGCGGCTGTTTTTCTTCTCCACATCGTAGCCTCCCGCAGCCAGAGCCTTCTTTAAGGCGGCAAGCGAAACCCCACTGCGCTCTTTAGAGGCGGCCACGACTTTCACGATCAGCTCGGAGACGCTGGGGCCAGAAGACTTGGGACTTTTCTTGGCTCCTCCCGCAGCTTTCTTCGTTTGTCTTTTCTTTTTGGCTGCGCCCTCTGATGGAGCAGGGACGGCGGCGGCTGGTGCAGTTTCTGCCATGTTCATGTACAATTCAGCGTAACACGTTGAAATAATAATGTAGTACACATATCTGCCGAAGTCTTTTATATACAGTGCCGGCTATGCCGTGATTGGCTGCTCACCGTGGTGCCTTCTGTGTTCCCATTGGCGGAATATGTAGCCGTGTAAATTATTTCCTTGTATGAATGAAAGGGACAACCAGCTCTCAGCGTGTGTTTCCCTAGCGCAGAAAAAGAGTATTTTATACGGCATTAGAAGGGCAGCGAGCTGGCTCTTTGCTCCACACTCCTACTCTAAGGCCTCATCTTACCCTTTATGGCAATTGTTCGCTTAGGCGCGACGAGGTAAGACAGATATAGCCACTGGCAGCTCATCCACACCAGTCTGCATGTGCCCTGCATGTTATAAATGTCTCCTTTCATGCGAGGCTAATATGTAGTATCGGATCATTTTGTCTCCTCCTGGTACTGGAGATAGTTAAGGGGCTCTGCGGCACAATCTGTATAGAGCCGGGTGGATATTGAGACACATAAAGGCAACGTGTGGGCTTTTGTACACTCAGATGGATAACACAGACAGGCTGCCTCACAAGGTATTTGTACTCTTGTCTAGAAACTCTAGTTACTATGACATGGTAAGGCTACATAACAGACTAAGCTACATATTAATCCTGCCTGGGATTCTGCCGGCAGCGTAGAATGTGTGTGACACTTCTAAATATTCTTCTATTCATCCAAATCTCTTCTGTATATTTATCAAGATAAATGTTTCAGTAATATGGCTATGGTAAGCTAGCCCTATTACTTTGAAACTATTACAGAACAAACCTCAGTCACCTGCTAAGAAGTGTTAGGTTACCTTGGGTTAGAAGCAAAGATCATGCTGGAATGCCAATAACAGTGGAAAAGGAACTCAGCAGTAAATGTTAGGAGGAGCCCACCACAGGACCGCGGTGCCAGACAATTGTAACATAAAGCTGTTATTGTCAGCCTGGCAGTTGCTTACTAGAAGTAAGGGTAGCCTACCCACATACACCCCCTCAATTCTACACAATGAAAGTCCCCAGGCAGCCTGTAATGTGCGCCTTGTCCAATTTGTAATACAGAACCTATTTCAGTTAAGAGAGTAAACAGATGGATGTGTAGAAAGTGTCTGTGTTTTGAGGGCAGAGAGAAATAAAAAAAAGGGGGGTACCAATACAGGGAGATGAGAGGAATAGAGGGTAGAATAAGAGAAACTGAAGGAATTGTGGAAAGAATAGATGGAGAAAAGGGATGACAAAAGTGGGAGACTATTTAAAAAAGTACAAGAGAAATGAGGAAAAGGGAGAAACGGGAAAGAATGGGGGACAAGAAGTAATAGGGGGACAGTAATGTTAAATATCACCTATAATATGGACACATATCTCATTAGACACATACACAGTCTCAGTTCAGTCTGTATAGCGGATGAGTTCTTGTATAAATTTAAATTCTAATAATTGCACTGGGAGAAGTCGTCCCAAAACTGATATTGTCCCTGTATTAGTTGTGTCACAAGGAGCAGGATGTGACGCACAGGAGGACTCCTCCCTCATAGCGTAGAAGTTTCCTACTAGGTCCGCTTACACTGTATAAGAGGAGGACTTTCTACATCGCAACTATATTACTCTTCTTGTTTCCAGTGGAATCAGTGGAAAAGTAGAAGCAGCATGTCTGGCAGAGGCAAAGGTGGAAAGGGGCTCGGAAAAGGAGGCGCTAAGCGGCACAGGAAGGTGCTTCGGGATAACATCCAGGGAATCACTAAGCCCGCCATCCGTCGTCTGGCCCGGAGAGGGGGTGTGAAGCGCATCTCCGGTCTCATTTATGAAGAGACGCGTGGGGTGTTGAAGGTCTTTTTGGAGAACGTTATCCGAGACGCCGTCACCTACACCGAGCACGCCAAGAGGAAAACAGTCACCGCCATGGATGTGGTGTACGCTCTGAAACGCCAGGGCCGCACTCTCTATGGATTCGGGGGCTGAACACTGATGCACGCCTAATACTATCACTCACACAAAGGCCCTTTTCAGGGCCGCCCATCTTTTCTGTGAGCGCTATTCTGACGCACTAGTACCATTATGTATTTTGTCCTGGCAAACGGCAGACTCTTTACAAGGTGCTAATATTTCACTTTTTCCCTCGTATTGAGCTGCGTGTTTGCTGATTAGATTTACAGCGTTACAGGTTATTATTTCATAGCGATGCACATACCCATTATAAACTTGTTCTAGGTGTGTACATTCAAACACCGTTTTAGTGGTATCCCAATGTTAGAGAATGTAGTGAGTCCATAGTATACGATGGCACAAATCAGTGTGTTTGGCTGACTAGTTGTAAGATGATGGATACAATGTACACTTTTTAGAAGGGAAAAACTGAGAACATTCTAATTTGTGTTGTCTGTAGGTAATCCCTATTCTCTTAAAAGCCATAACCCTTTTCTGCCTGGGAAGGATGAAATTGAAAAGAATAGCCCATTGCATAAAATCACATCACCATTAAGATTCATATTAAGACTCCCTGCACTTTCAAATCATTTTGTCAATCAAAATTGAGCATTACACTGGTTAAATCAATAGATTATTGTCTTCTGTGGCTGTTGATTTGGAAAATATAAATGACATTGGTAAAGACATGATTGCAGGCTGCTGTAACTGAATGATCACGTAACATTGTAGCAATCCACACAGTTTTATACAGTTATATTGTAACAAATGTATCAAACCGCTAAACCACACTGGAATTACCACACACTGCTCAAAGGAATAGAGCTAGTCAGTCCGTGTTTTGAAGGCAGATTTATAAATGAGTCCGTCAGTTCCTGTACCAGATCGTTTCAAGCCGTCTAGAGACAATCAGAAACCAAACTCACGGTGCTTCTGGTTTGGCAGAACACTGTAGGCTTTCTTATCCACACAGACGCGATCCTGGAGCAGTGACTGCTGTTGGAGAAATAAATGAGACCGGGTGGGTGATGGGGCGCCCTGAGCTAGCTGCCGGTTATAACTCCTTACACTGTTTCTATGTTGGGAATTTGGGACACATCATGCTCCGATAGGTCTTGCACTCCTCGTAATCTGCAGTAGACTGCTACAGTACTGTATCCCCCCAGCTGGTGCCAACTGATTTAATGCGGGTCATTTAATTTAATGGGGATCCTTTTGTATCAGATTCAACACTTCTTAATACCTAGAGTAAGTGCAATTAGCTTTCTTCCCAAAAAGAGGGGTTTCTAAGTGGGATGTGCCTTTATCTCTTCTGCCTGACACCCAGTTTCTTATCACAGACACAATCAGATGTTAACAGTAGATAGAGGCTTGCACTCACGCTGAGGTGTGTTTCTCAGAGGGTGTCTCAGCTTTGGAAAGTTATCGAAAAAATATATATATACACACACTGTATGCTAGGAAGTGGGATAACTGCATTTTTAATGTGGTAGCAGATATCATGGCTACACATCCTCACAGTAAAATCTGAAGCAATAGCAGCACCGTGTGATCGAATAATATTTAATCGCTTGTAGTGGTGGGATAACTGGCTGCTATTTCTCCCGCTCTCACTAATAAGGATTATGCCGGCAGCATTACGTTAATCGCTTGTAGCAAGAGTAGATAACATGTGGCACATTAGCTGCTGGTGAACTACACAGAAGTCTCCTATCCAGCATGCACTGATGGCTAAGGGAACAATTAGACTGACAACATTTACATGTAGCCGAGAAGAACTCCCCCTTTATGTGTTTGCGGTTGAAGGGCACTGCGCTATTATAAGACCTATAATTATGTAAAGCGCACAATGGCTATCATCTCTCCCGCTAAATCGGCCATGAATTCGCACTTTAGGGACAGGATGGGTGGCTTGTGTTATGGTGGAAATAAGATCTAGCAGTAACATCACTAGCTCTTAGCTGGCTTGTGGCTCCTTAGGTAGCCGCAGTAGTACGGCCTCCCTGAGCGATGTTCACTCCACTGAGCAACTGGTTTAACCGAGGGAGGCTGTGAATTATGAAACCGGGGGATCATTCTGTCGTTAAAAAATAATAAAGCTATTAAATAACCGAGTATTAACAACACGCCCCCACACCCCAAGATTGAGACATTGAATGGTGATGTTTGAGCCCAGGAGGCTTTACATGGTTACCCACTAAATACAGTACAAGCGAATCACAAAGAAGCCCCTAGAGAACACGCCGTGCGTTTAGAGCTCTGCCGAGAAAGGGTGGGTGGCTCTGAAAAGAGCCTTTGGTGTGATGCGGAAGAGGCTGCGGTTGTTTGTCCATTACTTCTTAGCCGCTGCTTTCTTGGGCTTAGCCGCCTTCTTGGCCGGACTCTTGGCAGTTTTGGGCTTAGCCGCCTTCTTGGCCGGACTCTTGGCAGTTTTGGGCTTCGCTGCCTTCTTGGCCGGACTCTTGGCCGCCTTTTTAGGCTTCACGGCTTTAGGCTTCTTTGGGCTTTTGGCAGCAGCCGCCTTTGATGGTTTATTTACTTTCTTCTGGCTCTTAGCAGCACTCGGAGCTTTCTTGGGCTTCTTCGGGGATTTGGCCACTTTCTTTGCCGCAGGCTTCTTGGGCTTCAGAGACTTCTGAGCAGCCTTCTTGCTTTCCACCGGCTTCTTACGGAGCCTGAAGCGCCGGTGCCTTTCACCTGAGTGAGGGTTCCTTTGGTCACCAGACTCTTCACACCCAGCTTGACGCGGCTGTTATTCTTCTCCACATCGTAGCCTCCCGCAGCCAGAGCCTTCTTTAAGGCGGCAAGCGAAACCCCACTGCGCTCTTTAGGATGAGTCTAAGGATGCGTTTTTGTATACATTAAAATTAATAATTGTATTAGAGGGGTCGTCCCGAAACTGATATTGTCCCTATATTAAATGTGTCACAAGGTGCAGGATGTGACGCACAGGAGGACTCCTCCCTCATAGCCCATAAGTTTCCTACTAGGTCCGCCCGCACTGTATAAGAGGAGGACTTTGCCGCAGTGTTCGTATGGTTTTTTTTTGTTTCGACTGAGTGAAAGCGGTGATCAGGAAGCAGTATGTCTGGTAGAGGAAAAGGCGGAAAGGGGCTCGGAAAAGGAGGTGCTAAGCGGCACAGGAAGGTGCTTCGGGATAATATCCAAGGAATTACTAAGCCCGCCATCCGTCGTCTAGCCCGGAGAGGAGGCGTGAAGCGCATCTCCGGTCTCATTTATGAAGAGACCCGAGGGGTGTTGAAGGTCTTCCTGGAGAACGTTATACGGGACGCCGTCACCTACACCGAGCACGCTAAGCGGAAAACTGTCACCGCTATGGATGTGGTGTATGCTCTGAAACGCCAGGGCCGCACACTCTATGGATTCGGAGGCTGAATACTAATGCACATCTAAAATTACTTCTCCCACAAAGGCTCTTTTAAGGGCCGCCCATCTCTTCTGTGAGAGCGCTATTGTAACGCACTGGTAATGTTTGTAATAGCTCCTGTGTACATAGTGAAGTATGTCTATTTAATTCGTCCAATCACATTATTTAGTAGTTACTGATGACAGTATTTTGATACAATTTAACAATTAGGCGCTTCAGTTGGCTACTAGCTGTCAGTGCTGCTTCATAAACTTGTGCTGATTCACATTCTAAAAGGTGATAGTAACAAGTTAACAACGAAGGTTTGGACTCTGCCACGTCCTGCTGACATGAGGAAAGAAATATGGGGAGGTACTGTATGTTCTACATAAAAAAAAATGGTTGCATAACCCTTTCTTTCATTTTGCAGCAGCAGGTTCTTTCCGTGTATGAAGGGAAACCATCTCACAGGTTTGGTAGGTTATCAACATTGTAACCTTTATATAGAATTTAAAGTTTGTGCATTGTTGAATAGGGATCTGGATTCAATGGACAAAACTGGCTGTTATATGTCCTGCTCACACTGATAAGAATTACACAGGCCGGCTAATATGGTTATAGCAAATTAATATTCAACCGTTACTACGATGGATGGAAAGAAATCACCGCCATATTCCAGCGCAGGACGCAGGTAATTTCCTCCCTCTCAATCTGGAAGAGTCAGCTTTGATATTATAGACGGGGTTTTTGAAATTTTCAAACGGTTACTTAAAACCAGTCAGTGTAGGGGGAATGAATACATCTTCCAATCAGCGTACAACATAATGTAGAGGTAGAATTGCTATAAGACATTCCCTGATCCCATTGTTTTGCCTGAATTTTCTTCTTTAAAATATGGACACGACCATTGCCGACAGGGCGTAAATCCATCGTCAGGAAAGCTCCCCGCAAGCAGCTGGCAACTAAAGCTGCTCCTTAAGTAGCCGCATAGCTAGCAGCGCCGCGGTATTCTGTAGTACCCGCATCTTCCTGCCAGCCTGTCGCTGCCTTGGACAACCAATCAGCTCCTGTCATTTTAGACAGTTTGAAAAATTAGTTAAGAGCTGATTGGTTGGTACTTTTTCTCTCTCCAAACTTTGATAAATCTCCCCCTAAAGCTCTTCAGAGCCTGCTAGAGTGTTATGGTATCAACTCCACCCCCTCTTGATCTATGCGGTTTATATGTGAGCTCAGTGCACTAAATTATAAATTTTAAATCGGGCTCATATACTCGCATTGGAAATCAGCTCTTCAGGGACGGGTTGGGTGGCTCTGAAAAGAGCCTTTGTGTTATGGTGGGAACAAATATCTAGCAGTAACTTTACTTGCTCTTAGCGGACTTGTGGCTCTCGGTCTTCTTGGGCAGCAGTACAGCCTGGATGTTGGGCAGGACGCCTCCCTGGGCGATAGTCACCCCACCGAGCAACTTGTTTAGTTCTTCGTCATTGCGCACAGCCAACTGTAGGTGGCGGGGGATGATGCGAGTCTTCTTGTTATCTCGGGCGGCGTTTCCGGCAAGTTCTAGAATCTCAGCCGTCAGATACTCGAGCACTGCGGCCAGATACACTGGGGCTCCGGCTCCCACACGCTCAGCATAGTTTCCCTTCCTCAGTAGACGGTGGACGCGACCTACCGGAAATTGGAGTCCGGCCCGAGATGAACGAGTCTTAGCCTTTGCCCTGGTCTTACCGCCTTGTTTCCCTCTTCCAGACATGCTCGAGCCACACAGATACAAAATTATACACGCTATAAAGATGATGTAATGGGTCTATAACGTCGCCCTCCTCCTTACCTATATATACTAATATGGTATCCTGTACTTGCTCTGTGATTGGTTAGCTTACACGGCAACCAATGCAGCACAAGTTCATGCACTGACCAATCAACAAATGTAGGGTGGGGTTATGATGCCGTTCAACATCACATGATACGTCTACCCAATAGTGCAGTCTGCAGGGGTGAAGCCTCATTTGCATGGGTTGTCAATAAATAGAGCAGTTTCTGGGCGTTGATGGTCACATTTGTATTTTCTTGCTTTGTAAAGCTGTAGAGAGAGAGTTCATTGATAATGCCTGATCCAGCCAAATCTGCTCCGGCGGCCAAGAAAGGCTCAAAGAAAGCGGTGACTAAGACCCAGAAGAAAGATGGGAAGAAGCGTAGGAAGACCAGGAAGGAGAGTTACGCCATTTACGTCTACAAGGTGCTGAAGCAGGTGCATCCTGATACTGGCATCTCCTCTAAGGCTATGGGCATCATGAACTCTTTTGTGAATGATATTTTTGAACGCATTGCAGGGGAAGCTTCCCGCCTGGCTCATTACAACAAGCGCTCCACCATCACTTCCCGGGAGATCCAAACCGCTGTACGTCTGCTGTTGCCGGGAGAGTTGGCCAAGCACGCCGTGTCTGAGGGCACCAAGGCCGTCACCAAATACACCAGCGCCAAGTGATCTGCTTTCCTTCTCCCTCCCACATCAACACAAAGGCTCTTTTAAGAGCCGCCCACCTCCTCTCTAATCGGGCTGTAGCTATTGCTGTGACCCCTGTACTGGGCTGATAGGAACGTGCTGTTTTCGATTCTTCTATGTTTTAACTTATATTTGATCAAAAAAATTGATATGGCGATTCCACTCATGTACATTCTGTATCCTTTATGTAGGTGTTGGCGCTCAGCTAGAACAGTTATTGAATTTTTGCTTTTTAATCTGTCGGAAATTGAACATTGGCAGCAGCAGCAGCGACCTCATGTGGTCACTGGAGGAATAGTGGTTAAGTTTAAACTTCGGTTATAGTCTCATCTGCACTATCTGTCCCCAGTATTATACTAGTACAGCTTTAATGTCAGCTGAGTTCAATAAAGCTTTAGATTATCCCCTTCATTTGCCAATAATTGGAGGTGGGAGACTCATTTAATTAAAACCACAAACTATTGTTAGTTCATTTTATTTAAATACATATAAAGATTTATACAATCTACCTTTAATGTCTATACCTCACAGTGTGCTGATGGTTATCCTTATAAAGTGCACAATGCTTCCAAAGTTTCTGAGCATAGTGGGACGCCCGCTGCTACCCTCATATCTGTCCAGCGTAAACATCAGTAATATTGATGCAGATCGGGCAGCCATGCATCATACTGTAGTTGGCAAGTCTGACCAGCAGCAAACACTGCAGCTCTCATGCTGCGTAGGAGATCACAATGGATAATTTATGCACACCGCTGAAACAGGTAGACACCTGTGTTTACTTAACAACCCCCAGTTACCTCCCCCAAACCCTGGCTACCTGGCACTCACTTTGCAAATGTAATTATCGCTAAAAGATCGCTGCGTGTGCATCTTGCATACACGTACAACGGCAAACAATCGCTCAATCTGCGTAAATATCGGCATTGCCTACTTCTCTGAATCAGGCCCACTGTGCAAGGTAAAGTGGATTTAAGCAAGTTCATCTGTGCTGTCTGAATCATCTAAAGAGGCTTACATGTAATACATTCCTGATTTAAAGTGCTAAAGCATATACTGGAAATTGGTTTAAAATCCTGACAGGAAGTACCCAAGCATCATAAACCTTACCTGACATAAAGAATACCACAAAGTCTTTTGACTCATCCGGTTCCTCAGCTTCCTCAAAAATAAGCCCAAAAAACAAACACCAAATTTAAGGGAAAAAAAAAAAAAAAAAGCAAGTTAGAAAAAACACCCCAATTCTACTTGTTATCAGCGGAATTGGCAACAATGGGCCTGGCCAGCAAGGAACATTTTGAGAACAAGACCTGAACTGGGACCCCAGCCCATAATGGCAAGACTGAGTTGTGGTCCCGAGTGCTGGGAGTCTGCAGAGAACCTCCAGGCAGGTAATGAGACCTGGGATAGGAATTTATGTATTGATTACAAGTTTTTTTTTAACATGTCAACATTCTGACCGAACATGATGACTACATACCCTTTTGGAACAGGATGACTAGGAGTTACAGATCTTGGATTTGTTCAGAGACTGTACCCTAACATAGTCCTCTGACTTTGCTGCTGTGTGTACTAACCAGATGTGGGATTAGATTATCATTGAGATCTGCATATCTGGCAGAAGAGTAAACAGAGTGTTAAGGAGATCAGGGCAGTGCTCCAGCATTCTTGAGATAGGATATTTGCACTGTAGTTCAGTGGGGTAGGCAGCTTTTGATGTGAGGGGCAGCAAAGAGGCAAAAACAAAAGCCCCCCGGGCATTTAAATATGAAAATATCAAAATGTGAATACATTATTTCCAGCCAAACTGCACCACTAATTACACCTAGCAATACAATAAAACTAGGGATGTGCAGGCTCGGATAGCTTCGAGTTTGCACGTGGAGTTCGGATTTTTCCCTCCAAAAAAACGGAACTCAGAAAGAGGCAAAACGTCATCTTGCATGGACGAACATCATCATTCCTGGAAAAAGTCCATGCAAGATGACGTTTTGCCTCTTTCTGAGTTCCGTTTTTTTGGAGGGAAAAATCCGAACTCCACGTGCAAACTCGAACCTATCCGAGCCTGCACATCCCTAAATCAAACACACATATACTACAGCAATCTTAAACATTACAGCAATACCCCAACCTCTCACTGAAATCTTTTATAGCAACCCACATATTATACCAATACCCCCATAGGCGCACATGGCTTATTTCATTAGTCTTTTCACTGCTTATGGTAGTGTGTAGCACTACTTTGATGCTACATATTATACTAATGCCTCCACAAATTCCTTCTCTGGTGTACATCCATTCATCTGTATGTGAAAGGACTGAGATCCCACTTTCAGCATTGTCTTTAGAGGCCACCATCAGGGAGGTGTAGGTTATCCGTCTCAATATGGCCTTCTATGTGACTGATTCTGCATCTATGTACACAAACACCATCAGCGACATGCCCGTAGTACTCCCATAGGACATAACATCTCTATGCGTCTGACTAGCTTTCCTTGGTGCACCTTAGTAAATCTTCAAGTTTATTCGAGTAAAAAGACTGATTGAGTCGGGAGCCAAGCAAAAAGAGAAAACGGGTCAACCATGGACAAACCATGCTGCAATGTAAGGGGTACAAATACATGTTATTTACATGCAGTGGTTATACTGGCTGCTTATGCAACACAGATGGCAGACATCTTTATTTCACACTGCAATTTATTTTTGTGTTAGGGCACACCCCTCCTTAATTTAAATTTCTGCACCTTTTAAATTTGCCGCCACCAACCACCACCACCACCCTTCCCTACAGCACAGAATGGTTCTACCAAAGTGAAAAGTTACTTCCTCCTTTAGCTTGGCTCCTAACTCAGGATCAGCACCTAAGTGCCCAGGCTTCCAGCTCCTACTTCTGCACCACATGATATTCCCAGTGTCCCACTATCCGCAGATTGTAGTGTGATATTACTGACTGAATTCGCATCACAGGGATTTACTACAAATCCCTTGCAGGGACAGAGCTTGTGAGAAAGCTCTGTCCCTGCGAATCCCCTTTGGAGCCTTATCCCGGTATTTTCGCAAAAAATACAGATTAAGTGCTCCCGCATGCGTCGACCGGTCGCCGCTGCTCCCCCCTGGCACTAAGCTTGACCCCCCTCTCCCTTAATTACACTTACCTGCATGCTCCATACCTCCAGTCAGGTGATCTCCCATACTGCACTGGGACCCAATCACCTGATGACCGGGCAGCAGTGCACTATGGGAGACCAGCTGACTGGAGGTGGAATCATCACCGAAGGCTCGATCACCGGTCCCTGGAGTCAGGTAAGTAATTTTTATTTTTTTTTAACTATTTTTTTTTCTTTTTTTTACAGTAATCAGCTTGCGGTCTGTTTAGACCACACAGCTGATTACAAGGACCGACTCCCGTCTCTTCTCTCCCATTAGAGCAGGCCAGGAGTCCGGTAACCCGGGGAGACCCTGGATAACACCACCTCCAGGTGGCGTTATTATCACAGGGCTTTCCCCGATATTTTTTCACATTTTATTTTTAATAACTTTGGTCGATCACATTTCCCATTACAGTTATGGGAAATGCGATCTACAAATTCTACTCCAATTGCCCTGTAATAACAATAGGTGATGGTAAAATAATGTGAAAAGGGTGTGAAAACACCTTTTTTCACTTTTAGTCAAAATAATGTTAATAAATAGAGCCTTATGAGAGAATGATTTATCGTAAATACAAATATCTCATTTTATATCTCTCACATATATCATCTCTTTTATATTTTAGCTGTTTTAGGATAAGTAGTCAGTAAAAGAGCAGCTCAGCCATAGCGGTGTAAGCAATAAAGGCTCCATGTTATTGCAGCTGTCTAAAAAGAATTCTTCTTACAAGAGAAAAAAACGCCCTTTATTATGCAATCATTGCCTTTACCTCATTAAATAATCTCAACCAATAAAAATAGAGAGGAATTTGATAAGCAGAGAATAACAACTTCCACTGGACATAAGAATATTGTCTGGGTGATGCAGTATCCAAAGTGCCGTACATCTGGCTCACTGTATCTGTCCTTCTCAATATAGTCCTTGTACACACAGAGACAGGGTCACTGCTTATGTGTAGTTATATGTAATATTGGTGTTGCAGCGGTAATGAGAGAGCCTCCCGTAGTGTTGGCTTCCACTCTCCTGAAGAAATACTCCTGTACAAAAGAGAAAAGAGTCACATTAGTTACCTTCATTATGCCTCACAGATATTAGAACGGGATCGGTATGATTCACCCAACAGCGGCTGCCCGACATGGGTGAAAATCCTGATCGTCCCAAAGGTAAGTATTCACTAACCTAAATCCCTCCCCCCAGTGCCTAACCCTAATCCCCCCCTCTAAGTGCCTAAACCTAACCCCCCCCCCCTTCCCCACCACCTAAACCCATGTCCCTCGGAGGGGGTGCCTAACCCTGTCCCCCCGGGAGCCCTAAACCTAAACCCGGGCTCCCCGCACTCGGCATCACTTCGATCGGGATGCCAGTCTCCCGGCGTCGGTAAAATGACGGATGTCGCCTGTCATTTAACCCTCGCCGGGATAAAGCAGTCGGGAAGCCGGCTGTTGGGATTAGGTCCGCCGGCTTCCCGACTGCATACCATTAGAACAAGGTGTGGAGCTGCGCTAATAAAAAAATATATTAAATAAGATTATAGAACACTGGTAGGGCAGTAAGTGTCATGGCCACATTCATAATAATGCTGATTATATATATATATATATATATATATATACACACATACATACACACACACACACACACACACACACAGTACTCGTAGGCAGGTGTGGAAAAAAATGCTGCAAAGTAAGAATGCTTTAAAAAAATAGAAGTGTTAATAGTTTATCTATCAATTTACAAAATGCAAAGTGAATGAACAGAAGAGAAATTTAAATCAAATCAATATTTGGTGTGACCACCCTTTGCCTTCAACACAGCATTAATTCTTCTAGGTACACTTGCACACAGTTTTTGAAGGAAATCGGCAGGGAGGTTGTTCCAAACACCTTGGAGAACTAACCACATATCTTCTGTGGATGTAAGCTTCCTCAAATCCTTTTGCCTCTTCGTGTAATCCCCGACTCGATGAAGTTGAGTTCAGGGCTCTGTGGGGGCCATATCATCACTTCCAGGACTCCTTGTTTTTCTTTACGCTGAAGATAGTACTTTATGACATTGGCTTTATGTTTGGGGTCATTGTCCTGCTGCAGAATAAATTTGGAGCCAATCAGACACCTTCCTGATGGTATTTAATGATGGATAAGTACCTGCCTGTATTTCTCAGTACTGAGGATACAATTAATCCTGAACAAATCCCCAATTCCTTTTGCTGAAATGTAGCCCCAAATTTGATAGGAACCTCCAACCATGCTTCACTGTTGCCTGTAGACACTCATTATTGTACCGCTCTCCAGCCCTTCAGCTCAGAACTGGCAGAAACCAGTGGGACCCAGGTACACCCATCTACTGTTTGGAGAAGTCTGGCCAGAAGGTGTCTTCGTGGAAGAATTGCGGCCAAGAACCATACCTTCGACGTGGGAACAAAGCCAGGCGATTCAGCTATGCAGAAATTTAAAAAAAAATATTTGGCTGTAATAGAAGACAGTTTCTTCACCGTACAATAATGAGTGTCTGGAGGCAGTGCAGTGAAGCATGGTGGAGGTTCCTTGCAAGTTTGGGGCTGCATTTCAGCTAATGGAGTAGGGGATTTGGTGAGGATTAATTGTGTCCTCAGTGCTGAGATATTCAGTATAAAGAAGAACAAGGAGTCCTGGAAGTGATGATATGGCCCTGATATAATCATCATAGAATCGGTCTGGGATTACATGAACAGACGAAACTTCTGTGGCTGTAGGCTTGCTCAGATCCTTCTGTGGTTAGTTCTCCAAGATGTTTGGAACAACAGCCCTGCCGAGTCCCTTCAAAAACTGTGTGCATTTTTTCCACACCTGCCTAAAACTTAAGCTCAATACTGTGTGTGTATATATATATATATTTCAAACAAAGGTTTTTGGACCATGTATGTCACGCCAAAATAGCTGTCAGGCTGAAGGCTGCGTGTTCCCGCTGAGGATGACAGACCTGCAGTTTGCTTGACCACCCTGGCTTACTTGTGCTAAGTACTCATTATACTGTCATACCTCCTCATGATTTATGGGTTAACACAATCTATGTAGGCATTTTTTTTCCATGCTGCTAAGTGTTCTATAAAAACCTCTTTTTAGCATTTAAAGCGAATGTGCTGGCTCTTTGTTTGAACTCTAAAGAATAAATTTATAAGCCATGCACTCCAATAATTGTGCAGCTGGGTTCTGTAATATAAAAAAAATTATATATATATATATATATATATATACACACACACATATATATACATATATACACACACACACACACACACACACGATTTCCAGCCCCCCACAATATATTTAACATATTGTGTTTTTTACAATTGATATTAAAATATTACTGTTAAGAACATGTCTTGACACTTACTTCCCTATCAGTTTTCTATAACCTTAGCTAATATAAGGTTTATTAGTGCTGTTCCACATCTTTTTCTTTTTTGGTTTGAGTTTGTGAAAAATCCAATCTAAATTCCTAATTTGGAACTATCTGATGTATTCCTAGTTTTTATTATATGTTTTTACACATGGGTGTTTATTCACTTTTATTATATATTATAAAATATATTAGCACTGAGGAAGGATTTTCTTTTAAGTTTACAGATAATGACTCATTCACATCAGACCCAGCCTCACTGGTGCTTATTGTCTAATGTCCATATCTCACACACACAACACACATTTAGGTCCATTTTTCAGTAGACATTTAAGCTACCAGTATTTTATGTTGGACACTAAAGAAAACCAGGGCACCCGCAGGAAACCCACACAAACACCGGGAAACCACAAGTGCCACATCGATAGTGACCGAATCAATAGAAAGTCACTGCTAACCAGTGTGCCATCCTCTTTGCTCAGCAGAAGGTCAACCAGACAAAAGCCATCATAAACTCCACTAAGTAGCCCAGTTCAGCTCCGTACAGTTCCTGGTCACCGCTCAGTGATCATTATGGTTATGTATTTGTTTGCTGGTGCTATATAAGTAAATGTTAATACTGTTGTGCTTTATAATTGGCATCTGTATACTGTATGCAGACAATATTTACACAGCCTCTATGAGACAGGAAATGGAAGAATAGTGGACTTCCCCCTCCCCTAAGGAGTTGGACACAGTGCCCTTCATTAATTTTGTTATGGGCACGATCATTCTTTGCAACCCACAGCATTACTTGAACAGGGGGATCAAGTGCACAATTTGGTGGCTTCCATCCACAGGTCACAAATGTGTCATACTTAGAAAGCCACAGCTGGCTAATAAACAGTGCACCAGAATGTGTAGTCTGTCCTGAAGAGAAGGTACAATCTCCCCACTCCTTAACAACCCACAGAATACAGTCTGTTACTACACAGCAGTGGCCGGCACTATGGTCTCCACACTGGCTCTTTATATGCAGCTTCACAGCCTCCTGTGGCAGATAAGTCTCCTGCAATCCTGGAACAGGTTCTCTTGCTCAGTACTCAAATGTCATTGGTCTATCTTCCAGGACAAATGCCTTTCTATTTTTCAGGTGAATGGAGTTGTCTCATGGTACATTGGGGGGGATTCTTCGTAGCTAGAGCCTGGCAAATGACCAAAACCAGTAGAAGAGGGGCCAACTTTTTTCCAGTGTGCTGCGTACAGAGGAGCTTCCACACTGTCTGTACCCACCTACAGGCACCGGTGCAGAGGATTTACTGAGTGTAACATTCTGTGATCTCCCCTGATATCACGTCTCATGGAACTTGGATCTAAGGTTTATACTGGGAAACACTATGGGGCTGAGCAGGTCACAAAATAAGCACAATTCACGCAAAAATATCATATTTAATTTATTTTGCATGTGGAAAATGTATTTAATAAAGCATGCACCCAAAAACAATGTATATCCTGAAAAACCGAGAAGGCAGCCATCAGCGTCACACCAGTGTGTTCACATCCAGCCAATCTCAAGCAGTCAGCTAGTGCTAGGTATATGACACCACCTGCTGCATTTACGGTCGCAGGCTGGAATCACCATCGATGATGGTGGACGGCGCCGGGCTTCAGCTTACTTAGGCTGGCTAGCTTGTGAGCCCAGGACACTGCAGATCCTTGACTAGCCACTCTCTGAAAATATGCTATGGCAGCCACCCCTGCACCACCCCTTAAATGCCTCTGCCTGTCAATCAGGCAGAGGCATTCAAGGGTTTGCATGCGACTACTCAGGATCCATTCTGCACACTCGCAGAATGGGTCATGCGCAGATTCCAGATAATTGTGAATCTGCAATCAGCAGTGACCTTGCGTTCACAGCTGAATCAGGCCAAGAGTTTGATGATGACACTTTCTGTTACCAGTATGCCAGATTTGAACTAGAAATCTAAAATATTTTATTGGCTACATAATATTTTTCTCTGTTTAACAAAAAAGAAGATTTATGTGCTTACCTATTAAATCCTTTTCTTCGATTCCATAGGGAACACAGGCTCTACACTGGGTACAGGTTGGTGGGATGGAGTGTGGACACCACACAGTTAACTTTGTCAGACAAAGCCCAGGCTCCCCCCCCTCCCCCTATACCCCGCCCCCAGACACAGGCATTTCAGTTAACAAGCCTAAGGGCAAGGAGCGAGAAGGAAGACCGGCACGCACTCAGGTCCAAGCACACAAGAAATGTGAAAAGAAGAAACGAAGCAAAGCAAAGCTCCGCAAGTCACGTCCGTCAGGGTGGGCGTCCTGTGTCCCATATGGAATCGAAGAAAAGGATTTAACAGGTAATCACATAAATCTCCTTTTTCTTCTTCCTCCATAGGGGACATAGGCTCTATGCTGGGACAACCCAAAGCTAATCTCCTAAGGGAGGGAATGCTCCTAGGCTGCGCTGTGGACTCTCCGCCCAAAAGCCACACCATGGGTGGTGAATGTATCAAAGGAATAGAACTTCAGGAATTTATTGGCAGAAGACCACGTGGCCACCCACAACGTATCTGCATAAGCACCACGTCATACTGTCCACGACGTTCCCATCGACAAGGTTGAATGAGCCTTCACTACAGACGGTGCAGGAAGATCCGACGCAGCATAAGCGTGGCGATTAGTCAATGGATCAATCTAGCCAGCACCATTTGCTAAAGTCATGCAGGACAAAGAGAGCATCTGTCCTACGCCGATCCTTTGTCCTATCTCCATAAATCCGAAGGGCCCGCACGACATCCAGAGAGGCCTCCTCCGGAGAAGAACCCGGAACCTGGAAAGCAGGAACCACAATATCTTGATTGACGTGAAACCTGAAAACAACCTTAAGAAGGTAACATAGTCGGGTCCGAAGGACAGCTCTGTCCTGGTGAAAGATTAGAAACGTAGCGTGACAGGACATAACTCTCAAGTCCGACACCCATCGGCAAGAACTTATAGCAAGGAGAAAGACAGACTTCCAGGTCCACCGTGTCCAAGGGCTCAAAGGGCGAAGATTGAAGGGCCCTAAGAACCAGACACAAATTCCAAGAAGCCACCAGCAGTATAAGCGGGAGTTGTACGTGGAGGACACCTTGAAGAAAGGTCTGATCAACCTGTCTGAAAGAGGACTGAAAGAGCTGAAACCTGCACTTTTAATGAAGCAAGGCGGAGGCCCAAATCCAGCCCCGTCTGCAAAAAGGAGAGAACCAGAGAGAGTCAAAATGACCTTAAGATTTCTAGCCGAACACCAGTCAAAGCAAGTCCTCCAAACCCGATGGTAAATCCTAGCTGAAGAGGGCTTACGGGCATTGAGCATAGTGTTAATGTCTGACCTGGAGAACCCCTTAGTCTCAAGAGCCACCCTGTCAAAGCAAGACGGGCCAGATCCGGATGAAAGCACGGGTCCTGAGACAGAAGATCTGAGCACAGAGGAGCTTCGACAGAAAGGCCTTGTAGATCTGCATATCAGACCCTCCGCGGCCAATCAGGAGCCACTAGGATCACCGTGCCACCTTCAAGCTTTAATTTGCAGAGGACCCGCAGACATAGAGAGATTGGAGGGAAGATGTGCAGTAGCGGAAAGGTCCACCGAACCGCCAGAGCATTCACCAGAAAGGCTGCAGGATATCTGGTGCGAGAGCAGTACTTCAGAACTTGGTGACTGTGTCAAGACGCCATCATGTTGATGTCCGGCAAGACCCAGCGAAAAACCAAGAGAAGAAAGACGTCCGGATGTAGGGCCCACTCGCCTGAATGAACGTCCTGGCGGCTTAGGAAGTCCACTTCCCAATTTTGCACTCCGGGAATGTAAACCGCCGACAGGGATGGAAGATGCCTTTCCGCCCAAAGAAGAATGCGCCTGACCTCCCTCATGGCAGCACGATTGCTAGTACCGGCCTGATGGGGTATGTAAGCAACAGCCATCGACTTGTCGCACTATACCTGGACAGAGCGACTCGCAGAAGAGGCAAAGCTCAACACAGGGCCCTGTAAACCGCTTGGAGCTCCAGAAAGTTGATCAGCAAACGGATCTCCTGGGCCTACCTTTGACCCTGGAAGGTCTGCCGACAGGAAACCGCCCCCCCACCCCCGAAAACTTGCGTCGGTTGTAAGAAGGACCCAGTCCTAAATCCAAAAGGGACAACCTATGGTCAGATTGGACCCCTGGAGTCAACACAAGAGAGAGTGACGTACCTCCTGAGAGAGAACAATCGTCTGGGACCTGAGATGTAGATGGGATTTGTCCCACCGGGCTTGAGTCTCCAATTGGAGAGGCCAGGAACATAACTGTGCATACTGCACCGTGTCAAAGGTAGAGACCAGAGAGCTCAGAATCTGCATGCAAGAGTAAATTGACACCCGGCGGTGATGCAGAAACAAACAAATCTTGGCTTGTAAGTCCCGAACCTTGTCTGCCGGGAGGAGCACCCGCTGAGTCCTTGAGTCCAGCAAGGCTCCTAAATGCACCATTTCCTGAGAGGGAGTTAGAGAGGATTTCTTCCAATTGATGACCCATCTGTGAGGCTGGAGAAGATCCACCGTGATTCAAATGTGCTCCCTGAGAACCTCCTGAGCCTGGGCCAGAAGAAGGCAGTCGTCCAAGTAGGGAAATATCGGATTCCCCTGTTCCGAAGATGAGCCACCATGAACTTCGTGAAGAAACGAGGAGCCGTGGAAAATGGCAAAGCCTGAAATTGGAAATGATCCTCCTGGGCCACAAACCTGAGGAATCGCTGATTATGGAGAAGGATGGGGACATGTAAATAGGCATCCTGGATGTCTAAGGAGGCCATGAAGTTCCCCAGCTCCATGGCCAGAATAATGGCGAAAAGCGATTCCATTCAGAACTTGGGAATCCTCAAGAACCTATTGAGAGACTTCAGGTTTAGAATCGGTCAGAATAACCCGTTCAACTTGCGAACCAGAAATAGACTGGCATAGAAGCCCGTGACCCGCTGAGACGCGGGAAACGGAACAATGACCTTGCAGGCCAGAAGAGAGCGAACGTACTCCCTCGAGGCTTCTGCCTTCTTCTGATCCAAAGAAAGATCTGTGGAAAAAAAAAAACTGGGTTAGAGGATACTCTCGAAAAGTCAATGCATAGCCCTGGGAGACCTCCCCTCTTACCCAGGCATCCTCCGAATTCATCTTCCAAATTTCGGGAAAAAAAAAAAAAAGAAGGTTTAGAAAAAAAGGTTTAGAATCCTTGGCAGAGGAACCCTGGGACCTAGAAAACAACAAACCCTTGGCTTTACCCTGCGGACAAAAGGACCGAAAATTAGAAGATTGCGACCTAGAAGCGGCCTCAGAAGGGAGAAAGGCAGTCTTAGATGCCGCCACTGTAACTGCGATTTTATCCAATTCTGGACCAAAGTGAACATTCCCCGAAAAGGGCAGAGCCTCAAGGGCCTTTTGAGAATCAGAATCCGCATGCCAGTAATGAAGCCAGAGAGCTCTCCTAGCTGACACTGAAGAGGCCGAAACTTGGAAGTTAGTATCCCAGTGTCTATAGTCACCTCCAAAAGATAAGAAACAGTCTCCCGGATATGCTCCACGAGAGACAAAATAACATTCCTGTTGGTACCTAAAGTAAGGCCATCCTCCAGGGCATCTGCCCAGCGACCAATGGCCTTGGTAACCCAGGCAGATGCAAGAGCCGGGCGAGCTACTGTACCCTCTTTAGAGTAAATAGACTTAAGGATCCGACGGATAGGAAGTTGGAGACTTATCTTAAGTGATGCACTGTTCATAAGAGGAAGACTGGTATTCTTAACTAGGTGGGCAACATGCGCATCAACCGGGGGAGGAGACTCACATTTAGCCCGACCAGCTCCCGGCAGAGGATAAAAAGTAGGAATGTGCTTAGAAACTAGGAAGCGCCTATTAGGGTGGGACCAAGCCTCCGCCAAAAGGTCCTCAAGCTGCGCTGAAAAAAAATTCTGAAACAGCCTTTTACCGTTTAAACACTGGAGCAATGGACACAGGAGCCGGCTCCGCATCCATGATTAGCAAAACTAATTTAACTGCTTTGATCAAGGAAACCACTTCTAAAACTACTTCTACCTGCGGCTGGGAATCCACATCAGAGGCAACAGATACATCCTCCTCCTGGTCGGAGGGAACATCAGTCAGATTCAATATCAGACAAGGGTGTAGAGCGGTCCCTCTTAGCAGACCTACGCTTAGAAGCGCGCTCACTGTCCAGCATCTGTTTGAAGGACTCGGACACCTGCGGTAATCACCGAAACTGAATGCATAAAGGACTACATACATGGAGGCTCCATAGCGAAAGGCAGCAAAGGGGATGGCATCACATTAGAAATCTGGGCCACACCTGAAGGGCCACCAGCAGGGTGGGCAACCACAGGGGCTGAGAGCATATCCACTACCTGTAGCATTACCTGGGATAACGAGGAAATCCAAGCCGGTTCCTAGCTAGCAGGCGCAGCTGGAGGGGTCTCGTGCTGTGAAGTATTAAAACAGCGAACACAGAGACCATCGTGGTCCAGAACCTGTGAAGAAAACACATCCGTACAAGCCCTGCAATTACCCAGCATAAAAGCACCTACCTCCTTGGGAGCTTTACCCCTGGAAGACATTGAACAGAAATCCAAGGAGAACCCCACACACCAGAGCCAGAACTGAGATGTGCAAATTAGGGCAGAGAATGTAAATGCACCACAGATAGACAAATAAGTGGGGCTATGCAGAGGCTGACTATGCAAAGTACATTAACAGTCAAACATACAGAAACATTCAATGCAATATAAGGCAGTAAGCGCTCAACAAACCAGCCCCAAACGGGGAGGAAAGAGAAATATGCATAACCTGACCACTGAGGGTGAAGAATACAGGGAGACCGGGAGCCTGCACACCCCAGACACTAGCTGAACTGCAGACACTCAGAAAAAGGCTGCCCAGCATATGTGAGGAGGGAAAAGAAGGAGGAATGACCCTGGATCAGACACTTATGAAGGAGCGTCCGGGGGCAGCGGAGGAGCCAGCGGGGAGAGCTGGCAAAAGGTAGCCTCTGCTCAGCGCCCTGCTGGACTAGTGGGGATGCGGAGAGGACTTGGGTCCCCACTGCCAGTGTCTCCCATACCAGCGGTAAGAAGCAGGGAGCCGCATTTACCTCTCCCCGGCTGCGAGCGCTCACTGAGACTGGAGCTCCGGCCAAGGACACTAGCCCAGTCACCGGCACTGGGATGATTGAGCAGCAGCGTAAGCATCCTCCAGGACGCCAAGCGCTGCACTCTCATTGTAAAATAAATAAAAATGAAATAAAAGCTGTAAACACAGCTGACACTGTGTGCCTGTCTACATAAAAAACCATTGTGGTGGTGAATAGAGGCCAAAATCTGAAAATTCTGTCAATGTCCCAATATTTATGGACCTGACAGATTGTATGTATGTATGTATGTATGTATATATATATATATATATATATATATATATATATATATATATATATACACACATATATACACACACACAATCTCATAGATCCCCTTAGCATAGTTTTTAATTGATTATGTGTGTATGTCTGTCTAAAAAGTTCGGTGACTGGTCTGATATATCTGTATGCAACAAGGTCGCTCATGTGCGCTGACATGCATGGACATGTCTGGACCTGCCACCAGTCGGGGTTTGCCAGAGGCCACCGCACTGCCATTGCAGTCATTTCAACAGTGTGTCCCGAGCAGTGTGCCTCGGACAGCAATTTTTTTTCCCTGACTCATATCTTCTACATCAATACTTTCAAAGTGCTCAGTGACCAAGGATTGTCAGTGGTCAATCAGCGGGCGGACTACACATTATATGCTGGGAGTGATTACACAATAACCGACCGTACTGCAGCCGGTCCTGAGCTGGAATCTGTAGCGGCTTCATTCACTCCTACAAGCCATTTATGACAGACCGCTATCATACGCGGCACAGATACCCGGTGACAGCACGGAGCATCTACCATTTACACTGGAGCTCCAGAGCACTATCAAGGCTTGTGAGCAGGGCCTTCCTACCTATACATCTGTCTGTTATTACCCAGTTTTGTTCTATTAATGTTTACAATTGTAAAGCACAATGGAATATGCTGCGCTATACACTACCGTTCAAAAGTTTGGGGTCACTTAGAAATTTCTTATTTTTGAAAGAAAAGCTCTGTTTTTTTCAATGAAGATAACATTAAATTAATCAGAAATACACTCTATACATTGTTAATGTGGTAAATGACTATGCTAGCTGCAAACGTCTCGTTTTTAAAGGAATATCTACATAGGTGTATAGAGGCCCATTTCCAACAACCATCACTCCAGTGTTCTAATGGTACATTGTGTTTGCTAAGCGCGTTAGAAGACTAATGGATGATTAGAAAACCCTTGTGTAATTATGTTAGCACAGCTGAAAACAGGTTTACTTGTTAGAGAAGCTATAAAACTGGCCTTCCTTTGAGCTAGTGGAATATCTGGAGCATCACATTTGTGGGTTCAATTATGCTGTCCAAATGAAAAAGAGAACTTTCATATGAAACTCGACAGTCTATTCTTGTTCTTAGAAATGAAGGCTATTCCATGCGAGAGGTTGCCAAGAAACTGAACATTTCCTACAACGGTGTGTACTCACACAGAAGAACATTTGTGAGATGCAGAACAAGTGAAAAGATGCTTGAAGAGTGCCTGACGCTATCTGTTATGCATGGTGGAGGTAATGTGATGGTCTGTGACTGCTTTGGTGCTGGTAAAGTGGGAGATTTGTTCAAGGTAAAAGGGATTTTGAATAAGGAAGGTTATCACTCCATTTTGCAACGCCATGCCATACCCTGTGGACAGCACTTGATTGGAGCCAATTTCCTCCTCCAACAGGACAATAACCCAAAGCACACCTCCAAATTATGCAAGAACTAATTTAGGGCAGAAGCAGGCAGCTGGCATTCTGTCTGTAATGGAGTGGCCAGCGCAGTCACCAGATCTCAACCCCATTGAGCTGTTGAGAGAGCAGCTTCAGTGTTCGCAAATAAGCATATTTTACCCGATATTGGGCACTGGGGACACAGATAGACTCTCATTGGCTGCTGCTGTGGAAAGCCATGCTGGGATCAAGTGTCTGATCCCAGCATCGGCACAGCATCTGTGCCCGGCACAGGGACAGTGTGTTTGTTCCCAGCGCCGTGTAAGCCACCGCAGCGGGTACCTGGTGAAGGGACCGCCTGGTCCCTTCCACCAGTGTCGGCAGTAAAGTGGCAACGGGAGAAGCTTGGCTCCGCGTGCAAGCTAAGCGGAGCTCGCTGCCCAGATGCTAAGAAGCGGCGGCGGTTGTTTGGCACTGGCCGCGAGCAGTTTGGCTCGCGGTCCAGCAGCCAATAGGAGGTAGACGCGACGAGCCAATCGTGGCTCGATGCGTCAGCCACACCCACTCACGGCGTCTTGAATTAGACGCTGCTGAGCGGGAAACTTCAATCTGGCAGCGGGGGGGAGGAGTGAAGACCTCCCAAAGACAAGAGAAGAGCAGCGCGGCAACAGTTTTGGCGTTCGCGCAAGAGGCCAGAAGACTGCGTGATCAAGGAGGAAGAAAGGAAGAGGCGGCACCACTGGCCAGGACAGGGCCAGCGGCAGAAGAATGAAGCTGGGGACCTAAGAGGACTGCAGGGGTGGAAAGAAAAAGAGCTAACGAAGCTCCCTCCCCCCTCCGCAACCTCTTCCACCGTACGGGTAGGCGGCCTTGGGCCACCATTATTTAACCCTTCCCTATACCACCAGGGTTGTAGGCCTAATTGAAGGTTTGAGTGACCTGGCATTAAGCCCAGGTCACTAAAGGGCAAATAGGTGTGCCAATACTGGGGGCAATGCATAGGGGATAAACTACTGGGGGCAATGCATAGGGGGTTTACTACTGGGGGCAATGCATACAGCGATTAATACTGGGGGTACTGCATAGGGGGATTACTACTGGGGGCAATGCATAGGGGGTTTACTACTGGGGGCAATGCATGGGGGTTTACTACTGGGGGCAATGCATAGGGGGATTACTACTGGGGGCAATGCATAGGGGGATTACTACTGGGGGCAATGCATAGGGGGATTACTACTGGGGGCAATGCATAGGGGGATTACTACTGGGGGCAATGCATAGGGGGATTACTACTGGGGGCAATGCATAGGGGGATTACTACTGGGGGCAATGCATAGGGGGATTACTACTGGGGGCAATGCATAGGGGGATTACTACTGGGGACAATGCATAGGGGGGGGACTACTAGGGGCAATGCATAGGGGGCATTAATGTGCGGCATAATGTTTAAGGCCGGGCATGGCTGTGTGGCATCATTTGTAAGGGCTATTACTGCATGGCACAATGTGTAAAGACCGGGCATTAGTGTGCGGCATAATGTTTAAAAACCGGGCATGGCTGTGTGGCAAAATGTGTGAAGACCGGGCACTGCTGTGTGGCATAATGTGTAAATGGCATTAATGTGCTGCATAATGTGTAAAGGCAGGGCATGGCTGTGTGGCATCATTTGTAAGGGGTTAGGGGAGGTCTGAGAGGCATATGGGGAGCTCTAAAGCATAAATTATTATGGGACCCAGAAATGGTCAGGTAGGACCCCATTTTTTTTTTTTAAAGTGGAGGTCCCTGGGCCCCACATATATTGTCACTCACCGCGATCACTGCAACTTGACCGTATGGTACGCAAGAAGTGCCCATCAAGCCAATCCAACTTGTGGGAGGTGCTTCAGGAAGCGGGGGATGACATTTCTTCAGATTACCTCAACAAATTAACAGCTAGAATGACAAAGGTCTGCAATGCTGTAATTGCTGTAAAAGGAGCATTCTCTGACGAAAGCAAAAAAGTTTGAAGGACAAAATTATTATTTCAAATTAAAATCATTATTTCTAACCTTTCCAATGTCTTGACTAGATGTTCATTTTGCAACTCATTTGATAAATAAAAGTCAGTTTTCATGTAAAACACAATATTGTCTGGGTGACCCCAAACTTTTGAACGGTAGTGTATAATAAATAAAAATAATAAATAAATAATTCCACTGATGATGGTAATATCACACAGGTCTAGAGCACATATCTTGATATTGGAACTGTGTTTATTTTAGAACCTATGACCTTTCCACATGATATCTATTTATCTAGACCAGCTATTGTAGATTATTAGGGTTAACTTTGTTAAAAAATGTATCCAACATAACATAGTTATCTTTTGTATGAGTCAGCTACTTCAGGTGTTTTATTTTATATTGTATTTTATATGTATGGTATGAAAGGAGTCTCCTATAGTATATGCTATATGGTTTTTCATGATAATAAATACTAGTTTGATCACACAGTGACAATTTTATGAGTATTAATTATAGGATTGCGCAGCCAATAACTTCTATCATATACAAGTCTTGAATATAGTACAAAATTTTCTTCCTTGGCAGCTGCAACCAGTTAATTACCCGATCACAGACCACACTGTGAGCTCTAGGGTCAGCCAAAACTTTCCATCTTTTTTCCTATCCCAAGGACCTATAACAGAGACCTCCAGTTGCGCCAACTGAAAAGCAAGAATTAGGTGCACTGGTGTAGAAAATACAGTTCGGTCCTGAATGGCTATGGCATCATCCAATCAGGCGCTGGCTGTCATTTCAGTTACTGCATTGCAAACTGCTGCTCTCCAAGAGAGATCCCTGAGTACACCCTGTAATACAACTTTATATAATCTCCATACCTTACAGCCGACAGCCAGAAGCACGTGTAGAAGCAACATGCTTGTTACCATGCCAAGAGACACCATTTTGTTGTCTTTGCGGATGTGTGGCCAGAAGGCAAGAATGAGGACAAAGCCAGAGAGGCACATGGCCACAAGTAGGATAATCCAGCGGAAGATTTCAGAAGGGAATACACAGAGTACCTGAGAACAGAGCAGAGATGCTTCAAATCGTTATTCCTGTACAGGTTCTTGATACAGTCCTGGCTACTCTTTAATAATTAAAAGGTGTTTTACACCATAGGACCTGCTGTACGGATGTGATTTAATGCTGTGGTGACTGCTAGTTATAATGTTTCTGTGGCTCTGAATGGGCTAAACCATCACAAATAATGGTAAACAGTGTCCTGATTTTCCAGTAAATAGGAGAGGACTCCCAATTGTATTGTGACACTGATCCCCAGCAACTCTCCCCACTACATGACAGAACTGGGCCGGTGTCACACAAATGATGGGAACCCTAATGGAAAGAACTGATCTGGGGAAATAATAAATTGTATGTACTCCTACCTCTCCACAAAGGTGTAAAATATTATCATCCCTCAATTACCAGCAGCCCTAACCAGGGTACAGATCTTTAATAGTGTCTGAAGTGTTGCTAAAATACACTACAGGGGGAATGGGGTTCAAATATTAAACACTACATATCAGGTTCTTTTACTGAATCATCAGTGACCCTGCTCCAGTTTATGAAGCAATCCTTCTACAGCATGTACAAAGCATGCGTTACCTAGGAGACTAAGGCCCTCATTCAGAGCCGGACGCTGTGAGCAGAGCGCTCGCTCTGAATGAGGGCCGTCCTCCATAAAAATGGAGCGTCCTCCTGGACGCTCGTATAGCTGTGGGTCACCACCCACAGCACATACGAGCGTGCAGGATGATGGTCGCGATGGTCTTGACCATCGCCAGTGTGACCATAAGCCTGTGGTCGGGGTTTTCGACCACAAGCCCTGGAGTGATTTTGGCTCTATCAGAGCCAAAATCACTCCCACTGACATCACTAGTGATGTCAGTGGGGCCGGCTTCTGACGGTAGGCGTTCCCTTGGGGACGCCTCCGTCTGGCAGGAACGCCCCCGGCACGCCCATCAAAGGGGGCGTGCTGTCAATCAACATCGACAGCACGCCCCCTTTGATCAGACACAACGAGCGAAGGAAAGTACTTCGCTCGTCGCGTCTGGCGCATGCGCAGTGCACACCATCGACCCACTTGCGAGCGGACAGCCGCTTGCAAGTGGGTCTGAATGAGGCCCTAAGGCCCTGATTCAGAGCCGGACGCTCTGACCAGAGCGCTCGCTCTGAATCAGGGCCCACCTCCATTAAAATGGAGCGTCCTCCCGGACGCTCGTATAGCTGTGGGTCACCACCCACAGCATATACGAGCGTCCAACAAGATGGTCGCGATGGTATTGACCATCGCGACCATCGGACTTGCGAGTGAAACCCTGTGGTCGGGTTTCTCAACCGCAAGGCCAGGAGTGATTTTGGCTCTATCAGAGCCAAAATCACTCCCACTGACATCACTAGTGATGTCAGTGGGGCCGGCTTCAGACGGTAGGCGTTCCCATAGGAACGACTCCGTCTGGCAGGCACGCCCCCGGAACGCCCACCAAAGGGGGCGTGCTGTCAATCAACATCGACAGCACGCCCCCTTTGGTGCGAGACCCGGAGCGATGGAAAGTCCTTCGCTCGCCGGGTCTCGCGCATGCGCACGACGGAGCTCCCTCCGTCATGCTCATGCGCAGTGGGGACCATCGACCCACTTGCGAGCGTACTGCCGCTCGCGAGTGGGTCTGAATGATCCCCTAAGAGTCAAAAATCGTACTACTTCCACATTTTAAATATTCATGAAAGATGCAAAGGAGAGCAACACCAAACTGCTAAACTAGATCTGTTTTCTCTAATGGATGGAACAGACCCAATGATGGGCAGGTTTGGTCATTTATAAACATATATTAAGTTTTATTCTCTCATATCTTACAAAGGCTCCGATAAATATTTCCATGTCTTTGGGGGTCAGATTTCACATTAGCCAAAGCAGCCTGGATAACACAGCGTTCTATAGAAAAAAACTGTCATACACACACAGAACAGCTAAGCGATACTCACTGTGGATGGGATAAACGCAGACAATGGCCCTCATTCAGAGCCACTCGCTAGCGGCAGTACGCTCATTCCGAGCGATGTTCGCACATCTGCGCATGCGTACGGATCGTTATACGCATGCGCGAACCAGTCAGTGCGGCCGAAATTCATGTGCTCGCAATATAGCGAATGCATGCTATTTTGAGTGACAGAATGAGGCGTATGTGGGTGGTAACAGGGGAAGGTGCTAGAAAATGGGAGTGGAGATCCGAACGCAGGCGTGCTTAAAGGTCAAAACGGGCGTTTTATGGGTGTGCATAATTAATACAGCAGCGTCATTGACCGCGTCACTGGGTTATTTTATAGCCAGAACTGCTCGCAAGATTGTGGTAGCAAAAACCAACCACAAGAATAGCGAGCAGTTCATACGCTGGTCGATGTACTCGATTAATCTAATAAATAGCGGACATGACGTATGGTGCGAGCGGCCAGGGGGCGTTTTTAACAAATAAACGAGCGTATGTTTTGCTCGCTCGTTCAGACTTAGAGGTGTGAACAGACTGCAATTTGCGAACGGATCATTTGAATAGCCACCCCTTGTTTTTGAACGAACGACCGCAAATAGCGAACGGCTCTGAATCAGGCCCAAAGAGTACCCATAGACGCACACGGTCTCCATGAAGCTGTAGGTCCCGCCAGACTGGCTCACCCCTTTCTTCCACTGTAGAAATCCCCAGAGACCTAAAGGCACCAGCCAGGCATAACTGTATATGGCAATACCAGCAACCGTTACTGTCAGAGCAGAAAATACATTCACCAAAGATATCATCCTCAACACAGCGGACAGCCACAGACAAGCGCTAATTGTAGAGGAACAAAAAGCTTTCACTGACCAATAGAACACAGGCCTAGTTTCACAATGCAGTGCAAACAAGGAGACTAGCCTAGATGAGTGAAGAGAACAGACGGGGAGAGACAGGAGAAGACTGTGGGACAGAGGGCCTGATTCAGAGCTGGACGCTATTTGCGCTCGCTTGTCCAGAAAAAGGGGCTGGCTATTTAAATTGACCGTTCGCTCTTTGCGGTCTGTTGACGCCTCTATGTCTGAACAAGCGAACAAAACATGCAGACTTTTTTTTGTAAAAAATGCCCCTGGCCGCTCGCATCATACGTCATCTCCGCTATTTATTAGATTAATCGAGTACATCGAAAGGAGAATGAACTGCTTGCTATTCTTGTGGTAGCATTTTCCTACCGCAATCATGCGAGCAGTTCTGGCTAAAAGACACCCAACTGACGTGGTTGATGACGCTGCTTTGTTAATTATGCACTCCCATTAAATGCCCGTTTTGACCGTTTGGCACGCCTGCGTTCGGATCTCCACACCCCGTTTTCAAGCACCTTCCCCTGTTACCACCCACAAACGCCTCACTCTGTCACTCAAATTAGTAGGCATTCGCTATATTGCGAGCACACGATTTCCGACCGCACTGACTGGTTGGCGCATTGATTAGAAGTCTCAAATTTGTGGTCCAAGGCTATTTAACCCTTGCAGCATGACAGCTACTTATTCAAAATTGTATAATTTGGTGCCTGTGCCCACTTTGCCAGCTTGTTTTATGCCCAAAACCTTGTAGGGCCAGTCAAGATACAATTGGGTCATATGTAAGTGACTTTTCTCTTTTGGTTGGAAGTGTCAAATTTGTGGTCCAAGGCTATTTTACCCTTTCAACAATACAGGTATTTATTCAAAATTTGAAAATGTGGTGCCTGTGCTCAGTTTGCCAGCCTTTTTCATGCCCAAAACCTTGTTGCGCCAGGCAAAATACAATTGGGTCTTTTATAAGTGACTGCTCTCTGTTGGTTGCAAATGTCAAATTTGTTGCCCAAGGCTATTTAATACTTGCAACACTACAGATACTTATTCAAATCAATACAATCTGTATCTGTGCCCACTTTGCCAGCCTATTTCATGCCCAAAACCCTGTTGGGCCAGGCAAAATACAAATGAATCATATGTAAGTGACATATTTCTGTTGCTTAGAAGTGTCATATTTGTGGCCCAAGTTTTTTTCACCCTTGCAACACTAGAGCTACTTATTCAAAATGATATAAATTGGTACCTATGCCCACTTTTCCAGCCTATTTCATGCACAAAACCTTGTTGGGCCAGGCAAAATAAAAGTGGGTCATATGTAAGTGACACACCACTGTTGTTTGGAATTGTCAAATTTGTGGCCCAAGGCTATTTAACCCTTGCAGTTCTACAGCTCCTTATTCAAAATGGTTTGGTGCCTTTTCCCACTTTGCCAGCCTATTTCATGGCCTAAACCTTGTTGGGCCAGGCAAAATACAAGTGCATCAAATGTGACACCCACTGTTGGTTGGAATTGTCAAATTGTGGCCCAAGGCTATTTGATACTTGCAACACTTTATTCAAATGGTATAATTTGGTGCCTGTACCCGCTTTGCCAGCCTATTTCATGCCCAAAATACTTGTTGGGCCACAAAAAATACAAGTGAATCAGTAGGTGACCATTGTCTGTTATTTGGTAGTGTCAAATTTGTCATTCAAGGCTATTTAACGCTTGCAACACTACAGCTGACTTATTCAAAATGGTATAATTTGGTGCCTCTGCCCACTTTGCCAGCCTATTTCATGCACAAAACCTTGTTAGGTCAGGCAAAATACAAGTGGGTGATGTCTATGTGACTCCAGTCCTTAGGTTGGAAGGGTCAAATTTGTGGTCCACGGCTATTTAACCCTTGCACCACTACAGCTACTTGTTCAAATGGTATAATTTGGTGCCTATGCCAACTTTGTCAGCCTATGATTTGTCTATATTACAATTGTTTATTATTAAATAAATAATGTAGTATTCAATGTGCATAAATAAACACCATGTGGACCTCACAAATTATAAATGCTTGTCTTTAAAATGTCATTTGTGACGTCAGCAACACCCCAATGGTATTGCCCTTACTTGATTTTAACTTGCAGTAAATCCCATCACTTTATTTTCACTGATTACACCAAAATTCTTCCTTGTTAGGTAAAATCCTTCCCACTTCAATGGAAGAAACGAAAAATGGAAAACAGTGCAATTCAGTTTATAATCGCAATTCTAGTCACATATCTGAACGTGCATATACAATTTTATATATTCTTACAGTAAATATAATCCCCACTCCGCTTGCCAGAAATAAGAGCAATTGCAAATTCTTGTATGGCCATAAGAAGTGATAGCAGTAAGTCTTTAATGGAATTTAAAGCTTGTAAATGTGCGTAGACTAAAGTGGAACCAACCCTTCACAGCTGCTGTTCCTGATCTGGATGGAATGTTGGGGATGTTCTAATACAAAGCGCTGCTAACCAGCCAGATAACGCTACAGTAAAAACCTAAACAAAAAATAGCCGTGTTCTCAGCTCTCCTGGGAAGACGTGGGTGGCTCTGAAAAGAGCCTTTGTGGTGTTACAGGGACATGGGTTCTGTGGTGGAAGTTACCAGCATCACATTACTTGCTCTTGGCTGACTTGTGACTCTCCGTTTTCTTGGGCAGCAGCACGGCCTGGATGTTGGGCAGGACTCCCCCCTGGGCGATGGTCACTCCACCCAGCAATTTATTCAGTTCCTCATCATTGCGCACGGCGAGCTGGAGGTGGCGGGGGATGATGCGGGTCTTCTTGTTGTCGCGGGCAGCGTTACCTGCAAGCTCTAGAATCTCAGCCGTCAAGTACTCTAGTACAGCGGCCAAATACACTGGGGCTCCGGCACCAACACGCTCCGCATAATTTCCCTTCCTCAGGAGGCGGTGAACGCGGCCAACAGGAAACTGGAGACCGGCCCGAGATGAACGAGTCTTGGCCTTAGCCCGGGTCTTGCCGCCTTGTTTACCTCTTCCAGACATGTTCTATGTAACGGAGAAACAGCTCCCTCAAAGACAGCGCCCTCCTCCTCATATATATATTGTCTGCGGGATCCCCTGTTTGCTCTGTGATTGGTCCAATGCAACAGTCACCAATGCAGCTCAAGTTCTTGTACTAGCCAATGAAAGCTGTGCTATGGATGACCACTAATGAATAAAGCTTAATTTGCATAGCCTGCCTATAAATAGAGCTGATCTTGGTTTGGTCAGAATGATTTTCTGCAGAGGGAGTCATTGTCTGTGTTGATAATGCCTGAACCAGCCAAGACTGCATCGGCCCCCAAGAAAGGCTCCAAGAAAGCGGTGACTAAGACCCAGAAGAAAGATGGGAAGAAGCGTAGGAAGACCAGGAAGGAGAGTTACGCCATTTACGTCTACAAGGTGCTGAAGCAGGTGCATCCTGATACTGGCATCTCCTCCAAGGCTATGGGCATCATGAACTCCTTTGTGAATGATATCTTTGAGCGCATTGCAGGGGAAGCTTCACGCCTAGCTCATTACAACAAGCGCTCCACCATCACTTCTCGGGAGATCCAGACCGCTGTACGCCTGCTGCTGCCGGGAGAGCTGGCCAAGCACGCCGTGTCCGAGGGCACCAAGGCCGTCACCAAGTACACCAGCGCCAAGTGATCTCCTCTTCCGTCCCACATGAACACAAAGGCTCTTTTAAGAGCCACCCACCTCCTCTCTAATCGAGCTGTAACTATTACCTTTCACGGAACTGAGTTACAGAAACCTAGGCTGTATTTCACTCCTGTCTTACGTAGTTTATGTCTGTTTTATTTGTTGGAGTTGTAACTTGTTCCCAATACAGATTCCACCGGTCATCGTGAGCTTTTTCACTACTTACTAGAGCCGGACATCTATTAGGTTCCTTTCTGTGTTGCCATTTTATTAAATCCAAGTCTAACCTTGCGGTAAGTGGATATTGTATCCAAAACGAGGACCTTGTATTAAATACGTCCTAAGATGTTCTGTACGTCATTAAAAAGATGGTCTTATCAATTTCAACTTCACGTGGAGTATTACACCTGTCAAACATGTCAGTACACTTATTAATTAGCAATCATTTATAAGTGATATGTTACCCGGAAAGGCCTCTAGGTTCTGGATGATGATGCTCTTAAATACATTACACACTAAAGTTTTAAAAATAAATAAATAAATGGCTTTACACTCTGGCGTTATAATTCCTCAATCGCGATGTCTGCAGCTGAATGCTTTGACAACCAGGATCCACACACTACTATCCGTAATGACCATCTGATTATTGTAGTAGAGATGGATGGGTTGCCATGAAAAGGACATGAGTATGTAGTGTGGGGTCCCCTTGTTTTTGTGTAAACATGTAAAATGAGCCTCTGATTTTTACCTGTAAAATACTCTTCCCACAGTTTGAGGTGTTGTGCACATGATTTAGTTCAAATTATTGAAATTTAAGTGTTTCTTTATTGCTCAATTTCAATATATTCTTTAACATTATTACACACAATAATCCAATTGACTGTGAGAAACCTAAGGAAAGTACCATCAGCATTCTTCACAGAAAGAGGGGTTTCTAAGAGGGTTTCACCTTAATCCTTTCTATCTGATGACGCTCACTACCTGTCATTAGTGGTTACTGGTTTGCTCATCAGTCTTGTGAAGCTGGCATTAACCCTTGCACAAAATTTTATTTCTTTGTGCGGCATGTTTATATTGTGTTAAGAAGATTATTATTTTTGCTTATTCCATTTATCTCATATCATACAGTGTATGCATTTGACTCCATTTATTTTATAGCATTGAGATAAATGTGTGTGGGGAAATAGAGGAACGCAACTGTCAATAAAACCCCATATAATTTTATTGATAGCCTGGTGTCATAAATATAAAATATATTACATGCGGCCCTCGACAGTTTACTAAAGTGTGATTACCTTCCATCCCCCAATAATAATTGTCAACCCATGCTCAATGCCCTCCAGTGATGGCAGCACATGCACATGGGGTCCCATTGGGAAGCCAGAGTCCCCTAAATATACCACCTATCAGTATTTAATTAGTAATAACCAATTACTATCTGCACCAATATGGAATATTATTTTTTTAAATCCCCCCCTTATTACTAATATATCTCAATAATAACTACGTAATTGCATGTTCATAAATCGTGAGAGTAGAAAAAGAACAAGCAAAATATAAATACAATAACTGAATGTGCAGAAGGAAAATACAAATCTGGAATGAATATAGAACAATAAAAGTGTCTGTTTTATATACTGTGCCTTTAGTATAGCTTGTGTTTTATTTCAACTGAGTACAGTACATTGTGAGCCCCTATATACTATACAGATGTAGCCCTGTATTTCTTCATGTAGTTTCTCTGAGGTTTAGGTTGTGGTCTAAGGTAAAGATTGTATCCACTAATGTTTCATAGAATAGAAACAATTGTAAAATAATATTTACTGTTTCTCTTTAGTATCATATTTTGTTTCCAATGCATGCAGACCTACTGAGTATACTCAGATCTCATATTACTCACAATATGACAAATGATGCCTTCCATATAAATGTATTCTTAATGATTTTTCAATCAAATGGTTGTTTTATTGTGAATTTTGCACCATTTGCTGATATATTGATCTATGCTGTTTTTACTGCTGTGATTATATACTTGAAGTAGTGAGCGTAACTTGAAGGAATCATTTTGTTTAAACACAAAACTTTCCCGCCCATGGCAGCTATTCAGCGATGTGATTACTGTCCGTCTTTAGACCCCCGACACGAGTCCTATAGTGTAGTGATGCAATATCACCGTCCGTATGTAGGGGGTCGCTCATTGATTCTTCTCGCTGGTAAACAAGGACATAATTTCCGATTAAATTACATCGACTGAACTTTGAACTAAACAATTTATTGCAACTCGTGTATTCCCGCACTGGCATGTTATATTATATACTTTACATACCTAATAACGGAGGAAACGAAAAATCTTGAAAGTTAGAACGACTTTGCCTCAGCCAATCAGAATGATGGGCGTCTTTAATTCATCGAATCACAACGCAGCACTGTGGATAAATAGAGTTGTTTTCGACTATTCTTTATTTATTCTTCTTCCTACATTACTAGTGTATAGTACGATGGCCAGGACCAAGCAGACCGCCCGCAAATCTACTGGAGGAAAAGCTCCCCGCAAGCAGCTGGCAACCAAGGCAGCTCGGAAGAGCGCCCCAGCTACCGGCGGCGTGAAGAAGCCTCACCGCTACCGACCCGGAACTGTTGCGCTCCGAGAGATCCGACGCTACCAGAAATCTACCGAACTGCTGATCCGCAAGTTGCCCTTCCAGCGCCTGGTGAGAGAGATCGCCTAGGATTTAAGACCGACCTGCGTTTCCAGAGCTCTGCCGTTATGGCCCTGCAAGAGGCCAGCGAGGCTTATCTGGTCGGGCTCTTCGAGGACACCAACCTGTGTGCCATTCACGCCAAGAGGGTGACCATCATGCCCAAAGACATCCAGCTGGCCCGCAGGATCCGAGGCGAGAGGGCATAGACTATACTCGGCACTACTGCATACACGCAGCACAAAGGCTCTTTTCAGAGCCACCAAATCTTTCTAAACGAGCTGAAGCATCAACTATATATTTCTAGAATTGGAAGAATGCTGATAAAGCCTCAACTCCGCTTCCTCCCTAGGTGGAGTCCACATGAATACCGGTAGTATCCTTAATTAGCCTCACATCGCGTATTCTGTAGTGCCCCGCACCTTCCCGCTGCATTGGTCAAAGGTAGAAGTCTCCTATTTACATGTAGCCGTTTCAATTGAAGTTGCATCCTTTTAAGTGTAGATTAGAACGTGGTTTCCCTGTACATTTCACCAAGCTGCACTCCTATCCTTTACAGAACCAACCCCCACGTTCTAGACCCAGAGCTATGGAAGAACTCCCCCTTTGTGATTGCGGCATAAGGGCACTGCACTATGCCGCAAGTGCAGTGCCCTTAGCAGGAGAGATGGAAGCGCACAATGGCTCTTCCATCTCTCCCGCTAAATCGGCCATGAATCCGCTCTTTAGGGACAGGGTGGGTGGCTCTGGAAAGAGCCTTTGTGGTATGGTGGAAACAAAGATCTAGCAGTAACATCACTATAGTCGTCTTAGGCAGTAGTATGGCCTCCCTGCGCGATGTTCAGCCCACCGAGCAATTTGTTTAGCCGGAAGAAGCTGTGAATGATGAAGGGGGGGAGGGGGATTATTATGTCGTACAAAAAAAAAAAAAACACGAATTACTCAGCCATACCATGAGTTTTACTAGATTAAAGCTATTAAATTATTAACAACCCGCCCCCACACCCCAAGATTGAGACATTGAATGGTGATGTGTAAGCCCAGGAGGCTTTACATGGTTAACCACTAAATACAGTACAAGCGAATCACAAAGCAGCCCCTAGAGAACACGCCGTGCGTTTACAGCTCTGCCGAGAGAGGGTGGGTGGCTCTGAAAAGAGCCTTTGGTGTGATAAGGAAGAGGCTGCGGTTGTTTGTCCATTACTTCTTTGCCGCTGCTTTCTTGGGCTTAGCCAACTTCTTGGCCGGACTCTTGGCAGTTTTGGGCTTAGCTGCCTTCTTGGCCGGACTCTTGGCAGCTTTGGGCTTCGCTGCCTTCTTGGCCGGACTCTTGGCCGCCTTTTTAGGCTTCTCGGCTTTAGGCTTCTTTGGGCTTTTGGCAGCAGCCGCCTTTGATTGTCTCTTTACTTTCTTCGGGCTCTTAGCAGCACTCGGAGCTTTCTTGGGCTTCTTCGGGGATTTGGCAACTTTCTTTGCCGCAGGCTTCTTGGGCTTCAGAGACTTCTGAGTAGCCTTCTTGCTTTCCACTGGCTTCTTACTGAGCTTGAAGGAGCCTGAAGCGCCGGTGCCTTTCACCTGAGTGAGTGTTCCTTTGGTCACCAGGCCTTTCACCCCCAGTTTAATGCGGCTGTTTTTCTTCTCCACATCGTAGCCTCCCGCAGCCAGAGCCTTCTTTAAGGCGGCAAGCGAAACCCCACTGCGCTCTTTAGAGGCGGCCACGACTTTCACGATCAGCTCGGAGACGCTGGGGCCAGAAGACTTGGGACTTTTCTTGGCTCCTCCCGCAGCTTTCTTCGTTTGTCTTTTCTTTTTGGCTGCGCCCTCTGATGGAGCAGGGACGGCGGCGGCTGGTGCAGTTTCTGCCATGTTCATGTACAATTCAGCGTAACACGTTGAAATAATAATGTAGTACACATATCTGCCGAAGTCTTTTATATACAGTGCCGGCTATGCCGTGATTGGCTGCTCACCGTGGTGCCTTCTGTGTTCCCATTGGCGGAATATGTAGCCGTGTAAATTATTTCCTTATATGAATGAAAGGGACAACCAGCTCTCAGCGTGTGTTTCCCTAGCGCAGAAAAAGAGTATTTTATACGGCATTAGAAGGGCAGCGAGCTGGCTCTTTGCTCCACACTCCTACTCTAAGGCCTCATCTTACCCTTTATGGCAATTGTTCGCTTAGGCGCGACGAGGTAAGACAGATATAGCCACTGGCAGCTCATCCACACCAGTCTGCATGTGCCCTGCATGTTATAAATGTCTCCTTTCATGCGAGGCTAATATGTAGTATCGGATCATTTTGTCTCCTCCTGGTACTGGAGATAGTTAAGGGGCTCTGCGGCACAATCTGTATAGAGCCGGGTGGATATTGAGACACATAAAGGCAACGTGTGGGCTTTTGTACACTCAGATGGATAACACAGACAGGCTGCCTCACAAGGTATTTGTACTCTTGTCTAGAAACTCTAGTTACTATGACATGGTAAGGCTACATAACAGACTAAGCTACATATTAATCCTGCCTGGGATTCTGCCGGCAGCGTAGAATGTGTGTGACACTTCTAAATATTCTTCTATTCATCCAAATCTCTTCTGTATATTTATCAAGATAAATGTTTCAGTAATATGGCTATGGTAAGCTAGCCCTATTACTTTGAAACTATTACAGAACAAACCTCAGTCACCTGCTAAGAAGTGTTAGGTTACCTTGGGTTAGAAGCAAAGATCATGCTGGAATGCCAATAACAGTGGAAAAGGAACTCAGCAGTAAATGTTAGGAGGAGCCCACCACAGGACCGCGGTGCCAGACAATTGTAACATAAAGCTGTTATTGTCAGCCTGGCAGTTGCTTACTAGAAGTAAGGGTAGCCTACCCACATACACCCCCTCAATTCTACACAATGAAAGTCCCCAGGCAGCCTGTAATGTGCGCCTTGTCCAATTTGTAATACAGAACCTATTTCAGTTAAGAGAGTAAACAGATGGATGTGTAGAAAGTGTCTGTGTTTTGAGGGCAGAGAGAAATAAAAAAAAGGGGGGTACCAATACAGGGAGATGAGAGGAATAGAGGGTAGAATAAGAGAAACTGAAGGAATTGTGGAAAGAATAGATGGAGAAAAGGGATGACAAAAGTGGGAGACTATTTAAAAAAGTACAAGAGAAATGAGGAAAAGGGAGAAACGGGAAAGAATGGGGGACAAGAAGTAATAGGGGGACAGTAATGTTAAATATCACCTATAATATGGACACATATCTCATTAGACACATACACAGTCTCAGTTCAGTCTGTATAGCGGATGAGTTCTTGTATAAATTTAAATTCTAATAATTGCACTGGGAGAAGTCGTCCCAAAACTGATATTGTCCCTGTATTAGTTGTGTCACAAGGAGCAGGATGTGACGCACAGGAGGACTCCTCCCTCATAGCGTAGAAGTTTCCTACTAGGTCCGCTTACACTGTATAAGAGGAGGACTTTCTACATCGTAACTATATTACTCTTCTTGTTTCCAGTGGAATCAGTGGAAAAGTAGAAGCAGCATGTCTGGCAGAGGCAAAGGTGGAAAGGGGCTCGGAAAAGGAGGCGCTAAGCGGCACAGGAAGGTGCTTCGGGATAACATCCAGGGAATCACTAAGCCCGCCATCCGTCGTCTGGCCCGGAGAGGGGGTGTGAAGCGCATCTCCGGTCTCATTTATGAAGAGACGCGTGGGGTGTTGAAGGTCTTTTTGGAGAACGTTATCCGAGACGCCGTCACCTACACCGAGCACGCCAAGAGGAAAACAGTCACCGCCATGGATGTGGTGTACGCTCTGAAACGCCAGGGCCGCACTCTCTATGGATTCGGGGGCTGAACACTGATGCACGCCTAATACTATCACTCACACAAAGGCCCTTTTCAGGGCCGCCCATCTTTTCTGTGAGCGCTATTCTGACGCACTAGTACCATTATGTATTTTGTCCTGGCAAACGGCAGACTCTTTACAAGGTGCTAATATTTCACTTTTTCCCTCGTATTGAGCTGCGTGTTTGCTGATTAGATTTACAGCGTTACAGGTTATTATTTCATAGCGATGCACATACCCATTATAAACTTGTTCTAGGTGTGTACATTCAAACACCGTTTTAGTGGTATCCCCATGTTAGAGAATGTAGTGAGTCCATAGTATACGATGGCACAAATCAGTGTGTTTGGCTGACTAGTTGTAAGATGATGGATACAATGTACACTTTTTAGAAGGGAAAAACTGAGAACATTCTAATTTGTGTTGTCTGTAGGTAATCCCTATTCTCTTAAAAGCCATAACCCTTTTCTGCCTGGGAAGGATGAAATTGAAAAGAATAGCCCATTGCATAAAATCACATCACCATTAAGATTCATATTAAGACTCCCTGCACTTTCAAATCATTTTGTCAATCAAAATTGAGCATTACACTGGTTAAATCAATAGATTATTGTCTTCTGTGGCTGTTGATTTGGAAAATATAAATGACATTGGTAAAGACATGATTGCAGGCTGCTGTAACTGAATGATCACGTAACATTGTAGCAATCCACACAGTTTTATACAGTTATATTGTAACAAATGTATCAAACCGCTAAACCACACTGGAATTACCACACACTGCTCAAAGGAATAGAGCTAGTCAGTCCGTGTTTTGAAGGCAGATTTATAAATGAGTCCGTCAGTTCCTGTACCAGATCGTTTCAAGCCGTCTAGAGACAATCAGAAACCAAACTCACGGTGCTTCTGGTTTGGCAGAACACTGTAGGCTTTCTTATCCACACAGACGCGATCCTGGAGCAGTGACTGCTGTTGGAGAAATAAATGAGACCGGGTGGGTGATGGGGCGCCCTGAGCTAGCTGCCGGTTATAACTCCTTACACTGTTTCTATGTTGGGAATTTGGGACACATCATGCTCCGATAGGTCTTGCACTCCTCGTAATCTGCAGTAGACTGCTACAGTACTGTATCCCCCCAGCTGGTGCCAACTGATTTAATGCGGGTCATTTAATTTAATGGGGATCCTTTTGTATCAGATTCAACACTTCTTAATACCTAGAGTAAGTGCAATTAGCTTTCTTCCCAAAAAGAGGGGTTTCTAAGTGGGATGTGCCTTTATCTCTTCTGCCTGACACCCAGTTTCTTATCACAGACACAATCAGATGTTAACAGTAGATAGAGGCTTGCACTCACGCTGAGGTGTGTTTCTCAGAGGGTGTCTCAGCTTTGGAAAGTTATCGAAAAAATATATATATACACACACTGTATGCTAGGAAGTGGGATAACTGCATTTTTAATGTGGTAGCAGATATCATGGCTACACATCCTCACAGTAAAATCTGAAGCAATAGCAGCACCGTGTGATCGAATAATATTTAATCGCTTGTAGTGGTGGGATAACTGGCTGCTATTTCTCCCGCTCTCACTAATAAGGATTATGCCGGCAGCATTACGTTAATCGCTTGTAGCAAGAGTAGATAACATGTGGCACATTAGCTGCTGGTGAACTACACAGAAGTCTCCTATCCAGCATGCACTGATGGCTAAGGGAACAATTAGACTGACAACATTTACATGTAGCCGAGAAGAACTCCCCCTTTATGTGTTTGCGGTTGAAGGGCACTGCGCTATTATAAGACCTATAATTATGTAAAGCGCACAATGGCTATCATCTCTCCCGCTAAATCGGCCATGAATTCGCACTTTAGGGACAGGATGGGTGGCTTGTGTTATGGTGGAAATAAGATCTAGCAGTAACATCACTAGCTCTTAGCTGGCTTGTGGCTCCTTAGGTAGCCGCAGTAGTACGGCCTCCCTGAGCGATGTTCACTCCACTGAGCAACTGGTTTAACCGAGGGAGGCTGTGAATTATGAAACCGGGGGATCATTCTGTCGTTAAAAAATAATAAAGCTATTAAATAACCGAGTATTAACAACACGCCCCCACACCCCAAGATTGAGACATTGAATGGTGATGTTTGAGCCCAGGAGGCTTTACATGGTTACCCACTAAATACAGTACAAGCGAATCACAAAGAAGCCCCTAGAGAACACGCCGTGCGTTTAGAGCTCTGCCGAGAAAGGGTGGGTGGCTCTGAAAAGAGCCTTTGGTGTGATGCGGAAGAGGCTGCGGTTGTTTGTCCATTACTTCTTAGCCGCTGCTTTCTTGGGCTTAGCCGCCTTCTTGGCCGGACTCTTGGCAGTTTTGGGCTTAGCCGCCTTCTTGGCCGGACTCTTGGCAGTTTTGGGCTTCGCTGCCTTCTTGGCCGGACTCTTGGCCGCCTTTTTAGGCTTCACGGCTTTAGGCTTCTTTGGGCTTTTGGCAGCAGCCGCCTTTGATGGTTTATTTACTTTCTTCTGGCTCTTAGCAGCACTCGGAGCTTTCTTGGGCTTCTTCGGGGATTTGGCCACTTTCTTTGCCGCAGGCTTCTTGGGCTTCAGAGACTTCTGAGCAGCCTTCTTGCTTTCCACCGGCTTCTTACGGAGCCTGAAGCGCCGGTGCCTTTCACCTGAGTGAGGGTTCCTTTGGTCACCAGACTCTTCACACCCAGCTTGACGCGGCTGTTATTCTTCTCCACATCGTAGCCTCCCGCAGCCAGAGCCTTCTTTAAGGCGGCAAGCGAAACCCCACTGCGCTCTTTAGGATGAGTCTAAGGATGCGTTTTTGTATACATTAAAATTAATAATTGTATTAGAGGGGTCGTCCCGAAACTGATATTGTCCCTATATTAAATGTGTCACAAGGTGCAGGATGTGACGCACAGGAGGACTCCTCCCTCATAGCCCATAAGTTTCCTACTAGGTCCGCCCGCACTGTATAAGAGGAGGACTTTGCCGCAGTGTTCGTATGGTTTTTTTTTGTTTCGACTGAGTGAAAGCGGTGATCAGGAAGCAGTATGTCTGGTAGAGGAAAAGGCGGAAAGGGGCTCGGAAAAGGAGGTGCTAAGCGGCACAGGAAGGTGCTTCGGGATAATATCCAAGGAATTACTAAGCCCGCCATCCGTCGTCTAGCCCGGAGAGGAGGCGTGAAGCGCATCTCCGGTCTCATTTATGAAGAGACCCGAGGGGTGTTGAAGGTCTTCCTGGAGAACGTTATACGGGACGCCGTCACCTACACCGAGCACGCTAAGCGGAAAACTGTCACCGCTATGGATGTGGTGTATGCTCTGAAACGCCAGGGCCGCACACTCTATGGATTCGGAGGCTGAATACTAATGCACATCTAAAATTACTTCTCCCACAAAGGCTCTTTTAAGGGCCGCCCATCTCTTCTGTGAGAGCGCTATTGTAACGCACTGGTAATGTTTGTAATAGCTCCTGTGTACATAGTGAAGTATGTCTATTTAATTCGTCCAATCACATTATTTAGTAGTTACTGATGACAGTATTTTGATACAATTTAACAATTAGGCGCTTCAGTTGGCTACTAGCTGTCAGTGCTGCTTCATAAACTTGTGCTGATTCACATTCTAAAAGGTGATAGTAACAAGTTAACAACGAAGGTTTGGACTCTGCCACGTCCTGCTGACATGAGGAAAGAAATATGGGGAGGTACTGTATGTTCTACATAAAAAAAAATGGTTGCATAACCCTTTCTTTCATTTTGCAGCAGCAGGTTCTTTCCGTGTATGAAGGGAAACCATCTCACAGGTTTGGTAGGTTATCAACATTGTAACCTTTATATAGAATTTAAAGTTTGTGCATTGTTGAATAGGGATCTGGATTCAATGGACAAAACTGGCTGTTATATGTCCTGCTCACACTGATAAGAATTACACAGGCCGGCTAATATGGTTATAGCAAATTAATATTCAACCGTTACTACGATGGATGGAAAGAAATCACCGCCATATTCCAGCGCAGGACGCAGGTAATTTCCTCCCTCTCAATCTGGAAGAGTCAGCTTTGATATTATAGACGGGGTTTTTGAAATTTTCAAACGGTTACTTAAAACCAGTCAGTGTAGGGGGAATGAATACATCTTCCAATCAGCGTACAACATAATGTAGAGGTAGAATTGCTATAAGACATTCCCTGATCCCATTGTTTTGCCTGAATTTTCTTCTTTAAAATATGGACACGACCATTGCCGACAGGGCGTAAATCCATCGGCAGGAAAGCTCCCCGCAAGCAGCTGGCAACTAAAGCTGCTCCTTAAGTAGCCGCATAGCTAGCAGCGCCGCGGTATTCTGTAGTACCCGCATCTTCCTGCCAGCCTGTCGCTGCCTTGGACAACCAATCAGCTCCTGTCATTTTAGACAGTTTGAAAAATTAGTTAAGAGCTGATTGGTTGGTACTTTTTCTCTCTCCAAACTTTGATAAATCTCCCCCTAAAGCTCTTCAGAGCCTGCTAGAGTGTTATGGTATCAACTCCACCCCCTCTTGATCTATGCGGTTTATATGTGAGCTCAGTGCACTAAATTATAAATTTTAAATCGGGCTCATATACTCGCATTGGAAATCAGCTCTTCAGGGACGGGTTGGGTGGCTCTGAAAAGAGCCTTTGTGTTATGGTGGGAACAAATATCTAGCAGTAACTTTACTTGCTCTTAGCGGACTTGTGGCTCTCGGTCTTCTTGGGCAGCAGTACAGCCTGGATGTTGGGCAGGACGCCTCCCTGGGCGATAGTCACCCCACCGAGCAACTTGTTTAGTTCTTCGTCATTGCGCACAGCCAACTGTAGGTGGCGGGGGATGATGCGAGTCTTCTTGTTATCTCGGGCGGCGTTTCCGGCAAGTTCTAGAATCTCAGCCGTCAGATACTCGAGCACTGCGGCCAGATACACTGGGGCTCCGGCTCCCACACGCTCAGCATAGTTTCCCTTCCTCAGTAGACGGTGGACGCGACCTACCGGAAATTGGAGTCCGGCCCGAGATGAACGAGTCTTAGCCTTTGCCCTGGTCTTACCGCCTTGTTTCCCTCTTCCAGACATGCTCGAGCCACACAGATACAAAATTATACACGCTATAAAGATGATGTAATGGGTCTATAACGTCGCCCTCCTCCTTACCTATATATACTAATATGGTATCCTGTACTTGCTCTGTGATTGGTTAGCTTACACGGCAACCAATGCAGCACAAGTTCATGCACTGACCAATCAACAAATGTAGGGTGGGGTTATGATGCCGTTCAACATCACATGATACGTCTACCCAATAGTGCAGTCTGCAGGGGTGAAGCCTCATTTGCATGGGTTGTCAATAAATAGAGCAGTTTCTGGGCGTTGATGGTCACATTTGTATTTTCTTGCTTTGTAAAGCTGTAGAGAGAGAGTTCATTGATAATGCCTGATCCAGCCAAATCTGCTCCGGCGGCCAAGAAAGGCTCAAAGAAAGCGGTGACTAAGACCCAGAAGAAAGATGGGAAGAAGCGTAGGAAGACCAGGAAGGAGAGTTACGCCATTTACGTCTACAAGGTGCTGAAGCAGGTGCATCCTGATACTGGCATCTCCTCTAAGGCTATGGGCATCATGAACTCTTTTGTGAATGATATTTTTGAACGCATTGCAGGGGAAGCTTCCCGCCTGGCTCATTACAACAAGCGCTCCACCATCACTTCCCGGGAGATCCAAACCGCTGTACGTCTGCTGTTGCCGGGAGAGTTGGCCAAGCACGCCGTGTCTGAGGGCACCAAGGCCGTCACCAAATACACCAGCGCCAAGTGATCTGCTTTCCTTCTCCCTCCCACATCAACACAAAGGCTCTTTTAAGAGCCGCCCACCTCCTCTCTAATCGGGCTGTAGCTATTGCTGTGACCCCTGTACTGGGCTGATAGGAACGTGCTGTTTTCGATTCTTCTATGTTTTAACTTATATTTGATCAAAAAAATTGATATGGCGATTCCACTCATGTACATTCTGTATCCTTTATGTAGGTGTTGGCGCTCAGCTAGAACAGTTATTGAATTTTTGCTTTTTAATCTGTCGGAAATTGAACATTGGCAGCAGCAGCAGCGACCTCATGTGGTCACTGGAGGAATAGTGGTTAAGTTTAAACTTCGGTTATAGTCTCATCTGCACTATCTGTCCCCAGTATTATACTAGTACAGCTTTAATGTCAGCTGAGTTCAATAAAGCTTTAGATTATCCCCTTCATTTGCCAATAATTGGAGGTGGGAGACTCATTTAATTAAAACCACAAACTATTGTTAGTTCATTTTATTTAAATACATATAAAGATTTATACAATCTACCTTTAATGTCTATACCTCACAGTGTGCTGATGGTTATCCTTATAAAGTGCACAATGCTTCCAAAGTTTCTGAGCATAGTGGGACGCCCGCTGCTACCCTCATATCTGTCCAGCGTAAACATCAGTAATATTGATGCAGATCGGGCAGCCATGCATCATACTGTAGTTGGCAAGTCTGACCAGCAGCAAACACTGCAGCTCTCATGCTGCGTAGGAGATCACAATGGATAATTTATGCACACCGCTGAAACAGGTAGACACCTGTGTTTACTTAACAACCCCCAGTTACCTCCCCCAAACCCTGGCTACCTGGCACTCACTTTGCAAATGTAATTATCGCTAAAAGATCGCTGCGTGTGCATCTTGCATACACGTACAACGGCAAACAATCGCTCAATCTGCGTAAATATCGGCATTGCCTACTTCTCTGAATCAGGCCCACTGTGCAAGGTAAAGTGGATTTAAGCAAGTTCATCTGTGCTGTCTGAATCATCTAAAGAGGCTTACATGTAATACATTCCTGATTTAAAGTGCTAAAGCATATACTGGAAATTGGTTTAAAATCCTGACAGGAAGTACCCAAGCATCATAAACCTTACCTGACATAAAGAATACCACAAAGTCTTTTGACTCATCCGGTTCCTCAGCTTCCTCAAAAATAAGCCCAAAAAACAAACACCAAATTTAAGGGGAAAAAAAAAAAAAAAAGCAAGTTAGAAAAAACACCCCAATTCTACTTGTTATCAGCGGAATTGGCAACAATGGGCCTGGCCAGCAAGGAACATTTTGAGAACAAGACCTGAACTGGGACCCCAGCCCATAATGGCAAGACTGAGTTGTGGTCCCGAGTGCTGGGAGTCTGCAGAGAACCTCCAGGCAGGTAATGAGACCTGGGATAGGAATTTATGTATTGATTACAAGTTTTTTTTTAACATGTCAACATTCTGACCGAACATGATGACTACATACCCTTTTGGAACAGGATGACTAGGAGTTACAGATCTTGGATTTGTTCAGAGACTGTACCCTAACATAGTCCTCTGACTTTGCTGCTGTGTGTACTAACCAGATGTGGGATTAGATTATCATTGAGATCTGCATATCTGGCAGAAGAGTAAACAGAGTGTTAAGGAGATCAGGGCAGTGCTCCAGCATTCTTGAGATAGGATATTTGCACTGTAGTTCAGTGGGGTAGGCAGCTTTTGATGTGAGGGGCAGCAAAGAGGCAAAAACAAAAGCCCCCCGGGCATTTAAATATGAAAATATCAAAATGTGAATACATTATTTCCAGCCAAACTGCACCACTAATTACACCTAGCAATACAATAAAACTAGGGATGTGCAGGCTCGGATAGCTTCGAGTTTGCACGTGGAGTTCGGATTTTTCCCTCCAAAAAAACGGAACTCAGAAAGAGGCAAAACGTCATCTTGCATGGACGAACATCATCATTCCTGGAAAAAGTCCATGCAAGATGACGTTTTGCCTCTTTCTGAGTTCCGTTTTTTTGGAGGGAAAAATCCGAACTCCACGTGCAAACTCGAACCTATCCGAGCCTGCACATCCCTAAATCAAACACACATATACTACAGCAATCTTAAACATTACAGCAATACCCCAACCTCTCACTGAAATCTTTTATAGCAACCCACATATTATACCAATACCCCCATAGGCGCACATGGCTTATTTCATTAGTCTTTTCACTGCTTATGGTAGTGTGTAGCACTACTTTGATGCTACATATTATACTAATGCCTCCACAAATTCCTTCTCTGGTGTACATCCATTCATCTGTATGTGAAAGGACTGAGATCCCACTTTCAGCATTGTCTTTAGAGGCCACCATCAGGGAGGTGTAGGTTATCCGTCTCAATATGGCCTTCTATGTGACTGATTCTGCATCTATGTACACAAACACCATCAGCGACATGCCCGTAGTACTCCCATAGGACATAACATCTCTATGCGTCTGACTAGCTTTCCTTGGTGCACCTTAGTAAATCTTCAAGTTTATTCGAGTAAAAAGACTGATTGAGTCGGGAGCCAAGCAAAAAGAGAAAACGGGTCAACCATGGACAAACCATGCTGCAATGTAAGGGGTACAAATACATGTTATTTACATGCAGTGGTTATACTGGCTGCTTATGCAACACAGATGGCAGACATCTTTATTTCACACTGCAATTTATTTTTGTGTTAGGGCACACCCCTCCTTAATTTAAATTTCTGCACCTTTTAAATTTGCCGCCACCAACCACCACCACCACCCTTCCCTACAGCACAGAATGGTTCTACCAAAGTGAAAAGTTACTTCCTCCTTTAGCTTGGCTCCTAACTCAGGATCAGCACCTAAGTGCCCAGGCTTCCAGCTCCTACTTCTGCACCACATGATATTCCCAGTGTCCCACTATCCGCAGATTGTAGTGTGATATTACTGACTGAATTCGCATCACAGGGATTTACTACAAATCCCTTGCAGGGACAGAGCTTGTGAGAAAGCTCTGTCCCTGCGAATCCCCTTTGGAGCCTTATCCCGGTATTTTCGCAAAAAATACAGATTAAGTGCTCCCGCATGCGTCGACCGGTCGCCGCTGCTCCCCCCTGGCACTAAGCTTGACCCCCCTCTCCCTTAATTACACTTACCTGCATGCTCCATACCTCCAGTCAGGTGATCTCCCATACTGCACTGGGACCCAATCACCTGATGACCGGGCAGCAGTGCACTATGGGAGACCAGCTGACTGGAGGTGGAATCATCACCGAAGGCTCGATCACCGGTCCCTGGAGTCAGGTAAGTAATTTTTATTTTTTTTTAACTATTTTTTTTTCTTTTTTTTACAGTAATCAGCTTGCGGTCTGTTTAGACCACACAGCTGATTACAAGGACCGACTCCCGTCTCTTCTCTCCCATTAGAGCAGGCCAGGAGTCCGGTAACCCGGGGAGACCCTGGATAACACCACCTCCAGGTGGCGTTATTATCACAGGGCTTTCCCCGATATTTTTTCACATTTTATTTTTAATAACTTTGGTCGATCACATTTCCCATTACAGTTATGGGAAATGCGATCTACAAATTCTACTCCAATTGCCCTGTAATAACAATAGGTGATGGTAAAATAATGTGAAAAGGGTGTGAAAACACCTTTTTTCACTTTTAGTCAAAATAATGTTAATAAATAGAGCCTTATGAGAGAATGATTTATCGTAAATACAAATATCTCATTTTATATCTCTCACATATATCATCTCTTTTATATTTTAGCTGTTTTAGGATAAGTAGTCAGTAAAAGAGCAGCTCAGCCATAGCGGTGTAAGCAATAAAGGCTCCATGTTATTGCAGCTGTCTAAAAAGAATTCTTCTTACAAGAGAAAAAAACGCCCTTTATTATGCAATCATTGCCTTTACCTCATTAAATAATCTCAACCAATAAAAATAGAGAGGAATTTGATAAGCAGAGAATAACAACTTCCACTGGACATAAGAATATTGTCTGGGTGATGCAGTATCCAAAGTGCCGTACATCTGGCTCACTGTATCTGTCCTTCTCAATATAGTCCTTGTACACACAGAGACAGGGTCACTGCTTATGTGTAGTTATATGTAATATTGGTGTTGCAGCGGTAATGAGAGAGCCTCCCGTAGTGTTGGCTTCCACTCTCCTGAAGAAATACTCCTGTACAAAAGAGAAAAGAGTCACATTAGTTACCTTCATTATGCCTCACAGATATTAGAACGGGATCGGTATGATTCACCCAACAGCGGCTGCCCGACATGGGTGAAAATCCTGATCGTCCCAAAGGTAAGTATTCACTAACCTAAATCCCTCCCCCCAGTGCCTAACCCTAATCCCCCCCTCTAAGTGCCTAAACCTAACCCCCCCCCCCCTTCCCCACCACCTAAACCCATGTCCCTCGGAGGGGGTGCCTAACCCTGTCCCCCCGGGAGCCCTAAACCTAAACCCGGGCTCCCCGCACTCGGCATCACTTCGATCGGGATGCCAGTCTCCCGGCGTCGGTAAAATGACGGATGTCGCCTGTCATTTAACCCTCGCCGGGATAAAGCAGTCGGGAAGCCGGCTGTTGGGATTAGGTCCGCCGGCTTCCCGACTGCATACCATTAGAACAAGGTGTGGAGCTGCGCTAATAAAAAAATATATTAAATAAGATTATAGAACACTGGTAGGGCAGTAAGTGTCATGGCCACATTCATAATAATGCTGATTATATATATATATATATATATATATATATACACACATACATACACACACACACACACACACACACACACAGTACTCGTAGGCAGGTGTGGAAAAAAATGCTGCAAAGTAAGAATGCTTTAAAAAAATAGAAGTGTTAATAGTTTATCTATCAATTTACAAAATGCAAAGTGAATGAACAGAAGAGAAATTTAAATCAAATCAATATTTGGTGTGACCACCCTTTGCCTTCAACACAGCATTAATTCTTCTAGGTACACTTGCACACAGTTTTTGAAGGAAATCGGCAGGGAGGTTGTTCCAAACACCTTGGAGAACTAACCACATATCTTCTGTGGATGTAAGCTTCCTCAAATCCTTTTGCCTCTTCGTGTAATCCCCGACTCGATGAAGTTGAGTTCAGGGCTCTGTGGGGGCCATATCATCACTTCCAGGACTCCTTGTTTTTCTTTACGCTGAAGATAGTACTTTATGACATTGGCTTTATGTTTGGGGTCATTGTCCTGCTGCAGAATAAATTTGGAGCCAATCAGACACCTTCCTGATGGTATTTAATGATGGATAAGCACCTGCCTGTATTTCTCAGTACTGAGGATACAATTAATCCTGAACAAATCCCCAATTCCTTTTGCTGAAATGTATCCCCAAATTTGATAGGAACCTCCAACCATGCTTCACTGTTGCCTGTAGACACTCATTATTGTACCGCTCTCCAGCCCTTCAGCTCAGAACTGGCAGAAACCAGTGGGACCCAGGTACACCCATCTACTGTTTGGAGAAGTCTGGCCAGAAGGTGTCTTCGTGGAAGAATTGCGGCCAAGAACCATACCTTCGACGTGGGAACAAAGCCAAGCGATTCAGCTATGCAGAAATTTAAAAAAAATATTTGGCTGTAATAGAAGACAGTTTCTTCACCGTACAATAATGAGTGTCTGGAGGCAGTGCAGTGAAGCATGGTGGAGGTTCCTTGCAAGTTTGGGGCTGCATTTCAGCTAATGGAGTAGGGGATTTGGTGAGGATTAATTGTGTCCTCAGTGCTGAGATATTCAGTATAAAGAAGAACAAGGAGTCCTGGAAGTGATGATATGGCCCTGATATAATCATCATAGAATCGGTCTGGGATTACATGAACAGACGAAACTTCTGTGGCTGTAGGCTTGCTCAGATCCTTCTGTGGTTAGTTCTCCAAGATGTTTGGAACAACAGCCCTGCCGAGTCCCTTCAAAAACTGTGTGCATTTTTTCCACACCTGCCTAAAACTTAAGCTCAATACTGTGTGTGTATATATATATATATTTCAAACAAAGGTTTTTGGACCATGTATGTCACGCCAAAATAGCTGTCAGGCTGAAGGCTGCGTGTTCCCGCTGAGGATGACAGACCTGCAGTTTGCTTGACCACCCTGGCTTACTTGTGCTAAGTACTCATTATACTGTCATACCTCCTCATGATTTATGGGTTAACACAATCTATGTAGGCATTTTTTTTCCATGCTGCTAAGTGTTCTATAAAAACCTCTTTTTAGCATTTAAAGCGAATGTGCTGGCTCTTTGTTTGAACTCTAAAGAATAAATTTATAAGCCATGCACTCCAATAATTGTGCAGCTGGGTTCTGTAATATAAAAAAAATTATATATATATATATATATATATATATATATATATACATATATACACACACACACACACACACGATTTCCAGCCCCCCACAATATATTTAACATATTGTGTTTTTTACAACTGATATTAAAATATTACTGTTAAGAACATGTCTTGACACTTACTTCCCTACCAGTTTTCTATAACCTTAGCTAATATAAGGTTTATTAGTGCTGTTCCACATCTTTTTCTTTTTTGGTTTGAGTTTGTGAAAAATCCAATCTAAATTCCTAATTTGGAACTATCTGATGTATTCCTAGTTTTTATTATATGTTTTTACACATGGGTGTTTATTCACTTTTATTATATATTATAAAATATATTAGCACTGAGGAAGGATTTTCTTTTAAGTTTACAGATAATGACTCATTCACATCAGACCCAGCCTCACTGGTGCTTATTGTCTAATGTCCATATCTCACACACACAACACACATTTAGGTCCATTTTTCAGTAGACAATTAAGCTACCAGTATTTTATGTTGGACACTAAAGAAAACCAGGGCACCCGCAGGAAACCCACACAAACACCGGGAAACCACAAGTGCCACATCGATAGTGACCGAATCAATAGAAAGTCACTGCTAACCAGTGTGCCATCCTCTTTGCTCAGCAGAAGGTCAACCAGACAAAAGCCATCATAAACTCCACTAAGTAGCCCAGTTCAGCTCCGTACAGTTCCTGGTCACCGCTCAGTGATCATTATGGTTATGTATTTGTTTGCTGGTGCTATATAAGTAAATGTTAATACTGTTGTGCTTTATAATTGGCATCTGTATACTGTATGCAGACAATATTTACACAGCCTCTATGAGACAGGAAATGGAAGAATAGTGGACTTCCCCCTCCCCTAAGGAGTTGGACACAGTGCCCTTCATTAATTTTGTTATGGGCACGATCATTCTTTGCAACCCACAGCATTACTTGAACAGGGGGATCAAGTGCACAATTTGGTGGCTTCCATCCACAGGTCACAAATGTGTCATACTTAGAAAGCCACAGCTGGCTAATAAACAGTGCACCAGAATGTGTAGTCTGTCCTGAAGAGAACGTACAATCTCCCCACTCCTTAACAACCCACAGAATACAGTCTGTTACTACACAGCAGTGGCCGGCACTATGGTCTCCACACTGGCTCTTTATATGCAGCTTCACAGCCTCCTGTGGCAGATAAGTCTCCTGCAATCCTGGAACAGGTTCTCTTGCTCAGTACTCAAATGTCATTGGTCTATCTTCCAGGACAAATGCCTTTCTATTTTTCAGGTGAATGGAGTTGTCTCATGGTACATTGGGGGGGATTCTTCGTAGCTAGAGCCTGGCAAATGACCAAAACCAGTAGAAGAGGGGCCAACTTTTTTCCAGTGTGCTGCGTACAGAGGAGCTTCCACACTGTCTGTACCCACCTACAGGCACCGGTGCAGAGGATTTACTGAGTGTAACATTCTGTGATCTCCCCTGATATCACGTCTCATGGAACTTGGATCTAAGGTTTATACTGGGAAACACTATGGGGCTGAGCAGGTCACAAAATAAGCACAATTCACGCAAAAATATCATATTTAATTTATTTTGCATGTGGAAAATGTATTTAATAAAGCATGCACCCAAAAACAATGTATATCCTGAAAAACCGAGAAGGCAGCCATCAGCGTCACACCAGTGTGTTCACATCCAGCCAATCTCAAGCAGTCAGCTAGTGCTAGGTATATGACACCACCTGCTGCATTTACGGTCGCAGGCTGGAATCACCATCGATGATGGTGGACGGCGCCGGGCTTCAGCTTACTTAGGCTGGCTAGCTTGTGAGCCCAGGACACTGCAGATCCTTGACTAGCCACTCTCTGAAAATATGCTATGGCAGCCACCCCTGCACCGCCCCTTAAATGCCTCTGCCTGTCAATCAGGCAGAGGCATTCAAGGGTTTGCATGCGACTACTCAGGATCCATTCTGCACACTCGCAGAATGGGTCATGCGCAGATTCCAGATAATCGTGAATCTGCAATCAGCAGTGACCTTGCGTTCACAGCTGAATCAGGCCAAGAGTTTGATGATGACACTTTCTGTTACCAGTATGCCAGATTTGAACTAGAAATCTAAAATATTTTATTGGCTACATAATATTTTTCTCTGTTTAACAAAAAAGAAGATTTATGTGCTTACCTATTAAATCCTTTTCTTCGATTCCATAGGGAACACAGGCTCTACACTGGGTACAGGTTGGTGGGATGGAGTGTGGACACCACACAGTTAACTTTGTCAGACAAAGCCCAGGCTCCCCCCCCTCCCCCTATACCCCGCCCCCAGACACAGGCATTTCAGTTAACAAGCCTAAGGGCAAGGAGCGAGAAGGAAGACCGGCACGCACTCAGGTCCAAGCACACAAGAAATGTGAAAAGAAGAAACGAAGCAAAGCAAAGCTCCGCAAGCCACGTCCGTCAGGGTGGGCGTCCTGTGTCCCATATGGAATCGAAGAAAAGGATTTAACAGGTAATCACATAAATCTCCTTTTTCTTCTTCCTCCATAGGGGACATAGGCTCTATGCTGGGACAACCCAAAGCTAATCTCCTAAGGGAGGGAATGCTCCTAGGCTGCGCTGTGGACTCTCCGCCCAAAAGCCACACCATGGGTGGTGAATGTATCAAAGGAATAGAACTTCAGGAATTTATTGGCAGAAGACCACGTGGCCACCCACAACGTATCTGCATAAGCACCACGTCATACTGTCCACGACGTTCCCATCGACAAGGTTGAATGAGCCTTCACTACAGACGGTGCAGGAAGATCCGACGCAGCATAAGCGTGGCGATTAGTCAATGGATCAATCTAGCCAGCACCATTTGCTAAAGTCATGCAGGACAAAGAGAGCATCTGTCCTACGCCGATCCTTTGTCCTATCTCCATAAATCCGAAGGGCCCGCACGACATCCAGAGAGGCCTCCTCCGGAGAAGAACCCGGAACCTGGAAAGCAGGAACCACAATATGTTGATTGACGTGAAACCTGAAAACAACCTTAGGAAGGTAACATAGTCGGGTCCGAAGGACAGCTCTGTCCTGGTGAAAGATTAGAAACGTAGCGTGACAGGACATAACTCTCAAGTCCGACACCCATCGGCAAGAACTTATAGCAAGGAGAAAGACAGACTTCCAGGTCCACCGTGTCCAAGGGCTCAAAGGGCGAAGATTGAAGGGCCCTAAGAACCAGACACAAATTCCAAGAAGCCACCAGCAGTATAAGCGGGAGTTGTACGTGGAGGACACCTTGAAGAAAGGTCTGATCAACCTGTCTGAAAGAGGACTGAAAGAGCTGAAACCTGCACTTTTAATGAAGCAAGGCGGAGGCCCAAATCCAGCCCCGTCTGCAAAAAGGAGAGAACCAGAGAGAGTCAAAATGACCTTAAGATTTCTAGCCGAACACCAGTCAAAGCAAGTCCTCCAAACCCGATGGTAAATCCTAGCTGAAGAGGGCTTACGGGCATTGAGCGTAGTGTTAATGTCTGACCTGGAGAACCCCTTAGTCTCAAGAGCCACCCTGTCAAAGCAAGACGGGCCAGATCCGGATGAAAGCACGGGTCCTGAGACAGAAGATCTGAGCACAGAGGAGCTTCGACGGAAAGGCCTTGTAGATCTGCATATCAGACCCTCCGCGGCCAATCAGGAGCCACTAGGATCACCGTGCCACCTTCAAGCTTTAATTTGCAGAGGACCCGCAGACATAGAGAGATTGGAGGGAAGATGTGCAGTAGCGGAAAGGTCCACCGAACCGCCAGAGCATTCACCAGAAAGGCTGCAGGATATCTGGTGCGAGAGCAGTACTTCAGAACTTGGTGACTGTGTCAAGACGCCATCATGTTGATGTCCGGCAAGACCCAGCGAAAAACCAAGAGAAGAAAGACGTCCGGATGTAGGGCCCACTCGCCTGAATGAACGTCCTGGCGGCTTAGGAAGTCCACTTCCCAATTTTGCACTCCGGGAATGTAAACCGCCGACAGGGATGGAAGATGCCTTTCCGCCCAAAGAAGAATGCGCCTGACCTCCCTCATGGCAGCACGATTGCTAGTACCGGCCTGATGGGGTATGTAAGCAACAGCCATCGACTTGTCGCACTATACCTGGACAGAGCGACTCGCAGAAGAGGCAAAGCTCAACACAGGGCCCTGTAAACCGCTTGGAGCTCCAGAAAGTTGATCAGCAAACGGATCTCCTGGGCCTACCTTTGACCCTGGAAGGTCTGCCGACAGGAAACCGCCCCCCCACCCCCGAAAACTTGCGTCGGTTGTAAGAAGGACCCAGTCCTAAATCCAAAAGGGACAACCTATGGTCAGATTGGACCCCTGGAGTCAACACAAGAGAGAGTGACGTACCTCCTGAGAGAGAACAATCGTCTGGGACCTGAGATGTAGATGGGATTTGTCCCACCGGGCTTGAGTCTCCAATTGGAGAGGCCAGGAACATAACTGTGCATACTGCACCGTGTCAAAGGTAGAGACCAGAGAGCTCAGAATCTGCATGCAAGAGTAAATTGACACCCGGCGGTGATGCAGAAACAAACAAATCTTGGCTTGTAAGTCCCGAACCTTGTCTGCCGGGAGGAGCACCCGCTGAGTCCTTGAGTCCAGCAAGGCTCCTAAATGCACCATTTCCTGAGAGGGAGTTTGAGAGGATTTCTTCCAATTGATGACCCATCTGTGAGGCTGGAGAAGATCCACCGTGATTCAAATGTGCTCCCTGAGAACCTCCTGAGCCTGGGCCAGAAGAAGGCAGTCGTCCAAGTAGGGAAATATCGGATTCCCCTGTTCCGAAGATGAGCCACCATGAACTTCGTGAAGAAACGAGGAGCCGTGGAAAATGGCAAAGCCTGAAATTGGAAATGATCCTCCTGGGCCACAAACCTGAGGAATCGCTGATTATGGAGAAGGATGGGGACATGTAAATAGGCATCCTGGATGTCTAAGGAGGCCATGAAGTTCCCCAGCTCCATGGCCAGAATAATGGCGAAAAGCGATTCCATTCAGAACTTGGGAATCCTCAAGAACCTATTGAGAGACTTCAGGTTTAGAATCGGTCGGAATAACCCGTTCAACTTGCGAACCAGAAATAGACTGGCATAGAAGCCCGTGACCCGCTGAGACGCGGGAAACGGAACAATGACCTTGCAGGCCAGAAGAGAGCGAACGTACTCCCTCGAGGCTTCTGCCTTCTTCTGATCCAAAGAAAGATCTGTGGAAAAAAAAAAACTGGGTTAGAGGATACTCTCGAAAAGTCAATGCATAGCCCTGGGAGACCTCCCCTCTTACCCAGGCATCCTCCGAATTCATCTTCCAAATTTCGGGGGGAAAAAAAAAAAAAAGAAGGTTTAGAAAAAAAGGTTTAGAATCCTTGGCAGAGGAACCCTGGGACCTAGAAAACAACAAACCCTTGGCTTTACCCTGCGGACAAAAGGACCGAAAATTAGAAGATTGCGACCTAGAAGCGGCCTCAGAAGGGAGAAAGGCAGTCTTAGATGCCGCCACTGTAACTGCGATTTTATCCAATTCTGGACCAAAGTGAACATTCCCCGAAAAGGGCAGAGCCTCAAGGGCCTTTTGAGATTCAGAATCCGCATGCCAGTAATGAAGCCAGAGAGCTCTCCTAGCTGACACTGAAGAGGCCGAAACTTGGAAGTTAGTATCCCAGTGTCTATAGTCACCTCCAAAAGATAAGAAACAGTCTCCCGGATATGCTCCACGAGAGACAAAATAACATTCCTGTTGGTACCTAAAGTAAGGCCATCCTCCAGGGCATCTGCCCAGCGACCAATGGCCTTGGTAACCCAGGCAGATGCAAGAGCCGGGCGAGCTACTGTACCCTCTTTAGAGTAAATAGACTTAAGGATCCGACGGATAGGAAGTTGGAGACTTATCTTAAGTGATGCACTGTTCATAAGAGGAAGACTGGTATTCTTAACTAGGTGGGCAACATGCGCATCAACCGGGGGAGGAGACTCACATTTAGCCCGACCAGCTCCCGGCAGAGGATAAAAAGTAGGAATGTGCTTAGAAACTAGGAAGCGCCTATTAGGGTGGGACCAAGCCTCCGCCAAAAGGTCCTCAAGCTGCGCTGAAAAAAAATTCTGAAACAGCCTTTTACCGTTTAAACACTGGAGCAATGGACACAGGAGCCGGCTCCGCATCCATGATTAGCAAAACTAATTTAACTGCTTTGATCAAGGAAACCACTTCTAAAACTACTTCTACCTGCGGCTGGGAATCCACATCAGAGGCAACAGATACATCCTCCTCCTGGTCGGAGGGAACATCAGTCAGATTCAATATCAGACAAGGGTGTAGAGCGGTCCCTCTTAGCAGACCTACGCTTAGAAGCGCGCTCACTGTCCAGCATCTGTTTGAAGGACTCGGACACCTGCGGTAATCACCGAAACTGAATGCATAAAGGACTACATACATGGAGGCTCCATAGCGAAAGGCAGCAAAGGGGATGGCATCACATTAGAAATCTGGGCCACACCTGAAGGGCCACCAGCAGGGTGGGCAACCACAGGGGCTGAGAGCATATCCACTACCTGTAGCATTACCTGGGATAACGAGGAAATCCAAGCCGGTTCCTAGCTAGCAGGCGCAGCTGGAGGGGTCTCGTGCTGTGAAGTATTAAAACAGCGAACACAGAGACCATCGTGGTCCAGAACCTGTGAAGAAAACACATCCGTACAAGCCCTGCAATTACCCAGCATAAAAGCACCTACCTCCTTGGGAGCTTTACCCCTGGAAGACATTGAACAGAAATCCAAGGAGAACCCCACACACCAGAGCCAGAACTGAGATGTGCAAATTAGGGCAGAGAATGTAAATGCACCACAGATAGACAAATAAGTGGGGCTATGCAGAGGCTGACTATGCAAAGTACATTAACAGTCAAACATACAGAAACATTCAATGCAATATAAGGCAGTAAGCGCTCAACAAACCAGCCCCAAACGGGGAGGAAAGAGAAATATGCATAACCTGACCACTGAGGGTGAAGAATACAGGGAGACCGGGAGCCTGCACACCCCAGACACTAGCTGAACTGCAGACACTCAGAAAAAGGCTGCCCAGCATCTGTGAGGAGGGAAAAGAAGGAGGAATGACCCTGGATCAGACACTTATGAAGGAGCGTCCGGGGGCAGCGGAGGAGCCAGCGGGGAGAGCTGGCAAAAGGTAGCCTCTGCTCAGCGCCCTGCTGGACTAGTGGGGATGCGGAGAGGACTTGGGTCCCCACTGCCAGTGTCTCCCATACCAGCGGTAAGAAGCAGGGAGCCGCATTTACCTCTCCCCGGCTGCGAGCGCTCACTGAGACTGGAGCTCCGGCCAAGGACACTAGCCCAGTCACCGGCACTGGGATGATTGAGCAGCAGCGTAAGCATCCTCCAGGACGCCAAGCGCTGCACTCTCATTGTAAAATAAATAAAAATGAAATAAAAGCTGTAAACACAGCTGACACTGTGTGCCTGTCTACATAAAAAACCATTGTGGTGGTGAATAGAGGCCAAAATCTGAAAATTCTGTCAATGTCCCAATATTTATGGACCTGACAGATTGTATGTATGTATGTATGTATGTATGTATGTATATATATATATATATATATATATATATATATATACACACATATATACACACACACAATCTCATAGATCCCCTTAGCATAGTTTTTAATTGATTATGTGTGTATGTCTGTCTAAAAAGTTCGGTGACTGGTCTGATATATCTGTATGCAACAAGGTCGCTCATGTGCGCTGACATGCATGGACATGTCTGGACCTGCCACCAGTCGGGGTTTGCCAGAGGCCACCGCACTGCCATTGCAGTCATTTCAACAGTGTGTCCCGAGCAGTGTGCCTCGGACAGCAATTTTTTTTCCCTGACTCATATCTTCTACATCAATACTTTCAAAGTGCTCAGTGACCAAGGATTGTCAGTGGTCAATCAGCGGGCGGACTACACATTATATGCTGGGAGTGATTACACAATAACAGACCGTACTGCAGCCGGTCCTGAGCTGGAATCTGTAGCGGCTTCATTCACTCCTACAAGCCATTTATGACAGACCGCTATCATACGCGGCACAGATACCCGGTGACAGCACGGAGCATCTACCATTTACACTGGAGCTCCAGAGCACTATCAAGGCTTGTGAGCAGGGCCTTCCTACCTATACATCTGTCTGTTATTACCCAGTTTTGTTCTATTAATGTTTACAATTGTAAAGCACAATGGAATATGCTGCGCTATACACTACCGTTCAAAAGTTTGGGGTCACTTAGAAATTTCTTATTTTTGAAAGAAAAGCTCTGTTTTTTTCAATGAAGATAACATTAAATTAATCAGAAATACACTCTATACATTGTTAATGTGGTAAATGACTATGCTAGCTGCAAACGTCTCGTTTTTAAAGGAATATCTACATAGGTGTATAGAGGCCCATTTCCAACAACCATCACTCCAGTGTTCTAATGGTACATTGTGTTTGCTAAGCGCGTTAGAAGACTAATGGATGATTAGAAAACCCTTGTGTAATTATGTTAGCACAGCTGAAAACAGGTTTACTTGTTAGAGAAGCTATAAAACTGGCCTTCCTTTGAGCTAGTGGAATATCTGGAGCATCACATTTGTGGGTTCAATTATGCTGTCCAAATGAAAAAGAGAACTTTCATATGAAACTCGACAGTCTATTCTTGTTCTTAGAAATGAAGGCTATTCCATGCGAGAGGTTGCCAAGAAACTGAACATTTCCTACAACGGTGTGTACTCACACAGAAGAACATTTGTGAGATGCAGAACAAGTGAAAAGATGCTTGAAGAGTGCCTGACGCTATCTGTTATGCATGGTGGAGGTAATGTGATGGTCTGTGACTGCTTTGGTGCTGGTAAAGTGGGAGATTTGTTCAAGGTAAAAGGGATTTTGAATAAGGAAGGTTATCACTCCATTTTGCAACGCCATGCCATACCCTGTGGACAGCACTTGATTGGAGCCAATTTCCTCCTCCAACAGGACAATAACCCAAAGCACACCTCCAAATTATGCAAGAACTAATTTAGGGCAGAAGCAGGCAGCTGGCATTCTGTCTGTAATGGAGTGGCCAGCGCAGTCACCAGATCTCAACCCCATTGAGCTGTTGAGAGAGCAGCTTCAGTGTTCGCAAATAAGCATATTTTACCCGATATTGGGCACTGGGGACACAGATAGACTCTCATTGGCTGCTGCTGTGGAAAGCCATGCTGGGATCAAGTGTCTGATCCCAGCATCGGCACAGCATCTGTGCCCGGCACAGGGACAGTGTGTTTGTTCCCAGCGCCGTGTAAGCCACCGCAGCGGGTACCTGGTGAAGGGACCGCCTGGTCCCTTCCACCAGTGTCGGCAGTAAAGTGGCAACGGGAGAAGCTTGGCTCCGCGTGCAAGCTAAGCGGAGCTCGCTGCCCAGATGCTAAGAAGCGGCGGCGGTTGTTTGGCACTGGCCGCGAGCAGTTTGGCTCGCGGTCCAGCAGCCAATAGGAGGTAGACGCGACGAGCCAATCGTGGCTCGATGCGTCAGCCACACCCACTCACGGCGTCTTGAATTAGACGCCGCTGAGCGGGAAACTTCAATCTGGCAGCGGGGGGGAGGAGTGAAGACCTCCCAAAGACAAGAGAAGAGCAGCGCGGCAACAGTTTTGGCGTTCGCGCAAGAGGCCAGAAGACTGCGTGATCAAGGAGGAAGAAAGGAAGAGGCGGCACCACTGGCCAGGACAGGGCCAGCGGCAGAAGAATGAAGCTGGGGACCTAAGAGGACTGCAGGGGTGGAAAGAAAAAGAGCTAACGAAGCTCCCTCCCCCCTCCGCAACCTCTTCCACCGTACGGGTAGGCGGCCTTGGGCCACCATTATTTAACCCTTCCCTATACCACCAGGGTTGTAGGCCTAATTGAAGGTTTGAGTGACCTGGCATTAAGCCCAGGTCACTAAAGGGCAAATAGGTGTGCCAATACTGGGGGCAATGCATAGGGGATAAACTACTGGGGGCAATGCATAGGGGGTTTACTACTGGGGGCAATGCATAGGGCGATTACTACTGGGGGTACTGCATAGGGGGATTACTACTGGGGGCAATGCATAGGGGGTTTACTACTGGGGGCAATGCATGGGGGTTTACTACTGGGGGCAATGCATAGGGGGATTACTACTGGGGGCAATGCATAGGGGGATTACTACTGGGGGCAATGCATAGGGGGATTACTACTGGGGGCAATGCATAGGGGGATTACTACTGGGGGCAATGCATAGGGGGATTACTACTGGGGGCAATGCATAGGGGGATTACTACTGGGGACAATGCATAGGGGGGGACTACTAGGGGCAAAGCATAGGGGGCATTAATGTGCGGCATAATGTTTAAGGCCGGGCATGGCTGTGTGGCATCATTTGTAAGGGCTATTACTGCATGGCACAATGTGTAAAGACCGGGCATTAGTGTGCGGCATAATGTTTAAAAACCGGGCATGGCTGTGTGGCAAAATGTGTGAAGACCGGGCACTGCTGTGTGGCATAATGTGTAAATGGCATTAATGTGCTGCATAATGTGTAAAGGCAGGGCATGGCTGTGTGGCATCATTTGTAAGGGGTTAGGGGAGGTCTGAGAGGCATATGGGGAGCTCTAAAGCATAAATTATTATGGGACCCAGAAATGGTCAGGTAGGACCCCATTTTTTTTTTTTTAAAGTGGAGGTCCCTGGGCCCCACATATATTGTCACTCACCGCGATCACTGCAACTTGACCGTATGGTACGCAAGAAGTGCCCATCAAGCCAATCCAACTTGTGGGAGGTGCTTCAGGAAGCGGGGGGTGACATTTCTTCAGATTACCTCAACAAATTAACAGCTAGAATGACAAAGGTCTGCAATGCTGTAATTGCTGTAAAAGGAGCATTCTCTGACGAAAGCAAAAAAGTTTGAAGGACAAAATTATTATTTCAAATAAAAATCATTATTTCTAACCTTTCCAATGTCTTGACTAGATGTTCATTTTGCAACTCATTTGATAAATAAAAGTCAGTTTTCATGTAAAACACGATATTGTCTGGGTGACCCCAAACTTTTGAACGGTAGTGTATAATAAATAAAAATAATAAATAAATAATTCCACTGATGATGGTAATATCACACAGGTCTAGAGCACATATCTTGATATTGGAACTGTGTTTATTTTAGAACCTATGACCTTTCCACATGATATCTATTTATCTAGACCAGCTATTGTAGATTATTAGGGTTAACTTTGTTAAAAAATGTATCCAACATAACATAGTTATCTTTTGTATGAGTCAGCTACTTCAGGTGTTTTATTTTATATTGTATTTTATATGTATGATATGAAAGGAGTCTCCTATAGTATATGCTATATGGTTTTTCATGATAATAAATACTAGTTTGATCACACAGTGACAATTTTATGAGTATTAATTATAGGATTGCGCAGCCAATAACTTCTATCATATACAAGTCTTGAATATAGTACAAAATTTTCTTCCTTGGCAGCTGCAACCAGTTAATTACCCAATCACAGACCACACTGTGAGCGCTAGGGTCAGCCAAAACTTTCCATCTTTTTTCCTATCCCAAGGACCTATAACAGAGACCTCCAGTTGCGCCAACTAAAAAGCAAGAATTAGGTGCACTGGTGTAGAAAATACAGTTCGGTCCTGAATGGCTATGGCATCATCCAATCAGGCGCTGGCTGTCATTTCAGTTACTGCATTGCAAACTGCTGCTCTCCAAGAGAGATCCCTGAGTACACCCTGTAATACAACTTTATATAATCTCCATACCTTACAGCCGACAGCCAGAAGCACGTGTAGAAGCAACATGCTTGTTACCATGCCAAGAGACACCATTTTGTTGTCTTTGCGGATGTGTGGCCAGAAGGCAAGAATGAGGACAAAGCCAGAGAGGCACATGGCCACAAGTAGGATAATCCAGCAGAAGATTTCAGAAGGGAATACACAGAGTACCTGAGAACAGAGCAGAGATGCTTCAAATCGTTATTCCTGTACAGGTTCTTGATACAGTCCTGGCTACTCTTTAATAATTAAAAGGTGTTTTACACCATAGGACCTGCTGTACGGATGTGATTTAATGCTGTGGTGACTGCTAGTTATAATGTTTCTGTGGCTCTGAATGGGCTAAACCATCACAAATAATGGTAAACAGTGTCCTGATTTTCCAGTAAATAGGAGAGGACTCCCAATTGTACTGTGACACTGATCCCCAGCAACTCTCCCCACTACATGACAGAACTGGGCCGGTGTCACACAAATGATGGGAACCCTAATGGAAAGAACTGATCTGGGGAAATAATAAATTGTATGTACTCCTACCTCTCCACAAAGGTGTAAAATATTATCATCCCTCAATTACCAGCAGCCCTAACCAGGGTACAGATCTTTAATAGTGTCTGAAGTGTTGCTAAAATACACTACAGGGGGAATGGGGTTCAAATATTAAACACTACATATCAGGTTCTTTTACTGAATCATCAGTGACCCTGCCCCAGTTTATGAAGCAATCCTTCTACAGCATGTACAAAGCATGCGTTACCTAGGAGACTAAGGCCCTCATTCAGAGCCGGACGCTCTGAGCAGAGCGCTCGCTCTGAATGAGGGCCGTCCTCCATAAAAATGGAGCGTCCTCCTGGACGCTCGTATAGCTGTGGGTCACCACCCACAGCACATACGAGCGTGCAGGATGATGGTCGCGATGGTCTTGACCATCGCCAGTGTGACCATAAGCCTGTGGTCTGGGTTTTCGACCACAAGCCCTGGAGTGATTTTGGCTCTATCAGAGCCAAAATCACTCCCACTGACATCACTAGTGATGTCAGTGGGGCCGGCTTCTGACGGTAGGCGTTCCCTTGGGGACGCCTCCGTCTGGCAGGCACGCCCCCGGCACGCCCATCAAAGGGGGCGTGCTGTCAATCAACATCGACAGCACGCCCCCTTTGATCAGACACAACGAGCGAAGGAAAGTACTTCGCTCGTCGCGTCTGGCGCATGCGCAGTGCACACCATCGACCCACTTGCGAGCGGACAGCCGCTTGCAAGTGGGTCTGAATGAGGCCCTAAGGCCCTGATTCAGAGCCGGACGCTCTGACCAGAGCGCTCGCTCTGAATCAGGGCCCACCTCCATTAAAATGGAGCGTCCTCCCGGACGCTCGTATAGCTGTGGGTCACCACCCACAGCATATACGAGCGTCCAACAAGATGGTCGCGATGGTATTGACCATCGCGACCATCGGACTTGCGAGTGAAACCCTGTGGTCGGGTTTCTCAACCGCAAGGCCAGGAGTGATTTTGGCTCTATCAGAGCCAAAATCACTCCCACTGACATCACTAGTGATGTCAGTGGGGCCGGCTTCAAACGGTAGGCGTTCCCATAGGAACGCCTCCGTCTGGCAGGCACGCCCCCGGAACGCCCACCAAAGGGGGCGTGCTGTCAATCAACATCGACAGCACGCCCCCTTTGGTGCGAGACCCGGAGCGATGGAAAGTCCTTCGCTCGCCGGGTCTCGCGCATGCGCACGACGGAGCTCCCTCCATCATGCTCATGCGCAGTGGGGACCATCGACCCACTTGCGAGCGTACTGCCGCTCGCGAGTGGGTCTGAATGATCCCCAAAGAGTCAAAAATCGTACTACTTCCACATTTTAAATATTCATGAAAGATGCAAAGGAGAGCAACACCAAACTGCTAAACTAGATCTGTTTTCTCTAATGGATGGAACAGACCCAATGATGGGCAGGTTTGGTCATTTATAAACATATATTAAGTTTTATTCTCTCATATCTTACAAAGGCTCCGATAAATATTTCCATGTCTTTGGGGGTCAGATTTCACATTAGCCAAAGCAGCCTGGATAACACAGCGTTCTATAGAAAAAAACTGTCATACACACACAGAACAGCTAAGCGATACTCACTGTGGATGGGATAAACGCAGACAATGGCCCTCATTCAGAGCCACTCGCTAGCGGCAGTACGCTCGTTCCGAGCGATGTTCGCACATCTGCGCATGCGTACGGATCGTTATACGCATGCGCGAACCAGTCAGTGCGGCCGAAATTCATGTGCTCGCAATATAGCGAATGCCTGCTATTTTGAGTGACAGAATGAGGCGTATGTGGGTGGTAACAGGGGAAGGTGCTAGAAAATGGGGAGTGGAGATCCGAACGCAGGCGTGCTTAAAGGTCAAAACGGGCGTTTTATGGGTGTGCATAATTAATACAGCAGCGTCATTGACCGCGTCACTGGGTTATTTTATAGCCAGAACTGCTCGCAAGATTGTGGTAGCAAAAACCAACCACAAGAATAGCGAGCAGTTCATACGCTGGTCGATGTACTCGATTAATCTAATAAATAGCGGACATGACGTATGGTGCGAGCGGCCAGGGGGCGTTTTTAACAAATAAACGAGCGTATGTTTTGCTCGCTCATTCAGACTTAGAGGTGTGAACAGACTGCAATTTGCGAACGGATCATTTGAATAGCCACCCCTTGTTTTTGAACGAACGACCGCAAATAGCGAACGGCTCTGAATCAGGCCCAAAGAGTACCCATAGACGCACACGGTCTCCATGAAGCTGTAGGTCCCGACAGACTGGCTCACCCCTTTCTTCCACTGTAGAAATCCCCAGAGACCTAAAGGCACCAGCCAGGCATAACTGTATATGGCAATACCAGCAACCGTTACTGTCAGAGCAGAAAATACATTCACCAAAGATATCATCCTCAACACAGCGGACAGCCACAGACAAGCGCTAATTGTAGAGGAACAAAAAGCTTTCACTGACCAATAGAACACAGGCCTAGTTTCACAATGCAGTGCAAACAAGGAGACTAGCCTAGATGAGTGAAGAGAACAGACGGGGAGAGACAGGAGAAGACTGTGGGACAGAGGGCCTAATTCAGAGCCGGACGCTATTTGCGCTCGCTTGTCCAGAAAAAGGGGCTGGCTATTTAAATTGACCGTTCGCTCTTTGCGGTCTGTTGACGCCTCTACGTCTGAACAAGCGAACAAAACATGCAGACTTTTTTTTGTAAAAAATGCCCCTGGCCGCTCGCATCATACGTCATCTCCGCTATTTATTAGATTAATCGAGTACATCGAAAGTAGAATGAACTGCTTGCTATTCTTGTGGTAGCATTTTCCTACCGCAATCATGCGAGCAGTTCTGGCTAAAAGACACCCAACTGACGTGGTTGATGACGCTGCTTTGTTAATTATGCACTCCCATTAAATGCCCGTTTTGACCGTTTGGCACGCCTGCGTTCGGATCTCCACACCCCGTTTTCAAGCACCTTCCCCTGTTACCACCCACAAACGCCTCACTCTGTCACTCAAATTAGTAGGCATTCGCTATATTGCGAGCACACGATTTCCGACCGCACTGACTGGTTGGCGCATTGATTAGAAGTCTCAAATTTGTGGTCCAAGGCTATTTAACCCTTGCAGCATGACAGCTACTTATTCAAAATTGTATAATTTGGTGCCTGTGCCCACTTTGCCAGCTTGTTTTATGCCCAAAACCTTGTAGGGCCAGTCAAGATACAATTGGGTCATATGTAAGTGACTTTTCTCTGTTGGTTGGAAGTGTCAAATTTGTGGTCCAAGGCTATTTTACCCTTTCAACAATACAGGTATTTATTCAAAATTTGAAAATGTGGTGCCTGTGCTCAGTTTGCCAGCCTTTTTCATGCCCAAAACCTTGTTGCGCCAGGCAAAATACAATTGGGTCTTTTATAAGTGACTGCTCTCTGTTGGTTGCAAATGTCAAATTTGTTGCCCAAGGCTATTTAATACTTGCAACACTACAGATACTTATTCAAATCAATACAATCTGTATCTGTGCCCACTTTGCCAGCCTATTTCATGCCCAAAACCCTGTTGGGCCAGGCAAAATACAAATGAATCATATGTAAGTGACATATTTCTGTTGCTTAGAAGTGTCATATTTGTGGCCCAAGTTTTTTTCACCCTTGCAACACTAGAGCTACTTATTCAAAATGATATAAATTGGTACCTATGCCCACTTTTCCAGCCTATTTCATGCACAAAACCTTGTTGGGCCAGGCAAAATAAAAGTGGGTCATATGTAAGTGACACACCACTGTTGTTTGGAATTGTCAAATTTGTGGCCCAAGGCTATTTAACCCTTGCAGTTCTACAGCTCCTTATTCAAAATGGTTTGGTGCCTTTTCCCACTTTGCCAGCCTATTTCATGGCCTAAACCTTGTTGGGCCAGGCAAAATACAAGTGCATCAAATGTGACACCCACTGTTGGTTGGAATTGTCAAATTGTGGCCCAAGGCTATTTGATACTTGCAACACTTTATTCAAATGGTATAATTTGGTGCCTGTACCCGCTTTGCCAGCCTATTTCATGCCCAAAATACTTGTTGGGCCACAAAAAATACAAGTGAATCAGTAGGTGACCATTGTCTGTTATTTGGTAGTGTCAAATTTGTCATTCAAGGCTATTTAACGCTTGCAACACTACAGCTGACTTATTCAAAATGGTATAATTTGGTGCCTCTGCCCACTTTGCCAGCCTATTTCATGCACAAAACCTTGTTAGGTCAGGCAAAATACAAGTGGGTGATGTCTATGTGACTCCAGTCCTTAGGTTGGAAGGGTCAAATTTGTGGTCCACGGCTATTTAACCCTTGCACCACTACAGCTACTTGTTCAAATGGTATAATTTGGTGCCTATGCCAACTTTGTCAGCCTATGATTTGTCTATATTACAATTGTTTATTATTAAATAAATAATGTAGTATTCAATGTGCATAAATAAACACCATGTGGACCTCACAAATTATAAGTGCTTGTCTTTAAAGTGTCACATTTGTGACGTCAGCAACACCCCAATGGTATTGCCCTTACTTGATTTTTAATTTGCAGTAAATCCCATCACTTTATTTTCACTGATTACACCAAAATTCCACCTTGTTAGATAAAATCCTTCCCACTTTAATGGAAGAAACGAAACATGGAAAACAATGCAATTCAGTTTATAATCGCAATTCTAGTCACATATCTGAACGTGCATATACAATTTGATATATTCTTATAGTAAATATAATCCCCAGTCAGTTTGCCAGAAAGAAGAGCAATTGCAAATTCTTGTATGGCCATAAGAAGTGATAGCAGTAGAAGTTTTTAAAGGAATTTAAAGCTTGTAAATGTGCGTAGACTAAAGTGGAACCAACCCTTTCACAGCTGCTGTTCCTGATCTGGATGGAATGTTGGGGATGTTCTAATAACAAAGCGCTGCTTACCAGCCAGATAACGCTACTGTAAAAACCTAAACAAAAAATAGCCGTGTTCTCAGCTCTCCTGGGAAGATGTGGGTGGCTCTGAAAAGAGCCTTTGTGGTGTTACAGGGACATGGGTTCTGTGGTGGAAGTTACCAGCATCACATTACTTGCTCTTGGCTGACTTGTGACTCTCCGTTTTCTTGGGCAGCAGCACGGCCTGGATGTTGGGCAGGACTCCCCCCTGGGCGATGGTCACTCCACCCAGCAATTTATTCAGTTCCTCATCATTGCGCACGGCGAGCTGGAGGTGGCGGGGGATGATGCGGGTCTTCTTGTTGTCGCGGGCAGCGTTACCTGCAAGCTCTAGAATCTCAGCCGTCAAGTACTCTAGTACAGCGGCCAAATACACTGGGGCTCCGGCACCAACACGCTCCGCATAATTTCCCTTCCTCAGGAGGCGGTGAACGCGGCCAACAGGAAACTGGAGACCGGCCCGAGATGAACGAGTCTTGGCCTTAGCCCGGGTCTTGCCGCCTTGTTTACCTCTTCCAGACATGTTCTATGTAACGGAGAAACAGCTCCCTCAAAGACAGCGCCCTCCTCCTCATATATATATTGTCTGCGGGATCCCCTGTTTGCTCTGTGATTGGTCCAATGCAACAGTCACCAATGCAGCTCAAGTTCTTGTACTAGCCAATGAAAGCTGTGCTATGGATGACCACTAATGAATAAAGCTTAATTTGCATAGCCTGCCTATAAATAGAGCTGATCTTGGTTTGGTCAGAATGATTTTCTGCAGAGGGAGTCATTGTCTGTGTTGATAATGCCTGAACCAGCCAAGACTGCATCGGCCCCCAAGAAAGGCTCCAAGAAAGCGGTGACTAAGACCCAGAAGAAAGATGGGAAGAAGCGTAGGAAGACCAGGAAGGAGAGTTACGCCATTTACGTCTACAAGGTGCTGAAGCAGGTGCATCCTGATACTGGCATCTCCTCCAAGGCTATGGGCATCATGAACTCCTTTGTGAATGATATCTTTGAGCGCATTGCAGGGGAAGCTTCACGCCTAGCTCATTACAACAAGCGCTCCACCATCACTTCTCGGGAGATCCAGACCGCTGTACGCCTGCTGCTGCCGGGAGAGCTGGCCAAGCACGCCGTGTCCGAGGGCACCAAGGCCGTCACCAAGTACACCAGCGCCAAGTGATCTCCTCTTCCGTCCCACATGAACACAAAGGCTCTTTTAAGAGCCACCCACCTCCTCTCTAATCGAGCTGTAACTATTACCTTTAACGGAACTGAGTTACAGAAACCTAGGCTGTATTTCACTCCTGTCTTACGTAGTTTATGTCTGTTTTATTTGTTGGAGTTGTAACTTGTTCCCAATACAGATTCCACCGGTCATCGTGAGCTTTTTCACTACTTACTAGAGCCGGACATCTATTAGGTTCCTTTCTGTGTTGCCATTTTATTAAATCCAAGTCTAACCTTGCGGTAAGTGGATATTGTATCCAAAACGAGGACCTTGTATTAAATACGTCCTAAGATGTTCTGTACGTCATTAAAAAGATGGTCTTATCAATTTCAACTTCACGTGGAGTATTACACCTGTCAAACATGTCAGTACACTTATTAATTAGCAATCATTTATAAGTGATATGTTACCCGGAAAGGCCTCTAGGTTCTGGATGATGATGCTCTTAAATACATTACACACTAAAGTTTTAAAAATAAATAAATAAATGGCTTTACACTCTGGCGTTATAATTCCTCAATCGCGATGTCTGCAGCTGAATGCTTTGACAACCAGGATCCACACACTACTATCCGTAATGACCATCTGATTATTGTAGTAGAGATGGATGGGTTGCCATGAAAAGGACATGAGTATGTAGTGTGGGGTCCCCTTGTTTTTGTGTAAACATGTAAAATGAGCCTCTGATTTTTACCTGTAAAATACTCTTCCCACAGTTTGAGGTGTTGTGCACATGATTTAGTTCAAATTATTGAAATTTAAGTGTTTCTTTATTGCTCAATTTCAATATATTCTTTAACATTATTACACACAATAATCCAATTGACTGTGAGAAACCTAAGGAAAGTACCATCAGCATTCTTCACAGAAAGAGGGGTTTCTAAGAGGGTTTCACCTTAATCCTTTCTATCTGATGACGCTCACTACCTGTCATTAGTGGTTACTGGTTTGCTCATCAGTCTTGTGAAGCTGGCATTAACCCTTGCACAAAATTTTATTTCTTTGTGCGGCATGTTTATATTGTGTTAAGAAGATTATTATTTTTGCTTATTCCATTTATCTCATATCATACAGTGTATGCATTTGACTCCATTTATTTTATAGCATTGAGATAAATGTGTGTGGGGAAATAGAGGAACGCAACTGTCAATAAAACCCCATATAATTTTATTGATAGCCTGGTGTCATAAATATAAAATATATTACATGCGGCCCTCGACAGTTTACTAAAGTGTGATTACCTTCCATCCCCCAATAATAATTGTCAACCCATGCTCAATGCCCTCCAGTGATGGCAGCACATGCACATGGGGTCCCATTGGGAAGCCAGAGTCCCCTAAATATACCACCTATCAGTATTTAATTAGTAATAACCAATTACTATCTGCACCAATATGGAATATTATTTTTTTAAATCCCCCCCTTATTACTAATATATCTCAATAATAACTACGTAATTGCATGTTCATAAATCGTGAGAGTAGAAAAAGAACAAGCAAAATATAAATACAATAACTGAATGTGCAGAAGGAAAATACAAATCTGGAATGAATATAGAACAATAAAAGTGTCTGTTTTATATACTGTGCCTTTAGTATAGCTTGTGTTTTATTTCAACTGAGTACAGTACATTGTGAGCCCCTATATACTATACAGATGTAGCCCTGTATTTCTTCATGTAGTTTCTCTGAGGTTTAGGTTGTGGTCTAAGGTAAAGATTGTATCCACTAATGTTTCATAGAATAGAAACAATTGTAAAATAATATTTACTGTTTCTCTTTAGTATCATATTTTGTTTCCAATGCATGCAGACCTACTGAGTATACTCAGATCTCATATTACTCACAATATGACAAATGATGCCTTCCATATAAATGTATTCTTAATGATTTTTCAATCAAATGGTTGTTTTATTGTGAATTTTGCACCATTTGCTGATATATTGATCTATGCTGTTTTTACTGCTGTGATTATATACTTGAAGTAGTGAGCGTAGCTTGAAGGAATCATTTTGTTTAAACACAAAACTTTCCCGCCCATGGCAGCTATTCAGCGTTGTGATTACTGTCTGTCTTTAGACCCCCGACACGAGTCCTATAGTGTAGTGATGCAATATCACCGTCCGTATGTAGGGGGTCGCTCATTGATTCTTCTCGCTGGTAAACAAGGACATAATTTCCGATTAAATTACATCGACTGAACTTTGAACTAAACAATTTATTGCAACTCGTGTATTCCCGCACTGGCATGTTATATTATATACTTTACATACCTAATAACGGAGGAAACGAAAAATCTTGAAAGTTAGAACGACTTTGCCTCAGCCAATCAGAATGATGGGCGTCTTTAATTCATCGAATCACAACGCAGCACTGTGGATAAATAGAGTTGTTTTCGACTATTCTTTATTTATTCTTCTTCCTACATTACTAGTGTATAGTACAATGGCCAGGACCAAGCAGACCGCCCGCAAATCTACTGGAGGAAAAGCTCCCCGCAAGCAGCTGGCAACCAAGGCAGCTCGGAAGAGCGCCCCAGCTACCGGCGGCGTGAAGAAGCCTCACCGCTACCGACCCGGAACTGTTGCGCTCCGAGAGATCCGACGCTACCAGAAATCCACCGAACTGCTGATCCGCAAGTTGCCCTTCCAGCGCCTGGTGAGAGAGATCGCCTAGGACTTTAAGACCGACCTGCGTTTCCAGAGCTCTGCCGTTATGGCCCTGCAAGAGGCCAGCGAGGCTTATCTGGTCGGGCTCTTCGAGGACACCAACCTGTGTGCCATTCACGCCAAGAGGGTGACCATCATGCCCAAAGACATCCAGCTGGCCCGCAGGATCCGAGGCGAGAGGGCATAGACTATACTCGGCACTACTACATACACGCAGCACAAAGGCTCTTTTCAGAGCCACCAAATCTTTCTAAACGAGCTGAAGCATCAACTATATATTTCTAGAATTGGAAGAATGCTGATAAAGCCTCAACTCCGCTTCCTCCCTAGGTGGAGTCCACATGAATACCGGTAGTATCCTTAATTAGCCTCACATCGCGTATTCTGTAGTGCCCCGCACCTTCCCGCTGCATTGGTCAAAGGTAGAAGTCTCCTATTTACATGTAGCCGTTTCAATTGAAGTTGCATCCTTTTAAGTGTAGATTAGAACGTGGTTTCCCTGTACATTTCACCAAGCTGCACTCCTATCCTTTACAGAACCAACCCCCACGTTCTAGACCCAGAGCTATGGAAGAACTCCCCCTTTGTGATTGCGGCATAAGGGCACTGCACTATGCCGCAAGTGCAGTGCCCTTAGCAGGAGAGATGGAAGCGCACAATGGCTCTTCCATCTCTCCCGCTAAATCGGCCATGAATCCGCTCTTTGGGGACAGGGTGGGTGGCTCTGGAAAGAGCCTTTGTGGTATGGTGGAAACAAAGATCTAGCAGTAACATCACTATAGTCGTCTTAGGCAGTAGTATGGCCTCCCTGGGCGATGTTCAGCCCACCGAGCAATTTGTTTAGCCGGAAGAAGCTGTGAATGATGAAGGGGGGGAGGGGGATTATTATGTCGTACAAAAAAAAAAAAAACACGAATTACTCAGCCATACCATGAGTTTTACTAGATTAAAGCTATTAAATTATTAACAACCCGCCCCCACACCCCAAGATTGAGACATTGAATGGTGATGTGTAAGCCCAGGAGGCTTTACATGGTTAACCACTAAATACAGTACAAGCGAATCACAAAGCAGCCCCTAGAGAACACGCCGTGCGTTTACAGCTCTGCCGAGAGAGGGTGGGTGGCTCTGAAAAGAGCCTTTGGTGTGATAAGGAAGAGGCTGCGGTTGTTTGTCCATTACTTCTTTGCCGCTGCTTTCTTGGGCTTAGCCAACTTCTTGGCCGGACTCTTGGCAGTTTTGGGCTTAGCTGCCTTCTTGGCCGGACTCTTGGCAGCTTTGGGCTTCGCTGCCTTCTTGGCCGGACTCTTGGCCGCCTTTTTAGGCTTCTCGGCTTTAGGCTTCTTTGGGCAGCAGCCGCCTTTGATTGTCTCTTTACTTTCTTCGGGCTCTTAGCAGCACTCGGAGCTTTCTTGGGCTTCTTCGGGGATTTGGCAACTTTCTTTGCCGCAGGCTTCTTGGGCTTCAGAGACTTCTGAGCAGCCTTCTTGCTTTCCACTGGCTTCTTACTGAGCTTGAAGGAGCCTGAAGCGCCGGTGCCTTTCACCTGAGTGAGTGTTCCTTTGGTCACCAGGCCTTTCACCCCCAGTTTAATGCGGCTGTTTTTCTTCTCCACATCGTAGCCTCCCGCAGCCAGAGCCTTCTTTAAGGCGGCAAGCGAAACCCCACTGCGCTCTTTAGAGGCGGCCACGACTTTCACGATCAGCTCGGAGACGCTGGGGCCAGAAGACTTGGGACTTTTCTTGGCTCCTCCCGCAGCTTTCTTCGTTTGTCTTTTCTTTTTGGCTGCGCCCTCTGATGGAGCAGGGACGGCGGCGGCTGGTGCAGTTTCTGCCATGTTCATGTACAATTCAGCGTAACACGTTGAAATAATAATGTAGTACACATATCTGCCGAAGTCTTTTATATACAGTGCCGGCTATGCCGTGATTGGCTGCTCACCGTGGTGCCTTCTGTGTTCCCATTGGCGGAATATGTAGCCGTGTAAATTATTTCCTTATATGAATGAAAGGGACAACCAGCTCTCAGCGTGTGTTTCCCTAGCGCAGAAAAAGAGTATTTTATACGGCATTAGAAGGGCAGCGAGCTGGCTCTTTGCTCCACACTCCTACTCTAAGGCCTCATCTTACCCTTTATGGCAATTGTTCGCTTAGGCGCGACGAGGTAAGACAGATATAGCCACTGGCAGCTCATCCACACCAGTCTGCATGTGCCCTGCATGTTATAAATGTCTCCTTTCATGCGAGGCTAATATGTAGTATCGGATCATTTTGTCTCCTCCTGGTACTGGAGATAGTTAAGGGGCTCTGCGGCACAATCTGTATAGAGCCGGGTGGATATTGAGACACATAAAGGCAACGTGTGGGCTTTTGTACACTCAGATGGATAACACAGACAGGCTGCCTCACAAGGTATTTGTACTCTTGTCTAGAAGCTCTAGTTACTATGACATGGTAAGGCTACATAACAGACTAAGCTACATATTAATCCTGCCTGGGATTCTGCCGGCAGCGTAGAATGTGTGTGACACTTCTAAATATTCTTCTATTCATCCAAATCTCTTCTGTATATTTATCAAGATAAATGTTTCAGTAATATGGCTATGGTAAGCTAGCCCTATTACTTTGAAACTATTACAGAACAAACCTCAGTCACCTGCTAAGAAGTGTTAGGTTACCTTGGGTTAGAAGCAAAGATCATGCTGGAATGCCAATAACAGTGGAAAAGGAACTCAGCAGTAAATGTTAGGAGGAGCCCACCACAGGACCGCGGTGCCAGACAATTGTAACATAAAGCTGTTATTGTCAGCCTGGCAGTTGCTTACTAGAAGTAAGGGTAGCCTACCCACATACACCCCCTCAATTCTACACAATGAAAGTCCCCAGGCAGCCTGTAATGTGCGCCTTGTCCAATTTGTAATACAGAACCTATTTCAGTTAAGAGAGTAAACAGATGGATGTGTAGAAAGTGTCTGTGTTTTGAGGGCAGAGAGAAATAAAAAAAAAAGGGGGGTACCAATACAGGGAGATGAGAGGAATAGAGGGTAGAATAAGAGAAACTGAAGGAATTGTGGAAAGAATAGATGGAGAAAAGGGATGACAAAAGTGGGAGACTATTTAAAAAAGTACAAGAGAAATGAGGAAAAGGGAGAAACGGGAAAGAATGGGGGACAAGAAGTAATAGGGGGACAGTAATGTTAAATATCACCTATAATATGGACACATATCTCATTAGACACATACACAGTCTCAGTTCAGTCTGTATAGCGGATGAGTTCTTGTATAAATTTAAATTCTAATAATTGCACTGGGAGAAGTCGTCCCAAAACTGATATTGTCCCTGTATTAGTTGTGTCACAAGGAGCAGGATGTGACGCACAGGAGGACTCCTCCCTCATAGCGTAGAAGTTTCCTACTAGGTCCGCTTACACTGTATAAGAGGAGGACTTTCTACATCGCAACTATATTACTCTTCTTGTTTCCAGTGGAATCAGTGGAAAAGTAGAAGCAGCATGTCTGGCAGAGGCAAAGGTGGAAAGGGGCTCGGAAAAGGAGGCGCTAAGCGGCACAGGAAGGTGCTTCGGGATAACATCCAGGGAATCACTAAGCCCGCCATCCGTCGTCTGGCCCGGAGAGGGGGTGTGAAGCGCATCTCCGGTCTCATTTATGAAGAGACGCGTGGGGTGTTGAAGGTCTTTTTGGAGAACGTTATCCGAGACGCCGTCACCTACACCGAGCACGCCAAGAGGAAAACAGTCACCGCCATGGATGTGGTGTACGCTCTGAAACGCCAGGGCCGCACTCTCTATGGATTCGGGGGCTGAACACTGATGCACGCCTAATACTATCACTCACACAAAGGCCCTTTTCAGGGCCGCCCATCTCTTCTGTGAGCGCTATTCTGACGCACTAGTACCATTATGTATTTTGTCCTGGCAAACGGCAGACTCTTTACAAGGTGCTAATATTTCACTTTTTCCCTCGTATTGAGCTGCGTGTTTGCTGATTAGATTTACAGCGTTACAGGTTATTATTTCATAGCGATGCACATACCCATTATAAACTTGTTCTAGGTGTGTACATTCAAACACCGTTTTAGTGGTATCCCCATGTTAGAGAATGTAGTGAGTCCATAGTATACGATGGCACAAATCAGTGTGTTTGGCTGACTAGTTGTAAGATGATGGATACAATGTACACTTTTTAGAAGGGAAAAACTGAGAACATTCTAATTTGTGTTGTCTGTAGGTAATCCCTATTCTCTTAAAAGCCATAACCCTTTTCTGCCTGGGGAGGATGAAATTGAAAAGAATAGCCCATTGCATAAAATCACATCACCATTAAGATTCATATTAAGACTCCCTGCACTTTCAAATCATTTTGTCAATCAAAATTGAGCATTACACTGGTTAAATCAATAGATTATTGTCTTCTGTGGCTGTTGATTTGGAAAATATAAATGACATTGGTAAAGACATGATTGCAGGCTGCTGTAACTGAATGATCACGTAACATTGTAGCAATCCACACAGTTTTATACAGTTATATTGTAACAAATGTATCAAACCGCTAAACCACACTGGAATTACCACACACTGCTCAAAGGAATAGAGCTAGTCAGTCCGTGTTTTGAAGGCAGATTTATAAATGAGTCCGTCAGTTCCTGTACCAGATCGTTTCAAGCCGTCTAGAGACAATCAGAAACCAAACTCACGGTGCTTCTGGTTTGGCAGAACACTGTAGGCTTTCTTATCCACACAGACGCGATCCTGGAGCAGTGACTGCTGTTGGAGAAATAAATGAGACCGGGTGGGTGATGGGGCGCCCTGAGCTAGCTGCCGGTTATAACTCCTTACACTGTTTCTATGTTGGGAATTTGGGACACATCATGCTCCGATAGGTCTTGCACTCCTCGTAATCTGCAGTAGACTGCTACAGTACTGTATCCCCCCAGCTGGTGCCAACTGATTTAATGCGGGTCATTTAATTTAATGGGGATCCTTTTGTATCAGATTCAACACTTCTTAATACCTAGAGTAAGTGCAATTAGCTTTCTTCCCAAAAAGAGGGGTTTCTAAGTGGGATGTGCCTTTATCTCTTCTGCCTGACACCCAGTTTCTTATCACAGACACAATCAGATGTTAACAGTAGATAGAGGCTTGCACTCACGCTGAGGTGTGTTTCTCAGAGGGTGTCTCAGCTTTGGAAAGTTATCGAAAAAATATATATATACACACACTGTATGCTAGGAAGTGGGATAACTGCATTTTTAATGTGGTAGCAGATATCATGGCTACACATCCTCACAGTAAAATCTGAAGCAATAGCAGCACCGTGTGATCGAATAATATTTAATCGCTTGTAGTGGTGGGATAACTGGCTGCTATTTCTCCCGCTCTCACTAATAAGGATTATGCCGGCAGCATTACGTTAATCGCTTGTAGCAAGAGTAGATAACCTGTGGCACATTAGCTGCTGGTGAACTACACAGAAGTCTCCTATCCAGCATGCACTGATGGCTAAGGGAACAATTAGACTGACAACATTTACATGTAGCCGAGAAGAACTCCCCCTTTATGTGTTTGCGGTTGAAGGGCACTGCGCTATTATAAGACCTATAATTATGTAAAGCGCACAATGGCTATCATCTCTCCCGCTAAATCGGCCATGAATTCGCACTTTAGGGACAGGATGGGTGGCTTGTGTTATGGTGGAAATAAGATCTAGCAGTAACATCACTAGCTCTTAGCTGGCTTGTGGCTCCTTAGGTAGCCGCAGTAGTACGGCCTCCCTGAGCGATGTTCACTCCACTGAGCAACTGGTTTAACCGAGGGAGGCTGTGAATTATGAAACCGGGGGATCATTCTGTCGTTAAAAAATAATAAAGCTATTAAATAACCGAGTATTAACAACACGCCCCCACACCCCAAGATTGAGACATTGAATGGTGATGTTTGAGCCCAGGAGGCTTTACATGGTTACCCACTAAATACAGTACAAGCGAATCACAAAGAAGCCCCTAGAGAACACGCCGTGCGTTTAGAGCTCTGCCGAGAAAGGGTGGGTGGCTCTGAAAAGAGCCTTTGGTGTGATACGGAAGAGGCTGCGGTTGTTTGTCCATTACTTCTTAGCCGCTGCTTTCTTGGGCTTAGCCGCCTTCTTGGCCGGACTCTTGGCAGTTTTGGGCTTAGCCGCCTTCTTGGCAGTTTTGGGCTTCGCTGCCTTCTTGGCCGGACTCTTGGCCGCCTTTTTAGGCTTCACGGCTTTAGGCTTCTTTGGGCTTTTGGCAGCAGCCGCCTTTGATGGTTTATTTACTTTCTTCTGGCTCTTAGCAGCACTCGGAGCTTTCTTGGGCTTCTTCGGGGATTTGGCCACTTTCTTTGCCGCAGGCTTCTTGGGCTTCAGAGACTTCTGAGCAGCCTTCTTGCTTTCCACCGGCTTCTTACGGAGCCTGAAGCGCCGGTGCCTTTCACCTGAGTGAGGGTTCCTTTGGTCACCAGACTCTTCACACCCAGCTTGACGCGGCTGTTATTCTTCTCCACATCGTAGCCTCCCGCAGCCAGAGCCTTCTTTAAGGCGGCAAGCGAAACCCCACTGCGCTCTTTAGGATGAGTCTAAGGATGCGTTTTTGTATACATTAAAATTAATAATTGTATTAGAGGGGTCGTCCCGAAACTGATATTGTCCCTATATTAAATGTGTCACAAGGTGCAGGATGTGACGCACAGGAGGACTCCTCCCTCATAGCCCATAAGTTTCCTACTAGGTCCGCCCGCACTGTATAAGAGGAGGACTTTGCCGCAGTGTTCGTATGGTTTTTTTTTGTTTCGACTGAGTGAAAGCGGTGATCAGGAAGCAGTATGTCTGGTAGAGGAAAAGGCGGAAAGGGGCTCGGAAAAGGAGGTGCTAAGCGGCACAGGAAGGTGCTTCGGGATAATATCCAAGGAATTACTAAACCCGCCATCCGTCGTCTAGCCCGGAGAGGAGGCGTGAAGCGCATCTCCGGTCTCATTTATGAAGAGACCCGAGGGGTGTTGAAGGTCTTCCTGGAGAACGTTATACGGGACGCCGTCACCTACACCGAGCACGCCAAGCGGAAAACTGTCACCGCTATGGATGTGGTGTATGCTCTGAAACGCCAGGGCCGCACACTCTATGGATTCGGAGGCTGAATACTAATGCACATCTAAAATTACTTCTCCCACAAAGGCTCTTTTAAGGGCCGCCCATCTCTTCTGTGAGAGCGCTATTGTAACGCACTGGTAATGTTTGTAATAGCTCCTGTGTACATAGTGAAGTATGTCTATTTAATTCGTCCAATCACATTATTTAGTAGTTACTGATGACAGTATTTTGATACAATTTAACAATTAGGCGCTTCAGTTGGCTACTAGCTGTCAGTGCTGCTTCATAAACTTGTGCTGATTCACATTCTAAAAGGTGATAGTAACAAGTTAACAACGAAGGTTTGGACTCTGCCACGTCCTGCTGACATGAGGAAAGAAATATGGGGAGGTACTGTATGTTCTACATAAAAAAAAATGGTTGCATAACCCTTTCTTTCATTTTGCAGCAGCAGGTTCTTTCCGTGTATGAAGGGAAACCATCTCACAGGTTTGGTAGGTTATCAACATTGTAACCTTTATATAGAATTTAAAGTTTGTGCATTGTTGAATAGGGATCTGGATTCAATGGACAAAACTGGCTGTTATATGTCCTGCTCACACTGATAAGAATTACACAGGCCGGCTAATATGGTTATAGCAAATTAATATTCAACCGTTACTACGATGGATGGAAAGAAATCACCGCCATATTCCAGCGCAGGACGCAGGTAATTTCCTCCCTCTCAATCTGGAAGAGTCAGCTTTGATATTATAGACGGGGTTTTTGAAATTTTCAAACGGTTACTTAAAACCAGTCAGTGTAGGGGGAATGAATACATCTTCCAATCAGCGTACAACATAATGTAGAGGTAGAATTGCTATAAGACATTCCCTGATCCCATTGTTTTGCCTGAATTTTCTTCTTTAAAATATGGACACGACCATTGCCGACAGGGCGTAAATCCATCGGCAGGAAAGCTCCCCGCAAGCAGCTGGCAACTAAAGCTGCTCCTTAAGTAGCCGCATAGCTAGCAGCGCCGCGGTATTCTGTAGTACCCGCATCTTCCTGCCAGCCTGTCGCTGCCTTGGACAACCAATCAGCTCCTGTCATTTTAGACCGTTTGAAAAATGAGTTAAGAGCTGATTGGTTGGTACTTTTTCTCTCTCCAAACTTTGATAAATCTCCCCCTAAAGCTCTTCAGAGCCTGCTAGAGTGTTATGGTATCAACTCCACCCCCTCTTGATCTATGCGGTTTATATGTGAGCTCAGTGCACTAAATTATAAATTTTAAATCGGGCTCATATACTCGCATTGGAAATCAGCTCTTCAGGGACGGGTTGGGTGGCTCTGAAAAGAGCCTTTGTGTTATGGTGGGAACAAATATCTAGCAGTAACTTTACTTGCTCTTAGCGGACTTGTGGCTCTCGGTCTTCTTGGGCAGCAGTACAGCCTGGATGTTGGGCAGGACGCCTCCCTGGGCGATAGTCACCCCACCGAGCAACTTGTTTAGTTCTTCGTCATTGCGCACAGCCAACTGTAGGTGGCGGGGGATGATGCGAGTCTTCTTGTTATCTCGGGCGGCGTTTCCGGCAAGTTCTAGAATCTCAGCCGTCAGATACTCGAGCACTGCGGCCAGATACACTGGGGCTCCGGCTCCCACACGCTCAGCATAGTTTCCCTTCCTCAGTAGACGGTGGACGCGACCTACCGGAAATTGGAGTCCGGCCCGAGATGAACGAGTCTTAGCCTTTGCCCTGGTCTTACCGCCTTGTTTCCCTCTTCCAGACATGCTCGAGCCACACAGATACAAAATTATACACGCTATAAAGATGATGTAATGGGTCTATAACGTCGCCCGCCTCCTTACCTATATATACTAATATGGTATCCTGTACTTGCTCTGTGATTGGTTAGCTTACACGGCAACCAATGCAGCACAAGTTCATGCACTGACCAATCAACAAATGTAGGGTGGGGTTATGATGCCGTTCAACATCACATGATACGTCTACCCAATAGTGCAGTCTGCAGGGGTGAAGCCTCATTTGCATGGGTTGTCAATAAATAGAGCAGTTTCTGGGCGTTGATGGTCACATTTGTATTTTCTTGCTTTGTAAAGCTGTAGAGAGAGAGTTCATTGATAATGCCTGATCCAGCCAAATCTGCTCCGGCGGCCAAGAAAGGCTCAAAGAAAGCGGTGACTAAGACCCAGAAGAAAGATGGGAAGAAGCGTAGGAAGACCAGGAAGGAGAGTTACGCCATTTACGTCTACAAGGTGCTGAAGCAGGTGCATCCTGATACTGGCATCTCCTCTAAGGCTATGGGCATCATGAACTCTTTTGTGAATGATATTTTTGAACGCATTGCAGGGGAAGCTTCCCGCCTGGCTCATTACAACAAGCGCTCCACCATCACTTCCCGGGAGATCCAAACCGCTGTACGTCTGCTGCTGCCGGGAGAGTTGGCCAAGCACGCCGTGTCTGAGGGCACCAAGGCCGTCACCAAATACACCAGCGCCAAGTGATCTGCTTTCCTTCTCCCTCCCACATCAACACAAAGGCTCTTTTAAGAGCCACCCACTTCCTCTCTAATCGGGCTGTAACTATTGCTGTGACCCCTGTACTGGGCTGATAGGAACGTGCTGTTTTCGATTCTTCTATGTTTTAACTTATATTTGATCAAAAAAATTGATATGGCGATTCCACTCATGTACATTCTGTATCCTTTATGTAGGTGTTGGCGCTCAGCTAGAACAGTTATTGAATTTTTGCTTTTTAATCTGTCGGAAATTGAACATTGGCAGCAGCAGCGACCTCATGTGGTCACTGGAGGAATAGTGGTTAAGTTTAAACTTCGTTTATAGTCTCATCTGCACTATCTGTCCCCAGTATTATACTAGTATTTATTTATTTATTTATTATCAGTTATTTATATAGCGCACACATATTCCGCAGCGCTTTACAGAGAATAGTTGACCATTCACATCAGTCCCTGCCCCAGTGGAGCTTACAATCTATATTCCCTATCACATGCACACACACATACACACTAGGGTTAATTTTTTTGTGGGGAGCCAATTAACCTACCAGTATATTTTTGGAGTGTGGGAGGAAACCGGAGTACCCGGAGGAAACCCACGCAAGCACAGGGAGAATATACAAACTCCACACAGTTAGGGAATTGAACCCACGACCTCAGTGCTGTGAGGCAGTAATGCTAACCATTACACCGTCTGTGCTGCCAGCTTTAATGTCAGCTGAGTTCAATAAAGCTTTAGATTATCCCCTTCATTTGCCAATAATTGGAGGTGGGAGACTCATTTAATTAAAACCACAAACTATTGTTAGTTCATTTTATTTAAATACATATAAAGATTTATACAATCTACCTTTAATGTCTATACCTCACAGTGTGCTGATGGTTATCCTTATAAAGTGCACAATGCTTCCAAAGTTTCTGAGCATAGTGGGACGCCCGCTGCTACCCTCATATCTGTCCAGCGTAAACATCAGTAATATTGATGCAGATCGGGCAGCCATGCATCATACTGTAGTTGGCAAGTCTGACCAGCAGCAAACACTGCAGCTCTCATGCTGCGTAGGAGATCACAATGGATAATTTATGCACACCGCTGAAACAGGTAGACACCTGTGTTTACTTAACAACCCCCAGTTACCTCCCCCAAACCCTGGCTACCTGGCACTCACTTTGCAAATGTAATTATCGCTAAAAGATCGCTGCGTGTGCATCTTGCATACACGTACAACGGCAAACAATCGCTCAATCTGCGTAAATATCGGCATTGCCTACTTCTCTGAATCAGGCCCACTGTGCAAGGTAAAGTGGATTTAAGCAAGTTCATCTGTGCTGTCTGAATCATCTAAAGAGGCTTACATGTAATACATTCCTGATTTAAAGTGCTAAAGCATATACTGGAAATTGGTTTAAAATCCTGACAGGAAGTACCCAAGCATCATAAACCTTACCTGACATAAAGAATACCACAAAGTCTTTTGACTCATCCGGTTCCTCAGCTTCCTCAAAAATAAGCCCAAAAAACAAACACCAAATTTAAGGGAAAAAAAAAAAAAAAAAGCAAGTTAGAAAAAACACCCCAATTCTACTTGTTATCAGCGGAATTGGCAACAATGGGCCTGGCCAGCAAGGAACATTTTGAGAACAAGACCTGAACTGGGACCCCAGCCCATAATGGCAAGACTGAGTTGTGGTCCCGAGTGCTGGGAGTCTGCAGAGAACCTCCAGGCAGGTAATGAGACCTGGGATAGGAATTTATGTATTGATTACAAGTTTTTTTTTAACATGTCAACATTCTGACCGAACATGATGACTACATACCCTTTTGGAACAGGATGACTAGGAGTTACAGATCTTGGATTTGTTCAGAGACTGTACCCTAACATAGTCCTCTGACTTTGCTGCTGTGTGTACTAACCAGATGTGGGATTAGATTATCATTGAGATCTGCATATCTGGCAGAAGAGTAAACAGAGTGTTAAGGAGATCAGGGCAGTGCTCCAGCATTCTTGAGATAGGATATTTGCACTGTAGTTCAGTGGGGTAGGCAGCTTTTGATGTGAGGGGCAGCAAAGAGGCAAAAACAAAAGCCCCCCGGGCATTTAAATATGAAAATATCAAAATGTGAATACATTATTTCCAGCCAAACTGCACCACTAATTACACCTAGCAATACAATAAAACTAGGGATGTGCAGGCTCGGATAGCTTCGAGTTTGCACGTGGAGTTCGGATTTTTCCCTCCAAAAAAACGGAACTCAGAAAGAGGCAAAACGTCATCTTGCATGGACGAACATCATCATTCCTGGAAAAAGTCCATGCAAGATGACGTTTTGCCTCTTTCTGAGTTCCGTTTTTTTGGAGGGAAAAATCCGAACTCCACGTGCAAACTCGAACCTATCCGAGCCTGCACATCCCTAAATAAAACACACATATACTACAGCAATCTTAAACATTACAGCAATACCCCAACCTCTCACTGAAATCTTTTATAGCAACCCACATATTATACCAATACCCCCATAGGCGCACATGGCTTATTTCATTAGTCTTTTCACTGCTTATGGTAGTGTGTAGCACTACTTTGATGCTACATATTATACTAATGCCTCCACAAATTCCTTCTCTGGTGTACATCCATTCATCTGTATGTGAAAGGACTGAGATCCCACTTTCAGCATTGTCTTTAGAGGCCACCATCAGGGAGGTGTAGGTTATCCGTCTCAATATGGCCTTCTATGTGACTGATTCTGCATCTATGTACACAAACACCATCAGCGACATGCCCGTAGTACTCCCATAGGACATAACATCTCTATGCGTCTGACTAGCTTTCCTTGGTGCACCTTAGTAAATCTTCAAGTTTATTCGAGTAAAAAGACTGATTGAGTCGGGAGCCAAGCAAAAAGAGAAAACGGGTCAACCATGGACAAACCATGCTGCAATGTAAGGGGTACAAATACATGTTATTTACATGCAGTGGTTATACTGGCTGCTTATGCAACACAGATGGCAGACATCTTTATTTCACACTGCAATTTATTTTTGTGTTAGGGCACACCCCTCCTTAATTTAAATTTCTGCACCTTTTAAATTTGCCGCCACCAACCACCACCACCACCCTTCCCTACAGCACAGAATGGTTCTACCAAAGTGAAAAGTTACTTCCTCCTTTAGCTTGGCTCCTAACTCAGGATCAGCACCTAAGTGCCCAGGCTTCCAGCTCCTACTTCTGCACCACATGATATTCCCAGTGTCCCACTATCCGCAGATTGTAGTGTGATATTACTGACTGAATTCGCATCACAGGGATTTACTACAAATCCCTTGCAGGGACAGAGCTTGTGAGAAAGCTCTGTCCCTGCGAATCCCCTTTGGAGCCTTATCCCGGTATTTTCGCAAAAAATACAGATTAAGTGCTCCCGCATGCGTCGACCGGTCGCCGCTGCTCCCCCCTGGCACTAAGCTTGACCCCCCTCTCCCTTAATTACACTTACCTGCATGCTCCATACCTCCAGTCAGGTGATCTCCCATACTGCACTGGGACCCAATCACCTGATGACCGGGCAGCAGTGCACTATGGGAGACCAGCTGACTGGAGGTGGAATCATCACCGAAGGCTCGATCACCGGTCCCTGGAGTCAGGTAAGTAATTTTTATTTTTTTTTAACTATTTTTTTTTCTTTTTTTTACAGTAATCAGCTTGCGGTCTGTTTAGACCACACAGCTGATTACAAGGACCGACTCCCGTCTCTTCTCTCCCATTAGAGCAGGCCAGGAGTCCGGTAACCCGGGGAGACCCTGGATAACACCACCTCCAGGTGGCGTTATTATCACAGGGCTTTCCCCGATATTAAAAATAAAATGTGAAATAATAACTTTGGTCGATCACATTTCCCATTACAGTTATGGGAAATGCGATCTACAAATTCTACTCCAATTGCCCTGTAATAACAATAGGTGATGGTAAAATAATGTGAAAAGGGTGTGAAAACACCTTTTTTCACTTTTAGTCAAAATAATGTTAATAAATAGAGCCTTATGAGAGAATGATTTATCGTAAATACAAATATCTCATTTTATATCTCTCACATATATCATCTCTTTTATATTTTAGCTGTTTTAGGATAAGTAGTCAGTAAAAGAGCAGCTCAGCCATAGCGGTGTAAGCAATAAAGGCTCCATGTTATTGCAGCTGTCTAAAAAGAATTCTTCTTACAAGAGAAAAAAACGCCCTTTATTATGCAATCATTGCCTTTACCTCATTAAATAATCTCAACCAATAAAAATAGAGAGGAATTTGATAAGCAGAGAATAACAACTTCCACTGGACATAAGAATATTGTCTGGGTGATGCAGTATCCAAAGTGCCGTACATCTGGCTCACTGTATCTGTCCTTCTCAATATAGTCCTTGTACACACAGAGACAGGGTCACTGCTTATGTGTAGTTATATGTAATATTGGTGTTGCAGCGGTAATGAGAGAGCCTCCCGTAGTGTTGGCTTCCACTCTCCTGAAGAAATACTCCTGTACAAAAGAGAAAAGAGTCACATTAGTTACCTTCATTATGCCTCACAGATATTAGAACGGGATCGGTATGATTCACCCAACAGCGGCTGCCCGACATGGGTGAAAATCCTGATCGTCCCAAAGGTAAGTATTCACTAACCTAAATCCCTCCCCCCAGTGCCTAACCCTAATCCCCCCCTCTAAGTGCCTAAACCTAACCCCCCCCCCCTTCCCCACCACCTAAACCCATGTCCCTCGGAGGGGGTGCCTAACCCTGTCCCCCCGGGAGCCCTAAACCTAAACCCGGGCTCCCCGCACTCGGCATCACTTCGATCGGGATGCCAGTCTCCCGGCGTCGGTAAAATGACGGATGTCGCCTGTCATTTAACCCTCGCCGGGATAAAGCAGTCGGGAAGCCGGCTGTTGGGATTAGGTCCGCCGGCTTCCCGACTGCATACCATTAGAACAAGGTGTGGAGCTGCGCTAATAAAAAAATATATTAAATAAGATTATAGAACACTGGTAGGGCAGTAAGTGTCATGGCCACATTCATAATAATGCTGATTATATATATATATATATATATATATATATATATATATATATATATATATACACACATACATACACACACACACACACACACACAGTACTCGTAGGCAGGTGTGGAAAAAAATGCTGCAAAGTAAGAATGCTTTAAAAAAATAGAAGTGTTAATAGTTTATCTATCAATTTACAAAATGCAAAGTGAATGAACAGAAGAGAAATTTAAATCAAATCAATATTTGGTGTGACCACCCTTTGCCTTCAACACAGCATTAATTCTTCTAGGTACACTTGCACACAGTTTTTGAAGGAAATCGGCAGGGAGGTTGTTCCAAACACCTTGGAGAACTAACCACATATCTTCTGTGGATGTAAGCTTCCTCAAATCCTTTTGCCTCTTCGTGTAATCCCCGACTCGATGAAGTTGAGTTCAGGGCTCTGTGGGGGCCATATCATCACTTCCAGGACTCCTTGTTTTTCTTTACGCTGAAGATAGTACTTTATGACATTGGCTTTATGTTTGGGGTCATTGTCCTGCTGCAGAATAAATTTGGAGCCAATCAGACACCTTCCTGATGGTATTTAATGATGGATAAGTACCTGCCTGTATTTCTCAGTACTGAGGATACAATTAATCCTGAACAAATCCCCAATTCCTTTTGCTGAAATGTAGCCCCAAATTTGATAGGAACCTCCAACCATGCTTCACTGTTGCCTGTAGACACTCATTATTGTACCGCTCTCCAGCCCTTCAGCTCAGAACTGGCAGAAACCAGTGGGACCCAGGTACACCCATCTACTGTTTGGAGAAGTCTGGCCAGAAGGTGTCTTCGTGGAAGAATTGCGGCCAAGAACCATACCTTCGACGTGGGAACAAAGCCAAGCGATTCAGCTATGCAGAAATTTAAAAAAAATATTTGGCTGTAATAGAAGACAGTTTCTTCACCGTACAATAATGAGTGTCTGGAGGCAGTGCAGTGAAGCATGGTGGAGGTTCCTTGCAAGTTTGGGGCTGCATTTCAGCTAATGGAGTAGGGGATTTGGTGAGGATTAATTGTGTCCTCAGTGCTGAGATATTCAGTATAAAGAAGAACAAGGAGTCCTGGAAGTGATGATATGGCCCTGATATAATCATCATAGAATCGGTCTGGGATTACATGAACAGACGAAACTTCTGTGGCTGTAGGCTTGCTCAGATCCTTCTGTGGTTAGTTCTCCAAGATGTTTGGAACAACAGCCCTGCCGAGTCCCTTCAAAAACTGTGTGCATTTTTTCCACACCTGCCTAAAACTTAAGCTCAATACTGTGTGTGTATATATATATATATTTCAAACAAAGGTTTTTGGACCATGTATGTCACGCCAAAATAGCTGTCAGGCTGAAGGCTGCGTGTTCCCGCTGAGGATGACAGACCTGCAGTTTGCTTGACCACCCTGGCTTACTTGTGCTAAGTACTCATTATACTGTCATACCTCCTCATGATTTATGGGTTAACACAATCTATGTAGGCATTTTTTTTCCATGCTGCTAAGTGTTCTATAAAAACCTCTTTTTAGCATTTAAAGCGAATGTGCTGGCTCTTTGTTTGAACTCTAAAGAATAAATTTATAAGCCATGCACTCCAATAATTGTGCAGCTGGGTTCTGTAATATAAAAAAAATTATATATATATATATATATATATATATATATATATATATATATATATATATATATATATATATATATATATACATATATACACACACACGATTTCCAGCCCCCCACAATATATTTAACATATTGTGTTTTTTACAACTGATATTAAAATATTACTGTTAAGAACATGTCTTGACACTTACTTCCCTACCAGTTTTCTATAACCTTAGCTAATATAAGGTTTATTAGTGCTGTTCCACATCTTTTTCTTTTTTGGTTTGAGTTTGTGAAAAATCCAATCTAAATTCCTAATTTGGAACTATCTGATGTATTCCTAGTTTTTATTATATGTTTTTACACATGGGTGTTTATTCACTTTTATTATATATTATAAAATATATTAGCACTGAGGAAGGATTTTCTTTTAAGTTTACAGATAATGACTCATTCACATCAGACCCAGCCTCACTGGTGCTTATTGTCTAATGTCCATATCTCACACACACAACACACATTTAGGTCCATTTTTCAGTAGACAATTAAGCTACCAGTATTTTATGTTGGACACTAAAGAAAACCAGGGCACCCGCAGGAAACCCACACAAACACCGGGAAACCACAAGTGCCACATCGATAGTGACCGAATCAATAGAAAGTCACTGCTAACCAGTGTGCCATCCTCTTTGCTCAGCAGAAGGTCAACCAGACAAAAGCCATCATAAACTCCACTAAGTAGCCCAGTTCAGCTCCGTACAGTTCCTGGTCACCGCTCAGTGATCATTATGGTTATGTATTTGTTTGCTGGTGCTATATAAGTAAATGTTAATACTGTTGTGCTTTATAATTGGCATCTGTATACTGTATGCAGACAATATTTACACAGCCTCTATGAGACAGGAAATGGAAGAATAGTGGACTTCCCCCTCCCCTAAGGAGTTGGACACAGTGCCCTTCATTAATTTTGTTATGGGCACGATCATTCTTTGCAACCCACAGCATTACTTGAACAGGGGGATCAAGTGCACAATTTGGTGGCTTCCATCCACAGGTCACAAATGTGTCATACTTAGAAAGCCACAGCTGGCTAATAAACAGTGCACCAGAATGTGTAGTCTGTCCTGAAGAGAAGGTACAATCTCCCCACTCCTTAACAACCCACAGAATACAGTCTGTTACTACACAGCAGTGGCCGGCACTATGGTCTCCACACTGGCTCTTTATATGCAGCTTCACAGCCTCCTGTGGCAGATAAGTCTCCTGCAATCCTGGAACAGGTTCTCTTGCTCAGTACTCAAATGTCATTGGTCTATCTTCCAGGACAAATGCCTTTCTATTTTTCAGGTGAATGGAGTTGTCTCATGGTACATTGGGGGGGATTCTTCGTAGCTAGAGCCTGGCAAATGACCAAAACCAGTAGAAGAGGGGCCAACTTTTTTCCAGTGTGCTGCGTACAGAGGAGCTTCCACACTGTCTGTACCCACCTACAGGCACCGGTGCAGAGGATTTACTGAGTGTAACATTCTGTGATCTCCCCTGATATCACGTCTCATGGAACTTGGATCTAAGGTTTATACTGGGAAACACTATGGGGCTGAGCAGGTCACAAAATAAGCACAATTCACGCAAAAATATCATATTTAATTTATTTTGCATGTGGAAAATGTATTTAATAAAGCATGCACCCAAAAACAATGTATATCCTGAAAAACCGAGAAGGCAGCCATCAGCGTCACACCAGTGTGTTCACATCCAGCCAATCTCAAGCAGTCAGCTAGTGCTAGGTATATGACACCACCTGCTGCATTTACGGTCGCAGGCTGGAATCACCATCGATGATGGTGGACGGCGCCGGGCTTCAGCTTACTTAGGCTGGCTAGCTTGTGAGCCCAGGACACTGCAGATCCTTGACTAGCCACTCTCTGAAAATATGCTATGGCAGCCACCCCTGCACCGCCCCTTAAATGCCTCTGCCTGTCAATCAGGCAGAGGCATTCAAGGGTTTGCATGCGACTACTCAGGATCCATTCTGCACACTCGCAGAATGGGTCATGCGCAGATTCCAGATAATCGTGAATCTGCAATCAGCAGTGACCTTGCGTTCACAGCTGAATCAGGCCAAGAGTTTGATGATGACACTTTCTGTTACCAGTATGCCAGATTTGAACTAGAAATCTAAAATATTTTATTGGCTACATAATATTTTTCTCTGTTTAACAAAAAAGAAGATTTATGTGCTTACCTATTAAATCCTTTTCTTCGATTCCATAGGGAACACAGGCTCTACACTGGGTACAGGTTGGTGGGATGGAGTGTGGACACCACACAGTTAACTTTGTCAGACAAAGCCCAGGCTCCCCCCCCTCCCCCTATACCCCGCCCCCAGACACAGGCATTTCAGTTAACAAGCCTAAGGGCAAGGAGCGAGAAGGAAGACCGGCACGCACTCAGGTCCAAGCACACAAGAAATGTGAAAAGAAGAAACGAAGCAGAGCAAAGCTCCGCAAGCCACGTCCGTCAGGGTGGGCGTCCTGTGTCCCATATGGAATCGAAGAAAAGGATTTAACAGGTAATCACATAAATCTCCTTTTTCTTCTTCCTCCATAGGGGACATAGGCTCTATGCTGGGACAACCCAAAGCTAATCTCCTAAGGGAGGGAATGCTCCTAGGCTGCGCTGTGGACTCTCTGCCCAAAAGCCACACCATGGGTGGTGAATGTATCAAAGGAATAGAACTTCAGGAATTTATTGGCAGAAGACCACGTGGCCACCCACAACGTATCTGCATAAGCACCACGTCATACTGTCCACGACGTTCCCATCGACAAGGTTGAATGAGCCTTCACTACAGACGGTGCAGGAAGATCCGACGCAGCATAAGCGTGGCGATTAGTCAATGGATCAATCTAGCCAGCACCATTTGCTAAAGTCATGCAGGACAAAGAGAGCATCTGTCCTACGCCGATCCTTTGTCCTATCTCCATAAATCCGAAGGGCCCGCACGACATCCAGAGAGGCCTCCTCCGGAGAAGAACCCGGAACCTGGAAAGCAGGAACCACAATATCTTGATTGACGTGAAACCTGAAAACAACCTTAGGAATGTAACATAGTCGGGTCCGAAGGACAGCTCTGTCCTGGTGAAAGATTAGAAACGTAGCGTGACAGGACATAACTCAAGTCCGACACCCATCGGCAAGAACTTATAGCAAGGAGAAAGACAGACTTCCAGGTCCACCGTGTCCAAGGGCTCAAAGGGCGAAGATTGAAGGGCCCTAAGAACCAGACACAAATTCCAAGAAGCCACCAGCAGTATAAGCGGGAGTTGTACGTGGAGGACACCTTGAAGAAAGGTCTGATCAACCTGTCTGAAAGAGGACTGAAAGAGCTGAAACCTGCACTTTTAATGAAGCAAGGCGGAGGCCCAAATCCAGCCCCGTCTGCAAAAAGGAGAGAACCAGAGAGAGTCAAAATGACCTTAAGATTTCTAGCCGAACACCAGTCAAAGCAAGTCCTCCAAACCTGATGGTAAATCCTAGCTGAAGAGGGCTTACGGGCATTGAGCATAGTGTTAATGTCTGACCTGGAGAACCCCTTAGTCTCAAGAGCCACCCTGTCAAAGCAAGACGGGCCAGATCCGGATGAAAGCACGGGTCCTGAGACAGAAGATCTGAGCACAGAGGAGCTTCGACGGAAAGGCCTTGTAGATCTGCATATCAGACCCTCCGCGGCCAATCAGGAGCCACTAGGATCACCGTGCCACCTTCAAGCTTTAATTTGCAGAGGACCCGCAGACATAGAGAGATTGGAGGGAAGATGTGCAGTAGCGGAAAGGTCCACCGAACCGCCAGAGCATTCACCAGAAAGGCTGCAGGATATCTGGTGCGAGAGCAGTACTTCAGAACTTGGTGACTGTGTCAAGACGCCATCATGTTGATGTCCGGCAAGACCCAGCGAAAAACCAAGAGAAGAAAGACGTCCGGATGTAGGGCCCACTCGCCTGAATGAACGTCCTGGCGGCTTAGGAAGTCCACTTCCCAATTTTGCACTCCGGGAATGTAAACCGCCGACAGGGATGGAAGATGCCTTTTCGCCCAAAGAAGAATGCGCCTGACCTCCCTCATGGCAGCACGATTGCTAGTACCGGCCTGATGGGGTATGTAAGAAACAGCCATCGACTTGTCGCACTATACCTGGACAGAGCGACTCGCAGAAGAGGCAAAGCTCAACACAGGGCCCTGTAAACCGCTTGGAGCTCCAGAAAGTTGATCAGCAAACGGATCTCCTGGGCCTACCTTTGACCCTGGAAGGTCTGCCGACAGGAAAAACGAAAACTTGCGTCGGTTGTAAGAAGGACCCAGTCCTAAATCCAAAAGGGACAACCTATGGTCAGATTGGACCCCTGGAGTCAACACAAGAGAGAGTGACGTACCTCCTGAGAGAGAACAATCGTCTGGGACCTGAGATGTAGATGGGATTTGTCCCACCGGGCTTGAGTCTCCAATTGGAGAGGCCAGGAACATAACTGTGCATACTGCACCGTGTCAAAGGTAGAGACCAGAGAGCTCAGAATCTGCATGCAAGAGTAAATTGACACCCGGCGGTGATGCAGAAACAAACAAATCTTGGCTTGTAAGTCCCGAACCTTGTCTGCCGGGAGGAGCACCCGCTGAGTCCTTGAGTCCAGCAAGGCTCCTAAATGCACCATTTCCTGAGAGGGAGTTAGAGAGGATTTCTTCCAATTGATGACCCATCCGTGAGGCTGGAGAAGATCCACCGTGATTCAAATGTGCTCCCTGAGAACCTCCTGAGCCTGGGCCAGAAGAAGGCAGTCGTCCAAGTAGGGAAATATCGGATTCCCCTGTTCCGAAGATGAGCCACCATGAACTTCGTGAAGAAACGAGGAGCCGTGGAAAATGGCAAAGCCTGAAATTGGAAATGATCCTCCTGGGCCACAAACCTGAGGAATCGCTGATTATGGAGAAGGATGGGGACATGTAAATAGGCATCCTGGATGTCTAAGGAGGCCATGAAGTTCCCCAGCTCCATGGCCAGAATAATGGCGAAAAGCGATTCCATTCAGAACTTGGGAATCCTCAAGAACCTATTGAGAGACTTTAGGTTTAGAATCGGTCGGAATAACCCGTTCAACTTGCGAACCAGAAATAGACTGGCATAGAAGCCCGTGACCCGCTGAGACGCGGGAAACGGAACAATGACCTTGCAGGCCAGAAGAGAGCGAACGTACTCCCTCGAGGCTTCTGCCTTCTTCTGATCCAAAGAAAGATCTGTGGAAAAAAAAAAAACTGGGTTAGAGGATACTCTCGAAAAGTCAATGCATAGCCCTGGGAGATCTCCCCTCTTACCCAGGCATCCTCCGAATTCATCTTCCAAATTTCGGGAAAAAAAAAAAAAGAAGGTTTAGAAAAAAAGGTTTAGAATCCTTGGCAGAGGAACCCTGGGACCTAGAAAACAACAAACCCTTGGCTTTACCCTGCGGACAAAAGGACCGAAAATTAGAAGATTGCGACCTAGAAGCGGCCTCAGAAGGGAGAAAGGCAGTCTTAGATGCCGCCACTGTAACTGCGATTTTATCCAATTCTGGACCAAAGTGAACATTCCCCGAAAAGGGCAGAGCCTCAAGGGCCTTTTGAGAATCAGAATCCGCATGCCAGTAATGAAGCCAGAGAGCTCTCCTAGCTGACACTGAAGAGGCCGAAACTTGGAAGTTAGTATCCCAGTGTCTATAGTCACCTCCAAAAGATAAGAAACAGTCTCCCGGATATGCTCCACGAGAGACAAAATAACATTCCTGTTGGTACCTAAAGTAAGGCCATCCTCCAGGGCATCTGCCCAGCGACCAATGGCCTTGGCAACCCAGGCAGATGCAAGAGCCGGGCGAGCTACTGTACCCTCTTTAGAGTAAATAGACTTAAGGATCCGACGGATAGGAAGTTGGAGACTTATCTTAAGTGATGCACTGTTCATAAGAGGAAGACTGGTATTCTTAACTAGGTGGGCAACATGCGCATCAACCGGGGGAGGAGACTCACATTTAGCCCGACCAGCTCCCGGCAGAGGATAAAAAGTAGGAATGTGCTTAGAAACTAGGAAGCGCCTATTAGGGTGGGACCAAGCCTCCGCCAAAAGGTCCTCAAGCTGCGCTGAAAAAAAATTCTGAAACAGCCTTTTACCGTTTAAACACTGGAGCAATGGACACAGGAGCCGGCTCCGCATCCATGATTAGCAAAACTAATTTAAATGCTTTGATCAAGGAAACCACTTCTAAAACTACTTCTACCTGCGGCTGGGAATCCACATCAGAGGCAACAGATACATCCTCCTCCTGGTCGGAGGGAATATCAGTCAGATTCAATATCAGACAAGGGTGTAGAGCGGTCCCTCTTAGCAGACCTACGCTTAGAAGCGCGCTCACTGTCCAGCATCTGTTTGAAGGACTCGGACACCTGCGGTAATCACCGAAACTGAATGCATAAAGGACTACATACATGGAGGCTCCATAGCGAAAGGCAGCAAAGGGGATGGCATCACATTAGAAATCTGGGCCACACCTGAAGGGCCACCAGCAGGGTGGGCAACCACAGGGGCTGAGAGCATATCCACTACCTGTAGCATTACCTGGGATAACGAGGAAATCCAAGCCGGTTCCTAGCTAGCAGGCGCAGCTGGAGGGGTCTCGTGCTGTGAAGTATTAAAACAGCGAACACAGAGACCATCGTGGTCCAGAACCTGTGAAGAAAACACATCCGTACAAGCCCTGCAATTACCCAGCATAAAAGCACCTACCTCCTTGGGAGCTTTACCCCTGGAAGACATTGAACAGAAATCCAAGGAGAACCCCACACACCAGAGCCAGAACTGAGATGTGCAAATTAGGGCAGAGAATGTAAATGCACCACAGATAGACAAATAAGTGGGGCTATGCAGAGGCTGACTATGCAAAGTACATTAACAGTCAAACATACAGAAACATTCAATGCAATATAAGGCAGTAAGCGCTCAACAAACCAGCCCCAAACGGGGAGGAAAGAGAAATATGCATAACCTGACCACTGAGGGTGAGGAATACAGGGAGACCGGGAGCCTGCACACCCCAGACACTAGCTGAACTGCAGACACTCAGAAAAAGGCTGCCCAGCATATGTGAGGAGGGAAAAGAAGGAGGAATGACCCTGGATCAGACACTTATGAAGGAGCGTCCGGGGGCAGCGGAGGAGCCAGCGGGGAGAGCTGGCAAAAGGTAGCCTCTGCTCAGCGCCCTGCTGGACTAGTGGGGATGCGGAGAGGACTTGGGTCCCCACTGCCAGTGTCTCCCATACCAGCGGTAAGAAGCAGGGAGCCGCATTTACCTCTCCCCGGCTGCGAGCGCTCACTGAGACTGGAGCTCCGGCCAAGGACACTAGCCCAGTCACCGGCACTGGGATGATTGAGCAGCAGCGTAAGCATCCTCCAGGACGCCAAGCGCTGCACTCTCATTGTAAAATAAATAAAAATGAAATAAAAGCTGTAAACACAGCTGACACTGTGTGCCTGTCTACATAAAAAACCATTGTGGTGGTGAATAGAGGCCAAAATCTGAAAATTCTGTCAATGTCCCAATATTTATGGACCTGACAGATTGTATGTATGTATGTATGTATGTATGTATGTATGTATGTATGTATGTATGTATATATATATATATATATATATATATATATATATACACACATATATACACACACACAATCTCATAGATCCCCTTAGCATAGTTTTTAATTGATTATGTGTGTATGTCTGTCTAAAAAGTTCGGTGACTGGTCTGATATATCTGTATGCAACAAGGTCGCTCATGTGCGCTGACATGCATGGACATGTCTGGACCTGCCACCAGTCGGGGTTTGCCAGAGGCCACCGCACTGCCATTGCAGTCATTTCAACAGTGTGTCCCGAGCAGTGTGCCTCGGACAGCAATTTTTTTTCCCTGACTCATATCTTCTACATCAATACTTTCAAAGTGCTCAGTGACCAAGGATTGTCAGTGGTCAATCAGCGGGCGGACTACACATTATATGCTGGGAGTGATTACACAATAACCGACCGTACTGCAGCCGGTCCTGAGCTGGAATCTGTAGCGGCTTCATTCACTCCTACAAGCCATTTATGACAGACCGCTATCATACGCGGCACAGATACCCGGTGACAGCACGGAGCATCTACCATTTACACTGGAGCTCCAGAGCACTATCAAGGCTTGTGAGCAGGGCCTTCCTACCTATACATCTGTCTGTTATTACACAGTTTTGTTCTATTAATGTTTACAATTGTAAAGCACAATGGAATATGCTGCGCTATACACTACCGTTCAAAAGTTTGGGGTCACTTAGAAATTTCTTATTTTTGAAAGAAAAGCTCTGTTTTTTTCAATGAAGATAACATTAAATTAATCAGAAATACACTCTATACATTGTTAATGTGGTAAATGACTATGCTAGCTGCAAACGTCTAGTTTTTAAAGGAATATCTACATAGGTGTATAGAGGCCCATTTCCAACAACCATCACTCCAGTGTTCTAATGGTACATTGTGTTTGGTAAGCGCGTTAGAAGACTAATGGATGATTAGAAAACCCTTGTGTAATTATGTTAGCACAGCTGAAAACAGGTTTACTTGTTAGAGAAGCTATAAAACTGGCCTTCCTTTGAGCTAGTGGAATATCTGGAGCATCACATTTGTGGGTTCAATTATGCTGTCCAAATGAAAAAGAGAACTTTCATATGAAACTCGACAGTCTATTCTTGTTCTTAGAAATGAAGGCTATTCCATGCGAGAGGTTGCCAAGAAACTGAACATTTCCTACAACTGTGTGTACTCACACAGAAGAACATTTGTGAGACACAGAACAAGTGAAAAGATGCTTGAAGAGTGCCTGACGCTATCTGTTATGCATGGTGGAGGTAATGTGATGGTCTGTGACTGCTTTGGTGCTGGTAAAGTGGGAGATTTGTTCAAGGTAAAAGGGATTTTGAATAAGGAAGGTTATCACTCCATTTTGCAACGCCATGCCATACCCTGTGGACAGCACTTGATTGGAGCCAATTTCCTCCTCCAACAGGACAATAACCCAAAGCACACCTCCAAATTATGCAAGAACTAATTTAGGGCAGAAGCAGGCAGCTGGCATTCTGTCTGTAATGGAGTGGCCAGCGCAGTCACCAGATCTCAACCCCATTGAGCTGTTGAGAGAGCAGCTTCAGTGTTCGCAAATAAGCATATTTTACCAGATATTGGGCACTGGGGACACAGATAGACTCTCATTGGCTGCTGCTGTGGAAAGCCATGCTGGGATCAAGTGTCTGATCCCAGCATCGGCACAGCATCTGTGCCCGGCACAGGGACAGTGTGTTTGTTCCCAGCGCCGTGTAAGCCACCGCAGCGGGTACCTGGTGAAGGGACCGCCTGGTCCCTTCCACCAGTGTCGGCAGTAAAGTGGCAACGGGAGAAGCTTGGCTCCGCGTGCAAGCTAAGCGGAGCTCGCTGCCCAGATGCTAAGAAGCGGCGGCGGTTGTTTGGCACTGGCCGCGAGCAGTTTGGCTCGCGGTCCAGCAGCCAATAGGAGGTAGACGCGACGAGCCAATCGTGGCTCGATGCGTCAGCCACACCCACTCACGGCGTCTTGAATTAGACGCCGCTGAGCGGGAAACTTCAATCTGGCGGCGGAGGGGAGGAGTGAAGACCTCCCAAAGACAAGAGAAGAGCAGCGCGGCAACAGTTTTGGCGTTCGCGCAAGAGGCCAGAAGACTGCGTGATCAAGGAGGAAGAAAGGAAGAGGCGGCACCACTGGCCAGGACAGGGCCAGCGGCAGAAGAATGAAGCTGGGGACCTAAGAGGACTGCAGGGGTGGAAAGAAAAAGAGCTAACGAAGCTCCCTCCCCCCTCCGCAACCTCTTCCACCGTACGGGTAGGCGGCCTTGGGCCACCATTATTTAACCCTTCCCTATACCACCAGGGTTGTAGGCCTAATTGAAGGTTTGAGTGACCTGGCATTAAGCCCAGGTCACTAAAGGGCAAATAGGTGTGCCAATACTGGGGGCAATGCATAGGGGATAAACTACTGGGGGCAATGCATAGGGGGTTTACTACTGGGGGCAATGCATAGGGGGATTACTACTGGGGGCAATGCATAGGGGGATTACTACTGGGGGCAATGCATAGGGGGATTACTACTGGGGGCAATGCATAGGGGGATTACTACTGGGGGCAATGCATAGGGGGATTACTACTGGGGGCAATGCATAGGGGGGGGACTACTAGGGGCAATGCATAGGGGGCATTAATGTGCGGCATAATGTTTAAGGCCGGGCATGGCTGTGTGGCATCATTTGTAAGGGCTATTACTGCATGGCACAATGTGTAAAGACCGGGCATTAGTGTGCGGCATAATGTTTAAAAACCGGGCATGGCTGTGTGGCAAAATGTGTTAAGACCAGGCACTGCTGTGTGGCATAATGTGTAAATGGCATTAATGTGCTGCATAATGTGTAAAGGCAGGGCATGGCTGTGTGGCATCATTTGTAAGGGGTTAGGGGAGGTCTGAGAGGCATATGGGGAGCTCTAAAGCATAAATTATGATGGGACCCAGAAATGGTCAGGTAGGACCCCATTTTTTTTTTTTTTAAAGTGGAGGTCCCTGGGCCCCACATATATTGTCACTCACCGCGATCACTGCAACTTGACCGTATGGTACGCAAGAAGTGCCCATCAAGCCAATCCAACTTGTGGGAGGTGCTTCAGGAAGCGTGGGGTGACATTTCTTCAGATTACCTCAACAAATTAACAGCTAGAATGACAAAGGTCTGCAATGCTGTAATTGCTGTAAAAGGAGCATTCTCTGACGAAAGCAAAAAAGTTTGAAGGACAAAATTATTATTTCAAATAAAAATCATTATTTCTAACCTTTCCAATGTCTTGACTAGATGTTCATTTTGCAACTCATTTGATAAATAAAAGTCAGTTTTCATGTAAAACACGATATTGTCTGGGTGACCCCAAACTTTTGAACGGTAGTGTATAATAAATAAAAATAATAAATAAATAATTCCACTGATGATGGTAATATCACACAGGTCTAGAGCACATATCTTGATATTGGAACTGTGTTTATTTTAGAACCTATGACCTTTCCACATGATATCTATTTATCTAGACCAGCTATTGTAGATTATTAGGGTTAACTTTGTTAAAAAATGTATCCAACATAACATAGTTATCTTTTGTATGAGTCAGCTACTTCAGGTGTTTTATTTTATATTGTATTTTATATGTATGGTATGAAAGGAGTCTCCTATAGTATATGCTATATGGTTTTTCATGATAATAAATACTAGTTTGATCACACAGTGACAATTTTATGAGTATTAATTATAGGATTGCGCAGCCAATAACTTCTATCATATACAAGTCTAGAATATAGTACAAAATTTTCTTCCTTGGCAGCTGCAACCAGTTAATTACCCGATCACAGACCACACTGTGAGCTCTAGGGTCAGCCAAAACTTTCCATCTTTTTTCCTATCCCAAGGACCTATAACAGAGACCTCCAGTTGCGCCAACTAAAAAGCAAGAATTAGGTGCACTGGTGTAGAAAATACAGTTCGGTCCTGAATGGCTATGGCATCATCCAATCAGGCGCTGGCTGTCATTTCAGTTACTGCATTGCAAACTGCTGCTCTCCAAGAGAGATCCCTGAGTACACCCTGTAATACAACTTTATATAATCTCCATACCTTACAGCCGACAGCCAGAAGCACGTGTAGAAGCAACATGCTTGTTACCATGCCAAGAGACACCATTTTGTTGTCTTTGCGGATGTGTGGCCAGAAGGCAAGAATGAGGACAAAGCCAGAGAGGCACATGGCCACAAGTAGGATAATCCAGCGGAAGATTTCAGAAGGGAATACACAGAGTACCTGAGAACAGAGCAGAGATGCTTCAAATCGTTATTCCTGTACAGGTTCTTGATACAGTCCTGGCTACTCTTTAATAATTAAAAGGTGTTTTACACCATAGGACCTGCTGTACGGATGTGATTTAATGCTGTGGTGACTGCTAGTTATAATGTTTCTGTGGCTCTGAATGGGCTAAACCATCACAAATAATGGTAAACAGTGTCCTGATTTTCCAGTAAATAGGAGAGGACTCCCAATTGTATTGTGACACTGATCCCCAGCAACTCTCCCCACTACATGACAGAACTGGGCCGGTGTCACACAAATGATGGGAACCCTAATGGAAAGAACTGATCTGGGGAAATAATAAATTGTATGTACTCCTACCTCTCCACAAAGGTGTAAAATATTATCATCCCTCAATTACCAGCAGCCCTAACCAGGCTACAGATCTTTAATAGTGTCTGAAGTGTTGCTAAAATACACTACAGGGGGAATGGGGTTCAAATATTAAACACTACATATCAGGTTCTCTTACTGAATCATCAGTGACCCTGCTCCAGTTTACGAAGCAATCCTTCTACAGCATGTACAAAGCATGCGTTACCTAGGAGACTAATACCCCTTTTACACCGGAGCTAAAACCCGGGTTTTTGAAGGGTTAACCCGGGCAGCTCCCTGGTGTAAAAGGGCAGAGGGTTGGATCGCCGGGTCGAGTGACCCGGCAATCCAACCCAGGTAACTAGCAGGGTTTAACACGGGCGTAGCCCGTGAAACCCTGCTATGGGAACAGCGCACTCCGGGTCACAACGACCTGGAGTGCGCTGCTAGCCGGCCGATTGGTTCGGCTTCAGTGGCGCTTGGAGATGACGTCATCTCCAAGCGTCCACTTTCACTCCGCAAAAGCCGGGTCTATGCAGACCCGACTGCGGTGTGAGCTGCGCTGACTCGGGAATATCCCGAGTCAGCGCCGGCAAAATTCCGGGTCTGACCCAGATAGGAACTTTGTTCCAACTCCGGGTCAGACCCGGAATTTAGGTGGAAAAGGGGTATAAGAGTCAAAAATCGTACTACTTCCACATTTTAAATATTCATGAAAGATGCAAAGGAGAGCAACACCAAACTGCTAAACTAGATCTGTTTTCTCTAATGGATGGAACAGACCCAATGATGGGCAGGTTTGGTCATTTATAAACATACATTAAGTTTTATTGTCTCATATCTTACAAAGGCTCCGATAAATATGGCCATGTCTTTGGGGGTCAGATTTCACATTAGCCAAAGCAGCCTGGATAACACAGCGTTCTATAGAAAAAACTGTCATACACACACAGAACAGCTAAGCGATACTCACTGTGGATGGGATAAACGCAGACAAAGAGTACCCATAGACGCACACGGTCTCCATGAAGCTGTAGGTCCCGACAGACTGGCTCACCCCTTTCCTCCACTGTAGAAATCCCCAGAGACCTAAAGGCACCAGCCAGGCATAACTGTATATGGCAATACCAGCAACCGTTACTGTGAGAGCAGAAAATACATCACCAAAGATATCATCCTCAACACAGCGGACAGCCACAGACAAGCACTAATTGTAGAGGAACTAAAAGCTTGCACTGACCAATAGAACACAGGCCTAGTTTCACAATGCAGTGCAAACAAGGAGACTAGCCTAGATGAGTGAAGAGAACAGACGGGGAGAGACAGGAGAAGACTGTGGGACAGACTTTGCAGTGCAGAGGAAAGTAGACTGTTCTTTAGGAATAGGGCCTCATAAATATTAGTCTGTGATTCGGTGAGGTCAATGGGTCCAATCATACTATGAGGCTGCACTGTGGTTCAGCATACAAAATGGGTTCCTCAAATTGTGTGTAGATCAGAGAATTAAAGGAAATAGACTCACCCTTGTGGAACTGTGGACTGTAGTTATAACCTGGATGGCCGCTCAACTGAATAAATGTCGCCAGGTTCCCCACAACAGTGACCGTGATCACCAGCGTGGCACATATCCAGAATGGCCCTGTACGGGAGGGAAAGTGAGTGTGCTAATGATGAAGATAAGCTCCACAAGCCGGGGGACGAGCAAACTTACCATATAGATCTGGGTTGTTACGCAAGTGATGTTTCACAAAGTTCCTCCCAGGAATAGGGATGAAGGAAGCTTTGATCCGGTCTAATACCTAAAATTAAACAACAAGGCGTTAGGCTGACTGCACAATATATTGTGGGGCATTTACAGCTATGTGAAAGATCGAAATTCATCAATTCATGCAGGAAAGAGATTTCATAGATCAACAGCTTGAAGAATATTCACTTCAAAATAACGGGAAGCCTCCTAAAGAGTGGACAAGTTACCAATGGCAACCAGCTTCTAGATAGCATTCATCAAGTGCTTGCTATAAAATGATTGGTGTTATGGGAAACTTCTGCATACTTTATAAGGCTTGAAACATCTCCCTGCACACTGACTATACTACATCTGCTGTGTGATTGGTCTGGGATACTCTGCAGTAATGGAATTAGTGACTGGTTTACCTTTGCAGCACATACTGTAGATACCATTTCACACATGTAGCTTCCCAGACCTGGATTATTCATCCCTGTCCCGAATTCTTATTTTATTTATCCAATTATTATATTCAATTGTTTTTATATTACGTATGCAGCTTTACCAGTCTCTGAATAACTTAAGAATGTTGTATTGTTTACCGCGTAGTTCCTTATTCTATAAATGCATAAAAACATCTTAAAGAATACTCTTTACCTGTACTGATTTTAGTTTGACCCATTTCATATATACTTCGTAACAATAACTATTTATTATTTTAGCCTCTCTCCATTCAAGTTAACTCTATGGGGTATATTTACTAAAGTGAGAGTTTTTAGAAGGGGAGATGTTAATTATAGCAACCAGATTCTATTTAACATTTAAATAGCACATTCTACAAAATAATAACTAGAATCTGATTAGTTGCTATGGGCAACATCTCCACTTCTAAGAATTCTCACTTTAGTAAATTTACCCCTATGTATTTTTTAGGGACAAAAAGCATTTTGGATTATTATTATTAATAAGCCATTTATCTATCGCCAGTATACTCCATAGTGCTTTATATAGGTTGAGCCACTTTAAACCAGCCCACCTCGAGAATGGCTTTGTGGCAAAACGTAGGGTACTGTTAATATACGGTAAGGAAAAAAAAACTAGAAACTACAGTAATGCCTACATTAATTTTCATAATATTAATGGACTAAATGTTTGGTCTCACAAAGTATGTTGGTGATGGTTTCCCTGTGTATGTAAACATTTTTGTGGTTACTTAATGGATCCCGTGCACACACGAGATTCCACGGAAGCAATCCTTTCTTGCAGAGAACAAAGCATTCTGGGGAATGGCACAATGCACTTAATTTCAGCTCCAACCGTTTTCGGCTGGCAAGGTGCTGACCTTGAAGACGCGGACCACGAGAGAAGGCACTAGACACTATCAGTTGCACTACAGGCTTGAGGGGGGACAGTTTAAGTGGCTCAACCTGTAGTTCTTCCATTAGCATTATTTACTAAATTAATTCAACTGACATTTTATGCATAATATATTTAGTCTTCCCACTAGGCTGTTATAGCAGGGCGCTGCGGTATGCCGGATTTTAAAATGGAAAATGCGCCATGCCCTACCTGCCAGCACCCTGATGAAACAGCCTGCTAGGTGCCGTGTAGGGGGAAATTGCGCTGCAGCGCTCACATGCGCACGACATCTATTCACAGTGTGGGGAGAGCTTGGGGACAGCCCGGCATGTCCAAGAGCGACAAAAAAGAAGGGTGTGTGTCTTAATACGCCCCCTTCTCGTTGCCATGCACTCTTTTCAGGTGCAAGCAAAAGTGCCCTTTCTTATGGTCCGAGCGCCCTGCCCAGCGCCGGACTTAGAATTAAAACTAATATTGGACAGCTTGTACTGTTACAGGGATGCCATAGGTGGGCACTTTACTAGCCTATAGCTCTACAAGTGTGGGCATTAATAAAGGATGGCATTTTCTGTGTCCATTTTGTTAAGAGAAGCGTATTTTTTTATAATAGCATGTGTGAACAGGCTATAAGTTAGCCTTTGATGACAGATGTTTAGTAATAGGTGCAATCATTTAAGAAATGTGCAATTTAATAACATACAGAATACTGGAAGTGAAAAATAACACATTTTGTCAACAACGTAAAGGGGCATTTTGTTTGTTTTTTGGGAAGAACCTTATAAGAACCTATATTATATTTCTGCCCATCATAGAATTTACTTTTCTACATTTAAAAGCGGTGTAAGAAAAACCTAAGAAAAGGCATAGTGATGGTAACATTGTAAAGAATGGGAGCTGGAAGTGTTCTTAATAAAATAGTAATACTGAACCTCCCAGGAAATAGCAAACTGAATATCAACAATTCACTCTTGTTAAAGTTTCTGTTTAGTTTTTTTTCATTCTTATCCTGTATTACTATTTATACTATGATTGTACAAAGTCTGATCCTAGTCAGATATGTGCAGTGGGACAGACAATGCACGATAAGGCACTAAGACCCCTTTAACTCCTTCCCCCATTAAAGGCTCCCACTATGGGTACAGAGAAGGGACTGTGGCAAAGCTCCTTCGTGTGGGGGAGGGATGAGAGACCCATTGACCGGGCTTTCACCAGATCCAATATAAAAATGTTATTTATCATGGCACAGTGGTAAGTACCACCTAATCTGACCAGTTTGGAAATTGAATGTTCTCATAAAAGCATGGGCCTCATCCCCCAGTCCAAAAACATACAAGTAAGTTAACTGGCTTACAACTAAACTGGGTCCAGTGGGGGGTAATTTTTTTTGGGGGGCCTCAACTAATGCACGCCCAATGGTGTAATTCAATTGTTGCTCCGTTCGGGTGTGAGAGTGCCGACATTTCTGCTCGTAGCTTCCCGAGGTGGCAAGCTGAAATGTGCAAGAAGTCAGCAGCTTGGGTGCCCAAATCAAGGACTTTATACTGGTTTAGCCACTTTACGACACCAGACCCGGCGCGAAAAGCAGAATTAATGGGATCCCAAAACAATTGAATTGCTTTGTCAGATGCCCATTAATTTTTGCCGCCCAAAAAACAATTGTTTTCCCTTCAGTGTGTGGCAAGGAAATTAGATTGTAATCTCCACTAGGCAGGGACTAAAGCACACTAATAAGTATACTGTGGCACTATATAAAGTACTATGTTGTCACTATATAAAGTACCATTTTGTACATCACAGTTGTGCCCAGCTAACACCTGTATTCAAATACCTGATAGGTGTCTATATCAAAAAGCTCCTGGTAGTATTGGAAGGTCCAAAAGCCAGAGGATTTCTTCTGAGGTGAGAGGAGCTGAAAGGAGAGAATGACAAAGGCAAGAAGATCTAAGATAAAACGTCACTTTCATTGACCCGATCAATAAGCTGTTAAGCGATACGTGCGTCAGGGAGACACGAGGCACACGCTGCTGGCGTGTTTATTATAATTGATCAAACCCCCTCGGAATATGTTTAAATGTTGAATCAAATACACGTGAATAATAATTGCATGACTGTTTGTTAGTGGTCATAGGAGCAGTATGTGCAAGACAATGGTTATTAATATCAGTATGGAAAGTCACAAAAAACCGCTAATGCTGATAATGAATCCGCTATGGCTAGAAGCTAATCCTTTTGTTTATACTCTCAGTGCTGTGAGACATGAATGTATAGTACTTGAGAACACTGTAATGAATATGTATTGAAAGGAGACAGGATATATACTATGTTTCCATATAAAAGGTAATATTGTGTAACAACCTAAAATGAGCACTTAGAGCCTCTAATGATCACAGGGGTGAGACTCATATATAAAAGGAGAACTAGCCCAGGTACTGGATAGGAATGAGAGGACTCTATATACTGGAACAGCGAGATATAATCTCTGACTGATACATAACAGTATGCCTGACCAATTAAAATAGAGCCATATTTTTACAATTACAAAGGATAAATGTGACAGTGCGTATGATATTGCTAAACATACCCCCATACTGGTTGACTAATATTAATGAAGTTGCTAATTATATTTAATGCAACTGATCTAGTAGTTACCTTTATGGAGACCAAAGGAGGATTATAATATTGAAAATAAAACTGTTGTATAATTAGAACCACTACTGCTCTAATTTGTGGATTATATACTCCTAATTTGGGGTAACCCAATTTACTTAATATGGTCATTAATGGACAAACAAGTACCTATGACTAACAACATATATTTTACTGTCTCCAGGACAATGTAATCTTAATAGAGGACCCTTTATAAGATTTATTGCATATGATAACATATTGTGCCACATTATACTCATACTAGGAGATTTGCTTCATGTGTAAATTACTGAGGAGTTAATACCAATAATTAGGTGTCTTGAGATCATCATAATTATTTTTATTTCACTTTCACAAACTTGATTTTAATTTCAGTACTTCGCTGGCATTATTCTAAGATAAGTCATTAAAAGTTATAGTTTAACATTATGTCATTATTCCTAATTTGCTGCAATATTGTGTTCAGATTGCTCAAATTGAGGTTCACGAGTTCCCCACATAGGAATACTTTTCTTTTTAGTTTATAATTGTATGTGCTATTCCTGGGTGCACAACTGTAATTACACTAGTATAATACGGAAGAACTAATTGGATTCTTTAGCATCACCTTTGATAAAGAGCCCCAGTGCTTGAAACGCGTCAGGTCACTGCATACTGTTGGAAGACCCTACCTGGAAACATCTGAACAGCGAGTCACACAGGGGAAATCCAGAAATCCCGTTTGCAATACAACGCTGTTTTACATTTTCTATTTGATACGGGCCCATCCATAAGGATATATTTCTTCATTGTTTTTGTTTATTTGATGTTGTGCTCATGATTAGAACCTATTATCAACATTTTATGGCTTCTAAGCTAATTGAATAAATGACCTAAAAGTTTTATTGCACTATTGTGCCCCTTTATTTTCTATCTTTAATTACATATGTACCGTGGACGTCAGAAAACGTTTATCTACTTAACAAGTATAGTATCATTCTATTTTCATTATACCATCATTGTTTATTATTAGCGCTTCACAACTTCACATTGTTCCTATTTCTATCTTTTGGGTTACGGGACACCCTATGTTGAGCACCTCAGGTTGCTTTAATATTGCGCACTTGAAGTTCTAGCTACACCATTTTGTCTAATTGGATTCTGAATGTGTGCGGGTATTTTGCTCTGTTTTCTATCACTTTCATTCACCCCCAGAAGCCAGCCAGAGGAAGGTGTGCAGAAAAAATTCCCCATAAACTAGTTACCTCTGTCTGATCCGTCTCACCCTGTTCTTCCTCACTATCTCCACCCATGTGTAACGTGGCGTGCTCCGTCCTCTTCTCATCGCTGAGGCTCATGGTCGTGGCATTCGGACTAGCAGCAAGAAGGTCAGCAGCTTCATCGAACTCTGCGAATGCAAGTTGTACAATCAGATGATGGTCACAAACTCTTGTGCCAGCAAATTTAGTTTTAACCTCTATAGGAGGGAAAATATTCAAACACAACATGCTGGGCAGTCTATTGGGTTCACGGGCCTTAGACATACCCTGGAGTTTGCTGTATGGGGGACCCTGTATTTATACAGCCAGGTACCTTTAGATTACCTGCACTAAACATATTTTTTCTCTGGAGTCAATTCAATTAGAGGTGATGCCAGCTATTTATTCTGCATATGCGGTAGCCCCTCTGGGGCTGTGATCTAAAATGCACAATTTAGGGGCATTCCAACAGCACATGGCAGGCACGGTCTGCAATTCCTCCCTCCTGGTGTGTATATCTGCATCAACGGTTAACAAAATTTAAAGAAGCGCTCCCCTAAAACTTCTTAAGGTGCGAACACACTGTGCGATCAGGAAAGACAGTACGATTACGACATTGTAATCGTACCGTCGTTCCTGATCCCCTGCAGTGCCTACACTGAACGATCAATCGTTCAGTGGAGGCACACTCCATCATTCCTGAACATGGGCAATCTGTCGTTATCGGCAAATTGGCCTGCATGTTCAGGCGATGGACAATGTCGGAAACGACCAGCGGGCGCGCGCATCGCTGGTCGTTTCCTACATTTTAGTGCACGATTACGATGTCGTAATCGTGCAATCGCCCAGTGTGTACGCACCTTTAGCCAGGTTCTACATTATAACTGGCAGAAGTTGGACTTCATCCACCTTAGTCCAAACACACCACTCAAACTGCCTGTCCTAGGCGTATCCTTGACACCACCGTGAGTCGCAACAGGGAACAGCAAATGTTCCACTGCCCCTCAGCTAAATGTTCCAGGTCTCCCCTTTCTGCACAGGATCACCCCATTTGTGTCACTCACCCTTAAGGGTTAATTTACTAAGCCTTGGAGAGAGATAAAGTAGATGGAGATAAAGTACCAACCAATCAGCTCTTAAATGTCATTTGTCAAACACAGAATGTAAAGTGACTTAGGAGCTGATTGGTTGGTACTTTTTCTCTCTCTCCAAGACTTAGTAAATAGACCCCATAGTGTATAGCTATGCAGAGGATAAAGGCGTGTACATGCCATAGCAGTCAGGGGTAATGTGCATTGTGCAGAGCTGTCATACAATGTAGAAACTTACTGGAGGGGTGTATATGGCCACATGCATGTCACACACTAAACTACCTGTGCTATGTACTACCAGCGAGCTGCCTACACGTCACCGCTACAGGAGAGACGTCTAGCGAGCGTCTATACCGCGCTGTGAGTAGCAGTTTGAGCCGTCATTGTCAATGGGTAGACATGTACCTGCCGGTACCGCCGTACAAGTAACATGTGCAGCGCCGCGGGGAGCCGCCTCGTCTCGTACCTTGAAACTGGAGCTGGTCGGCGGCCGCCATCTCAGCAGCAACAGCTGAGCGACCTGGTCATGTGACCACTGCTGACTCTCCTGCTGCCTCCATCACACAGCGGCCGCGTCACCACCACAAAGCAGGGCCGTACCAACTGCTCTTCACCTGGGGGGCGTCACCACAGCTGGGCTTACCAACTGCTCTCCTCGGGGGGGGGGGTTATTATCATATGTTATGATTCCTGGATCTTATTGTTTACCTGTGTAATGTTTCTTGTGTTCTATTATTTTAGTAATGGAGGGAAATGTACTTTGAAGTAAAGAAAATGATAGCAAAAAATTGTAGCGAGCGGAACCTGCCGGCGGGTCTACAGTTCCCTACGGAAGATTATTGGTGTAGCACAACTAAGGGCAGCAGAGAGGGCGGAAGTGGCCTCGCTGATGGAAAAAGATGGCCGGCCGGTGTGCTGTGAGGGCGCTGTGGCGGAGGTCGTGCTCTGGCAGCGCGGCCCCGGTGGCGGCGGCGGCGGCGGCGGAGAAAAAGCCGGGGCGCTGGGAGCGGATCAAAAGCTGGAAAATCGGTGAGTGGAGGCTGTGACACCTCTGACCGGAACACGGGGACCCCAGTGATATCACCAGTTCGCATGAATATTGTCTCAGTGCACGCCCCCACTGAGTATAAGCAACAACGGGGGTTCAGTGTAAGCCTCCCCAACATTCATACATGAGAAATCGGGATCAGTACAGCCCACCCCCCATCTTTACAGTCTCTGCCAACATTTTTAGGCTAAGCCCAGCCCAATCTGACCACTTTCTGATGGTGATGTGTGTCTGCCCAGTAAACTGTAGCCTGCCTCTATTTTTAGGGCCGGATTCCATTAGGTACGAAAATCCACGTTTGGCGAAAAGCGTTCGCAGGTTCGAAGTTTTTGCTCCATTCGCCAGTTTTGATGCCACATTTTTGCCAATTCGCAATGCGCGCTCCTGCTTTTTGCCCTATCCAATTACAATACAAGCGAAAATGCATATGTCCGATAATTGCGCATGGCGAAACTAGCGCAAAGTACAGCATATTTTTGGGAAATCGATCTGTACCCCATAAAAAGCCTAACTGACACTGGAAGTCAATATAGAAGTGTATTAATAGCCCTAATAAAAGTACTTTGAGTTCTTAAATTGAGTGAAATGGCTGTTAAATGCATATTTGCATAAGTGTGGAAAAACGATAAAAAGCTATTTTTTTTTTAGAAAAAATATTTGCTGTAGTTAAATTGGGGGTACATAAAAATGGGTGCTAATTTAGTTTTGGGTCTGTAAAGTGCAGTTTTAAACCATGTTAAAAATACTGGATGTAGTTTATAGACTGGCGGACTAAATGCTGCCGGTCTATATCCTGACAGCAGAAGCCCGACAAGGGACTGAAGATAGGCGTTGAAATACTGACGCCCATCTTGATCCTGACGCCGGGCCGATCGAGGTAAGCATTTCCGTCCTCAGCACTTAGCCACGGGGGGGGGGGGGGCTTAGGTTTAGGCATCCCCGGTGGGACTTGGGGTTAGGTTTAGGGGGAGGTTTAGGCACCCCCTGGGGCGGACTTAGGGTTAGACACCACCCCGGCAGTTTTCGGATTATGCACCCGTAAGGGAGGGTTGGGGGGGAGGGTAGGCTTTAGGGGACTTGCCTGCTATGTCGGTCTTCCAGCGTCGGCATTTAATACGGGTGGCTATTTAGCCATCGGGATTTCATACCCAACCCAAACATACACCTGCAATCCTAAAAACACCTGTTCTATCCATACATCCCCCCCAAAATACCTGACCCAGTACTTTAAACCCATTTTCCAACACATTTTAAATTTTCACCCAAAAACTGACATGTCCGTATTAGGGGGAATTAAGCTAATTAAAAAATGATTTTTGGCTAATTTGTCATTAGGGAGGTCCAAAGGTTTCTGAACCAGGTCCCCACACTTTTAGTCAAAAATAGGGATTTTGCACATGTTATCACCTGCTCTGAGATGGGGCAAACGTTTTTCTGGTTTCAGTCTATGGAGTTTTCGCTCATGCGAACACTTCGGCAATTAAATAGCGCAATATGCACTTATGTGCAAAAAGTTTGCAACCGCGAATGCTATTCGCCAAATGCAATTTTTCGAACCTAATTGAATACAGCCCTTAATGTTTGAAAGGCGGACCTGTCGTGCTAATATTAGGGCAGCTGGTAGGTGTGGATTGTGAATGACACATAGAAGTGCACTTATTAATAGTATCACATTCCTAACTCTAAGCTCTCTCCTGACAGTTTTCTGGACGAAAGGCCTTCTGCGTGACTATGGTGAGGCCTGCAAGGACATTGCCGTGGGCGCCAAGGAGCGCCCAGGCAAAGCCGCTGTGTATCTCTCCCTGCTGGCCGGTGTAGGGGTGTGCTCGTCCACAGCCCCATCCGAGGACTCCTTCCAGTGCCATCTCCTGGAAGCTTCAGCGTCTCTCCTCCTACTCTCCCCTTGGACGCGGAGTGGGAAGTCCGACCAGCACGTGCAGCTGCTCATGGATCTGAAGAATGGGGGGCGCCTGCGCCATGTCAACCTCTTGCTCTTTTCGCTGGTATACGAGGCGCCTTATGCCCCGGAATGCGATCTTTACCCGTCCCAGTGCCCGCACCTGCAGCCCCGCTGGTCTGACTTTCCACAACGGGTCCTGGACTTTGGTTTCTTTGGACACTGGTGGCTTTTCCAGAACAAGATGAAAGACTTTGATGTGAATGAGGAGGAGTTTGCCCACCTTCCTGCCCACATGAAAACCATTTCCTTTAATGATCTCCACTCACAGGAGAATGAAAAACTCTATGAGGGCAAATTCCACCCGGTTGTAATGCCTGATGACCATGAGGGGTAGAATGGAGGATGTGCGTGTTATCTGTGTATTTATATGAAAATATGCTAAATTGAGCATGTTTGGAAATTTGTGCACATTACACTTAACATGACCACGGTGAACAAATTGTTTCTCTATAATTCCACTACAGCATGTCTTCTAATATTTTTTTTCTTATTTAGAATAACGAGTATCTTTCAAATTAAAGAGCATTCTTTGATGAATTTTTACATTTATCACTGTAGTGGTAACGGACGAATTCTCCTTTGTATAATATCACAAACTAATGCTGGGCATACACTATACAATTATCTGTCCAATCTGGCTGGTTGGAATGAAAACCTGGTAATGTATGGGAGCCAATGACAATCGACCATTTGCTCACAAACACTGAAAAACAGGCAAAAATTGTCATCCAGACAAATTGGTTCAATCAAATTAATTTGACCATTCATTTTTACCCATTTTCCAGTGTTTAAGACCATATGGTTGATTGTCATTAGCTACCATGCATTACCAGATTTTCATTCCAACCATCCAGATTGGACAGATATCTGACAGATAATTGTAGAGTGTATGCCCAGCATTAGCATTGCAGCCGGAATCATGCCACAAATAATCAGCATGTTCTGTTTTAGTTGGATGGTGTTTTGTCCTGTGGTTTACTTAAGCTAAATACACATTTTGAAAACCTGGCAATCTTTTGACGGATTGATTGTGATTTATATATATATATATATATATATATATATATATATATCTCAAATCTATATCATGTCTGCATACACGCTGCACAATCTGCTGTATGATGACACGGTATTATCCTTACATGATTAATGTAACTGCACTGCATCATACGTCACATTGTCCCATCTGATGTGCAGCACAGCAGATGGTAAGATACAACCACACAGTCAAACGATAAATTGTGTGTACACACTACACTGTGATCATACAAAGTGGTCGTAGATACCACAATAACATGACAAATCGTGTAATGTTTTCCCAGCTTTAGACTGAACCACCTATTGAGGTTGCTATAGGAATAATTTCTTAGACCAGGGGTTCCCGAACTCGGTCCTCAAGGAACCCTAACAGTCCAGGTATTAAGGAGATCCATGCTTGTGCATAGATGGTATAATCAAACTGACACCTATGCTTAAGTATGGATATCCTGAAAAACTGGACTGTTAGGGTTCCTTGAGGACCGAGTTTGGGAACCACTCTCTATAGACTGTCTTAAACTCCACTCAGGAACCTCTGCTCCATCACCTACAGGACCAGTAGCTTCCTGCTTTGTCAAATTTATTACACTTGTTTAAGATGCCTGCTGGTATGTTATTGCAGTTAGGTGTCTGACTAAATGTAGTAATTTAACATAATACTGAGATTAAGGTTGGTGTGCAGTCCTTATGAAGGTTAGAGGGGACAATCCATGGGGACCCTGAAGAGTGTAACAGGCTGCTCAACACTGGACTAAATGCATTTCATAGTTATTTATTCACAAGCCATTCTTAACTAAATAATCTCCAAATCTGTGTCCATCCATTTATGGAGTCAATCCAATTAGGTGTGAGTTTGTTTAATGAAATTCGCACAAATGCTCGTTCCCGAGAAACATGCAGTCCAATTAGAATTGCCTACTTGCGGTGTGGGTGCGCAAATTTTCTATAGCATGTGACTAGGTAGAAGTCCATGAAAAACTTGGGAGTCCATTGTGGAACCCCAAAAAAGTGACAATTTCGTTAGCAGGACCTTATAGAAGTCTGTTAGTGGACATAAGAAAACTACTGGAGGATTTTAAATGGTGTCAAATTGCTGATTTGTGTGGTTTTTTTTGTTTGTTTTTTTTAAAAACATCAAATAAATTATAAACAGACTTTTTTTGTTTAATCTCAAACAAATGAAATGAAGAAAAATGGGAAAAAAATTAAAAGTGTTCTTATGGTAAATTGAAGCCACTTTAAATTATAAAAAAAAAAATTATTTAACATTTAAAAAAAAAAAAACATTTTGGGGTGCCTAAATTTGAGTAATTGGGTAATTTGAGGCCAATTTTTTTAACACCCCAAAATGACATGTAATTATAGGGCCAATTAAGCTAACAAAAACCTTTATAAATACCTAATTTATCATAAGAGGGGCTGTCCAAGGGGTTCTGCACTGTGTCCTGACATTTTTACCTTAAAATAAAGATTTTCCCTACAATCCCACCCACAGGGAGGTGCACACAAAAAAAAAAACCGTGAAAGAAAGATGCAAGTTTGAAATTGGATTGCACTGCGCAGTGCGAGTTTGCCATGAAAACGTCTCCCACAAGCCAAACTCGCACCTAATTGGACTGACCACTATGTCTTTTACTGTTTGCAACAATGCCACAAGCACTATATAGCTTATCTGGTGGAGTGAACAGAACATCATGGGCCTGATTCAGACGTAGACGCAGAAGTGCCTTCAGCTGTGTCTATTGACGTTCGTCCGTCTGCGACTTTATGCAAATTCTGATACAAAGTCCTTCCCTTGTGTATGTCCGTGCGTCTGAATGTGCAAGGACTGAGACGCCCACTGTCAGTGTCCTTGGTCGCAACCATCTAAACTTGCACCAGCCTTATGGCAGGTGCAGTGGCCTCCTATGTGAGCTGTTGCGATTATGTGTGTGCACTACCACTTTCTCTGACAGGCCCATAAGATGGACCACATTCGTGCATTCGCTAAGACACCTCCTTTTCGGCAATCGCAGTGATAATTTATTTGCAAAGTGATTGACCGGAAAGTACAATTTGTGTGTGGCAACCTAAATGCATATGTGTTAGACTGCGATCCCATATGCAGTGAATACAGCTCTGGCTTCTCAGTCCTGTCGGCCATTTACGTGACCATACAGGTACTCGGCAGTCTGATAATCGACTGATCTGCGTCTTTGTAGGCTATCGCTTTTAATTTGCTAAGCCGCCTGTGGGCCTCTTAATACAGATCCCAGCAGCTGCGACAATTGCAAATTTTCGCACAGCTGTTGCGTACAAATTCACAGCTGTGGCGAAATTAGAATACATCTAATACCCTCTGTACGGACACAGACAGAACGCATGCATAAAAAGCAAAAAAATGCTCCACAACTTTTGACATTGGCAGTGCGTCCACCTCTGAATTAGGCCCCAGAGGTGTTGTGGGTAGAAGTTTCATAGCGCCTCAACATTGATTGAATTCCTGCTTGCTGATTCTTTGTAAAGAATAATGTTCGTAAACAGTTTTTATTAGTTTGGCCATTGTATGACAAGCTCCCACCTACTAGATCAAATGCACCTCGGCAGAAATATATTTATTTTAATATTCTTAGAGTGAGTATGAAACTGAGGGCCTGATTCAGAGACGGACGCTCTAAAAGAGCGCTCGCTCTGAATCGGGGCGTTTGTTTTTTTTGTGCGGCCTCCTGGCCGCTCGCTTAGCTGTGGGTGACCACCCACAGCTATTGCGAGCGGCCAGGTTGATGATCGCGATGGTCAAGACCATCGGGGCTTGCGATGAGACCCTTGTGGTAGGGTCTCGTGGCCGCAAGCCCCAGAGAGCTTCCGGCTGTAATACAGCCGGAAGCTCTCCCACTGACATCACTGGTGATGTCAGTGGGGCCTCCCACAAATGGCAGGCGTTCGCTTGGGAACGCCTCCATTTGTGAAGCCACCCCCCGCCACACCTACAAAACGGGTGAGCTGTCAATCAACATCGATAGCCTCCCCTTTTGTAGTGAGCCACGGAGCGAGATAATTTCTCGCTCCAGGGCTTGCGCATGCGCAGTGCGGCTGCTGCACATGCGCAGAGCCCACCATTGACCCGCTTGCGAGCGGGTCTGAATCAGGCCCTGAGTTGTCAAGCTGATTGATTTAGAAAGCGGTTATATTTAATGGTATCCGGAAGGAAAATCTACAGTATCTAGCTACACATTCAATAGGTCGACACTAGAGATGTGGGTGCCACAAAGGTTTTAGTTTTGCCAAAACCATCCTCAAGTATTTTTGATCTGGATTTTGATAAAAATGGATAAAAAAAATAAAATCATGTAATTTGGACCTGTTTTTGTTCCACCAGTATTATTAACCTCAATAAACTTAATTTCCCATCAATTTTGACTACCTTACAGCTCACAATATTGGCCAAAGGCTTCAGCAAGCTGACTGGCTAAACTAAGTGACAAACAAATGGCACTTTAAAAAAAAAAAGTAATATCTAGAAAACAGTGCCACTGCAGCGGGAGATATGATGACAGTTTAATATAAACTATATGATGCTATAGAATGTTTTCATTAATCAAGAACTAAATCAGAGGCCAGCACAGGTAAATGGAGGTGGAGTACTATTTAGTGGAAGCCAGGTAAAGCATTGATTAGTGTTAATAATTCAACTATAAAAAAAGTAAATCAGAGAAGTGGAAAGCACTGTTACAAAACAAGCACCCAAAATCCCAAAGAGATTGATTGATTACAGAATATAACTACAAATGAAAAATTATTTGATAAATGGAACAAATCATTGAACAAGGGTCCAAATGAGATTGATTACAGAATATAACTATACATTTTAAAAAATGATAGATTGAATGATTGAACAAATCATTAAAAAAATAAGAATTAAAATAAGATTGATTAGTGTTAATAATTTAACTGTTAAAAAAAATTAATTAGGAGAAAGGGAACAGAAAACACTACCAAAAACAAGCATCCAAATGCCATATGAGTGATTCCTCAAGATTTAAGGAAGAGTAACAGCCTAGTCAAATTAGTATAATCAAAAAATATAATTATTCAGTCTGTATCTGCTGAAAAGCTGCAGGAAACGGCCTATATGTCTGGATGAGAAGCTGGTGATGGATGGCATTGCAAGATACAAAAGAACATGAACACCTCAGTGAAGTACAGTAAGTTTGAGTACACTATCTGTCAAACACACACAATCTTGGCAATGCCCATAATGAAAAGTGGTGCACGATGGAATTGTCCTTGGGCCCTCACCCACTCAGGGACTGTCACTTGTGTGGCTGAAGTGCTTCGTTTGTTGGGGCCCCCACAAAACAAGCTACCAATGGACTTAAGGCGACTAACAGTGTTTTTATTGGTGACTAACGTTATTATTAATCATATCTACAGTTGGAAGATGTCTTCCTCATCAGTGTTGTTAATTTCATCACACTATTTTAGCTCATCCCCACTGGAATCCACCATTACAGAAGTGTCTGTACTGTTGTAATTGGTGGCAAAGGTCTTCATCATGGAATTTGTAGTTAATTTTTATGAACATCAGTTTTTCCACATCATCATAGCCTCCTATGCCGATCGCTTTCGAAGGTCCCCAGCTGTGCTAAACACTCTTTCAAAGTACACACTGGAGGGTGGGCAGCTTAAGTAAAGCAAAGCTAGTTTGTACTAAATTGCCTTTTTTTCCTCCCAGTATTCAAAGGGACTGTGAGATGCTAATTTGTACATTAAAATAATCCTCCAGCATTCTATTGATGCTTACTGTATGCGATTGAGTCATAGTTGAGGTGGCAGTAATTTTGGGCAATTCTTTTAAGCCTGACCAGATATCATAATAGTGTTTCACTCTGGTGTGCTGAGCTGACTCCTCTTCATCAGTGGTCAATTTTTTTTCCTGGCAGCAGCATTTGCCTGAGAAACTGAAGCAGGAAACATTGTCGTGTCATCTCTGAGAATTGTTTTGGGGGTGCAGATGATAGAGGTACACCACAGCACAAATCGTCTCTTACACTGAAAGGATAACACACTATGCACATTTTTTGTGCACTGCTTTGTTTTATTAGCCACAGACAACACTGGCAATTGTTTTCATGCACTTGGAAAAACAGGTCTTTGTGAGAATTGTTTCGGGGTGCAGATGATGGGGGGGACATCACCGCATACAGAACAGTAATATATGCTGCTTCACTCTTCTGAACAAACTTCTTCAAATAGACAATATAATTTTTAAATTCAATTAGCATAGACGGCAGATTTTCTTTGTTTTAAACAGAAAAAATATATATAAAAAAAATCACAAAAAATATATATAACTGGGAAAAACTGAAAACAAAGAGGTCTTGGGGGAGGGTTGGGTATGAAATCCCGGCTGTCGGGATGCCGCTGGTGAGAATACCGACAGCCAGAATCCCAACACCCATAGGAAGTAATAGTAAGTATTTTTCTAATCCCTACCCTAACCCCCCCTCTCCGGTGCCTAACCTTAACCTCCCCCCCTAGTGCCTAAACCTAACCTCCCCCTCCCTGCACCCTAAATATATCACCCCCTCCCCGGTGCCTAAACCTAACCTTCTTCTTAGTGCCTAAACCTCCCCCTCCGCACACCCTAATCCTAACACTCCCTACCCGGTGCCTAATCCTCCCCCTAATCCCACTACCTAACACCCCAATACTTACCTTCGGGGTGCCTGCTGTCGGGATACTGGTGCCAGGATCCCGACCTGTCGGGATTTTGGCGCCAGTTTTCAAACCGTCGGCCTCCCGCACCCCGAGATGGCAACTACATCCCCGTGGGGCACAGTGGAGTTTTTGTTTTACAAATAATATAGTATACTGCAGTGGAAAAAAGGTGCAGGTTTACTTTAAGAAACAGGTAATCAACAGCAACAAATTAGCCTATTTGTTTGCACTTCAGTGTGACAAACATATATACACTAAGTGACAATGGTGCATAAACTGCAGTCACACTTCCCAGACACCCCTATTATCTCACACACACACACACTTCCCCCATAGCCTCACACACATGCTGCTGCATAGCCTCACTAATACCCCTTTTCCACCTAAATTCAGGGTCTGACCCGGATTTGGAACAAAGTTCCTATCCGGATCAGACCCGGAATTTTGCTGGCGCCGACTCGGGATATTCCCGAGTCAGTGCCGCTCACACCACAGTCGGGTCTGCATAGACCCGGCTTTTGCGGAGTGAAAGTGGTCGCTTGGAGATGACGTCATCTCCAAGCGCCACTGAAGTCTGACCAATCGGCCGGCTAGCAGCGCACTCCAGGTCATCGTGACCCAGAGTGCGCTGTTCTCACAGCAGGGTTTCACGGGATACGCCCGTGTTAAGCCCTACTAGTTACCTGGGTTGGATTGCCGGGTCACTCGACCCAGCGATCCAACTCTCTCCCCTTTTACACCAGGGAGCTGTCCGGATTAACCCTTCAAAAACCCGGGTTTTAGCTCCGGTGTAAAAGGGGTAATACACACACATCCTGGATTTACCATTAACGTCCTGGAATCCAGACCTGCATCCCGCCTTTCCGAACATTGTGTTCGGGACGCCCTTGTGTTCCAGTTTTGGAGGAGCATGGGCCGGTGGCGGACCTGGATCCTGAAGAATCCAGTCCCGGTGAGTCGTGATAGGATTGCCATCTTTTAAATTCAATCTTAAATTTGCCAGCGCGAAACAGGGGCAAGCAGTCCGACGGAGGAGACGGAGCTGAGACGAACAGAAGACACAAAGAAAGTCCTGGTGGGCGGCTGCCTTGCAAAAACGCTTACAGGCCGTTGCCCCCCAGATTACATAGAAGATCCCGGAAGTCCTGGTGGGCGGCGGCATTAAAGGCTGCTGCCCACTGGGTGAAGATGCTGAATAATAAGTTATTAAGGGGTCTATGTACTAAGCAGTGTTAGGAGACAGTGAAAAGTGATAAGGTGCCAGCCAATCAGCTCCTAACTGCCATCTCAGGCTGTGGGCAGTATTCAATTTGAAGCGAAAAGCCGTTTTCGCGTGTTTTTGGTGAAAACTTTTCGCCGATGACGTCATTTTCACTTGTTTTGGTTTTACTCTGTATTCAATTTGGGCGGAAAGTCAATGCAATGTAATAGGCAAAAAAGTTTTGCCTATGAAAACCAGGCGGAAAAAAGTGCAGAATTGGCATGCAACATTGCGGGAACCCCTGTGCAGCCTTCACACAGTCCTCCAAAGGTAAACTGTCAATAAAATTTAAAAAAACACTTAAGGAGAAACTAAAAAATGACTTTGAATTTGAGGGTGAAAAAAAAAACTGTTGGGGGACAAAGATAAAAACTAGCGAACTTGACTCTGGGGGGGTTCCCAAGTATGCCCCAAGTGTTTTTTTTATTTCAGGTGCTTGCGGCAGGTGGATTTTTCACAATTTTTTCAACTTCACTTTAACAACTTTTAAATATGCTGGCTCCCATTTTCAAGTACACCAAATTTGCTGGGATAACTTATTTTCTGGAAAAAAATACTCCTGAATACTATTCTGCACCACGTATAGAAAAATGCTATTTAACAGCTATTGAATCCATTTAAAAACACCAAATACCTTCAGCAAGCCAAATCGGGGGGTACCATAGCTAACCCCCATGTCAGAGCATCTTTTGGGGGTGTCAGGCTGATTTCCCCAAATCTGACAGTACTTTCCGCCTGTTCAAGTTTTGCCGGATCCCGTTTTCGCATACTTCCATAGTCCACACTGAATACGGGGTAAAGCGGGGACGCGACACTTTTCCGCCTACAAAAGACGCGATGTAGGCGAAAAGTCTGGGAGGCGAAAAAGTATCGCGGATCCGCTCTAATTGAATACGGCTCTTAGTTTGAAAAATGACAGGAGCTGATTGGCTGGCACCTTATCACTTTTCTCTCTGTCTCCCAACACTGCTTAATAAATAAACCCCTAAATCATTTGGTGTCTCTGTTCTGTCTTTATTGTAATATTTTCTTTACAGGCAGACTACAGGTGCCAGCGGGCCCTTAATGTCCGCGCATGCTGGCACTTGTTCCACAAGTGCCAACTTGCCGAGGCAGGCTTGCTATAAAGAACAATATTAATTATTTCCATTAACCCTTCACCCACCGCCACCAGGGGTGCTGGGAATAGCCTAGGGCTGCTTGTTGCTCAGGATAGGAAACCCTATTTTAACTTTTTTGAGTCCCACTTTCCGCGGAATTCCAGCCCTGGGCTAACCAGTTTGTAGCTGGGTAATGTGATGGCAGGGGGACCCTACTCTGTGTGTCCCCCGGCTATGGCATTATCACCCTGCCTGGTTCAGGCTGGGACTGGTAATTGTAAAATAGGGGGAACCCCATGCCGTTTTTTCCCCCTATTTTCCAATACCAGCTGAGGCTGAGAGATCTGGTTTCTGAGGTGGATGGGCGGAAGACAGTAGACAGCTGTGTCAGATGAGGCGTCAGCATACCCGTGGTCCCCAGTGGTCGGCTACTATGACATCAAGACGTCAACTGTGGCCGACCGTTACTGTCAGCCCACCCACCGTGCCGCTGCAGCCATTCTGACTTAAGCAGCAGAAGTGGAAGGATCTCTCCTCATCTCCCAGAGAACCAGAAGTCAAAGGGGGGTAGCACATAACACTGTTCTCATCCATTGCCCTGTATGGACTGTTAAAAACACAATCCAATGCCGTGTGCGAGTGTGTGCTGTTAATGCAACTTAATCCAGTGCCCCCATGTCCTCACACACACACACACATGCTGCTCCCATAGCCTCATACATACACGCTTCGCCATTGCCCCCTCACTCCCTTGTATAATGCACAAACCCACCTAGCTGCCTCCGGGCTGTTCCTGCCCCAGGGCCGGATTAAGACTTCTGGGAGCCTGGGGCACTTAAGATAGGAAACAACCATTATGGTCTAGACCTGAGAGGTTAGGCCTTGGTCAACTGCGAGTGCTGTCATTGTGAGATGGAAATTGTAGCAGCAACAACGGTTCAGCGGCACACACCGGGACCGCTGAGTGCTGACACCTGAACACTTTTTCCTATGAGCATTTACAAGTTTTTAGCTATTATTAGTAAAGCACTATAAACAAATGAAAATCAAACAGAGGTTATAAAAGTGACTCTGATTACCGGCTTCCGTTTACTGATTGGATGTGTATAATGTTGGTAACTTGTGTCCCTCAATAACGACAAATGTTACTCTTAACTAGTCTGCAGTATATCTTCTGTTGTATATTTTGTTGGGCAGGTGTTAACAAAAACACAATTCAAAATATACCCAGCAAAATATATATAATGCAATCATGATTAAATAACAATTTTTTACAGAGACAGCCTCCAATCACCTCTCCTCAGAGCTGGGGCCGCTGCTGGCTGTAAGATTTTAGCTCAAACCTCCTCTTACTCAGCTGATCACCACCCGCCCTCTAACTCCCCCCGAATAGTCCTTAGCAGCAGCCACTGTGTGGCAGGAGGATGGGGAAGCGCTGATGATGAACGTATGCTGCTGATGAGACACTGAGCCACATTTGCTGGTGAAAGATGATGTGTGTGTGTCACTGTGTCTAACTGTTAGAGGGGTGCCCAGGGAACATGCCCCCATGATAATCCGGCTTTGCCTGTCCTGACTATATGCTCTGCGCTATGGAATGAGCAGCTCTGTTGTGACTGACTGTGTCACTCTGACAGTCCTTCATCCTCCTACTGTGGTGGCGAGTGGCCAACAAACCTGCCTGCACCCAGCTCTGAGTTTGCCTGCTCTGCTCCATGTGACAGGGAGTTGAGCCAGCCAGGAAGCTGGACGCAGGTCTAAACACACAGACAGCTTCGGTCCGGAGCTGTACTCCAATAACAGCGCTCAAATACAATTATGAAAATGAATCATATATTTAATAGCTAATAATTTAGCATAAAAATGCAATAGGTATGCAGTAGATACTAAAAAACATAGTTCTAATCCACCAATCGACTCATTAGTCCATGGATGCTTGGAGGCACAATTGTATTCCAAAGGTATTGAAAATGTACTGCTTTATGTGTCAATTCAAGCCAATACTTACCAAGTCCAATGTCCAGTATAGGTATGGTCCCAATAAGCAGTGCTGGCAAGCTTCTGCAAAGAATCCGGTCCCCTAGGTATGACAATAGGCTGGTACGGCTGGGTGGACAAGTCCAATGTCCAATATATAATGCGGATCCAGTTAGCAGTGCTGGCGGGCTTCTGCAAGAGGTCTGGTTCACTGGGCATAGGTTTAAGCAATTACTGGTGTGGCTGGATAGGCACACTGATGAAGCATGGAATGGCATTCCTTGAGTTAGGTAGAAAGGTGGATGAACAGCAACCAGTCTCTGACGCGTTTCGCTGTGTCAGAACCACAGCTTTATCAAAGTGTTGGCTGCACCTCTCTGCAGAAACCTGAATCCCACCCTGAAGCCAGCGCCGGCCCTCACACATCGCATCACCCGAGTTACAGCCCTGGCTGGGGGCACAGGGCTGCGCCTTTCCATGTGTAAGGCTCTGGGCGATGGCCCTATCAGTACCTGCCTTGAGCCGCACCTAGGAGAGAGATATAGGGGTCTATTCATGAAGCAGAGAAGAGCCCCGTTTATCTGAAACCAGGACTCTTCTCTGCTTCGTGCTATTCGTGGGGCAAGTTTACCGTGGAGAAGTATATTACTGCTCCAGTGGCACCCCCGCTCCTTGCCTGCATCACATCACCATAATATTGTATGGTGAGTGCGATTCTGTTCCTCCCCTTGCAGTATAGATTAGTCAGCTGAGGATGGCTTATCTGTACCGCAAGCCAAACAGAGCAGGGAAGCTGCATACATCCCTGCTGTCTACCCTGCACCTGGTGCTGGCTCCACACCCCTTTTCCTAGTGTCATTTGCAGCAGGTCTGACGTGACCCGCTGCTCTCAGACACCAGCGCATGCACAGTAAGAATACAGGCATATCAGGATATGTCTGTCTTCTCACTGCGTACAGGGATCGCGGAGGGGCCGGACAGCACCCGAAGACGCCGGATAGGTAAGTGTACATGAATGGCTACTTCACTATATATCGCATCGATGTGATGCGATATATAGTTATATTCTTTAGTCGTCACTTCATGTTCTACATGAATTGACCCATTTTTGCAGCCTGTAACATGGCAGTTAGAAGCTGATTGGTTGGTACTTTATCTCTCTCCACTTTATCTCTCTCCAAGGCTTAGTACATCTCCCCCTTTAAACCCAAACTGGTGCCCTGATGGCTTGCTAAAGCTTTTTCTTTTTTTAATACCGTGCATCACAGTGCTCCAGCCCACAGTCCCACACCCTCTCCCTTCACTCTCCTGTGTGAAATGGCGCCCGATCACAAGGGAGGGACTTTTATATGCAAATCAAAACACTCGTGATCCAACGCCAGAAAGATGACATTTTGCCTTGTTTTGGGATCCGAACTCGGCGGGAAGACCCAAGCCCGGTCTACTTGTCGGTGTGTTCGGTTTGGGTGTGTTTGGTTTCTAGGAAAACTGAACCGCTCATCTCTAGTCGACAAATGTTTTTTTTTTTAGAATCTTTCATGATTTTTAGGGTTAGGATGAATGCTAGGTTTAGGTTTAGGCACTTGTCGGAGGATTAGGGTTAGGATGAATGCTAGGTTTAGGTTTAGGCACTTGTCGGAGGATTAGGGTTAGGCACTTGTCGGAGGAGTAGGGTTAGGATGAATGCTAAATTTAGGTTTAGGCACTTGTCGGAGGATTAGGGTTAGGCACTTGTCGGAGGAGTAGGGTTAGGATGAATGCTAAATTTAGGTTTAGGCACTTGTCGGAGGATTAGGGTTAGGCACTTGTCGGAGGATTAGGGTTAGGATGAATGCTAGGTTTAGGTTTAGGCACTTGTCGGAGGATTAGGGTTAGGCACTTGTCGGAGGAGTAGGGTTAGGATGAATGCTAAATTTAGGTTTAGGCACTTGTCGGAGGATTAGGGTTAGGCACTTGTCGGAGGATTAGGGTTAGGATGAATGCTAGGTTTAGGTTTAGGCACTTGTCGGAGGATTAGGGTTAGGAGGAATGCTAGGTTTAGGTTTAGGCACTTGTCGGAGGATTAGGGTTAGGATGAATGCTAGGTTTAGGTTTAGGCACTTGTCGGAGGATTAGGGTTAGGATGAATGCTAGGTTTAGGTTTAGGCACTTGTTGGAGGATTAGGGTTAGGATGAATGCTAGGTTTAGGTTTAGGCACTTGTCGGAGGATTAGGGTTAGGATGAATGCTAGGTTTAGGTTTAGGCACTAGTCGGAGGATTAGGGTTAGGCACTTGTCGGAGGATTAGGGTTAGGATGAATGCTAGGTTTAGGTTTAGGCACTTGTCGGAGGATTAGGGTTAGGATGAATGCTAGGTTTAGGTTTAGGCACTTGTCGGAGGATTAGGGTTAGGATGAATGCTAGGTTTAGGGTTAGGCACTTGTCGGAGGATTAGGGTTAGTATGAATGCTAGGTTTAGGTTTAGGCACTTGTCGGAGGATTAGGGTTAGGATTAGGCACTTGTCGGAGGATTAGGGTTAGGATGAATGCTAGGTTTAGGTTTAGGCACTTGTCGGAGGATTAGGGTTAGGATGAATGCTAGGTTTAGGTTTAGGCACTTGTCGGAGGATTAGGGTTAGGATGAATGCTAGGTTTAGGGTTAGGCACTTGTCGGAGGATTAGGGTTAGGATGAATGCTAGGTTTAGGTTTAGGCACTTGTCGGAGGATTAGGGTTAGGATGAATGCTAGGTTTAGGTTTAGGCACTTGTCGGAGGATTAGGGTTAGACTGCGGAAGGGGACGGATTAGGGTTAAAACAACAAAAAAATGTGTCGACCTTTTCTGTTTGGACCATTTCTGTTTCGCCTCGATGACAATTTGACCCTGTCGACCTTATTCCATGTCGGCCTCTTGACTGTTGACTATTTGACTCTGTCGACCTTTTGACCCTGTCGACAATCTGGTGTTGAATGTCTAGTTAGACACTATCAATCTTTTATACCACACACATATTTATTGCCAGTAATCCATGATTGAGCAAGTGAAGCCTTTAATGGATTAAAATAGCATGTATACAGGCGGTTGCTGGAGCAACATATGATGTCATTAGATTGGGAAAGCGATGCAATTAATTGCATCAATTAAGAGCTTTAGAAAAATTGCAAGTCCCTAACAGTTACCTGGAGACTGAGGGGAAAGTCAGGCTGACGGGATATAGCTCTTGCTGTATACTGTATGGTGAGTACACATATAATTAAACTGTTTAGTTATTTATAGAAAAATTATATCTAGCTGTAACATGTATCTGAGGGGCCAGTAGTCATAACTCTGATATTTTGCAGCTCTTAGACATTTTATAATGTTTATTTTGATGTCTGCAGACTTTAGACTACATATGTACTATAAAAAGTACACACGGTATACTCTAAATAAACAATTATACTACATAGCACAATGTTCTGATGCTGCCCTGGAATAATATTTAGTATTAAGATGAGTCACAGGGCGTAATAATATGTGACTCATCTTAAGGGAGTAATAATTTGTATTAATAGGACGCATTAAGGGAGTAATAATATGTAGTAATAGGAGGAGTTAGAGGGAGTAATATTATGTAGTGGTAGGAGGAGTTAGAGGGAGCAATGTGTAGTAGGAGGAGTTACAGGGAGTAATGATATGTAGTGGTAGGAGGAGTTACAGGGAGTAATAATGTGTAGTGATCGGCGGAGTTGCAGAGAGTAATAATATATCGTGATAGGAGGAGTTACAGGGAGTAATAATATGTAGTGGTAGGAGGAGTCACAGGGAGCAATATGTAGTAGGAGGAGTTACAGGGAGTAATAATATGTAGTGGCGTGATAACCAGAACCCACGATATCTGGTGGCTTAACAGTTTCCTTATATTCCCAAGCCTTTCAGAGAGGCAAGTACCCCTACTGTTCTGAGCTCCTAGTTTTACTAACAGATAATAATTGCAAGCATTACAAACAGCTTTGCTTTATCTCACAGGAACAGGATGAAAGATGTCTTCTTGTAACAACAATTTCCGGCAAGGAGTAGTAAATTAATACACTATACATTTCAGAATTTAGCATACACCAATCATATAATAGCATATAACATAGCATGCATAACAGTACTGTTAAAGAAATTCTATATTGAACAATATTAATTGGAGAATTAAACAATAAATATTTTAATACTGCAGTATTAACCAAACAGATAAATGTCTCTGGAGCCTAGACTCTATATGTTTCCTTTTTAGGCCCGTATTCAATTCAAAAAGTCAGTTTCCGCAATACTTTTTCGCCGATGACGTCATTTTCGCCTGTTTTGAGTTTCCTCCGTATTCAATTTGGAAGACTTTTCGCCTAGGCGGTAAGTCAATGCAATGTAATAGGCGAAAAAGTTTCACCTATGAATAGCAGGCGGAAAAAGTGTAGAATTGCAGTTTTGGGATACAACATTGCGGGAACCCTCGTGCAGCCTTAAGACAGTCCCCTAAAGGTAAACTGCATCAAAAAAAGTTGAAAAATATTGGGGACACCCCATAAAAATTATGTTTAATTTTGGAGGTAAAAAAAAAAAAAATAGGGGAACAAAGTGCCAAATTAAATAAGGTCGGGTCCCCATGTATGCGGCAGGTGTTTTCTTCATTGCAGGGACAAGCGGTAGGTGCAATTTTGCACATTTTTTAAAATAACTTTAGGGACTTAAAAAAATGCTTACCCCCATTTTCATGTACCCCAAATTTGATAGAAATAGTTATTTTCCCCCCAAAAAAAATCGAAGTGCTATTCTTTACCACTTCTTCATAGCCGCAAAATTGCACCTTGCGTGGCTATTACAAACCCAACTTCCTTCAGCAGGCAAAAATGGGGTACCCATAGTGATCCCCCATGTCTGGACATCTTTAGGGGGGTCCCAGGCATATTTCCCGAAAATTTCTGTTTTTTTTCGTAAATGGGGTGAAGGGTCATTTTAAAAAGGGATAATTTTTCAATTACCTCTAGCAGGAGAAAAAAAGTGCAGATTTGGAGTTTAGGGGTGCAGGCTTAAAAAAAATATCCTGCATCTTTGGGAATGCCCCCTTAAAACGAAATGTAAAAAAAAAATTGGAACACCCCGAATTTATTTTTCCAAATTTTGGGGTGAAAAAAAAAAAATAGGGAAACAAGATACCAAACCAACTAAATTAATTCTGGTGGGGTCCCCAAGTATGTGGCAGGTGTTCCGTTCATTGCGCAGAGTAGCGGCAGCTGTATTTTTGAAGAATTTTGAAAATTACCTTTAGGGACTTAAAAATATGCTCACCCCCATTTTCATGTACCCCAAATTTATTGGGACTACTTTTAAAAACGAAAAAAAAAACCTAAGTGCTCTTCTGCATCACTTCTTCAATGTCGGGAAAAATAACCAGCTGCCGCATCTACTTAGTCGACTTTCTTCTGCAGGCGAAAATGGGGGTACCCATAGTGATCCCCGAGGTCTGTACATCTTTAGGGGGGGTCCTACATTTATTTCCCGAAAATTCCCGTATTTTTTTGACGATCCAAGTTTCGACTGTTCCGATTCCGCCTACTTTGGAACTGAATACGGGGAATAGCGGGCACGCGCGCAATACTTTTACGCCTGGAAAACAGGCGAAGGAGGCGAAAAGTCCAGCAGGCGAAAAGTCTGGACTTTTCGCCTCAATTTGAATATGGGCCTTAGTCCTGTAATATTTTCGGCGTAATATTTAGCTGGAGTACTTAGCAGTAGCTGGTTTTAATGATTTAATGATACTTAAAGGAACTTCTATTACATATTATGGTAATGCTGAGGCTCTTTCAGAGGGTATGCAGTTATGAGACTGACAGTGGAATCCCGCCAAGGGATTTAACATAGGCGTCGAAATACCGATGCCTATGTTAATCCCGAGGCCGGAATGCCAAGGACGCCAGCCCGAACGAAGGTAAGTATGGGGCGCCCTTAGCGTTAGCCACTGGGGGGGTTAGGCAGGTCCGCCAAGATCCGTGCCGGGCTCGGGTAAAAGGGGGTATGGCCTAATCACAGGAGGCGTGGTCATGCCCCCTTAGGTAAAAAAAAAACAACCCCCCCTGGTGGTGCCTAACCCTAACACTTCTAGGAGGAGGGTTAGGGTTAGGCACCACCAGGGGGGGGTTGTTTTGACACCCGCCTGGGAGGGTTAGGTTTAGGGTGCAGGTAGGGGGGGTTAGATTTAAGCACCCCTGGGGGGAGGTTAGGGTTAGGCACCACAGCTCAGTGTAAAGTTCAATTTGTCCTTAAAGATGAAGATACAGGTGCTTAGATTATAGCTTTCTATCATATCTGTGAGATTGACAGCTCTCTCTCTCTATCCTACCACCTCCTACACTGATAAGAATGTATCTGCTGAGAGGAGTATAGGGTGGCAACTTGAAGTCTACATATAACATAGACTTGCAGAGTTCAGGATACAAAGTTGTGCTCATCACTCCTGCGCTGCTCCTGAGGTGGGTCTGATTTAGAGCTGCACACACTGCACAATCCTGATGTTCATGTAATTGAGCGATTTATTGCTACTGCTATGAAAAATTCTTAAAAACTCCTACAGCTCATGTGCCTAATGGGAAATTCACCACCAGGTACTACAATGTGTCATAATATGTATTGGCGGCACTGTGGGTATAATGTGAACTAGGGCACTACTATGGGGCACAAAATGATCGAGGGTACTACTGTGGGGCACAAAATTAACTAGAGCAATACTATGGGGCATAAAATTAACTACGGCAAAACTATGGGGCATAAAATGAGCAACCAATGTAAAGAGAGGTGACTCTCTAGAAGCATTGGGGCAGGGGCCCCTACAAAATGTTGCTATGTATCTCAAAGTGTCCTGGCTGTGCCTGACACCTAGGCTTGTTAGGGCAACCAGCCCTCTTTAGGCACCAGGGGAAGTGGTGCTGGCCGCAAGTGATCAACTTATTGTGTTGGAACTGCCACCACTCGTGGGTTTACTCTGGGATGTGACATGGGTTTAGGTGGTTTATCTTTTATGGTCAGAAAATGTTTAGTTCAGTGGTTCTCAAACTCTGTCCTCAGGACCCCACACAGGTCACGTTTTCCAGGTCACCCAGCAGATGCACAGGTGTATTCATTACTCACCGACACATGTGGAGCTAATCATTTAACTTGTGAGGATACCTGGAAAACATGCACTGTTTGGGGTCCCGAGGACAGAGTTTGAGAACCTGTGGTTTAGTTGTTTTGGGCAGGACACTAGCAGCAGCATTGAGTTAGACAGGGTAAGACTTGAAGTGCAATACTGGGACAGGCAAGTTATCTGAACAGGCAGAAATCAGGGTTATCCAGTAACTACAGGTTCAGGGCAAGAGAGAGAGAAATCTGTTGAGCAGGCTGAGGTCGGACGAACAGGCATCAGGCAGATAAACAAAACAGATATCCCACAAGTAGTATGTAATATAACAAGCCCTCAGTTTGCTGACTTCCTGCCTTAAATACCCAAAATCTAGAAAGTCAGAAAACCAAGGAAGACTTTCAGGGAGTAATAAAAGGAGGTATAGGGAGTATTAATGCAGAGTAATAGCTGAGTTATAGGGAGTATTAAGGTTGTGCAATAAGAGTAGGTATAGGGAGTATTTATGTGGAGTAATAAGTTAAGGTAATGGGGAGTATTTATGTGGAGCGATACTATAGGGAATATTTATGTGGAGCAATAAGAGGAGGTATAGAGAGTATTAATGTAGAGCAATAACAGGAAGTATAAGGAGTATTAATGTTGAGCAATAAGAGGAGGTATACAGAGTATTTATGTGGAGTAATAACATAAGGTATATGGAGTATTTATGTTGAGCAATAAGAGGAAGTATTGGTGGTATTAATGTGAAGCAATAAGAGTAGGTATAGAGAGTATTAATGTAGGGCAATAAATGCAGGTATAGGGAGTATTAACGTGGAGCAATAAGAAGAAGTATAGGGTATAATAATGTGGAGCAATAAGAGGAGGTATAGGGAGTATTAATGTGGAGTAATAAGAGAATGTATAGGGAGTAATAAGAGGAGGTATAGGGAGTATTAATGTGGACTAATAAGAGAATGTATAGGGAGTAATAAGAGGAGGTATAGGGAGTCATGTCATACTTGCCGACATTCAGTTCCCTCCTTCCGGGAGGGAGCTGAATGTCAGCTTACAGCGGGGGGCGTGGCCGGGTGATAGTGACAATTTGGGGGATGTGCCGAGGGCATGACTGCGAGATTGCGACATCGTGGCCCCGCCCCCTCTTCCCAATGCCGGAATAAATGGCGTTGTAAAGCAGGGGGCGGGGTCACGATGACGTGATTCAGCACGAATCGCGTCACCGTGGCCCCCCTTCCGCTGCGGGGGTTTCTGTATTTTTGTGTTTCGATATTCGGGAGGCTCCCGGCCAAATCGGGAGGGTAAGCAAGCCTGAGTTATGTGGAGTAATAAGATAAGGTATAGGGAGTATTTATGTGGAGCAATAAGAGAAAGTATATGTAGTATTAAGGTGGAACAATAAGAGGATATATCAGGAGTATTAATGTGGAGCAATGAGTGTAAGTATACGGAGTATTAATGTGAGTAATAATATGTGTTATAAGGCAGTAATAAGGGATGTATAGGGAGTATTAATGTAGAGCAATAAGATGAGGTATAGGGAGTAATACAAGCAGATATAGGGAGTATTAATATGGAGTAATAAGAGGAGGTATGGGGAGTAATATGAGAAGGTGAAGTGAGTATTAATGTGGAGTAATAAAAGGAGGTATAGGGAGTAATATGTGAAAGTATAGGGAGTATTAATGTGGAGTAATAAGAGGAGGTATAGGGAGTAATATGTGAAGGTATAGTGAGTATTACTGTGGAGTAATAAGAGGAGGTATAGGGAGTCATGTCATACTTGCCGACATTCAGTTCCCTCCTTCCGGGAGGGAGCTGAATGTCAGCTTACAGCGGGGGGCGTGGCCGGGAGATTGCGACAATTTGGGGGATGTGCCGAGGGCATGACTGCGAGATTGCGACATCGCTGCCCCGCCCCCCCTTCCCAATGCCGTTTTAAATGGCGTTGAAAAGCAGGGGGAAGGGTCACGATGACCCGATTCAGCACGAATCGCGTCACCGTGGCCCCCTTTCCACTGCGGGGGTTTCTGTATTTTTGTGTTTCGATATTCGGGAGGCTCCCGGCCAAATCGGGAGGGTAAGCAAGCCTGAGTTATGTGGAGTAATAAGATAAGGTATAGGGAGTATTTATGTGGAGCATAAAAGAAAGTATATGTAGTATTAAGGTGGAACAATAAGAGGATGTATCAGGAGTATTAATGTGGAGCAATAAGAGGAAGTATAGGGAGTATTCATGTGGAACAATGAGTGTAAGTATACGGAGTATTAATGTGAGTAATAATATGTGTTATAGGCAGTAATAAGGGATGTATAGGGAGTATTAATGTAGAGCAATAAAAGGAGGTATAGGGAGTAATATGTGAAACTATAGGGAGTATTAATGTGGAGTAATAAGAGGAGGTATAGGGAGTAATATGTGAAGGTATAGTGAGTATTACTGTGGAGTAATAAGAGGAGGTATAGGGAGTATTAATGTGGAGTAATAAGAGAATGTATAGGGAGTAATAAGAGGAGGTATAGGGTTTATTAATGTGGAGTAATAAGAGGAGGTATAGGGAGTCATGTCATACTTGCCGACATTCAGTTCCCTCCTTCCGGGAGGGAGCTGAATGTCAGCTTACAGCGGGGGGCGTGGCCGGGTGATAGTGACAATTTGGGGGATGTGCCGAGGGCGTCACTGCGAGATTGCAACATCGCGGCCCCGCCCCCTCTTCCCAATGCCGGAATAAATGGCGTTGTAAAGCAAGGGGCGGGGTCACGATGACGCGATTCAGCACCAATCGCGTCACCGTGGCCCCCCTTCCGCTGCGGGGGTTTCTGTATTTTTGTGTTTCGATATTCGGGAGGCTCCCGGCCAAATTGGGAGAGTAAGCAAGCCTGAGTTATGTGGAGTAATAAGATAAGGTATAGGGAGTATTTATGTGGAGCACTAAGAGAAAGTATATGTAGTATTAAGGTGGAACAATAAGAGGATGTATCAGGAGTATTAATGTGGAGCAATAAGAGGAAGTATAGGGAGTATTCATGTGGAACAATGAGTGTAAGTATACAGAGTATTAATGTGAGTAATAATATGTGTTATAGGCAGTAATAAGGGATGTATAGGGAGTATTACTGTAGAGCAATAAGAGGAGGTATAGGGAGTAATACAAGCAGGTATAGGGAGTATTAAAATGGAGTAATAAGAGGAGGTATGGGGAGTAATATGAGAAGATGAAGTGAGTATTAATGTGGAGTAATAAAAGGAGGTATAGGGAGTAATATGTGAAAGTATAGGGAGTATTAATGTGGAGTAATAAGAGGAGGTATAGGGAGTATTAATGTGGAGTAATAAGAGGAGGTATAGTGAGTATTACTGTGGAGTAATAAGAGGAGGTATAGGGAGTATTAATGTGGAGTAATAAGAAAATGTATAGGGAATAATAAGAGGAGGTATAGGGTTTATTAATATGGAGTAATAAGAGGAGGTATAGGGAGTAATATGTGAAGGTATAGTGATTATTACTGTGGAGTAATAAGAGCAGGTATAGAGAGTAATAAGAGGAGGTATAGTGAGTATTAATGTGGAGCAATAAGAGGAGGTATAGTGAGTATTAATGTGGAGTAATAAGAGGAGGTATATGGAGTATGTGGAGCAATAAGAGGCCGTATAGGGAGTGTAAGTAGGAACAGCAGGTCCTCCCTCTGACCATACAATACACCAGTAATTTCTCCCTGTGAACAGAATGTTGTTTTGAGTCAGGAGTTCTGCTCTATATCTCCCTGATCTCTAACTGATTATCCAGGTCATGTCTGGACAGGAGTGTTTGCTCAGTGCTGCTTTAGTTTATCATGTGCTCAGCTATTATTAACCATTCATATTTTACCCTTTACCTACACCAATTAAACTGTAATTCCACTTTTAAAACAAGGGCTTTAAAAATAATCCCCCTTTTCTTAAATAACACCGTCCCTGGCATAAAGCCCCTTCCTCTGCTCCTTTATGCATCCCTGATGACAAGGTTCCGAAGCAGAACTAGATTTGCAGAGCACAGAGTAATGTCGGACATGTCTGCTGCTGTGTTTTACGGTCATTTTAATCCAAGTAGAGAATATGGAGGCCGACTCGATTTTATTGCTCTGAAACTCAGGTCTTCTCTCAAGTGAAACAAATGAATCAGAGGTCCTCATCTGTGCAGAGAAAGGGAATACAAAGGGATCACACCATAGCCAGGCAAAGAGGGAGAGGATCAATTTAAATTCATTGACCTTGCTGGTTGGATTGCGCCAGCATGTATCCCCAGATACAGATCATGTAAAATGGTAAATTGAGCCTTACTGCTTCAGGCCAGTTTACTTGATAAACTGCGTCAATAACTGTTTTTGTTTTTTTTAGTGCTGCTGTAAGTGAAGATTAAAAAAAATAAAACACCCCGATCATCGCATTTTGACAAGTAGCGGCTTTAGGGGCACATTTATCAATGAGTTATATCATACGCAACAAGTTTTAAAACTCGTTGCGTATGATAAATGGTGCTCCAGCCAATCATTTCCCAAATGTCATTTTTCAAACAGATGACAGTTAGGAGCTGATTGGCTGGAGCACCATTATCATACGCAACAAGTTTTAAAACTTGTTACGTATCATAAAACTTGTTGATAAATAGTTAGGAACAAACATGTCAGTTATTTAATGTGTATATTACTTTACTCAGAAATACCTCAATACATATTGTTTTCGAACACTGATATTACTTGCTCCTTAAATTAAGAACACTCTGCTCTGGATTGGCGCTAAAAAAGCTTCCGCAAAATGGAGACAGTAACATTTTTAGTCTTTCTTGTCAGTCAACTGAACAGTTTTGATAAATGTATATTTTACCATGTCTAAATATATTTTGGGCTTTGTGAGACAGTGGGGGATCTTCCCAAAATCATGGTGTAGGCAATTATGGTTTGGGGGAGGGAGGGACAGAGGGCCTGATTCAGAGCCGGACACTCTGACCAGAGCGCTCGCTCTGAAACAGGGCCCTCCTACCTTAAAATAGAGCGGCCTCTTGGACGCTCGCATAGCTGTGGGTTACCACCCACAGCTTATGCGAGCGTCCATGATGATGGTCGCGATGGTCAAGACCATCGCGACCATCAGGCTTGCGACGAGATCCTGCGGTAGGGTCTCGCTGCCGCAAGCCCTGGACTGATTTTGGCTCTATCACTAGTGATGTCAGTGGGGCCGGACCCAGACGGTAGGCGTTCCCATGGGAACGCCTCTGTCTGCCAGCCACGCCCACCAAAGAGGGCGTGCTGTCACTCACCATCGACAGCATGCCCCCTTTGGTGCGAGACCCATAACGACAGCTTGGCTGTCGCTATGCGGGTCTCGCGCATGCGCACGACGGAGCTCCCTCCGTCGTGCGCATGCGCATTAGGGCACCATCGACCCGCTTGCGAGCGTCCTGCGCTCGCGAGCAGGTCTGAATTAGGCCCAGAGACACCAGTTAGACAGGGAGCTAATAAAATGGCTGCCTCCATTTTCTGTGAAGTAACAATCACACTTTAAATGCCTACATTTTCCCTTAATCAGGAGTCTTGCATTTTACAGAGGCCATTGTGCTAATCAAATCCACCTTTCACACAGCCAAGAATTTCCTTTCTACTATTGGGACTTCCCCAATGTACTAAACACACCTATGTGGGTGCCAAATATCTGCGCTCTATTTATTGACATAAAGGCTTAGTTGTCACAGTACAAGTGACACATGACAAATCTCCCTCCTCCAGGTATACACAAAGCTCTATAGCCAGAGCCGTTAACAAAGGTATTTACCTGGAGCCCGTACCTCCCAACACAGCTCTGCCGCCATCAGTTGACAAGTGACTGAGGAGGGACTCACAGAGCACCATGACATCTAAGGGCAGCATGAAGAGAGCGTCTGTGGTCAGTGTTAGGCTGGTCGGTAATGGAGATACCATGGAGAAATCGGTGCAGAGACTGGTAAGGAACCTCTCTGAACTCTAACATTATCCTAAGTACAGGCTCATTGGAGCTGTTGCAGAGTTGAACGTATACTTGATTGATGCACATATCTGGTGTGCTATCGCACTGCGCATGCTCTAAAACCAAGTGTAAGTAAGTACAAGCGATGCAGAGTCGTACTCATTTTGATTGCATTTCTGCTTGCAACTTAAACTGCGTCATTGGGCTGTAATGTGAGCAGTGAGGGGGTGTATACAGAATTGCAGGATTTGCAGTGTTGGAGGTAAACGGAAATCTGTCTGTTTTTAGATCTCTTGCACCATGTATAGGCTGGTTTCATAGCCATCATCAGAGTGTCTTTGTCAGGGCAGGGCCGTCAAGAGCGGAATAGGGCCTGGGTACTAAAGGGTGTAGCCAGATCTGGGAGGCGTGGTTATGCCCCCTCCAAAAAAAAAATACAATGTACTGTGCGCTACCAAGGAGGAAATGTGTTTTCCTCAGCAGCACTGCAAAGGGGACAATGTACCTCTTGGTAGCTGACCCAGGACCCCACCAGGCCCCTCCAACAATCAGTACCCACTCCTGGCCAGGCTTGCCTACCCTCCCGATTTGGCCGGGAGCCTCCCGAATATCATGTGCTGCTCCCGGCCCCCCATAAAGGCAGGCAAGCCTCCCGATGGGCACCGACCCGTCTGCCCCCCCCCCCCGCACTAATTATAGAATTGCGTCATTGTGTCCCCGCCCCCTGCTTCACAATGACTTTCATTTCAGCATTGTGGAGAGGGGGCGGGGCCACCATGACGCAATCGCGCCCCCCGTCCCCAATGCAGTGTCATTGTCCGGCCACGCCCCCCGCTGCATACAGGCATTCAGCTCCCTCCTGGAAGGAGGAAGCTGAATGTCGGCAAGTATGATCCTGGCCCTTGTACAAGCCCTACCCTAGGCGCAGGAGATTAATCTGAGATCAGACAGATCTGTGTGTACGCACAACTTAACATAGTCCGCAGTTCCATCTACACATCCTCAACTCATCCCGGCTAAACTTAGTGATCACACTGCGCTGTATAATGATACTTTGGGGGAGATATCATGTTACAGGCTGTGTTTAAAAATGACAGTTAGGACATACTTACCTACTCTCCCGAATCAGCCGGGAGCCTCACGAAAATCAGGTGCCGCTCCCGGCCCCCGGGAAAATTAGGCAAGCCTCCCGACAGGTCGCCCCTCCCCCCCGTGACTTCTAGACAAACCCCAGCAGCAAGGGGCGATGAGATGATTCGCTCTGAATTGTGACATCATGACCCCGTCCCCTGCTTCACAATGTCGATAATCTCAATGGCGTGATTCAGTGGCCACACCCCGGCACCACCCCCATTACCGGGTAATATGCCCGGCTACAGCCCCTTGCAGAGCCACGCCCCCCTGCTTGGCCGACCTGACTGCCCCCTACTGGAGGGGGGTGCCAGAATGTCGGCAAGCATGAGTTAGGAGCTGAGTGGTTGGCAGTTTATAACTCTCCAATTTATCACTTTCCAGAGCTTAGTACATCTGCCCCTGAGTATCTATACACTGCACTGTATAATTGTACTGGGTATCTATACACTGGTATATACTGCTGACTCTCCTGCAATGGCCCCCAGCAAGAGAGGGCAAGCCTCCAGTTCCGGCCGCCAAAGTAGAAAAATCCCTCCCTACTTGTGCTGAATCGGTTTATCTTTGCCCTGCCCCCTGCTTTACACTGCCGGAAATATCAGCATTGTATAGCTGGGGGCGGTACCATAATGATGCAATCGCTCCACCGCACCCCACACACTGCCCACAATTGCTGCCTTCATGCCCCCTGCAGCGCCAACCTTGCTGCCCCTTCCCAGAGGGGGCAGCCAGAAAGTCATCTTATATGCACTGATAGTAATCACACTGCACTGTATAATGTTACTGAGTATCTTTACACTGATAGTGATCACACTGCACTGTATAATGATACTGAGTATACACTGATAGTGATCACACTGCACTGTATAATGATACTGAGTATACACTGATAGTGATCACACTGCACTGTATAATGATACTGAGAATCTATACACTGATAGTGATCACACTGCGCAGTACAATGATACTGAGTATACACTAGGGGTGAGCGGGTTCGGATTTCTGAAATCCGAACCCCCCCGAGCCCCCCAGATCCGAGTCCGATCCGAGTCAGGCTCGACTTTTCCCGCCTGACTCGGATCTGAAATCGAGGCAAAACGTCATCATCCCGCCTTCCGAGTCTCGCGGGTTTTGGATCCTATATAAGGTACCCGCGTCGGCGCCATTTTCTCACTCGGCTGTGGACAGTGAAGAGGGAGGGTGGGAGTTAGGGCTGTGTAGTGTAGTGTAGTGTAGTGTAGTGCTGCTGTTGTCCACTACTTCAAAGTCCATAGGGGCTGGCTGTGTTGTGCTGTGCTGCTGTTGTTAATAGGGGCTGTGTCCACTACTTCAAAGTCCATAGGGGCTGGCTGGACTGTGTTGTGCAGTCAGTTCTCCATAGGGGCTGTGTCCACTCCAAAGTCCTGTGCAGTGTCCCAGTCCTAAAGGAGTGCTGTAGTGTTGTCCAGGGGGTGCTCTGTCCATCAGGGGTGCTCCCCCCAAGTGCTAAAAAAATAATATATTTTCTGTGTTTGTGAATTGTGTGCGCAGTAGCCGCACGTGCATCAACAAAGTAGTGCCAAGCGTGCGCCTGTGTCATAAGTAAAGGGCCGGCTGGCTTGACCGTTAAAGGGTGCTGTAACCCCCGAAAGTACACTCCAGTCCAAACAAAAAAAAAATTATTTTCTGTGTTTGTGAATTGTGTGCGCAGTAGCCGCACGTGCATCAACAAAGTAGTGCCAAGCGTGCGCCTGTGTCATAAGTAAAGGGCCGGCTGGCTTGACCGTTAAGGGTGCTGTAACCCCCGAAAGTACACTCCAGTCCAAACCAAAAAAAAAATTATTTTCTGTGTTTGTGAATTGTGTGCGCAGTAGCCGCACGTGCATCAACAAAGTAGTGCCAAGCGTGCGCCTGTGTCATAAGTAAAGGGCCGGCTGGCTTGACCGTTAAGGGTGCTGTAACCCCCGAAAGTACACTCCAGTCCAAACCAAATAAAAAATTATTTTCTGTGTTTGTGAATTGTGTGCGCAGTAGCCGCACGTGCATCAACAAAGTAGTGCCAAGCGTGCACCTGTGTCATAAGTAAAGGGCCGGCTGGCTTGACCGTTAAGGGTGCTGTAACCCCCGAAAGTACACTCCAGTCCAAACCAAAAAAAAAATTATTTTCTGTGTTTGTGAATTGTGTGCGCAGTAGCCGCACGTGCATCAACAAAGTAGTGCCAAGCGTGCGCCTGTGTCATAAGTAAAGGGCCGGCTGGCTTGACCGTTAAAGGGTGCTGTAACCCCCAAAGTACACTCCAGTCCAAACCAAAAAAAAAATTATTTTCTGTGTTTGTGAATTGTGTGCGCAGTAGCCGCACGTGCATCAACAAAGTAGTGCCAAGCGTGCGCCTGTGTCATAAGTAAAGGGCCGGCTGGCTTGACCGTTAAAGGGTGCTGTAACCCCCGAAAGTACACTCCAGTCCAAACCAAAAAAAAATTATTTTCTGTGTTTGTGAATTGTGTGCGCAGTAGCCGCACGTGCATCAACAAAGTAGTGCCAAGCGTGCACCTGTGTCATAAGTAAAGGGCCGGCTGGCTTGACCGTTAAGGGTGCTGTAACCCCCGAAAGTACACTCCAGTCCAAACCAAAAAAAAAATTATTTTCTGTGTTTGTGAATTGTGTGCGCAGTAGCCGCACGTGCATCAACAAAGTAGTGCCAAGCGTGCGCCTGTGTCATAAGTAAAGGGCCGGCTGGCTTGACCGTTAAAGGGTGCTGTAACCCCCAAAGTACACTCCAGTCCAAACCAAAAAAAAAATTATTTTCTGTGTTTGTGAATTGTGTGCGCAGTAGCCGCACGTGCATCAACAAAGTAGTGCCAAGCGTGCGCCTGTGTCATAAGTAAAGGGCCGGCTGGCTTGACCGTTAAAGGGTGCTGTAACCCCCGAAAGTACACTCCAGTCCAAACCAAAAAAAAATTATTTTCTGTGTTTGTGAATTGTGTGCGCAGTAGCCGCACGTGCATCAACAAAGTAGTGCCAAGCGTGCGCCTGTGTCATAAGTAAAGGGCCGGCTGGCTTGACCGTTAAAGGGTGCTGTAACCCCCGAAAGTACACTCCAGTCCAAACCAAAAAAAAATAATTTTCTGTGTTTGTGAATTGTGTGCGCAGTAGCCGCACGTGCATCAACAAAGTAGTGCCAAGCGTGCGCCTGTGTCATAAGTAAAGGGCCGGCTGGCTTGACCGTTAAAGGGTGCTGTAACCCCCGAAAGTACACTCCAGTCCAAACCAAAAAAAAATTATTTTCTGTGTTTGTGAATTGTGTGCGCAGTAGCCGCACGTGCATCAACAAAGTAGTGCCAAGCGTGCACCTGTGTCATAAGTAAAGGGCCGGCTGGCTTGACCGTTAAGGGTGCTGTAACCCCCGAAAGTACACTCCAGTCCAAACCAAAAAAAAAATTATTTTCTGTGTTTGTGAATTGTGTGCGCAGTAGCCGCACGTGCATCAACAAAGTAGTGCCAAGCGTGCGCCTGTGTCATAAGTAAAGGGCCGGCTGGCTTGACCGTTAAAGGGTGCTGTAACCCCCAAAGTACACTCCAGTCCAAACCAAAAAAAAAATTATTTTCTGTGTTTGTCAATTGTGTGCGCAGTAGCCGCACGTGCATCAACAAAGTAGTGCCAAGCGTGCGCCTGTGTCATAAGTAAAGGGCCGGCTGGCTTGACCGTTAAGGGTGCTGTAACCCCCGAAAGTACACTCCAGTCCAAACCAAAAAAAAAATTATTTTCTGTGTTTGTGAATTGTGTGCGCAGTAGCCGCACGTGCATCAACAAAGTAGTGCCAAGCGTGCGCCTGTGTCATAAGTAAAGGGCCGGCTGGCTTGACCGTTAAAGGGTGCTGTAACCCCCAAAGTACACTCCAGTCCAAACCAAAAAAAAAATTATTTTCTGTGTTTGTGAATTGTGTGCGCAGTAGCCGCACGTGCATCAACAAAGTAGTGCCAAGCGTGCGCCTGTGTCATAAGTAAAGGGCCGGCTGGCTTGACCATTAAAGGGTGCTGTAACCCCCGAAAGTACACTCCAGTCCAAACCAAAAAAAAATTATTTTCTGTGTTTGTGAATTGTGTGCGCAGTAGCCGCACGTGCATCAACAAAGTAGTGCCAAGCGTGCACCTGTGTCATAAGTAAAGGGCCGGCTGGCTTGACCGTTAAGGGTGCTGTAACCCCCGAAAGTACACTCCAGTCCAAACCAAAAAAAAAATTATTTTCTGTGTTTGTGAATTGTGTGCGCAGTAGCCGCACGTGCATCAACAAAGTAGTGCCAAGCGTGCGCCTGTGTCATAAGTAAAGGGCCGGCTGGCTTGACCGTTAAAGGGTGCTGTAACCCCCAAAGTACACTCCAGTCCAAACCAAAAAAAAAATTATTTTCTGTGTTTGTCAATTGTGTGCGCAGTAGCCGTACGTGCATCAACAAAGTAGTGCCAAGCGTGCGCCTGTGTCATAAGTAAAGGGCCGGCTGGCTTGACCGTTAAAGGGTGCTGTAACCCCCGAAAGTACACTCCAGTCCAAACCAAAAAAAAATTATTTTCTGTGTTTGTGAATTGTGTGCGCAGTAGCCGCACGTGCATCAACAAAGTAGTGCCAAGCGTGCACCTGTGTCATAAGTAAAGGGCCGGCTGGCTTGACCGTTAAGGGTGCTGTAACCCCCGAAAGTACACTCCAGTCCAAACCAAAAAAAAAATTATTTTCTGTGTTTGTGAATTGTGTGCGCAGTAGCCGCACGTGCATCAACAAAGTAGTGCCAAGCGTGCGCCTGTGTCATAAGTAAAGGGCCGGCTGGCTTGACCGTTAAAGGGTGCTGTAACCCCCAAAGTACACTCCAGTCCAAACCAAAAAAAAATATATTTTCTGTGTTTGTGAATTGTGTGCGCAGTAGCCGCACGTGCATCAACAAAGTAGTGCCAAGCGTGCGCCTGTGTCATAAGTAAAGGGCCGGCTGGCTTGACCGTTAAAGGGTGCTGTAACCCCCGAAAGTACACTCCAGTCCAAACCAAAAAAAAATTATTTTCTGTGTTTGTGAATTGTGTGCGCAGTAGCCGCACGTGCATCAACAAAGTAGTGCCAAGCGTGCGCCTGTGTCATAAGTAAAGGGCCGGCTGGCTTGACCGTTAAAGGGTGCTGTAACCCCCGAAAGTACACTCCAGTCCAAACCAAAAAAAAATTATTTTCTGTGTTTGTGAATTGTGTGCGCAGTAGCCGCACGTGCATCAACAAAGTAGTGCCAAGCGTGCACCTGTGTCATAAGTAAAGGGCCGGCTGGCTTGACCGTTAAGGGTGCTGTAACCCCCGAAAGTACACTCCAGTCCAAACCAAAAAAAAAATTATTTTCTGTGTTTGTGAATTGTGTGCGCAGTAGCCGCACGTGCATCAACAAAGTAGTGCCAAGCGTGCGCCTGTGTCATAAGTAAAGGGCCGGCTGGCTTGACCGTTAAAGGGTGCTGTAACCCCCAAAGTACACTCCAGTCCAAACCAAAAAAAAAATTATTTTCTGTGTTTGTGAATTGTGTGCGCAGTAGCCGCACGTGCATCAACAAAGTAGTGCCAAGCGTGCGCCTGTGTCATAAGTAAAGGGCCGGCTGGCTTGACCGCTAAGGGTGCTGTAACCCCCGAAAGTACACTCCAGTCCAAACCAAAAAAAAATTATTTTCTGTGTTTGTGAATTGTGTGCGCAGTAGCCGCACGTGCATCAACAAAGTAGTGCCAAGCGTGCGCCTGTGTCATAAGTAAAGGGCCGGCTGGCTTGACCGTTAAAGGGTGCTGTAACCCACAAAGTACACTCCAGTCCAAACCAAAAAAAAAATTATTTTCTGTGTTTAGCCGCACGTATATATCAAATCGATATAACATAAATGGAGGACCAAACTTTCTCCGATAAAAATAAAATAGAGAAAGATCAAGAACCACTTCCTCCTAGTGCTGAAGCTGCTGCCACTAGTCATGACATAGACGATAACATGCCATCAACGTCGTCTGCCAAGGCCGATGCCCAATGTCATAGTAGAGGGCACATACAATCCCAAATGGCAAAGTTCAGGAAAATGACCTTGAAAAAGACATTTAAATCAGCTGAAGAGAAACGTAAACTTGCCAATATGCCATTTACGACACGGAGTGGCAAGGAACGGCTAAGGTCGATCCCTAGTATGTTCATGACTAGTGGTTCAGCTTCACATGACGATGGAAGCCCTCCTCCCACTAAAAAAATCAAAAGAGTTAAGCTGGCAAAAGCACAGCGAAGAACTGTGCTTTCTAAGAAGATATCACAAATCCCCAAGGAGAGTCCAAGTGTGGTGGTGGTTGCGATGCCTGACCTTCCCAGCACTGGACGGGAAGAGGTGGCTCTTTCCACCATTTGCACGCCCCCTGCAAGTGCTGAAAGGAGCACCCACAGTCCACTTGCTGATATGCAAATTGAAGATGTCACTGTTGAAGTACAACAGGATGAGGATACTGGTGTAGCTGGCGCTGAGGAGGAAGTTGGCGAGGAGGATTCTGATGGTGATGTGGTTTGTTTAAATCAGGCTCCGGGGGAGACAGTTGTTGTCCGTGGGATGAAAAAGCCCATCACGGTCATGCCTGGGCAGAAGACCAAACATTCCACCTCTTTGGTCTGGCAATATTTCTATCCAAATCCGGACAACAACTGTCTTGCCATATGTACCATATGTAAAGGTGAAATAAGTAGGGGTAGGGACGTCAACCACCTAGGAACATCCTCCCTTATACGGCACCTGCAGCGCGTTCATAAAAAGTTACTGTCAAGTTCAGAAACTTTGGCTAAGACCGTAAGCAGTCCAGGGACACCTAAATCCCGTTGTCCTGTTGTATCCAAGCGCCTGCAAACCACACCGTCAACTCCCTCCTCGTCAATTTCCTCCTTAGTCAGGATCGGAAGTAGTCCTGCAGGCCATGTCACTGGCATGACTGACTCTCCTATCCGGGATTCCTCTGGAGGATCCTGCATTGCTACACCTACTGCTGCCGCTGCTGCTGTTGCTGCTGCTGGGAGTCGTTCATCATCCCAGAGAGGAAGTAGGAACACCACTACTTTTACTAAACAATTGACCCTCCAACAGTCCTTAGCGAGGAGGATGAAGTACGACAGCAGTCATCCTGAAGCAAAACGTATAACTGAGGCCTTGACTGCTATGTTGGTGTTAGACGTGCGTCCGGTATCCGCCATTAGTGCAGTGGGATTTAGACAATTGATGGAGGTAGTGTGTCCCCGGTTCCAAATCCCGTCTAGATTCCACTTCACTAGGCAGGCGATACCGAGACTGTACAGAAACGTCAGAAAAAGTGTCCTCAGTGTCCTGAAAAATGCCGTTGTACACAATGTCCACTTAACCACGGACATGTGGACAAGTGGAACAGGACAGACTAAGGACTATATGACTGTGACAGCCCACTGGGTAGATGTATCACCTTACGCAGCAACAGCAGCAGCGTCACCAGTAGCAGCATCTCAGAAATGCCAGCTCGTTACAAGGCAGGCTACGCTGTGTATCACCGGTTTCAGTAAGAGGCACACCGCCAACAACCTCTTAGAGAAACTGAGGGAAATCATCGCCCAGTGGCTTACCCCACTTAGACTCTCCTGGGGATTTGTGATATCTGACAACGCCACCAATATTGTGCGGGCATTACATCTGGGCAAATTCCAGCACGTCCCATGTTTTGCTCACACAATAAACTTGGTGGTGCAGAATTTTCTGAAAAGCGACAGGGGCGTGCAGGAGACGCTTTGGGTAGCCCGAAAAATTTCTGGCCACTTTCGCCATTCAGCGACTGCGTGCCGAAGACTGGAGCGCCAGCAAACACTCTTGAACCTGCCCCGCCATCACCTGAAGCAAGAGGTTGTGACGCGGTGGAACTCAACCCTCTATATGCTTCAGAGGATGGAGGAGCAGCAAAAGGCCATACAAGCCTATACATCCACCTATGACATAGGCAAAGGAGGGGGTATGCACCTGACTCAAGCGCAGTGGAGAATGATTTCCGTGTTGTGCAAGGTTCTCCAGCCCTTCGAACTTGCCACACGTGAAGTCAGTTCAGACACTGCCAGCTTGAGTCAGGTCATTCCCCTCATCAGGCTTTTGCAGAAGCAGCTGGAGAAAGTGAAGGAGGAGCTAAGACGGAGCGATTCCGCTCGGCATGTGGGACTTGTGGATGAAGCCCTTCATTCGCTTTGCCAGGATTCCAGGGTGGTCAATCTGTTGAAATCAGACCACTACGTTTTGGCCACCGTGCTCGATCCTAGGTTTAAAGCCTATGTGGTGTCTCTCTTTCCGGCCGACACAAGCCTGCAGAGGTGCAAAGACCTGCTGGTGAACACACTGTCAGCTGAAGCGGAACGTGACACGTCAACGGCTCCTTCTTCATTTTCTCCTGCAACTGGGGCTGCCAGGAAAAAACTTAGGTATCCTAAGCAACCCGCTGGCAGTGATGCAGGGCAGGCAGGACCAAGTTTGGACATCTGGTCCGGACTGAAGGACCTGGCAACAATTTCTGACATGTCTACTGTCACTGCATATGATACTGTCACCATTGACAGAATGGTGGAGGATTACATCGGTGACAGCATCCAAGTAGGCATGGCAGACAGTCCATACCTGTACTGGCAGGAAAAAGAGGCAATTTGGAGGCCCCTGTACAAACTGGCTCTATTTTACCTGAGTTGCCCCCCCTCCAGTGTGTACTCCGAAAGAGTGTTTAGTGCAGCCGGGAACCTTGTCAGCGAAAGGCGTAGGAGGTTGCTTCCACAGAATGTGGAGAAGATGATGTTCATCAAAATGAATTATCAGCTCTTCCAGGGAGACCAGCCTCCAGAAGGTACAGAGGGACCTGTGGTGGTGGATTCAAGTGGGGACGAGTTAATACTTTGTGAGGATGAGGATGTACACACTGAAGAGGGTGAGGAATCGGTGGATGAGGAGGATGAGGATGACATCTTGCCTCCATAGAGCCAGTTTGTGCAGGGACACATTAATTGCCAGCTTGTTTTGTGGGGGCCCAAACGAACCAATCATTTCAGCCACAGTTGTGTGGCAGACCCTGGCGCTGAAATGATTGGTTTGTTAAAGTGTGCATGTCCTGTTTATACAACATAAGGGTGGGTGGGAGGGCCCAAGGACAATTCCATCTTGCACCTCTTTTTTTTCTTTGCATTATGTACAGTTTGGGGCCTAGTTTTTCAAACTGCCATCCTGTCTGCCACTGCAGTTTCACGCCTAGATGGGTCACGTGTTTGTGCCGCCCACTCGTGTCGCTTAGCATAGTCATCCAGCTACCTCGGTGCAACGTTTTGGACATAAAAACACTATTGTGAGGTGTGAGGTGTTCAGAATAGACTGGAAATGAGTGGAAATTAAGGTTATTGAGGTTAATAATAGCATAGGAGCAGAAAAACCTACAAATTCTGTGATTTTAGCTGTTTTTATGCTTTTTTTAAAAAAAATACAGATCCAAAACACAAAACCCAGAACCCAAAACACGGAAGGGTGGTTTTGGCAAAACCAATCCAGATCCAAAACACGAAGAAAGATCCAGATCCAAAACCAAAACACAAAACACGAAAAGTGGCCGGTGCACACCCCTAGTATACACTAATAGTGATCACACTGCACCGTATAATGATACTGAGTATACACTGATAGTGATCACACTGCGCTGTACAATGATACTGAGTATACACTGATAGTGATCACACTGCGGTGTACAATGATACTGAGCATACACTGGTAGTGATCACACTGCACTGTACACTGATACTGAGTATACACTGGTAGTGATCACACTGCGCTGTATAATGATACTCATTCAGAGTCGGTCATTGCGGCTGCATGGTCGTAAGGTAAAAGGGGCCGGATATGCAAATGAAGCGCTTGGAAGTTGCGTCCTTAAGATGGGATCGTTAGCTGGACGAGCGAGGGGAGGATGCGGCCGTAAAACTAAAAATACGCCCCCTTCTCGTTCGCATTACACATCATCTTCGGGCATATAAGGATTAATCAAGACCATCGGGAACCATTGGAGCTGCTCGTAGAGCTTAAGGTTGACCATACCCTCTCTTAAGCACTACGATCTAGTCAGTGTAAAAACCTCCCATGTCACATGTGCCATGACACTACTTAGTTAATTATGCACTCCCATAAAACGCCGTTTGCATAGTCAGGCACGCCTGAATTCAGATCTCCACTCCCCCATTCACAAGCACCTTCCCCTGTCACCACCCACAAATGGCTCATTCTGTCACTTAAACTAACGACCTGGCTGTGTTCAAGGAGAGAGCAATTTCTGATCGTAATAGCTAGTTTGCGCACGTGCATTGCGAATTTTACGCATGCGCAGTTAAGCATACGACGGTGGCGTACGACCAAGCGGCCGCAACGACCGACTCTGAATGAGGTCCTGAGTATCTATACACTGATAGTGATCACACTGCACTGTATAATGATACTGAGGACCTCATTCAGAGTCGGTCGAAGCGGCCGCACGGTCGTACGGGAAAAGGGGCCGGATATTCAAATGATTCCCTCGGAAGTTGCGTCCCTAAGTTCGGATCGGTAGCTGGCCGACCAAGGGGAGGAAGCGGTCGGAATAAAAAAAAATATGCCCCCTTCTCGTACGCATTGCACGTCATCTCCAGGCCTATAAGGATTAATCGAGACCATCGGGAACCATCGGAACTGGTCGTAGAGCTTAAGGTTGACCATACCCTCTCTTAAGCTCTACGATCATGTCAGTGTAAAAACCTCCCATGTCACATGTGCCATGATGCTACTTTGTTAATTATGCACTCCCATAAACCGTATGCACTCCCATAAACCGCTGTTCGCATAATTAGGCAAGCCTGCGTTCGGATCTCCACTCACCCGTTTTCAAGCACCTTCCCCTGTTACCACCCACAAACGCCTCATTCTGTCACTCAAACTACCGACCTGGCTATGTTCAAGGAGAGAGAAATTTCTGATCGTAGCGGCTAGTTTGCGCACGCGCATTGCGAACTTTACGCATGCACAGTATAGCGAACATCGGTGGCATACGACCGTGTGGCCGCAACGACCGACTCTGAATGAGGTCCTGAGTATCTATACACTGATAGTGATCACACTGCGCTGTACAATGATACTGAGTATGTATACACTGATAGTGATCACACTGTGCTGTACAATGATACTGAGTATGTATACACTGATAGTGATCACACTGCACTGTATAATGATACTGAGTATCTATACACTAATAGTGATCACACTGCACTGTATAATGATACTGAGTATCTATACACTAATAGTGATCACGCTGCACTGTATAATGATACTGAGTATCTATACACTGATAGTGATCACGCTGCACTGTATAATGATACTGAGTATCTATACACTGATAGTGATCACACTGCACTGAATAATGATACTGAGTATCTATACACTGATAGTGATCACACTGCACTGTATAATGATACTGAGTATCTATACACTAATAGTGATCACACTGCACTGTACTGTATAATGATGCTGAGTATCTATACCCTGATAGTGATCACACGGCGCTGTACAATGATACTGAGTATGTATACAATGCGAGAGCAATGCACTTGAGCGCGGGTCTGAATCAGACCCTCAGTGTATAGATACTCAGTTATCACACTGCACTGTATAATGATACTATCTATACCCAGTATCATTATACAGTGCAGTGATCACACTGCACTGTATAATGATACTGAGTATCTATACACTAATAGTGATTACACTGCACCATAGTTGCCCACCTTTTCATTGTCCTCCCCAGTAGAAGCCTGGGGAGGACAAGCAGATGGGCTGTGACGGGGGTGAGGCCTGTCGGATAACGTCATTAGGCCCCGCCCCTTCACTGCAAATTGCTGTGATTGGCCTAAATTTAAATAGGGGTGGGGCTAAATGATGTGATTCATGGAAAAATGCAGCATTAGGGCCCCGCCCCCTACTCGGGGACCTGTAATCGCCGCGGAAATACTCCCCATTCTACCAACTTCACTAGGAAGTGGGCAGAATGCGAGAGAAATGCCTACCTTTCTGGAGGTGCGGGGGGCTACCCAAAAAATCGAGAGCCTCCTGTGAAAACCAGGAGGGTAGGCATGTATGCACTGCACTCTATAATGATACTGAGTATCTATAAACTGATAGTGATCACACTGCACTGTATAATGATACTGAGCATATAATTATACTGAGTATCTATACACTAATAGTGATCACATTGCACTTTATAATGAAACTGAGTATCTGTTACCTAATAGAGATCACACTGCACTGTATAATGATACTGAATATCTATACACTGATAGTGATCACACTGCACTCTATAATTATTATTATTATTATTATTATTATTATTATTATTACCAGTTATTTATATAGCGCACACATATTCCGCAGCGCTTTACAGAGAAGATCTGGACATTCACGTTAGTCCCTGCCCCAGTGGAGCTTACAATCTATATTCCCTACACACACATACACACTAGGGGTAATTTTTGTGTTGGGAACCAATTAACCTACCAGTATATTTTTGGAGTGTGGGAGGAAACCGGAGTACCCGGAGGAAACCCACGCAAGCACAGTGAGAATATACAAACTCCACACAGGTAGGGCCATGGTGGGAATCGAACCCATGACCTCAGTGCTGTGAGGCAGTAACGCTAACCATTACACCGTCTGTGCTGCCCACTTAATGATACTGAGTGTACACTGATAGTGATCACACTACGCTGTACAATGATACTGAGTATACACTGATAGTGATCACACTGCACCGTAAAATGATACTGAGTATACACTGATAGTGATCACACTGCGCTGTACAATGATACTGAGTATGTATACACTGATAGTGATCACACTGTGCTGTACAATGATACTGAGTATGTATACACTGATAGTGATCACACTGCACTGTATAATGATACTGAGTATCTATACACTAATAGTGATCACACTGCACTGTATAATGATACTGAGTATCTATACACTAATAGTGATCACGCTGCACTGTATAATGATACTGAGTATCTATACACTGATAGTGATCACGCTGCACTGTATAATGATACTGAGTATCTATACACTGATAGTGATCACACTGCACTGAATAATGATACTGAGTATCTATACACTGATAGTGATCACACTGCACTGTATAATGATACTGAGTATCTATACACTAATAGTGATCACACTGCACTGTACTGTATAATGATGCTGAGTATCTATACCCTGATAGTGATCACACGGCGCTGTACAATGATACTGAGTATGTATACAATGCGAGAGCAATGCGCTTGAGCGCGGGTCTGAATCAGACCCTCAGTGTATAGATACTCAGTTATCACACTGCACTGTATAATGATACTATCTATACCCAGTATCATTATACAGTGCAGTGATCACACTGCACTGTATAATGATACTGAGTATCTATACACTAATAGTGATTACACTGCACCATAGTTGCCCACCTTTTCATTGTCCTCCCCAGTAGAAGCCTGGGGAGGACAAGCAGATGGGCTGTGACGGGGGTGAGGCCTGTCGGATAACGTCATTAGGCCCCGCCCCTTCACTGCAAATTGCTGTGATTGGCCTAAATTTAAATAGGGGTGGGGCTAAATGATGTGATTCATGGAAAAATGCAGCATTAGGGCCCCGCCCCCTACTCGGGGACCTGTAATCGCCGCGGAAATACTCCCCATTCTACCAACTTCACTAGGAAGTGGGCAGAATGCGAGAGAAATGCCTACCTTTCTGGAGGTGCGGGGGGCTACCCAAAAAATCGAGAGCCTCCTGTGAAAACCAGGAGGGTAGGCATGTATGCACTGCACTCTATAATGATACTGAGTATCTATAAACTGATAGTGATCACACTGCACTGTATAATGATACTGAGCATATAATTATACTGAGTATCTATACACTAATAGTGATCACATTGCACTTTATAATGAAACTGAGTATCTGTTACCTAATAGAGATCACACTGCACTGTATAATGATACTGAATATCTATACACTGATAGTGATCACACTGCACTCTATAATTATTATTATTATTATTACCAGTTATTTATATAGCACACACATATTCTGCAGCGCTTTACAGAGAAGATCTGGACATTCACGTTAGTCCCTGCCCCAGTGGAGCTTACAATCTATATTCCCTACACACACATACACACTAGGGGTAATTTTTGTGTTGGGAACCAATTAACCTACCAGTATATTTTTGGAGTGTGGGAGGAAACCGGAGTACCCGGAGGAAACCCACGCAAGCACAGTGAGAATATACAAACTCCACACAGGTAGGGCCATGGTGGGAATCGAACCCATGACCTCAGTGCTGTGAGGCAGTAACGCTAACCATTACACCGTCTGTGCTGCCCACTTAATGATACTGAGTGTACACTGATAGTGATCACACTACGCTGTACAATGATACTGAGTATACACTGATAGTGATCACACTGCACCGTAAAATGATACTGAGTATACACTGATAGTGATCACACTGCTCTGTATAATGATATTGAGGGCCTCATTCAGAGGCAGTCGGAGGATGCAAGCGGTCGCTCAGAAACTGGGCGGCCGCTTGCATCCTGACCGCCCGCCTCTGTTGCGGTCGTTAGGCTGTGGGTTAACACGCACAGCTCTAACGACCGCTCCGGTGATGGTCGCGATGGTCAGAGACCATCACGACCATCGGGGCTTACGACGAGACCCTAGGGTAGGGTCTCCCTTGTCGTAAGCCCCGGAGAGCTTCTGGCTCTGTCTGAGCCAGAAGCTCTCCACTGACATCACTAGTGATGTCAGTGGGGCCTCCCCCAAACGGTAGGCGTTCCCATGGGAACGCCTCCATTTGGGCTGACACCCCCCTGGCCCGCCTTCCAAACGGGGCGAGCTGTCAATCAACATCGACAGCTCACCCCCTTTGGATCGAGACCTGCTACAACTGGCGCTGTCGGTCGTAGTGGGTCTCATGCATGCACACGACGGCGCCGGCGCCGTCGTGCGCATGCTCTGTGGAGGGCCATCGACCCGGTCCGAGCGCATCGCCGCTAACGACCGGGTCTGAATTACCCCCTGAGTATCTACACACTGATAGTGATCACACTGCGCTGTATAATGATACTGATTATCTATACACTGATAGTGATCACACTGCACTGTATAATGATACTGAGAATCTATGCACTGATAGTGATCACACTGCACTTTATAATGATACTGAGTATACACTGATAGTGATCACACTGCGCTGTACAATGATACTGAGTATCTATACACTGATAGTGATCACACTGCACTGTATAATGATACTGAGTATCTATACACTGATAGTGATCACACTGCACCGTATAATTATACTGAGTATACACTGATAGTGATCACACTGCACTGTATAATGATACTGAGTATCTATACACTGATAGTGATCACACTGCGCTGTATAATGATACTGAGTATCTATACACTAATAGTGATCACACTGCGCTGTATAATGATACTGAGGGCCTCATTCAGAGGCGGTTGGAGGATGCAAGCGGTCGCTCAGAAACTGGGCGGCAGCTTGCATCCTGACCGGCCGCCTCTGTTTCGGTCATTAGGCTGTGGGTTTATACCCACAGCTCTAACGACCGCTAGGGTGATGGTCGCGATGGCCAGAGACCATCGCGACCATCGGTGCTTACGACGAGACCCTAGGGTAGGGTCTCACTTGTCGTAAGCCCCGGAGAGCTTCTGGCTCTGTCAGAGCCGGAAGCTCTCCACTGACATCAGTGGGGCTTCCCCCAAATGGTAGGCGTTCCCATGGGAACGCCTCCGTTTGGGCTGCCACCCCCCTGGCCCCACTTCCAAACGGGGCGAGCTGTCAATCAACATCGACAGCTCGCCCCCTTTGGAAAGAGACCCACTACGACCGGCGCTGTCGGTCTCACGCATGCGCATGAAGGAGCCGGCTCCCTCGTGCGCATGCGCACTTGACAAACATCGAGGCGGCCGTGCGGTCGTAGACCGTACAGCTGCCTCTGAATGAAGGCCTGAGTATCTATACACTGATAGTATCATTATATAGTGCAGTGTGATCACTATCAGTGTATAGATACTAATGCCCGTATTTGGAGCGAAAAGCTGGAATCGACTAAAAAGTTTCTCCGATGACGAGCGAGTCGAGGGCACCATCGACCCGCTTGCGAGCGCTCAGCGCTCACGAGCGGGTCTGAATCAGGCCCTCAGTATCATTATACTGTGCAGTGTGATCATTATCAGTGTATAGATACTCAGTATCATTATACAGTGCAGTGTGATCACTATCAGTTTATAGATACTCAGTATCATTATACTGTGCAGTGTGATCACTATCAGTGTATAGATACTCAGTATCATTATACAGTGCAGTGTGATCATTATCAGTGTATAGGTACTCAGTATCATTATACAGTGCAGTGTGATCACTATCAGTGTATAGATACTCAATATCATTATACAGTGCAGTGTGATCACTGACTATCTATACACTGAGGGCCTGATTCAGACCCGCTCGCAAGCGCATTGCACTCGCAAGCGGGTCGATGGTGGCCCAGTGCGCACGTGCGAGCCCTGGAGCGAGCGCAAAAAGCACTCGCTTCGGGACTCACTACAAAAGGGGCGGCTGTCGATGTTGATCGACAGCTCGCCCCATTTTGTAGGCGTGGCCGGGGGGTGGCTTCACAAACGGAGGCGTTCCCATGCGAACGCCTGCCATTTGTGGGCGCCCCCACTGACATCACCAGTGATGTCAGTGGGAGAGCTTCCGGCTGTATTTGAGCCAGAAGCTCTCTGGGGCTTGCGGCCATGAGACCCTACCACAAGAGTCTTGTCGCAAGCCCAATGGTCGCGATGGTCTTGACCATCGCGACCATCATCATGGCCGCTCGCTATAGCTGTGGGCGGTGACCCACAGCTATGTGAGCGGCCAGGAGGCCGCTCCTAAAAAAACCAGTGCCCGCCCTGATTCAGAGCTATCTGCAGATTTACTAAGGCCAAAACCGCTACAAAACTACCATCAAAACACATTTTAGAATAGAATAGAACAGGGATTTCATTTAGAAACCGCTGCAAAACCACCACCAAACCTCCAGGGTTTAGAATAGAATAAAAACCGCCACCAAACCGCCGGGGTTTAGAATAGAAAAGAAACCACTGTCAAACCGCCGCTTGGTAAATTTTGCCCTAAGGGGTATATATACTAAAGTGAGAGTTTTTAGAAGTGGAGATGTTGCCCATATCAACCAATCAAATTCTACTTAACATTTATCTAGCACCTTATAGAAGATAATAGCTAGAATTTGATTGGTTGCTATGGGCAACATCTCCACTTCTAAAAACTTTCACTTTAGTAAATATACCCCTAATAATTCTTACACTGCATAATAATACTGATTACTTGTTAACTAACATGATATCTGTGTTAGTTCTTTAAGATAAAAATTATCATGGCATCTATCAGATAGCATGTGATGTATTTATATATTGATACATTTTCCCCCCTCTTTATCCTTTGTCATATCTAGCTTCCAGTAAGGAGTAAACCCCCCTTGGGTAATGTATCAATCACTAACCAGGCGTCATGGAGTATATCAGGTCTGCTCGCTGCCCAGAGGATGACAAAGAACCTGAAGGTACGCCCTTAATACATATGTATATTACATTTATATATATTAGTATTACAAAAGGAATGCTTTCTTTTACAGTGTACAAAAACAGGAGGGTACAGCAAACTGCAGACAAATTTGTGCACACAAATAAATGAGAAGATTATATAAATAGTGAATGGGAGGAATACACAGTAAGCAGAAGGCATTTTACTCCCTGCATGAAAGTGCTGATGCTGCTGAAGCTTTCCATATGCGCACAATACCATTAGCAAGTATAGGGGCCTATTCATCATCACTTCATTTTCACAAAAGCAGATGAAAATGCACATTTTCACCTACAATTGTGAAAATTAAGTTATCGGGCCATTCATCAAGAATGCAAAGCAGGAGATATCACAGATATCTCCTACTTACCTTCCTCTGGCGGAATGGCCCGGTGTCCCCATACACTAGTATCACAGATATCTCCTACTTACCTTCCTCTGGCGGAATGGCCCGCTGTCCCCATACACTAGTATCACAGATATCTCCTACTTACCTTCCCCTGGCGGAATGGCCCACTGTCACCATACACTAGTATCACTGATAGCTCCTACTTACCTTCCTCTGGCGGAATTGCACGCTGCCCCCATACACTAGTATCACAGATAGCTCCTACTTACCTTCCTCTGGCGGAATGGCCCGCTGCCCCCATACACTAGTATCACAGATAGCTCCTACTTACCTTCCTCTGGCAGAAAGGCCCACTGTCCCCATACACTAGTATCACAGATATCTCCTACTTACCTTCCTCTTGCGGAATGGCCCGCTGTCCCCATACACTAGTATCACAGATATCTCCTACTTACCTTCCTCTGGCGGAATGGCCCGCTGTCCCCATACACTAGTATCACAGATATCTCCTACTTACCTTCCTCTGGCGGAATGGCACTCTGTCCTCATACACTAGTATCACAGATAGCTCCTACTTACCTTCCTATGGCGGAATTGCCCGATGCCCCCATACACTAGTATCACAGATAGCTCCTACTTACTTTCTCTGGCGGAATGGCCCGCTGTCCCCATACACTAGTATCACAGATATCTCCTACTTACCTTCCTATGGCGGAATGGACCGCTGTCCCCATACACTAGTAAGACAGATATCACCTACTTACCTTCCTCTTGCGGAATGGCCCGCTGTCCCCATACACTAGTATCACAGATATCTCCTACTTACCTTCCTCTGGCGGAATGGCCCCCTGTCCCCATACACTAGTATCACAGATAGCTCCTACTTACTTTGCTCTGGCAGAATGGCCCGCTGCCCCCATACACTAGTATCACAGATAGGTCCTACTTACCTTCCTCTGGCGGAATGGCCCGCTGTCCCCATACACTAGTATCACAGATATCTCCTACTTACCTTCCTCTGGCAGAATGGCCCGCTGTCCCCATACACTAGTATCACAGATATCTCCTGCTTACCTTCCTCCAGCGGAATGGCCCGCTGCCCCCATACACTAGTATCACAGATAGCTCCTACTTACCTTCCTCTGGCGGAATGGCCCGCTGTCCCCATACACTAGTATCACAGATATCTCCTACTTACCTTCCTCTTGCGGAATGGCCCACTGTCCCCATACACTAGAATTACAGATATCTCCTACTTACCTTCCTCTGGTGGAATGGCTCGCTGTCCCCATACACTGGTATCACAGATATCTCCTACTTACCTTCCTCTCGCAGAATGGCCCGCTGTCCCCATACACTGGTATCACAGATATATCCTACTTACCTTCCTCTTGCGGAATGGCCCGCTGTCCCCATACACTAGTATTACAGATATCTCCTACTTACCTTCCTCTGGCGGAATGGCATGCTGTCCTCATACACTAGTATCACAGATAGCTCCTTCTTACCTTCCTATGGCGGAATTGCCCGCTGCCCCCATACACTAGTATCACAGATAGCTCCTACTTACCTTCCTATGGCGGAATGGCCCGCTGTCCCCATACACTAGTATGACAGATATCTCCTACTTACCTTCCTATGGCGGAATGGCCCGCTGTCCCCATACACTAGTATGACAGATATCTCCTACTTACCTTCCTATGGCGGAATGGCCTGCTGTCCCCATACACTAGTATCACAGATATCTCCTACTTACCTTCCTCTGGCGGAATGGCCCGCTGTCCCCATACACTAGTATCACAGATATCTCCTACTTACCTTCCTCTGGCGGAATTGCCCGCTGCCCCCATACACTAGTATCACAGATAGCTCCTACTTACCTTCCTCTGGCGGAATGGCCCGCTGCCCCCACACACTAGTATCACAGATAGCTCCTACTTACCTTCCTCTGGCGGAATGGCCCGCTGCCCCCACACACTAGTATCACAGATAGCTCCTACTTACCTTCCTATGGCGGAATGGACCGCTGTCCCCATACACTAGTATCACAGATAGCTCCTACTTACCTTCCTCTGGCGGAATTGCCCACTGCGCCCATACACTAGTATCACAGATAGCTCCTACTTACCTTCCTCTGGTGGAATGGCCCGCTGTCCCCATACACTAGTATCACAGATATCTCCTACTTACCTTCCTCTGGCAGAATGGCCCGCTGTCCCCATACACTAGTATCACAGATATCTCCTGCTTTCCTTCCTCCAGCGGAATGGCCCGCTGCCCCCATACACTAGTATCACAGATATCTCCTACTTACCTTCCTCTGGTGGAATGGCCCGCTGTCCCCATACACTAGTATCACAGATATCTCCTACTTACCTTCCTCTGGTGGAATGGCCCGCTGTCCCCATACACTAGTATCACAAATATCTCCTACTTACCTTCCTCTTGCGGAATGGCCCACTGTCCCCATACACTAGTATTACAGATATCTCCTACTTACCTTCCTCTGGCGGAATGGCTCGCTGTCCCCATACACTGGTATCACAGATATCTCCTACTTACCTTCCTCTTGCGAAATCGCTCGCTGTCCCCATACACTAGTATCACAGATATCTCCTACTTACCTTCCTCTTGCGGAATGGCCTGCTGTCCTCATACACTAGTATCACAGATATCTCCTACTTACCTTCCTCTTGCGGAATGGCCAGCTGTCCCCATACACTAGTATCACAGATATCTCCTACTTACCTTCCTCTGGCGAAATGGCCCGCTGTCCCCATACACTAGTATCACAGATATCTCCTCCTTACCTTCCTATGGCGGAATGGCCCGCTGTCCCCATTCACTAGTATCACAGATATCTCCTACTTACCTTCCTATGGCGGAATGGCCCGCTGTCCCCATTCACTAGTATCACAGATATCTCCTACTTACCTTCCTATGGCGGAATGGCCCGCTGTCCCCATACACTAGTATGACAGATATCTCCTACTTACCTTCCTCTTGCGGAATGGCCCGCTGTCCCCATACACTAGTATCACAGATATCTCCTACTTACCTTCCTCTGGCGGAATGGCCCGCTGTCCCCATACACTAGTATCACAGATAGGTCCTACTTACCTTCCTCTGGCGGAATGGCCCGCTGTCCCCATACACTAGTATCACAGATATCTCCTACTTACCTTCCTCTGGCAGAATGGCCCGCTGTCCCCATACACTAGTATCACAGATATCTCCTGCTTACCTTCCTCCAGCGGAATGGCCCGCTGCCCCCATACACTAGTATCACAGATAGCTCCTACTTACCTTCCTCTGGCGGAATGGCCCGCTGTCCCCATACACTAGTATCACAGATATCTCCTACTTACCTTCCTCTTGCGGAATGGCCCACTTTCCCCATACACTAGTATTACAGATATCTCCTACTTACCTTCCTCTGGCGGAATGGCTCGCTGTCCCCATACACTGGTATCACAGATATCTCCTACTTACCTTCCTCTCGCAGAATGGCCCGCTGTCCCCATACACTGGTATCACAGATATATCCTACTTACCTTCCTCTTGCGGAATGGCCCGCTGTCCCCATACACTAGTATCACACTAGTATCACAGATATCTCCTACGTACCTTCTACTGGCGGAATGGCCCGCTGTCCCCATACACTAGTATCACAGATATCTCCTACTTACCTTCCTCTGGCGGAATGGCATGCTGTCCTCATACACTAGTATCACAGATAGCTCCTACTTACCTTCCTATGGCGGAATTGCCCGCTGCCCCCATACACTAGTATCACAGATAGCTCCTACTTACCTTCCTCTGGCAGAATGGCCCGCTGTCCCCATACACTAGTATCACAGATATCTCCTACTTACCTTCCTATGGCGGAATGGCCCGCTGTCCCCATACACTAGTATGACAGATATCTCCTACTTACCTTCCTATGGCGGAATGGCCTGCTGTCCCCATACACTAGTATCACAGATATCTCCTACTTACCTTCCTCTGGCGGAATGGCCCACTGACACATACACTAGTATCACAGATATCTCCTACTTACCTTCCTCTGGCGGAATGGCACGCTGTCCCCATACACTAGTATCACAGATAGCTCCTACTTACCTTCCTCTGGCGGAATTGCCCGCTGCCCCCATACACTAGTATCACAGATAGCTCCTACTTACCTTCCTCTGGCGGAATGGCCCTCTGCCCCCACACACTAGTATCACAGATAGCTCCTACTTACCTTCCTCTGGCGGAATGGCCCGCTGTCCCCATACACAAGTATCACAGATATCTCCTACTTACCTTCCTCTGGCGGAATAGCACGCTGTCCCCATACACTAGTATCACAGATAGCTCCTACTTACCTTCCTCTGGCGGAATTGCCCACTGCCCCCATACACTAGTATCACAGATAGCTCCTACTTACTTTGCTCTGGCAGAATGGCCCGCTGCCCCCATACACTAGTATCACAGATAGCTCCTACTTACCTTCCTCTGGCGGAATGGCCCGCTGTCCCCATACACTAGTATCACAGATATCTCCTACTTACCTTCCTCTGGCAGAATGGCCCGCTGTCCCCATACACTAGTATCACAGATATCTCCTGCTTTCCTTCCTCCAGCGGAATGGCCCGCTGCCCCCATACACTAGTATCACAGATAGCTCCTACTTACCTTCCTCTGGCGGAATGGCCCGCTGTCACCATACACTAGTATCACAGATATCTCCTACTTACCTTCCTCTTGCGGAATGGCCCACTGTCCCCATACACTAGTATTACAGATATCTCCTACTTACCCTCCTCTGGCGGAATGGCTCGCTGTCCCCATACACTGGTATCACAGATATCTCCTACTTACCTTCCTCTTGCGGAATCGCCCGCTGTCCCCATACACTAGTATCACAGATATCTCCTACTTACCTTCCTCTTGCGGAATGGCCTGCTGTCCTCATACACTAGTATCACAGATATCTCCTACTTACCTTCCTCTTGCGGAATGGCCAGCTGTCCCCATACACTAGTATCACAGATATCTCCTACTTACCTTCCTCTGGCGAAATGGCCCGCTGTCCCCATACACTAGTATCACAGATATCTCCTCCTTATCGTCCTCTGGCGGAATGGCCCGCTGTTCCCATACACTAGTATCACAGATATCTCCTACTTACCTTCCTATGGCGGAATGGCCCGCTGTCCCCATACACTAGTATCACAGATATCTCCTACTTACCTTCCTATGGCGGAATGGCCCGCTGTCCCCATACACTAGTATGACAGATATCTCCTACTTACCTTCCTCTTGCGGAATGGCCCGCTGTCCCCATACACTAGTATCACAGATATCTCCTACTTACCTTCCTCTGGCGGAATGGCCCGCTGTCCCCATACACTAGTATCACAGATAGGTCCTACTTACCTTCCTCTGGCGGAATGGCCCGCTGTCCCCATACACTAGTATCACAGATATCTCCTACTTACCTTCCTCTGGCAGAATGGCCCGCTGTCCCCATACACTAGTATCACAGATATCTCCTGCTTACCTTCCTCCAGCGGAATGGCCCGCTGCCCCCATACACTAGTGTCACAGATAGCTCCTACTTACCTTCCTCTGACGGAATGGCCCGCTGTCCCCATACACTAGTATCACAGATATCTCCTACTTACCTTCCTCTTGCGGAATGGCCCACTGTCCCCATACACTAGTATTACAGATATCTCCTACTTACCTTCCTCTGGCGGAATGGCTCGCTGTCCCCATACACTGGTATCACAGATATCTCCTACTTACCTTCCTCTCGCAGAATGGCCCGCTGTCCCCATACACTGGTATCCCAGATATATCCTACTTACCTTCCTCTTGCGGAATGGCCCGCTGTCCCCATACACTAGTATCACAGATATCTCCTACTTACCTTCCTCTGGCGGAATGGCCCGCTGTCCCCATACACTAGTATCACAGATATCTCCTACTTACCTTCCTCTGGCGGAATGGCATGCTGTCCTCATACACTAGTATCACAGATAGCTCCTACTTACCTTCCTATGGCGGAATTGCCCGCTGCCCCCATACACTAGTATCACAGATAGCTCCTACTTACCTTCCTCTGGCAGAATGGCCCGCTGTCCCCATACACTAGTATCACAGATATCTCCTACTTACCTTCCTATGGCGGAATGGCCCGCTGTCCCCATACACTAGTATGACAGATATCCCCTACTTACCTTCCTATGGCGGATTGGCCTGCTGTCCCCATACACTAGTATCACAGATATCTCCTACTTACCTTCCTCTGGCGGAATGTCCCGCTGTCCCCATACACTAGTATCACAGATATCTCCTACTTACCTTCCTCTGGCGGAATGGCCCGCTGTCCCCATACACTAGTATCACAGATATCTCCTACTTACCTTCCTCTGGCGGAATGGCACGCTGTCCCCATACACTAGTATCACAGATAGCTCCTACTTACCTTCCTCTGGCGGAATTGCCCGCTGCCCCCATACACTAGTATCACAGATAGCTCCTACTTACCTTCCTCTGGCGGAATGGCCGCTGCCCCCACACACTAGTATCACAGATAGCTCCTACTTACCTTCCTCTGGCGGAATGGCCCGCTGTCCCCATACACAAGTATCACAGATATCTCCTACTTACCTTCCTCTGGCGGAATAGCACGCTGTCCCCATACACTAGTATCACAGATAGCTCCTACTTACCTTCCTCTGGCGGAATTGCCCACTGCCCCCATACACTAGTATCACAGATAGCTCCTACTTACTTTGCTCTGGCAGAATGGCCCGCTGCCCCCATACACTAGTATCACAGATAGCTCCTACTTACCTTCCTCTGGCGGATTGGCCCGCTGTCCCCATACACTAGTATCACAGATATCTCCTACTTACCTTCCTCTGGCAGAATGGCCCGCTGTCCCCATACACTAGTATCACAGATATCTCCTGCTTTCCTTTCTCCAGCGGAATGGCCCGCTGCCCCCATACACTAGTATCACAGATAGCTCCTACTTACCTTCCTCTGGTGGAATGGCCCGCTGTCCCCATACACTAGTATCACAGATATCTCCTACTTACCTTCCTCTTGCGGAATGGCCAGCTGTCCCCATACACTAGTATCACAGATATCTCCTACTTACCTTCCTCTGGCGAAATGGCCCACTGTCCCCATACACTGGTATCACAGATATCTCCTACTTACCTTCCTCTTGCGGAATCGCCCGCTGTCCCCATACACTAGTATCACAGATATCTCCTACTTACCTTCCTCTTGCGGAATGGCCTGCTGTCCTCATACACTAGTATCACAGATATCTCCTACTTACCTTCCTCTTGCGGAATGGCCAGCTGTCCCCATACACTAGTATCACAGATATCTCCTACTTACCTTCCTCTGGCGAAATGGCCCGCTGTCCCCATACACTAGTATCACAGATATCTCCTCCTTACCTTCCTCTGGCGGAATGGCCCGCTGTTCCCATACACTAGTATCACAGATATCTCCTACTTTCCTTCCTATGGCGGAATGGCCCGCTGTCCCCATACAGTAGTATCACAGATATCTCCTACTTACCTTCTTATGGCGGAATGGCCCGCTGTCCCCATACACTAGTATGACAGATATCTCCTACTTACCTTCCTCTTGCGGAATGGCCCGCTGTCCCCATACACTAGTATCACAGATATCTCCTACTTACCTTCCTCTGGCGGAATGGCCCGCTGTCCCCATACACTAGTATCACAGATATCTCCTACTTACCCTCCTCTGGTGGAATGGCACGCTGTCCCCATACACTAGTATCACAGATAGCTCCTACTTACCTTCCTCTGGCGGAATTGCCCGCTGCCCCCATACACTAGTATCACAGATAGCTCCTACTTACCTTCCTCTGGCGGAATGGCCCGCTGCCCCCATACACTAGTATCACAGATAGCTCCTACTTACCTTCCTCTGGCGGAATGGCCCGCTGTCCCCATACACTAGTATCACAGATATCTCCTACTTACCTTCCTCTGGCGGAATTGCACGCTGTACCCATACACTAGTATCACAGATAGCTCCTACTTACCTTCCTCTGGCGGAATGGCCCGCTGTCCCCATACACTAGTATCACAGATATCTCCTACTTACCTTCCTCTTGCAGAATGGCCCGCTGCCCCCATACACTAGTATCACAGATATCTCCTACTTACCTTCCTATGGCGGAATGGCCCGCTGTCCCCATACACTAGTATGACAGATATCTCCTACTTACCTTCCTCTTGCGGAATGGCCCGCTGTCCCCATACACTAGTATCACAGATATCTCCTACTTACCTTCCTCTGGCGGAATGGCCCGCTGTCCCCATACACTAGTATCACAGATATCTCCTACTTACCCTCCTCTGGCGGAATGGCACGCTGTCCCCATACACTAGTATCACAGATAGCTCCTACTTACCTTCCTCTGGCGGAATTGCCCGCTGCCCCCATACACTAGTATCACAGATAGCTCCTACTTACCTTCCTCTGGCGGAATGGCCCGCTGCCCCCATACACTAGTATCACAGATATCTCCTACTTACCTTCCTCTGGCGGAATGGCCCGCTGTCCCCATACACTAGTATCACAGATATCTCCTACTTACCTTCCTCTGGCGGAATTGCACGCTGTCCCCATACACTAGTGTAACAGATATCTCCTACTTACCTTCTTCTTGCAGAATGGCCCGCTGTCCCCATACACTAGTGTAACAGATATCTCCTACTTACCTTCTTCTTGCAGAATGGCCCGCTGTCCCCATACACTAGTGTAACAGATATCTCCTACTTACCTTCCTCTTGCAGAATGGCCCGCTGTCCCCATACACTAGTATCACAGATATCTCCTACTTACCTTCCTCTTGCAGAATGGCCCGCTGTCCCCGTACACTAGTGTAACAGATATCTCCTACTTACCTTCTTCTTGCAGAATGGCCCGCTGTCCCCATACACTAGTATCACAGATATCTCCTACTTACCTTCCTCTTGCAGAATGGCACGCTGTCCCCATACACTAGTATCACAGATATCTCCTACTTACCTTCCTCTTGCAGAATGGCACGCTGTCCCCATAGTATGAGGACAGTATTCATCAAGCTACGAAAATATTATATTTTTGGAGCTTGACTGCTGGAGCATTTGCCATCTTCTGATGGTGAATGCTCCTTGCCGGCATCGCAACCTGTTTCTTCCATATGGGAAGAAGGTCTGAGTTACGAAGAGGGATCCTTTTGGATCCCTCCATCCCTGTCCGGCTCCTTCCTCCAGATGTCGGAGCTCTTGTGCGCATGCGTTACCTGTAGGTCGGACATGCGCACTGCCGTCACTGCTCTGACAGGAGCAGTGAAAGGATTCACTGCTCTAAAAATGAGCAGTGAAGACGCTTGTTTGGGCACCTGATATCGCATCAGCTGTCACCGCACCGGAGCAATGATGAATTCCTCTGGCAGCCGCGGTGAGTTAGGATGTTAATTACCGGGGTCCTTTCGAAACCCGATAATTAACATGATGAATAGGCTCCTTAATCTCTTATATCTTTTCCAGTGACCTTAATTACAGCGTAGGAAGGGTGTGCATGTCGGAAGCTATTGGTCTGCATAGTCATTCATTCTGGGCAGATGTACTAAGCTCTACAAAGGGATAAATTGCAAAGTGATAAACTACCAGCCATTCAGCTCCTAACTGTCATGTTACAGGCTGTGCTTGAAAAATGACAGGAGCTGACTGGTTGGTCGTTTATCACTTTCCAATTTATCACTTTCTAGAGCTTAGTACATCTGCCCAGAATGAATGGACAACCGCACGCTACCATATTTCTTTTTCTGTATGTTGAGTGTTCTTCTTAGCATCTTCTCATTCCACATAGAAGGACTGTGCCATTCCTTTGTTTTGTATGCTTGGTGTAATTCTCAGATAATGTTATTATGATGACGGCACAGTACTGTACCTCTCCTTATTCTCTGTATACTGCATGTTATTCTCAGTATCTGATTTTATTTTATATGTATGTACAACGGCACAGTGTCTATTCTGATGTTTCCATTAAATGGATTTGTACTACCTTGTGTCATAGAATAACAATAAGGCATGTGTATAAACATATAATCATATAAACATTTATTTATACATTTTCACAAACAAAATGCAAATACTAAAAAAAATGTATATATTAGTTTGCTTTCTGATGCCACCTCACCACATAAGAAATATTGGGTTGAGTCCAGCTTGTATAATACATATCCTCTCCGCAATTATGTTACCGGGTTGGTATGACACTCATTAGTTGAAAAATATAGTCTTATGGGAGTATTAGATGTGTGAGTATATCCTCACACATATTGCCTGGTGGGCCTGATATTAGGGGCTACAGGTCCAGGTACTTGCAGTCAGGTCCAGGACCTCCCACTGAGCCATGACTAGATTGCAGTGCACACTGCTAACTTAGGGCCTGATTCAGACCCACTCGCAAGCGGCTGTCTGCTCGCAAGTGGGTCGATGGTGTGCACTGCGCATGCGCACGACAGAGGGAGCTCCGTCGTGCGCATGCGCCAGACACGACGAGCGAAGGACTTTCCTTCGCTCGTTGTGTCTGATCAAAGGGGGCGTGCTGTCGATGTTGATTGACAGCACGCCCCTTTGGTGGGCGTGCCGGGGGCGTGCCTCCCAGACGGGGGCGTTCCCAAGGGAATGCCTACCGTCAGAAGCCGGCCCACTGACATCACTAGTGATGTCAGTGGGAGTGATTTTGGCTCTGATAGAGCCAAAAATCACTCCGGGCCTTGCGGTTGAGAAACTCAACCGCAGGCTCCGGCTCGCAGTGGCGATGGTCGCGATGGTCAAGACCATCGCGGCCATCAACCTGCACGCTCGTATAGGCTGTGGGTGGTGACCCACAGCTATACGAGCGTCCAGGAGGACGCTCCATAATTATGGAGGACAGCCCTCTGCTCAGAGCGTCCGGCTCTGAATGAGGGCCTTAGTTCATCCGGGAACAGAGCGTCTTGCCCATTCGTTCCTGTGGAAGTCAATCAACTAGCGGTGGGTGACTCATAATTGACCGCCATCTGACATAATCGGGAGAGCAGAGGATCAACGTGTTTCATTCTCAACTGAGAACTTATTCAAGAATGACTGTTTCCACATGTTGAAGACAGAATTGAGTATCACCCCTATTTAAGAAGACTATGGGACATATTCAATTAGACGCGAAAAGTCCCGTACTTATCGCATCCCGGACTTTTTGCCAACATCGCTGGTTTTCCATGCGATAAAGTATCGCGCTTGTCCCCACTTATCCCCGTATTCAATTAGAAATCGAAGAGAATGGGACCCGGCGAATTCGGACCTGGCAAAAAGTCCTGTCAGATTTGGGGAAATTAGTCTGACACCCCCCAAAAGATGCACTGACATTGGGGATCACTATAAATACCCGTGAATAGGCCTGCTGAAGGTATTTTGGGTACTTAAATGCTCTCAGTAGCTGCTAATTAGCGTCTTTGCATAATTGGTGAAGAATAGCATTTGAAAAAAAGACAGAAAAAAACCTATGCGCCTAGACACACTGTCATGAAAACTAAGCCTGCAGCAGTATAAAACATAGGGTAAAAAACTGCAACCCCACACAAATAGTAGAAAAAAGAAGAATACCGCGCTGGCAGATATTGAGTAAAAAAATATATTTAATAACCAATAAGGAAATCTAAAAATTAATATATGAATAACAGACATAAGTTGAATGAATGGGTATAAATACAGTGATCTAGATCAATAGATTTGCATAAACATAGATAAGAAAAATAGGAACAACAATAATAATAAAATCATTTAAAAAAAATGGTAAAATGGATAAATAAATATACTTGTTGATAGAGTCACAAGTGTGTTGTATCCCGGAAAATAACATAATAGTCCAAAGACTAACGTAGTCAGTTGCAACAAATGTGAACAGTTGCCACAGCTTGTAGATCATACTTGTAAAATGGCAACAATGAGTTCACCACACTAAAACGTAGTATCTATTAAAGTATCCTAGTTTGCTGGATAACGTGGAGTTTTTAGAAAAATAGGCATGTGTTGTTGTACCTCAATGTGGTTGTATGTTTCCCCGTCGGGCGCCATAGAGGTGGGTCATCGGAATAGACAGAAGTATTGCCGACCAGCATGAAGATCTCAGGCCACTGGTAGTACTCAGGCCACTGGTAGTACTCCGGCTCAATGACTCTCTGCCTGGATCACATGTAGGTAGGAAGGTCCTGGGGAGGTTGTTTAGCTTGCGTGTATAGAATATGCGCGGCCGTGTCTTAAGAAGAATTCCTCACACCAGAAGTTGTGGTGGCAGGTACTGGATACAAACATATTGCAGGGTAACCGGTAACAGCACAATACAAATGAAAGAATAGCAGTTAGCTGGGGGGGGGTTTTGAAAGAAAATAAATAGTCCCAGCAAATTTGGGGTACATGAAAATGGGTGCTAGCATATTTTGAAGTTGCTAATGTGAACTTTGAAAAACTTAAAAAATCCGCCTGCCGCAAAAAACCTGCAATCTTAAAAACACCTGGGGCATACTTGGGGAAGCCCCTGGAGTCTATTTTGCTAGTTTTTAAGTTTGTCCCCCAACTTTGTACTTTTTTGCCCCCTTTTTCAAAGTTATTTTTTGGGGTGTTCTTAAGTTTTTTGAAAACTTTTTTTTGACACAGTTTACATTTGGGAGGCTGTCCCAGGGGTGCAGGGTGGTTCCCACAAGTTTGTACCCCAAAACCCCAATTCTGCACTTTTTTTTCGACTGCTTTCATAGGCGAATCTTTTTCGTCTAATCCAATGCATTGACTTTCTGCACCGGCAAAAAGTCTTTTGAAATACGGGGATACGTTTTCACCTGTTCAGAACAGTGCTCAGAGCAGCCGTTCTTGTGGGATTATCACATTATGGGGTTATTTAAATTAACAGGCTCCATTCGCTAACATCATCTGAAGATGGCGCTACCCTTCTCTTCCCGATGCATGTAGCATGTGTTTTGACTTCCACACGTGCAGTCACATGGCCAGGAACAAAAATATTATGGTGCTAGCAATCCCTTTTCCTTCGCCGGGACAAGCTCTTTTTGGAACCCTTGTCCCAGCGTAGACCCTTCTAGTTTTCGCATTAGTTAACAAGGGAGAAATAAGACTAAAGGGATGTAACTGCACTGCAAATACACAAAGGATATCAATAACTTCTAAGCTATTGCTGCACTAACGAGAACCAGGGCCGGCAACATAAATCTCAGGGTCCGGTACACTGATGTCTCTGGAAGCCCCACCTTCTAACCACCAGCGACGACCCTGCACCCACACATCCATCCCCTACATGATAATGTTAACTGAAAGAGATGCCAGCCTTTAAATAAAGTAAAAATACACTATGACTTGCCACTCTGTCGCTGATGATGCAGGCTGTATTTCTTCTGTGTCGTCTCTTCCAAGATCTTCTTGATGACAGTGATGTGGATGCCTCAGGAGTAGGAGGGATGGTGTCTGCAGCCAGCCATCCTCAGTCCTCAGCCCCTCATCACCTTCGTCAAACTCAGCCTCCCATCACCTTTCTCAGCCTCAAACCCTCATCACCATCCTCAGCCCAGAAGCCCCTTATCACCATCCTCAGCCTAAAAGCCCATCATCACCATTCTCAGTCTCAGACCCTCATCACCATTCTCAGCCTCAGACCCTCATCACCTTTCTCAGCCTCAGACCCTCATCACCATCCTCAGCCTAAAAGCCCCTCATCACTATCCTCAGCCTCAGACCCTCATCACCATCCTCAGACCTCAGCACCTTCATGAGACCACCATCACATTCCTTAACCCCCAACCCACTTCACCTTCCTCAGCCCTTTTACCTTCCTCAGCCCCCAACCTCATTAATTTTCTTCAGCCCCAAACCCCTTCACCTTCCTCAGTCCCAAACCCCCTTCCTCTGCCCTCAGCCCCTGGATGATGGCCGGCGGCGTGAATTATGACGTCACACCGCCACATTGCTGAAGGTCATGTCCGGCGCACCGGCTGGAGAAATGAGTCTGCCACCCATGGCCCCACTTTGTGCCCATCAGCACATCGGGCCCCTCTGGACCTCGGGGCCTGCTACGGGTATATCCTTAGTCCCCCCTCTTACCAGGTCTGACGGGAACAGTACACATAAGAACAATGGGTGACTGATGCCAGAGCCACAACAGGGATGGTTTGATATGTGAACAGTCATAAAGTCGACATTCATCAGACAGTGGTGAAATGCTGACATGTTAGAATGCCAACATATCGTCCCTGGCTTCACAAAAAAAAAATATAGTAAAATTGTTTCTCTACCTGCTCTACCAACATATACCACAAGGTGGAGCTTCATTATATAGGATCATCAGCACCATGGACATTTTATGAAAATAATAAGTAAATTGAATTGCATTCCTTTCCTGCTCACCCCTATAGCTACAGCATGCATGTTTGGGAACATTAATTTGATTTAAAGCAAAAATTATTTCAAACAAAAATGTAATATATCAAATTATTGTTGCTAGCTTGTACTTTACATGTTCAGTAAAGTATTCAGACACATATCAATTTAGTTAGTGAACGTACCCATTTTCCATATTTGCATTTCATTATTTCAGCTACAGTAATGAATGATCTGCTCTGCATATTGCATACATTGTATCTAGAGAACAATTTTGCAGATTTAAATAAAATAAATATACTAGATCTTTACAATTTAAGGGGTCTATATACTAAGCAGTGTTAGGAGACAGAGTGAAAAGTGATAAGGTGCCAGCCAATCAGCTCCTAACTGCCATCTCACAGGCTGTGTTTGAAAAATGACAGGACCTGATTGGCTGGTACCTTATCACTTTTCACTCTGTCTCCTAACACTGCTTAGTACATAGACTCCTAAATCATTACAAAATACTAATCTATTGTTTTGGTTTCTTCAGTATGATGTGTAATTTATTATTATTATTATTATTATTATTATTATTATTATTATTATTATTATCCTATATGTATGTATATGGCGCCACAAGGGTTCCGCTGCTCCTTACAAAGTACATAAACAAATGAGCAAAATAAGAAAACAGTTACTAACAGTACAAAACAATGCAGGACAGGGACCTGGTTTATAAACATTGTTGCATTAGCGATCATAACACACAAATAAGCAGCAGGACACCAGCAATCAAGTGTTAGGTGCCGTTGTGGGGAGTTAGGAGTAAATGATAGTATGACTAAGGGAAGGAGAAGCACGTGAGGGAAGAGGGCCCTGCTCATGAGAGCTTACATTGTAAATGTGAGGGGCAGACAGACAGGGGTGACATGGATGGGGTAGAAAGTTAGCCAGGAGCATGGGGTAGCAGCACCACAACGAGGCGCTGTGGAGAGGGGCGCTGTGAGCCCCTCAACCCGACGCAAATCCGGGGGGGTGCAATCAGTGTGATCGCTCCCCCCCCCACAGGTTGAGGAGAGGAGACTGCTGCTGCTGCTCAGTGGCAGCAGTCTCCCTGGTCTCCCACTGCAGCCCAGCACACAGCAGCTTACCTGCTAACAGCATTGGTAGAACACGAGCCCCCGTCGGGCCCCTCCAACAAGCCTGAGTAATTAAGACCATCCCCCTCACTCGCCGCCTCTGCTTCCAGGCTGATGCACTCCTGCCGGGGCGCCTCCCCCTGTGCGGACATATACACATGTCCCTACTGCTACAGTGATGTCCGAGTCTTATTTCATCCTCTTCCCTCCGACCTGCCCCTAGTATCAGTACCCTGGGGGCCGCACACTGTGACAGAAGCCAGTGTTTGCAGCCCTGGGAGGGGTTGATGTCTGGCTGTGTGCGTGGCACAGTGTGAGTCACCAGGATACTAGATGAGGCCTTCCCGTGACAGGACAACTCACAGTCATCACTGTACTGTTCCTGCTGGCATCATACCTCACAACTGTCCAGATTTGGGCGGAACAGTCCCTTTTTTAGGGGCTGTCCCGCCATCCCAACCGCGGGCCACAGTAACCCGTGGTGTGGGGAGGAGGTTGGTGGGAGCACACACCATTACTCTGCATAGCAGAGTGCGCGCGACATCTATACTGGGTAGGCAGAGTCTGTGCTAAGCCCTTCAGCGATAGGCTCCACTTTCCGAGTGCGCCAAAGCCTCACAAATTGTCCCTCTTCAGCATTGTAGAATGTTGGGAGGTATGATATATATCACTGCGTAACTTGAATACATAAACATATATATCAGCTTCTTAGCTGTAAAGAAAAACACCTGGAAAGGGGAACAGTTGGGTCCAGAAAAGGGATGTGCCAAAATTGGATAGAGGAGGGTTATTATCATTAAACGCCCCCTTTTCCTAAATGACAAGTCTAGATCTGCCCCTGACAGGAGTGAGAGGAAGTAATCAGTTGGCAGAAGAGGCAGCATGCATTGTGGAGCGAAGAGGGTGTACTGGAGTGTGAAGGGAGATGAGGTCAGAGATGTAACTGGGAGAGGCAGGGCCATTTCTAGGGGCGGGTGAGCCGTGAAATTGTATGGGACGTGCAACACCTGTGATTACATGGCTCACAATCCCACACTAGTGTGCTGCAGCAAACTAGAGTCCCGGGCCCAAGAGAGAGAGGGGGGCCTGTCCGCAAGCCCACTGCCCACTGCCCGCAGGCCCTCCAGCCCTCCATGCAATAAAGGTTTTAGTTGTTTTTTTTTAATACTGGGATCATGGTATTACACCACGCCACCGCCGAAAGAGAGGAACCATGCCATCAAGAAGAAGGAAAGTGAGAGGGCTGGGCTGGCTCTGGAGAGACCAGAAGAGGGGCTAGGCTGGAGAAAGAAGAGGGGCTGGCTGGCTAGAGAAAGAAGGGGGGCTGGCTGGTTGGGGAAACAGAAGGGGGCTGGCTGGCTGGGAAAACAGAAGGGGGCAGGCTGGCCGGGAAAACAGAAGGTGGGCTGGCTGGCTGGGGCCACAGAAGGTGGGCTGGCTGGCTGGGGACACAGAAGGGGGGCTGGCTGGCTGGAGACACAGAAGGGGGGCTGGCTGGGGACACAGGAGGGCTGGCTGGCTGGAGACACAGAAGGGGGGCTTGCTGGGGACACAGAAGGGCTGGCTGGCTGGAAACAGAAGGGGGGGCTAGCTGGGGACACCGAAGGGGAGCTGCCTCACTGGGAACAGAGAAAGAGAGCTGGCTAGCTTAGGACACAGACGGGGGACTGGATGGCTGGTGACACAGAAGGGGGGCTGGCTGACTGGGGAGACAGAAAAGGGGCTGGCTAGCTGGGGACACAGAAGGGGGGACTGGCTGGCTGGCTGGGGACATAGAAGAGGCAATGTGATCTTTCTGTTGGGAACAAAGTTATTTCCTCTGTGGGGAGCAATGTAATTTCTTCTGTGGGGAGCAATGTTATTTCTTCTCTGGGGAGCAATGTTATTTCCTCTGTGGGGAGCAATGTTATTTCCTCTGTTGGGAGTAATGTTATTTCCTCTGTGGGGAGCAATGTTATTTCTTCTGTGGGGAGCAATGTTATTTCTTCTCTGGGGAGCAATGTTATTTCCTCTGTGGGGAGCAATGTTATTTCCTCTGTGGGGAGTAATGTTATTTCTTCTGTGGGGAGCAATGTTATTTCTTCTGTGGGGAGCAATATTACTTCCTCTGTGGGGAGCAATGTTATTTCTTCTGTGGGGAGCAATGTTATTTCCTCTGTGGGGAGCAATGTTATTTCCTCTGTGGGGAGCAATGTTATTTCTTCTCTGGGGAGCAATGTTATTTCTTCTCTGGGGAGTAATGTTATTTCCTCTATGGGGAGCAATGTTATTTCCTCTGTGGGGAGCAATGTGTTGTTTTTTTCCTGTGGGGGGAGGGGTAATGAAGGGGTGCCTTGGAAATTTTATTATGAAAACTGCAGTTGGTTTTGCTGTCCCAAATCCAAAATGTGAACGTAATTTATTCGTCATTTGAGGCCATGCCCCGTTTTGTAAGACCATGCCCCTTACTGTGCGACCATGCCCTCTTTCCTGGGCACGTGCGCAAACTTACTATCTTATGCTTTGCGCATTTTGACTGTTCGCATGGGGAGCCCCCGCCCCTAGAAACATTCCTGGGGAGAGGATTGGGCGAAGGCTTTGAAAGTGAGTGTAAGAACCTTGAATTGGGTTCTGAAAGGGAAGGGGAGCTAGTATAGGGCTTGTAGGAGAGGGGAGGCAGATGTAGAATGTTTGGAGAGGGAGATAAGCCAAGCAGCAGCATTGAGGACAGATTGGAGTAGATAGAGGTGGGAGTCAGGGAGGCTAGATAGGAGGAGGTAATAGTAGTCCAATCTGGAGATGACCAGTGAGTGGATGAGGGAGAGAAAGGGTCTGATCCTGGAAATATTTTTGAGATGGAAACAGCAGGAGTGCGAAAGGTGCTGAATGTGTGGTTTGAAGGAAAGGGAGAAGTCAATGATAACTCCAAGACAGTGTACTTTGGAGCTAGGGGAGATGATTGTGCTATAAATAGACAATGAAAATGTGGGAAGTGAGGTTATGTGGGATAGTGGGAAGATGATCAGCTCAGTCTTATACATGTTAAGTTTAAGAAGCACTGGGACCACAAGAAGAGATAGCAGAGAAACAGTTGGAGATATAGGGCCTGATTCAGAGCTGAACGCTCTGACCAGAGCGCTTGCTCTGAATCAGGGCCCTCCTACCTGTTTTAGGAGCGTCCTCATGGACGCTCGCATAGCTGTGGGTTACCACCCACAGCTTATGCGAGCGTCCATGATGATGGTCGCGATGGTCAAGACTATCGCGACCATCGGGCTTGCGACGGAGACCCTGCGGTAGGTTCTCGCTTCCGCAAGCCCTGGAGTGATTTTGGCCCTATCAGAGCCAAAATCACGCCCACTATACCTTATCTTATTACTCCACATAACTCAGGCTTGCTTACCCTCCCGATTTGGCCGGGAGCCTCCCGAATATCGAAACACAAAAATACAGAAACCCCCGCAGCGGAAGGGGGGCCACGGTGACGCAATTCGTGCTGAATCGTGTCATCGTGACCCCGCCCCCTGCTTTACAACGCCATTTATTCCGGCATTGCGAAGAGAGGGTGGGGCCGCGATGTCGCAATCTCGCAGTCACGCCCTCGGCACATCCCCCAAATTGTCACTATCACCCGGCCATGCCCCCCGCTGTAAGCTGACATTCAGCTCCCTCCCGGAAGGAGGGAACTGAATGTCGGCAAGTATGACATGACTCCCTATACCTCCTCTTATTACTCCACATTAATAAACCCTATACCTCCTCTTATTACTCCCTATACATTCTCTTATTACTCCACATTAATACTCCCTATACCTCCTCCCTCTTATTGCTCCACATTATTACACCCTATACTTCTTATTGCTCCACGTTAATACTCCCTATACCTGCATTTATTGCTCTACATTAATACTCTCTATACCTACTCTTATTGCTTCACATTAATACCACCAATACTTCCTCTTATTGCTCAACATAAATACTCCATATACCTTATGTTATTACTCCACATAAATACTCTGTATACCTCCTCTTATTGCTCAACATTAATACTCCTTATACTTCCTATTATTGCTCTACATTAATACTCTCTATACCTCCTCTTATTGGTCCACATAAATATTCCCTATAATATCGCTCCACATAAATACTCCCTATACCTTAACTTATTACTCCACATAAATACTCCCTATACCTACTCTTATTGCACAACCTTAATACTCCCTGTTACTATTACTCTGCATTAATACTCCATATACCTCCTTTTATTACTCCCTGAAAGTCTTCCTTGGTTTTCTGACTTTCTAGATTTTGGGTATTTAAGGCAGGAAGTCAGCAAACTGAGGGCTTGTTATATTACATACTACTTGTGGGATATCTGTTTTGTTTATCTGCCTGATGCCTGTTCGTCCGACCTCAGGGCCTGATTCAGAGCCGGACGCTCTGACCAGAGCGCTCGCTCTGAATCAGGGCCCCCCTACCTAATATTGGAGTGGCCTCCTGGCCGCTCGCATAGCTGTGGGTGACCACCCACAGCTTATGCGAGCGGCCAAAAAGATGGTCGCGATGGTCAAGACCATCGCGACCATCGGGCTTGCGACGAGACCCTTGTGGTAGGGTCTTGTCTGCTGCAAGCCCGGAGTGCTTTTGTCTCTATCAGAGCCAAAAACACTCCCACTTACATCACTAGTGATGTCAGTGGGGCTGGCTTCAGATGGTAGGCGTTCCCATGGGAACGCCTCTGTCTGGCAGCCACGCCCCCGGCACGCCCACCAAAGGGGGCGTGCTGTCAATCAACATCGACAGCGCGCCCCCTTTGGTGCGAGACCCGGAGCGACGGAGAGCCTGTCGCTCTCCGGGTCTCGCACATGTGCACGACGGAGCTTCCTCCGTCGTGCGCATGCGCAGTGGGGCAACATCGACCCGTTTGCGAGCTTCCTTTGCTCGCGAACGGGTCTGAATGACCCCCATAGTTGGAGATTATGGGCATGGTTCAGAGATGTACGCTAATGTAATCACAACTGCGATCTCTCACGGATCGCAATTGCAAAAACATGCTAATGACTAACTTGGCGTCCAGTGGTTAGAGACGCCCACTGAAAGCATTTCACATTATCACCGCCCACGCACAAAACCGGAAACATCGAATGCAGATCAGAGGTCCAACAACCTTCTGAGTGGGAATAATTACAATATACAGTATGCATTTATCCACTCTAGCTCATCTTATAAGTTAGTAGGTTTGAGCTTTGTATCCTTGTTGAAATATAACATAACTGTACTGATGATCACAGTGTACTAAAATAACGTGTTTTTCTTATAGATGTCATTTCAGACTCCTCTAAAGCTGGGCATACACGGCCAGATAAAATGTCTGTCAGACCGACATACATTTTTTCTGGCAGCCTGCCAGCCACAGATGTCCGCAGCATACACTGTGAGATTACTCAGTGTATTAGCCCCGACATCTGCGCTCCACCCCCGGGGGAGGAGCCATTTCCCTTTTCCTTCCATGGGAAGGAACACAGGAAATGTCTGTCTGTCGGCCGCGGCTGGGCATACACTGCCCGATGCGGCTGACAGTTTACCGGTAAATATCACATTGGACGGGCATGCTTACCAATCCAGCATGCCCGACCGCTCAATATTTAACCCTCGGTCGCCTTCCCACACGCTAGAATTATCGGTGCGATCCGCGGATATCGGGCGGATCACCCCGATAATTGTAGCGTGTATGGCCAGCTTTAGATTACTGCAGAGTGACACAGTGTGTACATTCGCTGTCCTCATGAGACTGGTTCTACAAGGAACACCTGTTGGGAGTAGTCCTTCCTATTAGTAATCAGTACTTTTTATTAGGCTATGTTCATAAGAGCCTTTTACCTTTCTTGACAAATGCTGTAAGCAGATGATTTCATATCAGTAAGTCTAAGAGCATGGGAACTAAAGCTGTCCTTATTTTCTATATCTGGCAATTATGAAAGTTTTTAATTTTCTTACATTCCCATTGAGGCCAATGGAGATTCAACTTAGGGCTGTAACTGTGCACCAAAGCATTAATATATATGTAGCCTGATGCACATTAATGTTCTCTGTTTCTTTCAGGAGAGGAGGGCCCAGAAAGTGGCCAAGAAGATAGAAATTGTAGAGCCTCAGGTGAGTGTGGAGTGCCCTTATTCTTACATCAGCTCACTGTCATCTTTTTTTACAAACGCAATTTGGACAAGATGACATTTGCCCAAACACTCCTGTCCTAAACACTCACTGCAAGGATATATGCTGCCGCCTCTCCTTTCCCCCTCTCACAGGGCTCTATTCATGCAAAACATGAACCAGCTACTGAAAAATGTCACTATATGGCGCTTCACGATATAAAATAATGTTTTGTAGCCATTCATGTAAACTTACCTGTCCGCCGAGATCCTACGGTCACTGGCCCCTCCACGATCCCGGGAAGCAGTGCGAAGATAGACATATCGGGAGTCTGATATGTCTTCTTCCCACTGCGCATGTACCGCCGTCTGAGACCAGCAGGTAACGTCAGCGCTGCTGCAAATGAAGCTGAGCTAAAGGGGGCGGATCCAGCGCCGGGTGACAGGCAGAGAGCAGAGACGTATTCGACTTCCCTGCTCTTTTCGTTTTGCAGACCAGTACAGATTACGCCATCCTGAGATGGCGTAATCTGTACGCAGCAGAGAAACAAAAAACTGAACTATCCATTCTCCAAGCACTGAAAAGCGCTACTCTGCCCATTCGCCCCCTCCTTGTCTTTCGTGACGTTCCTTACACTGCTGCACCCATACACTGCTGTTCTGCTATGTAGAGCAGCGTGAATGTATCATACCTCCCAACTGCCGGGCAGATCGGGACAATGCAGTCCCATTCAAGACAGCAGGACAATACCCTCAAGTAGGAACTAGCACTTTCTAATATGTTTGCATCGATTGTCAAGTGCTGTGTAATAGGCCGGTGCAATAGAGTTAAATATCTGCAGAGTCATCGGGCTGAATGATGCAGACTTGAACGCAAGTAAGTTCTGCAGATGGATTTTGCAGCTCTTCGTACTGTGCATGCTCCGGAAATCGGTTCCATCACCACCTGCGACTGTAAGGACCAGCCGCGACTCCTGCCCCCTTACCTGAGGGGGCTGCCACTGCTGCTGGTCTGGGCGTGGCCTGCCCGGTCCTAGCACCTGCGCAATGAATCTGGCAGGCGCCTGGACCAGTACATGCGCACTAGCAGTGGTGGCGACGTGCATGTGCATAACACAGGCTTCTGGGGACTGCATTGTTTTCAGCCCGAGGAGCCCTGTAGGGCTGCCCGAAAGGCAGAGCAGCTTCTTCCAAAGAAAGCCGCTCTCTGCTAATCGCAGCCCGGACAGGCACCCCCAGGAGGAGGAGACACCTGCCCCTGGGGCTGCCTGTCCTGTGCGTGACTGGCAGGTGTCGCTTCCATGGGTAAACCACCTCCAGTGACTCTGTAGTCCGTGCAGTCTGGCTCACTGGAGGATTTTACTGGGGGGGAGGTTGACTGTCGCAGCCCCTAAGTAAAAATCCGCCCCTGGTAAGGACACAACAGGCCGTTTGCATTTAGGCTGAGTTTAGGGTGTGTACAGGGGTTCTGAGAGGGGGGGAGCGGGTACAAATTACCCAGGCTTGCTGGAGTGGCCTGGCAGGGGCCCGGGTCTGGCACAGCTCCCATACCCTCCAACATTTCATTGAGAAAACCCGGTACAGGGGCGTGACCACGATCAAAAGGGGGCGTGGTTACATTTAAAGGGCGTGTCTACAGGGCTGTACATGGGGGCTGGAGGTAGCAGGCACTGGCTGGGCTCTGGCTTCTGATCACCGGCGTTGACGTAATTATGTCAGCGTCAGTGCTGACTGCACTACAGACCACCAGGGAGGACGCAGCGGAGCCGCCTGTCACTCAGCAGCGCTGCGGGAGTCCTGTATCCCAGCAGCGCTGCTAAAGAATTCAGGAGATTGTACCCCACCGGTACAAAACGGTACAGCCTCTGTTGCCGGTACAGACCTTTAAAAAACGGTACTGTACCGGCTATATCGGTATAGTTGGAGGGTATGCGCTCCCCCCCTCTTACATCACAGCAGCCCAGCACACGCTGGTGTGTGGTGGGCTGCACTGGGAGACTGTTCGCAGCTGCTAAGGAGCCTGTGGGGGGAGCGATCAAGCTGATCCCGCCCCCACTGGTTATGTGCCGGGCTGAGGGGGCTCATTGCACCCCCTAGCCAGCGTACAGCGCCGAAACTGTGTTGTTGTTTTTTACCCCAAGGGGGCGTGGCTACGCCTCCCGCGATTGGGCCACGCCCACTTTTTTACCGGGGCCCGTTGCGGCTCTTGACGGGCCTGGGTGTGTAGTCGTAAGTGTCAGATACGCAGACTGGTGCAAGTGCGCCTGATGCTGACAGCTGGTAAAGGAAGCAGATAAAGGTGGTGCAGTGTAATAGATGCCTACAAATCTGCATGTTATACAGAAGCAATTGCTGCCAACTTGCGTTCAACTAAGCATCAGCCCCAAAGAAACCCATGTACAATATTAATATTACAAAGTGTCTCTTTTTTATTCCCTACCGGTTATTTTCGGTGAATGTATTGAGTCCAATATGAGTAGTAATTTATATATTTTCACCGTTTTCTTAGGGTTCTACCTTTGTCTTTTACCGATTGGCATCCGCTGAATCTCTATGTGCATTTAAAGTACACTTATAGGGGCTTATGTAATAGCCTGAAAGATACAGGCATGGGTGCTATTCCAGCAAGTATGCCCATATTTTTAAAGTGGAGATCATTTGAGAAGCAAAACCAGGTTGGTTTTGAATTTTAAATGTGTATGGGCACACACGCCTTAATCACGCCTGTACCTGAATCTCGTAGACTAGTACATAGATAATACTAGATCTACTAATGGGTGTGGATTGAAAGATCTACAGTAAAAAGGTAGACAATGTCTAGATAGACACCAGATGTTAGACAGTCAATAGGTCGACAGGCACAAAAGGCTGACAGGGGACAAAATGTCGACACACTAAAGGTCGACATGTAAGAACGTCGACAGGGTCAAAAGGTCGACATGACAAAGGTAGACACAAAAATGGTCGACATGTTTTTTTTTGTTTTCTAACCCTAATCTTCATCCTAACTCTAATCTTCACCCTAACCCTAACCCTCCCCTTGGTGCCTAACCCTAACCCTCCCTGCTGGTGCCTAACCCTAACCGTCCCTGCTGGTGCCTAACCCTAACCCTCTGGTAAGTGCCTAGCCCTAACCCTCCCTCATGGTACCTAGCCCTAACCGTTAAGGTAAGTGCCTAACCCTAACCGTCGGGGTAAGTGCCTAACCCTAAACCTGAAAAAAAAAAAGTCGACCATTTTTATGTCTACCTTTTTCGTGTTGACCTTTTGACCGTCGACCATTTGTATCTGTCGACCTTCTTACATGTCGACCTTTAGTGTGTCGACCTTTTGTCCCTGTCGACATATTGACTGTCTAACATCTGACGTCTATCTAGACATTGTCTACCTTTTTACTGTAGATCTTTAGACCGGATCCCCTACTAACAATGTAATCACCAGTAGTTTCAGCTTTTTGCAGTAAGAAAATTGCCATCATTTAAATGAATTCTTTTTATTTTAACATTGCTCACTCCCAGTTTTGCCCTCCCATTTTTTATTTTTTTTTCCTTATTGAATCCAGCCTCCATCATTTGCCTCCCGCCCCTTGGAGAAGGTCCAGCTCTCAGCCATCAGACGTATCCTAGAAGGCTACCTCCCGCTACAGCTGGGGGAGATGACCTATGACCCAACAAAAGTCCCATCGCTGGTAAAAGAGATCAGTGAGGAGGTCAGGAGCCAAGTGAAGAGGGTCCTACCTGCAAGATACAAAATGGTATGCGTGGTGACCATGGGCGAGAGGGGACAAGAAGATATCACCGTGGTCAGCCGCTGCCTTTGGGACCCTCATGCTGATAACTATGTGCCCTACTTGTATCAGAACGACAGCATCTTCTGTGTGGTTTCTGTGTACACTGTTTTCTGCGAGTGACACTGAGCCCATCACCCATATTTATGATAGCACCCTGTCTATACTACGATATGACTGTCACTACGTGTGCCCTTGTTGTTAATGTGCATGCAACCCTTCTGTGAATCAAAGGACACGTTGTCTTTTCCAACAATCTATAGAAAACTCCAAAAGCACCAGATTGAATCTCAGATATTAACAGGTGTAATAACACCTAATAAAAGCTGTAGCTACACTGGGGAAAACAGACCACAAACATGCGGATCTAATGCAAGTTGAAGTCCATAATTTACTGTTCCATGATAGAAGATAGGAAGGTCGCACTCATCTATATAGGGCTCACCTGCTAATTAGGGTGACCTGGTGGCAGTGAGACATTGTTTTGGGTCTCCTAGTTACAGTATGACAGTTCAGGCCGGGATCCCGGCACCAGTATCCCGACCGCCAGCATCCCAAAGGTAAGTATCTGGATGTTAGGGGGAGGTTAGGGTTAGGGTTAGACATTAGGGGGAGTGGTAGTGTTAGGCACCAGGTAGGGAGTGTTGGGTTTAGGGTGCAGGGATGGGGAGGGGGAGGTTCGGTTTAGGCACTAGGAAAGGTTAGGGTTAAGCACCGGGAAGGCTGTGTTAGGGTAGGGGTTAGAAAAATACTTACCGTGACTTCCTATGGGTGTCGGGAATTGGGCCATCGGGATGCCGCTGTCGGTATTGTGACCAGTGGAATCCCGACAGCCGGGATTTCATACCCAAGCCGTTCTGGATCTCCAGGTGACAGTATGACATTCTTCTGGGTCTCCTGTTGACAATATGACATTGTTCTTGGTCTCCTAGCGACAGCGGGCCATTCTTAAGGGGACTCCTGATAAGTATGTCACTACTCTGGGTCTCCTGATGACAGTGTGTCACTACTCTGGGTCTCCTGATAGTAGTGTGTCATTGCTCTGTGTCTCCTGATAGTAGTGTATCATTGCTTTGGGTCTCCTGATAGTAGTGTATCATTGCTCTGGGTCTCCTGATGGCAGTGTGTCACTACTCTGGGTCTCCTGATAGCAGTGTGTCACTACTCTGGGTCTCCTGATAGTAGTGTGTCATTGCTTTGGGTCTCCTGGTGGCAATGTATTATTGCTTGGGGTCAACTGGTGGCAGTGTGTCACTACTCTGGGTCTCCTGATGGCAGTGTGTCGCTACTCTGGGTCTCCTGATGGCAGTGTGTCGCTACTCTGGGTCTCCTGATGGGAGTGTGCCACTGTTCTGGGTCTCCTGATGGTAGTGTGCCACTGTTCTGGGTCTGCTGATGGCAGTGTATCACAGCTCCTGGTCTCCTGATGGTAGTGTTCTGAATCCCCGGCAGAGGCAGTTCCCAATTGAATGTATTGCTTATCTGACAATGTGGTGACCCAAAAATAGATGCTGGGATCCAAATTAAGGTCACAACATACAGATTGGGCACCTCTGGTCTAGAGTAAGCTTCTATAAAACATAAAATTACATATCTATTTATCTTTGTCTGGTGAGGAGAGCACTTACTAATCTGCGCTGATCACATAGGGCAAGCCATTATGTATCGAAAAAACTACATTCCAAATTCCTACTACCATAAGGATTAGCTAGAAGGGGGCACCAGGGGTTGGGTATCTACTGAAATGCAACAGCTAAAGGTGAGAAAGGGATAGTTTTGGGTACACATCTATTCAAATACTGATTAGTATTTTTCACAGTATTATAATCAAAGTAGAAACACGTTGTTATAATGATCTTACACTTTCTCTCTTGTAAGCAGAGCATTTCTTTATTAGCCTTACCCTACTAGAGCACAGCTGAATCTGTCTTCTCATGCTCATTTGCATACTGAAGTCACCAGCACTAGGCAGGACTCCAGAAGGACTTAAGGTGGCCATACACGGTGAGATTCAAAAGTTGGTCAGATCAGTTGTACGATTTCCCTTGAAGATTCTTCCCTTCAGATACAGGTTGATTTGTATTTAAAATGCAACTATTTCACATAAGACCATACGATTTGATTAATCACATCACATAATGTGTGTCGATTCCTACACGATCAGTTGAGATCTCTCTGCAAAACCATCTGATCTGCGATCCAACTAGATGACGGCGACGTGCATCGGGGTCGCAGAAGACTCAAAATACAACTATTTTCAAATGATTGGTCTGTCCAACCTGAAGAAACTGTCCAAATTGTGTGATCAATCGTCCCGCGTATGGCCAGCATAAGAGAACACAGGCTGAAATTTAGAAACAGTTAAAACCAAAGTAACATTTCTGGACTTATTAGCAAATGAAATGGGAACTGTATGTAGATGATAAGAGAACACAACAGATCAGTAGTTGTTATACTATATTATGTGTCCTCTGTAAGGATCAGGATGCATTTAAAACCGTGCACATGTCAGGGGCCGCCAACACAGAAGGATTCCTTGTCGGGGGTTGGGTATGGGATCCCCGCGGTCAGGATGCCGATGATCAGAATACCGACAGCGGCATCCCGACAGTCAGAATCCCAACAGATTTCTGTTAGCATTATAACCCTAACCCAACCCTCCCGCAGCCTAACCCTAATCCTCCCGTCCCACAACCTAACCCTCCCCTCCCGCAGCCTAACCCTCCCGTCCCGCAGCCTAATCCCCCGTCCCGCAGCCTAATCTCCTCACAGCCAATCCCTAACCTTCCTGTCCCACAGCCTAACCCTAACCCTCCCCTCCCGCAGCCTAACCCTCCCGTCCCGCAGCCTAACCCTCCCGTCCCGCAGCCTAATCCCTCGTCCCACAGCCTAATCCCCTCGCAGCCAATCCCTAACCTTCCTGTCCCACAGCCTAACCCTAATCCTCCCCTCCTGCAGCCTAACCGTCCCCTCCCGCAGCCTAACCCTCCCTCTAGTGCCTAACCCTCCTCTTAACCATAACCCTACTTACGTCCGCAATCTGTCAGTATTCTGATAGTCAGGATTCCGCTATCTGTATTGTGACCGTCAGGATCCTGACTACATCCCCTTGTCAGGAGTCCCATTAGTTACAGTACAAGTATTAAATAGTCATAACTTTAATTAATCAGATTTTTTCTTAAAATATAGATACACAATATAAGAGCCCCTGTAGCCTCTGGGCACTTTTATCTGATTTTACAAGGACTGAATGGAACAGTAGTTTTCACACACATATATATATATTAATAAGTAATGAACCGCTTCTTAATAAATTCCCATTCACAGAATACAGTTTTCTGTGTGTTTTATTTTGAAATGGGAAAAATTGCTCAAATATAACAATGGGATTTGTGCAGTTATGAATATAGTAATGTTAGTCCCCTGGTGGCATTTCTGCATGCAGCAGCACATTACAGCACAAAAGATGACAACAGAGCGTTGTAATAAATGGAGTACATGCAGAGACCAGGGAATGACTTACCCCAGGTAGTAATGCAGGTTAATATCTGTTCTGGTAACATTAATAATGGCATTGAAGGGAAAGTATAGTTTTTTGCAGATAACATGAAACTGGGTAGAATCATAAGGGAAGTTATAATAAAAATATTGATGATCAGACAGGATATAAGAATAGTCAGGATTCTGGAGACTACAGATTAATTAATAAAAAGAAAAAGAAAAATTATGGTTTTAAGTCTCAAATCTCCGAAGACTGAGCATACCCTGTTGCAAGGTTTCTCGCATGCACGCCAAATAGGGTGTGACCTCTTACCCACTAGGCCACACCCCCTGGTGTATGAGGCCACATCCCCATTCTCGTGGCACTGGTGTCAAGCCCAGCACTCCAGTAGCTATTGGACTGCCCCCAGCCTCCATCTGCACTAAATGGACGTTGATTGTATGCGCACTCTGCTATATTATGCAGAGCAGCAGTGACAGAGTGTCCCCCCAACCTCCCCCTCCCATGGGACACTGTGGCCTACAGGGAGGGAGATGGGACAGTGACCGATAAGCATGACTGCCTGCCACAATATGGAAGGTTGAGGGGCAGAGCTGCCATCAGAAATTGCTACTGCTGCCTGCAGGAGGCAGGCAGAGAGGATGCTCCCAGCTGCTTGATTGTGTTATAGGCCAGCAGCACAGAGCAGGCCAGGAGCATCCTCTCTGCCTGCCTCCCACAGCCAGCCATAAACACGGCAGCAGCGGAGGGCAGTCGGAGAGATAGGGAATATAGTAGTGGGCGGGGGCGGCCGCTGTGCACTGGTAGGAGCAGACCCCTGGCCGAGTCTGTCAGTGACCGTAAATTTGGCAGGGGGGGAAGTAATGGGCGGGCGGTAGGAGGAGCAGGGCGGTAGGAGGAGCAGGCGGACCCCCCGGGTGTCCGGGCTCGGCAGTCCCCCCCTGATGGCGGACCTTTTAAGGGGATGTGTGTGAATACCTTTGACAGCACTCATATATTAACTATTGAGGAAGAAAATTATCTTGAAACTATATTTGACCTAAAGGTGGTTTTACCACCTTTTCATTTTCAGATTCCCAGACATGGGGCGTGGACAAAATCGCAGTAGGGTTACAACCATTTTATTTGTCAGATTTCTGGCAATTTTCTTATCACTCTAATTAAGAACCCCCTCATGCTCCTTTATATATCTCAGGCATTACAGATAATAAATCCATAGTTTAAAAGGAGACGTGACGTAAATGCAAAAATTATCCCATGATCACACACAATTCAACAGACAAGCAACAGCAGGTCTGGGGCAATATACAAAAAGCATCCGAATGGAGGACTACATCAAAGGGAGCCAGGAGGGGTGTACCACTGGCTGACGGAGGTGTTCGGCGGGCGGGTAGATAGCTTAAATTAATGCAGGCTCCGTGCGGGCCCCCTCCTCTCAGTGGTGAGTGTATGCTGCTTGTGTGTAGCAGTGCAGGTATCTGGAACAGCGTCAAATGCAGGGATTAACCACGTCTCTCATAGGAGCTAAGCAGGAAACTTCTGTCTCCCACCATATTATTTACACGGTACAGAGTAGATGGCTGCAGTCACATGTGCATCAGGTTGGAGGTAGGACCTCCCTGCAGACCCTGGGTCCTAGTGCTCAGCATGTATGCACATTTTGCTAAATTTTTTAGCACTGTGCGTGCTCCGTAGTCAAGTGCACACGTCTTCAGCGGTTCAGAGTTGTGTGTAAATCATTTGCATCTCCTCATGCGGCTAATTAGGCATAACTGGCTGGCAACAGGACGCAGACTGTTTAGTGAGGGTGCATTCACTGCATTGATGGAACAGCAGGCTATGCTGCAGGGCCGTAAGGAGGACACTGCGGGCGGTGCCTCCGCACAGGGCGGAATACTCCAAGTTCACCGCCCGGAAACTGCCCAGCTCTGGATGTCTGCATAAAGAGACCTGGACTGCTGAACGCAGGGCAACTCCGATGAAGATCCCCGCCCTCCACCCACCCCCTGATGATAATGGTATGGTATGGTATGCCATACATACCTCCCAACATGTCCCTCTCCAGGAGGGACACAATGCTCTGGTCCTGGACTTCCCTGGTAAGAGGCGGGGCTGCAGCGCAGTCCAAAATTCAAATAGGGGAGTCACACCAACTGTCATTTCACACACTGCCAAACATCACTGGCCGGGGCTCACTGGCAGTTGGTGTGACTCCCCTATTTGAATTTTGGACTGTACTGCAGCCCCACCCCTGGAGCCGCCACCAATCATAAATTACCAGGGAAGTCCAGGACCAGAGCACTGTGTCCCTCTTGGAGAGGGTCATGCTGAGCGGAGTTTGCGCAAGGAGATGTCTGTTTTCAGGCTGCTCTATTGCTGGAAGGAAAGGGCTGGTGCAAGCACGCACTAATGATGATGATGACGGCTATGTAACCAAGCGTACTGGTAGAACTGGCATGGCCTTATATAGCCACTATGTGAATAACTGGAAATGTCTGCAGACTTGTGAAAATGATTTATTGTTTTGTTTTGTTTTTACCAAGTTGTAAGTAGCACCAGACATAAAGCCAGGTCTGGAATTCTACTGCCCATATGTGCATTGTTTTATGTGGAGACAGACAGGTCTGAAAATGCTGTGTACATGTAGTCACGTTGTCTGGTACATTGGACGACAGTCATTAAACATCACAAAATGTCCCAATATGTAAAATAGCTTCCCCCGCCCTGGGACTAATTATTGGCTCAGTCACGTGTTTTCCATCCGCCGCAGTGGAGCAGCAACTGCGCATGCGTCGCTGATGTTCCAAAGTGCGGTTCAAGCCTCCTCAGGCAGCTGAGAATGAATGGGAGACCACGCCCCCTTTGCTCCTCCAGGCTGTAGACCGGCATTTCTAGCTTGCTATTGTACTCTCCAGTCTCCACGCCACGTGACCGGCCACTGAGGCCGACGTCGCCATGTTAGGTTGGGCATGTAGACAATCCTTGTTGAAACAAACTGTATAATGATGACCATCCAGCCTCCCAAAATAAATCAGCAGTAGGCCAATTAGTACAACCCTACATACCATTAACACCACTACACGTGAAGCCCTTGGGAGGCAGGCCATGCTGGTACTTGTAGTCCCTTATCTGTAGCTCCATGAGTTCCCTAGTTCTACTTTACATCTTGTACCTTAAAAAATCATCCTCAATTTACTTCCTCTCGCCTAGCTCCCATTTACAGTATTAGTTCCATGCATCCAAGATCCAACATGTAGAGAATCTAAAATGTTACCTGGAAAATAATGAATGCATTAGAATCATGGTTAACTGCACAATGAGAAAGTGGCACTTGCCCTCTTTAAAAATGTCCGCATGCCCTATGCAGTCTCCAAGACAACCATCTCCCGGCTCCAGCTCGATGCCCATTCTTCTCCACAGAAAGGGAGCACGCAGCAGCGCGGTGACGTCACGATAGAGAAGCCGCGCCGGCAGTATATAAAGCGGAGGGGGAGGGGAGGACGGGTTAGTTGGGTAGACTCAGAGGTGGCGGCGGAGCATCTGGAAGAGTTGGCCGCAGGAGGTGCGGAGACCGGTCCTCAGGTAGTGACCGGGGGACGGGTGGCAGCCGGGGATCCCCGCCAGGGGCACCCCCGTGTGTTCCCGGACAGGTGGGGGAGGCTGCTGGGCAGGCATTGAATGAAGTGGGCGGGGCGTGGGAGGCGCAGAGGGGACAAAGGGGCCCGATAGCAGCGAGGGCTCGGAGCTGGAGGTATTGAGGTGCGGGGGCAGTGCCACAGATGTGAGCTGGCAGGTGGGGAAGCAGCATCCTCAGCTGGAGGGAACAGCCTGAGAGCACAGCATGGGGGGGGGGTGAGAGCCCAGAGGCTGTCAAGGCTGGGGTATCCTTGTGTCTTGTGTGGGTACCGGAGGAGGATGGTGGCTGGGGTGTATGGGGATAATGGTGGCTGTGGTGTATGGGGTTACAGGGGCAGATGGTGGCTGGTGTTTATGGGGGTTACAGGGGGGGATGTTAGAGTATTTGGGGGAACATGGTAAGTATGTAGTGTATGAGGGCACAGTGGAGGATTGAGTTTGTGGGTACTGGGAGAGAATTGTGGATGTGGGCACAAGTGGATGGTGGAGTATATGGGTTCAGGGTCTGATTAAGAGTACAGAGAGAACAGGGTGGTGGGCTATGGGGTGTAGATGAAATGTATGGGGTTGGAAGTACAGTGAGAAAAAAGGCGGTGGGGCTGCAGGTGTAGGATGGAAAAGTATATTAGTGTGAGGTATCAATGTGGCTGGGAGTACAGTATGAGAAAAGTTCAAGTGGGTGTGGAGGATGGGGTACTTGGTGACTATATGGGGTTGGGTGTATTGGTTCAGGGTCTGAATGGTGTCGGGAGTACATTGAGAGCAAAGGGTGGTGGGCTATGTGGTGTAGATGAAATCTATTCTGTTGTGTGACAGAACGGTAGAATCTGCAGTATGAGGGGGACAGGTGTGTATTTGGGGACATTTGTGTATGAAGATTGCATGCTTGGCACATGGCAAATCTATTACTGCATTGCAATCACAGAAGGTGAGAATTTTGGTATGTTTCTGTCCATGGGGGCAGAGGTGCTATAAGAAACTTTGATATTATGGGCATAGGGTGGCATAAGTTTGGCTGTGTACCTATGGGCACGGTGGTTCCAGTGTGCCATGTGCCTGTTGGCACAGCGTAGTTCAAATGTTTGGTGTGTCCGTGGGTAAAGAGTAGCATGCCTGCAGCTGTGGCATAAGTGTACTTCGTGCCTGTGGGCACAGGGTGGTGTAAATGTCCTGGGCACAAGTATTTGGCATGCTTCTGGGCACATAGTGGGACAATTGTGTGGTGTACTGGTAGCCGTTCACTTTTGTAAGCGAGCCTCTGAGTTTCTACCTGCCTAATATGTATATACAGCATTACTTTCAGGGCACAGGTGTTGTAATCAGACTGGTCGCTTCTATTGACGGGGATTAAGTGTTTATTTTAAATGCACAATGTATTTTATGTGACATAAGTATAATATTGTGTTTTGTGCATTGACAATATTTAAGGTGCGAGTTGCTATTTTCTCTTGAAATTCGCATAGCAAATTAATTTTGCAATCCACTTAGCAACTCTCACTGAATCAGTCTTGCGTTCCATTCGCACCTACCTAAGGGTGAGAGATGGAAAGGAAAATCTATATATTTAAGTTTAAAATGTCGGGACACTGTGCTGAACCCCTTGGATGCCTCCTCCAATAACTATTTAGGCAGTTGGAAGTTTCCAATTAGCTTAATTGGTCCAATAATTACATGTCATTTTTTGGGGGTAAAAAAAAAATTGTGCTCAAATTACCCCAAAATCTACTTTTTTTTTTTTTTTTTTTGTTAGTTTAGGTACCCCAAATTTAATTTTTTTATCACTTGTTTGCAATTTTTCAAGGTGCCCTCAAGTACCCCTAAATCACCTTTTTTTTCCTACTTTTTTTTGCATTTTTTTGTTTAATTCGTTTAAGATTAAACAAAAAAAAGTTTTTTTTCTAATCATTTTCTTGCATTTAAAAAAAAAAAAAAAAAAAACACCTCAGCCTTTTGACACCGTTTGATACCTACAGTATACCTCCTCATGCCCACAAACCTCTATAGGGCCCAGCTAATGAAATTATCCATTTTGGGTGGTCCAAGATGGTCTCCCCACTTTTTCATGCATCTCTCTCAAATCTCATTTGGCATTCAATTCGCACCCCTCCTCTGCGAGTAGTGCGAATGGGTGTGATATGTATTACCGCCGGCCGCATGGCGAAGGGCCGACAGAGGAGGAAATCCTGATCATCCCTAGGTAAGTATAAAATAACCTATTTTTCAACCTAACCCTCCTTTAGGGTGCCTAACCCTAACCTCCCCCCTCTAAGTGCCTAAACTTAACCCCCCCTTCCCCACTGCCTAAACTTAAGTCTCCTGGGGGGGTGCCTAACCCTAACATCCCGGGGGGGGGTGCCTAACCCTAAGTCCCCCCCCGGGAGCCCTAAGCCTAACCCAACGCCCCCCTCCCCCCCACGGCAGTCCGCTGCGGCGCCCGGCATCCGCTCGATTGGGAGGCCGGACTCCCGACGTCGGTCAAATGACAGGCGTCTACATTTAGACGCCTGTCATTCGTCCCTAGTCGGGATTACAGTGTCTGAAAGCCGGCGGTCGGCATTTAGACTGTCTGCTTCCGGACTACATGCCGTGCGAATAGGGATTTTTAATTGGATTGGAGAATTCTCGGGAGCTCGCTTCGATGCGAAGTCTGCGAGTTTCAAAAAACATACTCGCAATTCGCACCTAATTGGATTGACCCCTTAGGTTAAAATTCACTATTGTTCAGTAGGAGGTGAAATAGTTTAGATTTAGTGAATTCACTTGTATTCATTAATATTTAATGGAGATGAGGCTGGACAGCCCCTTTTATTGTATATTGACAAGTATACCTTTGGGTATTTAAAAATGCAAAACTAGCTTTCCATACCTTAATCATTAACCTGCCCAATTTTTATAGACTGTTGGACATTTATTTTGCTATACTCGCAGTGCACATGTACAATGTTTTAGATCGTTTGGTATTTGCATTGAAACTTGAAAGTCTCTGCAGTGGTTCCATTTATTTGTTTTCCATTAAGCCTGTTTTTCATTAAACCCAGCTATGCTGGACCTCCTATTGTCAAGTGATGTCTGTTTACATTTGTCTGAAGTACAGTGAAGACTTTTTGTAGCAGAAAATAAGTATTAGTAGATTTGATTTATAATTGTAGGGGATGAGTGTGTGGACAAGCCCGATACTTGGACAGCGAATTGTACCTGTTACTAGTCATTGTTACGTGACCTAGGAAATGGTCACAAGTTGCTGTTTCTGTGTGAGTTTTTGACCCATGCTAATTGGTTACACATAGGGATCACTTATTTCTGTGTATGGTCAAATTATGGCTCCTGTAACCAAAAGATTGATGTCTGTTTTTTGTTTTTTTGCAATTTTCTAAGTGACATGAATCTTGGACAACTATTGGCCGATTGGCCCAAAATGGCAACACTTTCCTCCATGAATGTCCCATACAAACTGGATCTCTGTCTGTTTTGAGATCGAGTCAACTATTACTTTTCAGCAAATGTTGGGCACGTGTGAGTGTTGGCCAAGCAAGAGTTTGCAGGATGGTGCAGTACTTTTAGCTGCTTTCACCAGACAATGTGACTCTTTAAATATTGCACCCTCTGATTGTCACAATGTGCACTATGGTATCCCAAGCTGGCATTTGAATTGGCATTTGCAGCTTAGAACCCAGCCTGGAATGGTGATCATTGCACTGTGGTGGAGTACAAGATTCGGCCTCCTGATGAGAAAGTAAAAGGAGGACTCGCTGTTTGCACTCATCATGACTACTGTTCTGCTTATGATGGCCCTGCACGCTTAAGCCAATGTGGGAACTTCAAAGTAATTTTCCACCCTAAACTGAACATTCTGTTAATCTGTCCTTGCTCCCTCCACTTAAAAACAGAAGCTAGCTTATATCCTGCCTGTGTTAAGCTGGCCACACATCTAAAGATTATCTGTCCAACCAGCCAACTAGTTGATTGGTTGGAATGAAAGCAAATGACAATAAGCAATTTGCTCCCAAACGCTGGAAAATGGACCAAAACTGTTGTTTGAACAAATAGTTTAGATCACACATTTAACAAACTTGTCTGAACGAACATTTTCATCTGTTTTCTGGCCTTTAGTAGCAAATTGCTGATCATCAGTTACTCCCATACCTTACCAGATTTTCATTCCAACCAATCAACAAGTTGGCTGGTTGGATGTAAGTTGTTCTAGTGTGTGGCCAGCTTTAGGCATTGGTGGGAAACTCCTCACTCTTGCTAATGCTGACTTTGTATAGTCGAAAACTCCCCCCATCCACAGAAGTCATTGGTGAATTCTGTGCCCTCTGCTGCATATATTTGTTTAATTCCAAATTGCAGAATATATTTACAGAGAAGGCTGCTGTTCCCGATGAGCTTCTAGTTGGCATTTATAAGATGTCTGTTGTGACTGTAGATGGTGCCTCAATCTAACAGTGTATGATGTCGTATAGTATGACCATGGTGATGGTACCTGGGCTAACACATGGTGCGAGCACCGAATGGCAGGATCTTCTAGTTTTGTTAACTCTCAAATCTGACTAATGCAGCTGCATGGCAGTAGGAACAAGATGCTATGGGGAATGGTGTGTTGGCACTTTCTACAATAGGGGTGTATTGTTAGGTGACAGGTACTTTCCAAACCATGGTTCTAACTAGTGTTCATTCTAGCACCCTGCACCTATCACAACCCATGCAGTTCCTTTTTCCTGCCTGGGGTGTCGCTCTCTGCTTTGGTGCTTCTAGTACACACTGCTGATGCAACAAACTTTTGATATACAGACCAGCGTGTGCTAGAAGCATCAGAATAGATGACGACACCCCAGGCAAGCAAGAAGAATTGCATGGGTTGTCAGGTGCAGGGTGCTAGAATGATCACTACCTAACCATATATAGTCTGTCCCATTGATCTCTTAGCAATCCTTTTGGTTAGTACCGTCTTGTATACCAATTACTCCTCTAATCGCAGTGTACAGCTAGCATAAGCCATATAAAAAAAAAACTGCAGTAAAACTGCCTCTTCCTATATCATAAATGCATTATTTCCATTAGTTGTTGGTAGATGCTCATGTGATCATACATAACCAAGATGGCAGCTTCATGGTATCACAATCTGTTCCGCGAGCACAGTAGGCATGCTCCTGCCAGTTGATGGGCCATAAGCACTCTTATTACTCATACTGCCCAACAAGATTGCTAACGTCATACTATTGTATGTCCAGATGTGTAGTGTGTTAGCTGCTCTATGAATTGAAACCTTCACTTCCAACCAGTGGTGTTGACCAATTTGTTGTTGGAAAAGATTTAGGTGTGATGCACTTTATTCCTCAGTGATGTCACTAGTTCCTGGTAAATTGATGTGCTGTATCTAGCTCTAGCCATCAGCTGTCCTAATGGGTTGCAGAGTTAAGCCATAGACCTATTTTGGGAAACCTGTGTTGACCGGTTCTGGTTGACTTGATAAATTTTTAGCTAAGTAGCATCTGTGAAATGGTGGCTGTGTAAGTTGACCTGATTAAGAGTCCGGGTTTAGCGGACAGACTGTTTGTGGTCGGGGGTCCCAGACAGGACTGCGGGGTCCAGCGGTATACCAGGAAGTGTTTAGCATTCAGCATGATGGAGATGTTAAATGTCTGTGCTCTCCCTTGTGTGTAGAACTGCTGTTCTCCGCTGTGCGTCTGCCAGGGCCTCGATAAAAAACATCAATAATTAATGCACTTCGCCTTTGAAGCTGCTCTTATGTCTTTTCTCCCTCGCTACCTTTATTTTATTTTTTTTCCATCTGGGAAACAGCAGCTCGTCCCAGAAACGCCCGGTTCTCTCCTAGAGAACAGACTGTGTGCTTCATCTCTCTTCTTAATTCCATTTATTTAGTGTGGTGCCTGTCCTGGCCTTATAATGAACACAATCAAGACATCAAAGGGGAAATATTTTCCCGTTACAAGCTCACGAAGGCATTAATCAGCATCTTCTCTTTTAATCAAATCTCCCAATGCTATTAAAAACCAGCTTTAGGAAACCATCCCCACTTTGGTGCCTGTTGAAGGGCAGATAACAAGCTGTAGATCTGAGCACCGATAGCGTGTTACTCCCCATGTATTCCATGACGGCCAATGTAAATGTTCGTTTTCTTCTATTCCCTTAATACCATATCTAGGGCAATGCCTTCATTTATTTTTAATGTAATTCCTCTTTAAATCTATTAAAGAGAGCTTGTCACCTGCACACGGTGGGATGCAAAGTGGCATAAATAGTTACTAGCACCCTCTACAGCTGGGAGGGTCATAGTGTCTCAATGGGTGACTAGGGTATATTCATTTGCACAATTACTAGTGATCATATTGCATGAACCTACATACAGAGAAATACTGGCCTCTATTTTATGTAGGGTATAAAGCTGGTCAAACTCTGGGAGTTAGATGGCCAGTGCAAAGAGAGTAGCTGCTGGTACCAAATTTGGTAGGAGATTTATCAAACCCTCGAAGGAGGACAATTGGAGGTGTTCCTCATAGCATCCAATCAGATTCCAGCTATCCTTTAAGAGAATGTATTGGATAAATGATAGCTACAATCTGGTCGCTATGGGCAACGCCTACACTTGTCCTCTTTAGAAGATTTAAAAAAAAAATCTTCCTTTTAACCAATTCTCTGTCTTTCAGTGGATTTGCTTTTAGATACATCTGGGGCATTAATGAGGTTCTTGAATGTTCGCACTAAATGTCTCTGTGACCTGGTTTATAGTTTTAGTATAACTCTACCATAAAGTGATGGTTTGTGTGTAGGTAGTGCAATCCCCATTAAGTAGTACCACTTCCTATCTGTCAGGTGTAACTAATCATACCCTTATAAGTGAATGCTGTTTATCTCTACTTTCATCCTAGGGGGGACGTTGACACATAGGCAAAGGACAGTGCGGGTCTGCTTGATGGAACCACCGAAAGTTGGGTGGAGGTGTAAATATGCCTGTTTTCAGGCGTATCTTTTGCACCTGCTACATGCTGGGTGGAGGTGCGCACTTAACAGTGGGGAACCAAGCCTATGGATAGGGGGCAGGCTTGCTGCAAGATGCGTACAACTCTACATACTGGCAAACATACATATTTTTTTGTGCACACAATACAGGAGTGCACACACCGAATTTCCATCCAGCTTCACAGGCCCTGGTTGGGTATATAAAATAGTGTCAGATTTCTTGCATTGTAACAGTTATGGCGCGTGTGGACGAGTAGTGACAGTCCTGTATTACTGTTCAAGTAGAGTTCTTTCTTCACGTATGAGCGATTTATAGTGGGCAGGTACTAATGGGGAAGTTGCTGGCCTAATGCTGTGGTTATGTGGTGTCTCCTTGGCTTGGATGTGGTCGCAGAGATCACGGAATTGGTTTGTACAGGAACTTGCTGGTTTCTGATGGGTTACTCTGATCACTTCTGCACAAAAATTAACAGCAGCTTCTGTAGTAGTTTTTATAGGGGGTGTGTAACCTTAAGTAATGTCCAGTGTGTGTGTGTGTGTGTATATATATTAGTATATACACACACACACACACACTGCCATTTTATGCCGTTTTACTAAAGAGTGCTGTGAATCCTTTTAAGTTCAGGTGACATTGCCGAGGCATGAAGCACTGTGCTATTCATTGATGTCACTGGCACTGAGGCAGCATCGCAATAGAAGTTAGTTTCGCACACAATGGTACAGATGCCATCACGCGGGCAAGAGGTATGGTTATAGCTGTAACAATTCCTCAAATGGTGTATTGATATAGCGATCCACATTTTCTACATGCGTAGATATTTGCAAGGGCTTTTCCCTGTGACAGTCTGTTCCAAGTCGGGCAGTGGTGCCTTTGCTATTACATAGAATCCTTATGGGTATAGGACCATTTATCGCAGATTTTACTCTTCGTATTTTAACACAGTGCAATATGTATACTGAAGAATAAAGGTAGAATACAGCTTTTATGTAACTAGGGTGTTTTTTATCCTATTAATATGAATGCCTATGTAATGGTGTATTTTACATACTGCATGTAACTTATTTCTTCTGCACCACACAGCTAGACCTTGATTGAACATCCTCCTCGAAGCAATGTCCACCCCAGATCCGCCTATGGGGGGGACCCCTAGGCCTGTCCCTTCCCCAGGGCCAGGCCCTTCTCCTGGTGCTATGTTGGGGCCTAGTCCTGGACCATCCCCTGGATCAGCACACAGCATGATGGGACCAAGCCCTGGACCACCTATACCCCCTCAAGGACCTGCTGGATATCCTCCTGAAAGCATGCACCAGATGCACAAGGTCAGTCTCTGGTGTGGAGGTCATGATCAGGAAATGTCGCTCATACATGTATGTAGTCATTAGCTGCTGGAGAAGGACTTTCCAGACACCTATAGGCAATAAGACCTCTATGGTAAATGCTCACATTCTACTTTACAGAGCAGCTTTCTGCACTTTTTTTGTACGGTTAGTTCCGGTGTCTTCATTATGATCACATAGCTTTGCTGTGGCATTTGCATATGTATGGGGCCTTCTGTTCATGAACAGACTTGTGCTTGTTTCCTCTTCTCAGCCAATGGAATCCATGCATGAGAAATCCATGCCAGAAGACCCACGTTACAACCAGATGAAAGGAATGGGCATGAGGCCAGGTGGTCACTCTGGAATGGGACCTCCACCAAGTCCGATGGACCAGCACTCTCAAGGTATATTAGCCTGTCCTGCTGTGAATCTGTTGCTGGCAGTCTCCTGCAGCGAAGTCTTACCCCCTTACTGACAATAATATGCTTGGGGTGCACTGGGGTAAAATATGAATATTTACCAGAATTAAGAAGAAATACAAACAATGGGATGGGGATGCGTATATAGTGAGGTTTAAATGCCGTTGCCCTGCTGATCAGTGTTAGGATGGCTATGGTCTGCTTTCCATATAGAGACCTCTAACTAAACAGTTGTATACATTGGTAGAATTGGGGCATACTGTATGTTCTATTTGAAAGGTTGAGAACAGTTACAATTTGTTTGGGTTCTCTCTTAGGTTACCCCTCACCTCTGGGAAGCTCAGAACATGTACCAAGCCCTGTGCCTTCTAATGGCCCACCACCAGGACCGCCGCTGCCCTCTGGGTCAGGAGGGGTGAACATGGAGAACGCCGACCCTCAGCAACAGCAGACAAGCCGCAGCCCAACCCCCTTCAACCAGAATCAGCTGCACCAGTTGCGGGCACAGATAATGGCTTACAAAATGTTGGCCAGGGGTCAGCCGTTACCTGATCACTTGCAGATGGCTGTGCAAGGCAAGAGGCCCATGCCAGGCATGCAGCAACAGATGCCAACTCTACCTCCACCTGCAGCTTCCGGCACCGGTCCTATACCCGCCTCAGGACCAGTGCCACCCAGCTACAACAGACCTCATGGTGAGAATTCAGTTCAGTAGTAATGTAGTATCCCCTTTTGTCCTCTTGTGTTTGTGAGCTACAAAGCGATCTGTCAGAATTGTGTTTATAGCGGACGCATGTGGCTTTCATAGACATCCCTTCTAGTTTTATTTTTTATACTACTTAATGATACTTGTGCTTTATAACCCCCTGCACTGTATTATGGACTTTGCATCTGAAAAACCAATGTCACCTTCATAATGTAGGAATGGCGGGACCTGCCATGCCTCCCCCAGGACCATCAGGAGCTCCTCCTGGAATGCCAGGCCATCCCCCCGGAGCACCCCCAAAACCCTGGCCGGAAGGTAAGCCTTTGTCTGCATGGTACCCCACTGTTTAGTACGAAGGATGTTTGAGAGGAAACAGAACTGGTCTATAGATTAATTACTGAGTGAGCTTTGTTAATCCTAACATATGCTTATCCAATATGCACAGGAGCTGACCAAACCAGGATGTATGCACCATGTAGGCAAAGGGAAGTAACATTTACTGTGCTCGGTTCATTCAGAACCTTTCTGTCTTGCTGTAGGTCCCATGGCCAACGCTGCTGCTCCAGCCACAGCACCTCAGAAGCTGATTCCTCCACAGCCAACTGGTCGCCCTTCACCTGCACCTCCTGCCGTTCCACCTGCTGCTTCTCCTGTCATGCCACCCCAGACACAGTCCCCGGGTCAGCCAGCCCAGCCCCCTCCTATGGTGCAATATCATTCCAAGGCCAACCGTATCACTCCTATCCAGAAACCCCGGGGCCTGGACCCAGTCGAAGTGCTGCAGGAACGGGAATATCGGTGAGTACCTTTCTGCCGGCTTTGTGTTGCCCCATGAAATGGTAATCTGTTTTATTGTTACGCGCTATGATGGTCATCTGTCAATCATAAATCTCTGTACGGCTTTAACCTGAATGCCAAATCTGTAAGGAACAAGTAAGAAAGTGGGAGATTTAATCTGTTGAAGCCCATATTAGTTAAAATTAGGGATGTGCAGGCTCGGATAGGTTCGAGTTTGCACGCCTAGTTCAGATTTTTCCCTCCAAAAAAACGGAACTCAGAAAGAGGCAAAACGTCATCTTGCATGTACAAACATCATCATTCCTGGAGGGAAAAATCTGAACTCGGCGTGCAAACTCGAACCTATCCGAGCCTGCACATCCCTAGTTAAAATCCAATCTTCTCTTTGTCTATATAAGGAGAGCTTTATTCTTACCATAAGGCATCAAAAAAATATAACTGCATAACAACAGATTTAAATAAAGAAAAACTTGATTAGGATTTCCTTTTCAATATTGCATATTCATTTGATGTAACCATTCATATTGGTGGAATGTTTGCATTCTCTTACAGACTCCAAGCACGCATTTCACACAGGATCCAGGAACTGGAAAACCTCCCGGGCTCTTTAGCTGGTGACCTTAGGACCAAAGCTACAATAGAGTTAAAAGCTCTGAGGCTTTTAAACTTTCAAAGACAGGTGGGCACTTGAGCTGGGATTTATATGTACTTTTAAATAGTTTGGTTGTAACCTAGGGCATTTGGATTGCTCCGATGATAGTCGTTCCATGTTTTTACTGTTATCTCCAGCTCCGACAGGAAGTGGTGGTCTGTATGAGGAGGGACACAGCCCTGGAAACTGCGCTAAATTCCAAAGCTTACAAACGCAGCAAACGCCAATCCCTGCGCGAGGCGCGAATCACAGAGAAGCTGGAGAAGCAGCAGAAGATTGAGCAGGAGCGCAAGAGACGGCAGAAACACCAGGTGAGGATAGAATGTGAGAAACACCCAGGGAAACGTATTGAGCGTTAAATTCAAGGTGGCTCCTCTCCTCCTATGACTACAGAGAGCCGTTCCCCATGTCTGTGTCTGTGCTGATTTCTTTTCTGACGCTTACACAGTTCTTCACTTTCTACGCAGGAGTATCTGAACAGCATTCTGCAGCACGCCAAGGATTTCAAGGAATTCCACCGCTCTGTAACAGGGAAGATTCAGAAGCTGACCAAGGCTGTGGCCACGTATCATGCTAACACCGAGCGGGAGCAGAAGAAGGAGAATGAGAGGATTGAGAAAGAGAGAATGCGCAGACTGATGGTAAGATCGCTGCCGCCATTTGCTTGCTCAGCAGTTGTGACTGGCTTGCCATGAGATGTACTTTGGCCATTGTTGAGGAGTAAAGTGGTGTACACACCATTGCAGAAGGTAGACTGCGGGCTAAGGGCCTGATTCAGAGGCGCTCGCTCTGAATCAGGGCGGGCGCTGGGTTTTTTTAGTTGCGGCCTCCTGGCCGCTCGCATAGCTGTGGGTGACCACCCACGGCGTTTGCGAGCGGCCAGGATGATGGTCGCGACCATCGGGCTTGCGACGAGACCCTTGTGGGTAGGCTCTCGTGGCCGCAAGCCCCAGAGAGCTTCTGGCTCTAATAGAGCCGGAAGCTCTCTCACTGACACCACTGGTGATGTCAGTGGGGCCACCCACAAATGGCAGGCGTTCGCTTGGGAACGCCTCAGTTTGTGAAGCCACCCCCCGGCCGCGCCTACAAAACTGGGCGAGATGTCGATCAACATCGACAGCCGCCCCTTTTGTAGTGAGCCACGGAGCGAGTGCTTTTTCCGCTCGCTCCGGGGCTCGCACACGCACTGGGCCACCATCGATCCGCTTGCGAGCGGGTCTGAATCAGGCCCTAAGTTCCAGTACGGGAGGTCAGGTGATTGCATGAAAATTCCACCTAGTCTTCTACAGTTTACAACGACTTATAACCTGACCAGGTCAATAATTTAATTGCTCTTGTAACATTGTATATTTTACTTAAGATATGGCAGTAGGCAACTGAGTGTTTGCAGGTAGTACTTTGCTAGGCGTTTCCAGTTGCCTGGGTACACCCCATTTTCCCCCAACACACACCACATGCTCAAATCACAACCTCCAATACACTTCCTGGAGACCAGCTATGAAATGTGCAGTGCCCTGAAATACATTAAAACCATATTTCTGCCCAATAGATTGAAAAATATTGGCAATGGATGCCAGCCTTAGGGTGGGGGCTGTTGCTCTTTGGTCTTGTTTACAGGATCTTGACTCCAGAGAAGTCAAAGCTTCTCTATACATGTGCTGGAGTTTAGCCCACCCTTGCAGAGTCTCTATCCGCTGACCAGAGTGCTGAAATCGACTATCAAGATAAAGTTACACAATGCCATGCCTGTGGCTTGCTAAAATCGCCAAGGGGCACCACTTGGTTCTGTCCCTTTGCCGATTTTGTTTGTAAAATAGTTCTTCCCAGGCAGCCAGTGGTGGTTCCACTCTTCTCCAGTGTCCCCCTTAGGACTCGGAGTAATGGAAAACAAGTACAGAAATCCCCTTTTTGTTTTATTAGTAGCATCTTTATGAAACTTGTTTGAGCGAACGAGATTTCATATACGTGCACTAGGCAGTGATCATTCCACTGACCTGAAGTGTAACTGACCACCTTCCACAGTGCTTTTAACTGAGGTCTGCTTTCCTTTCAGGCAGAGGATGAGGAGGGCTACAGGAAGCTGATTGACCAGAAGAAAGACAAGCGCTTGGCCTACCTCCTGCAGCAGACGGACGAGTATGTAGCCAACCTGACTGAGCTGGTGAGGCAACACAAAGCAGCGCAGGTACTGAAGGAAAAGAAGAGAAGGAAAAAGAAAAAGGTAAGTTTAACAGATGTCTTGTGTTGACATAAGTAGAGATATGTGCAGAAACCTTTCATGAAGGGTTTTTTATATTTATTTTATTATCTTTTTTCTCTGTGCGATTGTACATTTCAGATGCAAGAAAGCACAGAAGGTCAGCAGCCAGCACTTGGACCAGATGGAGAGGTAAGACTAAGAAAAATTTACTGGCTAGTGGTCTGAAGGAGGTAATGATAGATGGGTGGATGCCCCTAGAGACCCAATGTGCAGTTTGTGCCTCCAGCCACAAGATGGCATAAATCTGTCTGATCCTTGCTCTACGGGGTGTTTGATAAGTTAGAGTGGTTTTCAAGGGGTCCTTGGTCTGTGTGATATACAAACCTTTTTTCCCTTTCCTCCTTTACAGCCTCTGGACGAGACTAGCCAGATGAGCGACCTTCCAGTAAAAGTTATCCACGTGGAGAGCGGGAAAATCTTACTCGGTGCAGATGCTCCAAAAGCCGGGCAGTTGGAAACCTGGCTGGAGATGAATCCAGGGTATGTTCAGGGGTGCGGAAGGGAAGAATATGATCCCCTTGCTTCTCCGACCTTGAGTTTCTTACTGGAGCCTTGTTCTCCAACCATACAGCCGGTTAGCTCTCTCAAACCAGTATGGCCATTAACTACTGGTTTCTTGGAGGTCATGTGCAACTATAGAGTGCTTTACTAACCACCTAAACCCTTACTGGCTAGAATCTTCCGTTGTAGACTCTATTCAAATGCACGCAATAGATGTCGTCTCTGGTTGTGTTGCTTTGGAAAGATGGCCTGTTGATATTGAATACAATTTAATTAGCGTTGATTCCTCCTTTGTACCTTCCTTCTCCTGCCATATGCTTGCTCAGTTCCCTGTTTAAAATAGACTGGAAAGCCAGTAACTGTCCCTTCCACCCCATCTTCCATAATGGTGATTGTTCTAACTGCTCAGAAGATTGCTTTCAGTAGTGCTGAGATGCTCTCACGCGCGCTGACTGCAGGGTCATTTGCCGGCCACATTATACGATTACACTACCGCAGACACCAGACTATTCCTAGATCTGGTCAGCAGTCGGACAGGAGAAACTTCTCCCTGGATACGTGTAGCAGCAATGCTGACCTTTCTTAGCTGCAGAAGCTTGTTTGAATTTGTACGCACTCTAGAAAATCCTTCTTTCTCATCTTATGTAGGTATGAAGTTGCTCCCAGGTCAGACAGCGAGGAGAGCGGATCAGAGGAGGAGGAGGAGGTGAGATCATTGCCATGACACAGGTCCTATGTAAACTCATGAACACATCTGCAGTGCATGGCTTCTATGTTTGTATTCCTTTGCGTCGCTGATCTGCAATTGGTCTGTGTGTGTGACCTTACGTAAGGCTCATGATGGCTGTTCTGGCATACTTGATTCTACTTCTTGCTGTTTCTGGATGTTTAGCCTCTGGCCCCAGGCATCCATGTAGCTGTGTCCTGTGCCTTACCTTCCTCCCAGGAAGAGCCGGAGGAACAGTCTGTGCCTTCCGTCGCCCCCGTTACAGCAGTGGATGAGAAGAAAATTCCTGATCCGGACAGTGATGAAGTCTCAGAGGTTTACGCTCGGGAGATTATCGAGTGAGTATTTCTGGAGAACCCCTTGCCAACCTCTGCTAAAGGGATTGGTCACTTTTGGGGGAATCGCTATGATTTACCTTCAGACAGGCGTCTAAATCTAGATGCCTGTCATTTTACCGACACCGGGAGACTGGCGCCCGGGCATCCCGATCAAAGGGATGCCGGGCGCGGACAGCCGAGGGGGGGGGGTTAGGTTTAGGGCTCCCGAGGTGGACTTGGGGTTAGGCACCCCCTTCCCCGGGGGAAACAGCAGCTGCCCAACATGGTTGTAATCCCGACAGCGGCTGCCCGACATGGGTGAAAATCCCGATCGTCCCTAAGTATAGATTAACCTAATTCCCTCCCCTAACCCTCTTAGGAATCCCGACAGCGGCTGCCCGACATGGGTGAAAATCCTGATCGTCCCTAAGTATAGATTAACCTATTTCCCTCCCCTAACCCTCCTTTAGGGGTGTCTAACCCTAACCTTCCCCCCAGTGCCTAAACAAGATTTAGATTTAGACGCCTGTCATTTAACCCTCGCCGGGATAAAGCAGTCAGGAAGCCGGCTGTCGGGATTAGGTCTACCGGCTTAACGATGGCATACCCTTTTGGGCAACCAGTCCTCTTTGCCATCTCTTCCCCCACGACTGTAGTTAGAAACAGGCTAGCACTGTGTGTGTGTGGTGTGGTGTGTGGGGTCCTACTGAGTAAGGATCTCTTGTGTAACCTACAAGAAAGTGATGTCTTATGTGTTGTGATTTGTGAACGTGGCTGTTTCTGTTCCCAGGAGCGCCAGGCAAGACGTGGATGATGAGTACAGCATATCGCAGGCTGAAGCGGGGCTGCGCTCTTACTATGCCGTGGCACATGCCGTAACTGAGAGAGTGGACAAGCAATCCACACTGCTGGTGAATGGTTTCCTGAAACAGTACCAGGTGAGGAAGTCCAGACACATAGTGAATGGATGTGTACTGGAATAGAACAGATTACCAGTGCCGCCAGGTGATCATTCCAAATTTATTGGAAGCGGTGGTGGTAGCTACGTAAACTGGTGATCATGCCACAGAGGTGCTGTAGATGTATGTGCGAGTAGCGCTGCCTGCATGGTGCCCCATACCTCACGCTACAACTTTATTGTTCTCAGGTCAAGGGCTTGGAGTGGCTGGTCTCTCTGTACAATAATAACCTGAATGGAATCCTCGCTGATGAAATGGGTCTGGGGAAGACTATTCAGACCATTGCTCTGATTACATACCTCATGGAACACAAGCGCATTAATGGGCCCTTCCTCATCATAGTGCCACTGTCGTAAGTAACCCTGTACAACGTTTGCTTCTGTCTACATTCCCTGAGCCGTGCTTTAGGAAGAGGACCTTTCTCAGTTCTCACTGTGTAGGTGGAAAGGACATCTAAATCCACACTAAAGGGTCAGGTCAATTGGGGGCAATGCCCGCAATGTGCCATTGGAATTCTGACAACTACACCCTATATCGTGTGTTTTATTTTGCACACTTAGAGGAGTCTACTGAAATACATGATTTAGGGTCTTCCAGAAGTGTGGCATAGGGTGCTAAATCACGGGCATTGCCGCTAATTTAAGCGCCCCCCCCCCTCCCACCCCAGGAAGTCTCATTCCCCAGGGAAACACTACTACTTCCCATCTGCATCTGCCCTTATCAACTGTTGGCTTCAATATATATCAAAATGTAGCATATTGGTGTATTTTGTTTAATACCCTTACCTGTTTTTACTTTGCCAGGACACTGTCCAACTGGGTATACGAGTTCGATAAGTGGGGACCATCAGTGGTGAAGGTCTCGTACAAGGTAAATCAGACCTAGAGATGTTACTTACATATTTTGTTTTCTTAGTATTTTGTGGGGCACATATTTAAAGGGTTTAATTTTTTATCTTTTTCTGTTGAACTATAATCATTGTTCAAATTTAAACCACAATAGACCACTTTTATCTCCTTCTTTCCCAGGGGTCTCCTGCTGCTCGCCGTGGTTTTGTCCCACAGCTTCGTAGTGGAAAATTTAATGTTCTCCTCACAACATATGAATACATCATCAAGGACAAGCACATTCTGGCCAAGGTAACGTTTCCTTATGGATCCTCCGGTGACTTAGCGTTGGTCTGATGTCTTGTCTTCATCGTTTGGGGGGAGATGTGTCAACCCTTGGCGATTGATAGTGGAGCAGTTGCACAAAGCAACCAATTGGCTTCTAATGTGGTTCTAAATAAATGACAGAAGCTGATTGTTTGATAAAGTGGAGACGTTGTCCAAGGCTTGGTAGTTTTCCTTGACGTCTTTTCCTCATCTCCAGATCCGTTGGAAATATATGATTGTAGATGAAGGTCACCGCATGAAGAACCACCACTGCAAGCTGACACAGGTTCTCAACACTCACTACGTCGCCCCACGCCGCCTGCTACTCACCGGGACACCACTGCAAAACAAGCTGCCAGAGCTGTGGGCTCTTCTGAACTTCCTGCTCCCGACCATCTTCAAGAGCTGCAGCACCTTTGAGCAGTGGTTCAATGCTCCTTTTGCTATGACTGGAGAGAAGGTATGGGACTGATAGTCTTCTGTGAGTAATGTGGATCCTGTAGATCAAGGAATTTTTAGGCAGTTTTTACATTCCAATAGCGTTCTTTCTCCCTGGGTCAAGAAAAGGTCTTGTGCCGTGTGCGGATAGGTAATGGGTACCGCTAAGTGTTCAAATGATCACATTGGAGAGATCATTGTAACCCGGATTATAACCAGCCATCCCATTCTGGTCATCCAAGGCTTCCTCCACTTGATGTATTCATAGTCTGCGTCATGGTGGACTGGTACTTCCTGACCCATTTCATTTAATTGAACAGATCTGGTGAATACTTTGTGTCAACATTATGGCAATTATCGGATAATTGCACTATTTGGCAAATTCAAAGGTCATTGATCGGTTGGTGTTTTGTTATTTAGTAGACTTATAGATGGTGTAGACCACTGGTAGCCAAACCTGGTCCTCGAGAGGGCTGGCTGCCCCTGGTACCAAACACTGATTTTCGTTTGTTGTAGTCTTACGGAATGGGCCAATGATTGTAGGTGCTGGGAAGATAGTCACAGTCTCTTGTCTTCCAGGTGGACTTAAACGAGGAGGAAACGATCCTGATTATTCGCCGTCTCCATAAAGTCCTACGCCCCTTCTTGCTGAGGAGACTTAAGAAGGAAGTGGAAGCTCAGTTGCCAGAGAAGGTAACAAATTTAATAATTTCTACTAAAGTGAAGTATAAATTAGAGGTAAAATGACCTCCTAAAGCTGCATGCTTTAGGAGGAGCATAAAATAGGTAACGGGACAGAGACTAGAACAATGACATTCTATTATTTATTATGTAATGCCTTTATTGACAGTAGCACAATTTCAGCTAGGGGAATATTATTAGCTCTATATTTTCTGATTGTGCTTTGATGTAGATTTATTGTAGTCAAACAGAATTAAGTGTTAGTGCACTGAAACAAATCAAAATGATGGCTGGGTGTCCGTCAAAGGTGACACGACTGTAAACGAAAGCGATAGAAGGACCAGGCACTCTCCATGTCTTAAATCGGTGTACAAGTATCCGGTTTGCAGGTGAACCCCTGCTACCTGGATGTCTGCAGGCTACTGTCACATGATCATTTTTATGGGAGCTTATAGCCGCTTTATCACAAGTGGCTGCACTGGTTACGAATTGGCGTTTGGCTTCCTTCTGTGTGATGGGCATTCTTATGAAGTATGTGCCACTTTGGGAGACTGATCATGTATTTCTTGTTTTAGGTGGAATATGTGATCAAATGTGACATGTCTGCACTACAAAGGGTCCTGTATAGGCACATGCAGGCCAAAGGCGTTCTCCTTACAGACGGTTCAGAGAAGGACAAAAAGGTAAGCTAAACCCGTCTATCGCCCTTTCCCTGCAGTTACCTTCTTCGGGACCGATGAGATGGGTAATATTGGAATGTGACTCTTCCTTCCGCAGGGTAAAGGCGGTACAAAGACGCTCATGAACACTATTATGCAGCTAAGGAAGATCTGCAACCACCCATACATGTTCCAACACATAGAGGTGAGCTGACTTACCTGCTTTGTGGCTTTTGTAGGGCTTAGATGTATGTCTTACCAATTATACAAGGTGATCCTTTGGCCAGTAATTTGCATTGTAAAAGTACATATCATACTTGTGACTGCAGCTAAAACAAAATGCAACGTAAAAGTGCTGCAAATTTTTAAGACCAAATTGGAACCTGGGCTGCTCCATTTTCAGAACTTGGCCTATACACTCACAGAACTTGTGGCATTGCGGAGAGACTGCAGCCTTATCTGTTCCTTGAACGTGTGGCTTCATGTGGATGTTGGAGATACGACTGTTTACTGATTGTGTGGCTTTACAGCGGGGCTCAACAAATCCCGGTCGCCATGGCGACTAAGATTTACGTCCTGGCAACTAGGTTTTATAAGACCCAGGTTCTAATAAAAAAATAAAAAAAACACTGCACTTCTCCCAAAGTGGTTACAGGAGTAGGCGAGGAGTAAGTACCCACCGCTGAAACGGATGTTGCAAGCTTCACACGCGCTGCGTCTGGATCCTCAACTTGGGTCCTCCTAATGTGCTCATAGTGTCGAAAATGAAGCAGCCGGGTGCAGACAAAACAGTGAAGGCAACCAGACTGATTCTCTCCTTTTGTGTTCTTGCCATGGTTGGTGTACTAATCTCTTAAGTTTCTTTTCAAGAGAAGCTGTACTGTGGCATGCTATAAATTTGGGGCATACTGTATGGCATAATATCAATTGGGGCCTTATGGTGTCATAATATCAATTTGGGCCCTATGGTATGTCATATCAGTTTGGAGCATAGTGTGGAATATTTTGACTTGGAGGCCAGTATGGGTATGTGGTAAAAGCTGATGTCCCTTTTAGAGGCATGTGTGGTGGTCTGGTGGCATGTGGGGCTCTGAGGGTGCATATGTGGTGAGTTTTATACAGGTTTTCATATATTTTGGTCAGACAATGGTCTGGTTCCTAGATTTGTACAAAAATGTGTCAAGCCCTGAGTTACTGGGACAATTGTGCCTATACGTTCTGAACTTGTGTTACATAGACATGTGGCAGTCTGTTGCTTTACTGACACTGGCTTTAAGGGGACATGGCAACCTGTCCAGTTACTGTATCCTACTGAGATTGTGCGGCACCGATGACTCAAGTTCCTGTGAATTGATATCCTGCATTCTAATGAATAATGAGCAAGTATGCATCTAATAAGGTCAAGGTCTTGCTGGTTAGAGTCCAGTGTATTCTAATAATGACGTTGTCCCCATTGCTAAGCCTTTTTTGTGGATGAGTTTAATTTGAATCATGGACTAAAAGTCATGTGATGTGGTTCTAAAGACACTTATTGTGACTTATTTATACAGGAATCCTTCTCCGAGCACCTGGGTTTCACAGGAGGCATTGTACAGGGGTGAGTATTTCCCGAAGGCTCCATTGACCATATATGATGGAGTCTCTCGCTATATGATGCTATGTGTGATGAGGGGGCCATGGCTCTGTGCGCTCTACCAGTTGACCCTTGTCTATCATCATAGGCAGGACCTTTACCGGGCCTCTGGAAAGTTTGAGGTACTCGACCGGATCCTCCCTAAGTTACGAGCCACCAACCACAAGGTTCTGCTCTTCTGTCAGATGACCACACTCATGACCATCATGGAGGACTATTTTGCTTACCGTGGCTTTAAATACCTCAGATTAGATGGTACGTTGACTTCTAGGTTAAACCAAAAGGATTTCTAAGTGTCATACCCTTGATTAATAGTGCTACATGTACAAATATGCTTCAGCCAATCAGGTGTCTGCTGTACAAACTGCCCTAAAGAATGACTCTTGCATTGTTTCTAGCGAAGACTTGCGCTATATATATATAGCGCATTTTCACACTCATACAAAACCTGATGACTGGGCACTGCACAGGACATGTTCTGTACATGTGCAGAATTGGTTTTGCAAGATCCCTCGCAGTGCCCCTGAAGCTGCAGCCTGATTGACAGCTTGGGGCAGGAGGCAGTGTTCTCAAAAATGAGTGCGTGTTGTCCCATTTTCTGAGTGCTGAGGCCAGTGTCTGCGTCTATCGACAGACTTACTGGCCTTGGCAGCGCAGGTGAGTTGGACAACTCAGATGGCCAATGCTGCAGGCATTGCGGTCAATGGTTGCAATGTTGATCCAATCCTGCATCTCCGGATGCAGGCATTGGAACTGAGATGTTGGCTGAAGATGTGACGTCTCCTGCAGCATTAGTATATGTGCACACAGCAACTGTGTGCATAGCGTACATATCTGAATCAGCTAATAAGCTGTTAATAAGCCTAAGTATGTTACCAAAGAGCACAACACTTCTGGCAAGCCTGGTGGAATGTTTCATTTTTTTTTCTTTCCACAGGGACCACAAAAGCAGAAGACCGTGGTATGTTACTGAAGACCTTCAATGAGCCAACATCTCAATACTTCATCTTCTTGCTCAGCACTCGTGCTGGAGGCTTGGGTCTTAATCTGCAGTCTGCAGACACGGTTATCATATTCGATAGTGACTGGAACCCACATCAGGTAAAAAACAAAAGGAAATACCTTATTTGCTGGGAGTTTCCTGAAAGTGTCCCGTTTGCCCCCATTTTTTCAGCTATACCAACATTCCAACTTTTAAATCTCTAGTGACTTTTAAGACCATTACTGAGGCATGAGGTGCCGAGTATGCCCAGTAGTATTACTGGTTCCTAATGAGCGAATATTGGTTCCCCGCTTCAAAATGGCCGCATGGGTAGGCGACTGATAGACAATAAAGTCTTATGTCACCAATTTAATTATCGAAGCAATGTTAAGTCTGTTCTCTACATCTGTGCAGGATTTACAGGCTCAGGACCGCGCTCATCGTATCGGACAGCAGAATGAGGTGCGCGTCCTGCGTTTGTGCACCGTGAACAGCGTGGAGGAGAAAATCCTGGCGGCAGCAAAGTACAAGCTGAACGTAGACCAGAAGGTCATCCAGGCTGGGATGTTTGACCAGAAATCTTCCAGCCATGAGAGGAAAGCGTTCCTGCAAGCGATTCTGGAGCACGAGGAACAAGATGAGGTGAGGATCTCCTTGCACCTAAATGTCCAACAGCGGCATTTATAAATGCCAGTGGGGGGGGGTGCTTTTACTTGTCCTAGGGCAAGGATATAACTTTCTGCTTGCTATATCTATAGAACATGACATCCAGCGTTAACGATCCCACCTTCGCTCCGCAGGAGGAAGATGAGGTGCCTGATGATGAAACGGTGAATCAGATGATTGCAAGGCATGAGGAGGAATTTGATTTATTCATGGTAAGTAGCACTTCTGGACTTATTCACCTGACTTAATGCAAAGTCTAATCTAATGCAGTTTCTATTTGTGTTAAGAATATGTAATAAAGATTTGATAACGTTTCCTGTCAGAAGATCCTTTATTTGTGTCTTGAATGTCCCCCAATAAAAGACGGATTAAAATAATGACGTGATACACTTTACAGATATTTCAGTCTAGCAACAAAATGGTAGTAAGTCAATCGGACCCCAAAACCCAGAATGCCTTTTACGATGTGCCTGTTGGCTTAGTCTGTTGTGGAACTTTATATAAAGCCAGCAGAGTCCGCAGCACTTTGCTATTGGAGGCACAGCATTAAAATAATTCTAGGTGTAACAGAGATGAGTGCCCTGTTTACAGTCAGTCAGAAAATAGGTGTTCGATACATGAGGTAACGTGATACACATTGTGTTTTGGCCCTGTACTTTGTATAGGAAAGTGTTAAATGCAGGTGTATGAAGTGGTCACATGCAGTGCTGATTGAATGTTAGGTTGAGTATGGCATGCCAATAAATGTGTAATCTGTGTACAGTTGATGATCAGTTAGGATAACCTAGGGGTGTTAAGGTGGTTCAGGATTTATAGATTTTCCTTAAGTGATTTATTTATTTTTGGTAATGTTTTAAGGGACAGGATGATGTTTAGTTATGTAGGGAGGATATTACTTGGTGAGAACCTCTAACCTGGCATAGGTTTTAATAGGTTTCAACCTGGATTTCTGGTTTTAATGTCACAATATGGTGCATCAAAAAATGGCAGCACCTTCGTACCCTTCTTTTTATTTCCTGTATTATATACCTCAGACGCGTGTTGACAAAATAAATAAGAGTCTGATTGTCTCGGCTGTGTCTCTGAAATTGCCAAGAATGTGCAATCCATAGGGCATCTTCAAAATGCCTAGGCTCTAGATCAGAGGTCTTCAACCTTGGCCCTCCAGCTGCTGTGGAACTACACATCCCAGCATGCACTACCACCTTTTTGATATAACAGCATGCTAAAACTACGGCAGTGCATGCTGAGATGTGTAGTTCCACAGCAGCTGGAGGGCCAAGGTTGAAGACCCCCTGCTCTAGATGCAGGGGTACATTGAACTGGTTGCATATCAGTGGCTGCTAAAAGCAGAAAGTTTGAAAAGACAGATGATTGAGATCAATGACTTCTTCTGTGGCAACAGGTTGAGGATATTGCGGAACAAAGGTGGGGGAAAAACAAATTCAGTCTTGTGGGGGTATATTTGCTAATGTGCCGGCTTATAGAAGTGGAAGTGTTGCCCACAGCAACCAAGCTACTTGATATTTATCTGGAATGTAGTTTAAATCCAGGCGGTTGGGATGCCGGGGCTTAGACTACTCACTGTAAGTATAGGGCTTAAGGGATGGGGAGTGTTAGGTTTAGGCTGAAAGGGGGGTTAGGTTTATGGGTGGGGTTAGGGGAAGAGTTCGGATATAGATACCTGTCAGCAAGTATCCTAACGGTGTCGGGATGACGCATATGGATTCTGACCGCCAGGATCCTGTACCAATCCATTTATCTAGCACCTTCTAGAAGATAATCGCTTTAACCTGGTTGGGCAACATTTCCTCTTCTATAAACGTGCACTTTAGTAAATATACCGTTTAGAGGAGTTCCTGGGAAAATTGTTATGTTAGGGGTAATAGAGGGAATACAGTATACTTTTATAATGCTTTGAGAATAAGACCAATGACTAAGGAACATCAACAAAAGGAGGTGATGATAAATTGGCAAATGACACTGTCCACGGCAGCAAGATTGTGAATGATTCATGTAGCAGATTGTTGCTGGTGGTTTTCATATGCTCAGTGCTTAATACTAATTTCCTATCATTTTGTATGTAAACCACAGTTATGTACTTAGACTGGTGTTGCCTTCTAAACAAAAAATTTATTCAGATGTGTTGGTTATGTAATCTGTTCCCCTCTTGAATAACTTTTGGGGTGTATTTAGGACAAATCTACACATTGGATTCTAATTGCATCTCTGCAATTCTTCCAAATGCAATGGTTAACTACATGTACACATCCCCCAGTCAACTGTTATGCCTTGGTTTTAGCCTAAGTCATTGCATACCAAAAGGTATTTTGTGCTTAGATGCCTCCCAAAATGATGAAAGTGTGGATGCAATTACCTCTCGCAAATGTCTTGTTCTTCTTTCTTTCCAGCGAATGGATCTTGACAGACGGAGAGAAGAAGCCCGCAATCCCAAGCGCAAACCACGACTGATGGAAGAGGACGAGCTCCCATCATGGATCATTAAAGATGACGCTGAGGTTGAGCGTCTGACCTGTGAGGAAGAGGAGGAGAAGATGTTTGGACGGGGCTCCCGTAACCGGAAGGAAGTGGACTACAGCGACTCTCTGACAGAGAAGCAGTGGTTGAAGGTGTGTACAGGGCTGCTGTTATTTAGGGGACTGTCATAACATGCTGGAGTTTACGCTCGAGCCTGCTGTATGTGGTCTATACATTAATACCGACGTTCTTTCTCTGCAGGCCATCGAGGAGGGTACACTGGAGGAGATTGAGGAGGAGGTACGTCAAAAGAAGACAACCCGCAAGAGGAAACGAGATGTGGATCCAGGACTGTGTACCCCAACCACAAGCACGCGAAATAGGGAGAGGGAGGATGACGGCAAGAAGAAGAAAAGAGGAAGACCTCCAGCAGAAAAACTCTCCCCCAATCCTCCAAATCTTACCAAGAAAATGAAGAAAATTGTAGATGCGGTCATCAAATATAAGGACAGGTAAGGACGGGCAAAAGTACTCTTAAGATCGTTAAAGATACTTCAGAAAGGGAAAGCATTAAAGGTCCGCGCCCCCATTCTCTTTAGTGGCAGTGGACGACAGCTGAGCGAGGTTTTCATTCAACTTCCATCCCGTAAAGAACTCCCAGAGTATTACGAGCTAATTCGCAAACCGGTGGACTTCAGAAAGATCAAGGTAAGCAGAAGAGTTGCAGGTGGCATCCTACGGAAGGGGATGTGATTTAGTTTGTCGAGTCTCTGAGCTGACTGTTTGTCTCTCTAGGAGAGGATCCGGAATCACAAGTATCGCAGTCTAAATGACCTAGAGAAAGACGTTATGCTGCTTTGTCAGAATGCTCAGACCTTCAATCTAGAGGGGTCTTTGGTGAGTGACTCTTAACTGGCCCCAGGACTTCCACATAGGGCTGTCATCTAATCTACGGTTTTTCCTTCCCAACTCTTTTCTGCCCATTGTGTTTTGCCGAGGTTTTACCGATGCAGCTCAATGCTATAAGCTTTGTTCCTACTATTATATATTCTAGATCTTTCCTGTTGGATAGAAACTCAGTAAACAAAGATTGTCTGTTTGGTTTTCCAGATATACGAAGACTCTATTGTGTTACAGTCCGTCTTTACCAGTGTTAGGCAGAAGATTGAGAAGGAGGAGGAGAGTGAGGGAGATGAAACCGAAGAAGAAGAGGAGATGGAGGAGGAGTGCTCAGAATCCGAATGTGAGTCTCCAGAGCTTAATGATTGAGGGGTGTGACCCTAATATTCCAGGGGTCTACACATGCAACTGCTATGCCCGGGATCCTGTGCTCGCTAACTTTGAGTTAATTTTCCTGTACACGTCAGACTACCGGTCAGTACTCTCATTGGAGCACACTGCAGCCAGCCAGTCACCTTTCCATAGATAGGGTAATATCTTTTTATATCCGCCAAACACCTTTTATAATTAGCCATACCTGATTTACCAAAGACTCACCCCTGTTGTACGTTCTCACAGCCAGCCAGTTGGGAGACGAGATGGAGCGCATGACTCTTTGATGCAATGTGTATTGGTAGGTTTTATATAATGCAGATCCCTGACGACCCTCTCGCCAATCGTCCTGTCTTCTATCTCGCAGCTCGCTCGGTCAAGGTGAAAATTAAACTGGGTCGGAAGGAGAAGATGCAGGATCGTATGAAGGGGCGTAGGCGCACCAGCCGAGGATGCAGGGCAAAGCCGGTGGTCAGCGATGACGATAGTGAGGAGGACCAGGAGGAGGCAAGTTCACCTACTTGAGTATTGACCCCAACACAATGCAGGTGGTAGCTTTGTAGCCTATAGCTGTATTCATGAAATGTAGCTTGTCTATCCGCCAGAGCCTAGTGACATCACCTAGTGAGTGGGTAGGCTATTTGCCCTCTGTGTAGCTGCATCCATCATCTGTTGGACACGGCACACTTTAAATGCAAGCAGAAATGTGCACCAGACTGCCACCTGCTGGTAGAATCTAGTAGCGAACTGAAATTCAGTAGAATTGTGGCTCGAATATGCCTAAAATTTTATAACTGGCTTCATTTAATTCTTCACACTGGTAGCTGTTTATGGCTTTAAATACTAACATCATTTTGTTTTTTCTTTGGGCAGGAGCGCTCAGGTAGCGGCACTGAAGACGACTGAGATACTTCCTGGACATTCCAATAATCACCATGTCTCATTCCACCCCCTCCCCTCCCCCCCCCCCCCAACCCACAATCCCTTTTTTTTCCGTAGGACGCTAACGGGTAGCCTGAAATGTAGTGTACAGAAGAAATTCTTCCATATTTATATAAATGAGGAGTTCTAGGGACGTTACCGCCTATAGCATCTTCTAAAAGCATTAACTATCTGGCCGAACCACTAGGCCTCTCAGGATAGGTTCAAAGGATTATGACTTTTGATTATATATAAATATTTTTTTTATTATGGCAGTACTGTTTGAGTTACAGTATGGGGATCGCTGTAGTGTCAGCCGTGGATGCATGCAGTTAGCAATCCACTCATTAGTACTGTATTTTACAAAAAAAAAAACAGGTCAAAATAAGCCGTGTTCCCGCTGTAACGCCGCACAGGGCAGGGGCTGGCGGTGGTAGCTGTATGTATGTGTGTCAGTGTCACTGGATTTCAAGCGGTTATAAATTAAAACAAGATGAGATACCTCGCCCAGATTGACTTGTATCTTTTTGTACACATTTCTTTTATGTTGTGGGACAGGATGTAAATAAAAGTATGAAGCCCTCCTAAAGAGAGGAGTCGGGAATCGGTCTGTCGAGTCTTCCGTTACATTCTTTATCGTGAGGAGAGAATTTGGAAGGGATCACATTGTGTTTAGCTGCTCAGTATTGGATATTTTGCTACATATCTGATTTTTCTTGGACTGCTATGGGAAGTTAACATGCAGCTAAAGAGTCAGTCAGTCACTGTGTCTCTTGGTTGGCTCAGAATATGAAGATGATTCCTTCGGCAGGGGCTGGTCATCGTTTGGTGGATTGAATGAATGGTATAAAGTATCAGTGTGGATGACGAGGTCCTAAAAGTTATTGTTCTGATCCAAAGCGAAACTGTTCTCTTTAAAACTCCAGATAACAGCGAGACTTGTCCCTTTCTCTTGAAATTCTCTACTCTTAACTTATCACTACTGTACAAGCCTCAAAATGATGGTTCCAAAAAATCTGAGATTACCTGTTTTTAATAGTTGCCGTGTTCTGTACCCAGCCATCACTACACCCCATTTAGCCGGTCTGTACTGGACACACAGGGTTTGCTTGGGATGCAGTCGTCATGACAATCATGAGGTGCTAGGTGAAGGATTAGGTTTAGACTGCAGGGGGATAGGCCAGGGTTAGTTGTGTAGCGACACTCTCTGCAGGAACACATTCTACTGAACGCCAGACCTGCTAAACTAGGTAAGTCACCACTGGGACCCCCTTATTGACATTCTGCACAGACCGGAGGGTTCGGCTACGGGCGGAGAGGTATCTAAGGGAAAGGTTAGGTTTAAACTGCAGAAGGATGGTTTAGGGTTAGTGGCACTCACTGCAAGAACACAACTGCTGAACTAGGACAGTCATCGTTGGACCACCAGGAAAATCTTGTCAACATTCTTCACAGATTGGAGGGTTCGGTTAGGGGCGGAGAGGCACTAGGGGAAAGTTTAAGCTGCAGGAGGATGGGTTAGGGTTAGTGACACTCGCTGCAAGAACACATTCAGCTGACCGCCAGACCCGCTGAACTAGGTAAGTCATCGCTGGACCACCAGGATCTCTTGTCGATATTCTAATCAAGCTGATATTTCATCAGTGTCTACATGCTTCATGTCTGAATTATGAATGTCAACAAGATATACCAAACCCTATTTGATCATGCACATGGGCCTTAGCAAAGATATTTAGCTATAATTTTGTCCCAGTAACAAAGGCCATCAAGCTTTCCAGTGTAAGCAATAGTGTGATCACTAGATAATTTGGGGAACAGTATATATGAGATGTGTCTGTTGTTACTGTATTTTCCCTAAGCAGTGTTCTGAATGTTGTGCAAACCAATTAAACATTTTTTCTTCTTCAGGGTCCACAGGAATTACCTTGGGGTATGTAGTTGGAGTGATCCAGGCACCAAACATTTAAAAGCTCCAGCTCCCAGGATGTAGGGATCCGCCTCCATATATAACCCGCATCTGGCTACAGGTGCTTAGTTTTTTGTTTGGTGCGCAGGAGTGCACTGTACTGCCGCAGCAGTCCCAAACAAGTTTTTTTTATATATCTATGCAGCACTAGGCGTTCGGATGGACGCCTGTTTTGCTGCTCCGTCTACCCCTGCCAGCGCTGCAACACCAGTTCGGGTACTGGTGATTTCGACGGGGGTCAGCAGAGTGAACGCTGATACCGGGACTGCAACCGGAAACATCGGTGATGCAGGTAAGGTGGCCGCTGACTGCTGAGAACCACGTTGCAGTCCGTGCTTCCAGTGGTGGAGACCTGCCGGAGGACGCTGTAGTAAGGAGACAGGTGAACTTCTTCCCCAACTAGACCACCGGGACGTGAAGTATCCTGACAGCCGGGGGTGATAAAGGTGGCGTCCATGAGTGTTAGTGCACCAGGTGGATCCATACAGCATAGGGGAGGTACGCTCTCCTTGGTGGCCCCTTCCCCAACTCAGACGCTGGTCCAGAGTCGAGTGAAATCTGCTGTGTGTTATACTGCCTCTTTTGTTCCTGACTGTCAGTTATAACTATCACTGCTGTTTCTCCTCTGCTACAGGGCTGTGGGTTATTTTGGGTGTGAAACACTGTCACATTGTATATTACTTTGCATAACTTTAGGGATATTGTTATGTTTAAAGAAAGTGAAAAGCAGGTGGCGGAAGCTTCTGTGATGGTATCATGTATGGCCTGTAAAGCGGGGTTGTCCCCTCCAGGATTTCATGCAGAATGGATTATGTGGTCACTGTTACAAGAAGTCACCACATTAGTCAAATTTACCAGCTGCTGGGCAAGAACCCTCTTGGGCTTCCTATTCCCAGATCATGGTGCGGGTTGTAAACCGGTTATCTGCTCCTACGTCGGCCCCTACTATGGGGTACCATCACCAGCTACAACCTACTATGTTTATGCATCCGTCCTGGAAGGATGTTTATGCCCACTCAGGTCAGAGTATGGCTTCGTCCCCTGCTGCACTTCAGCAAACAATACAAGTAGCTAGGCCGATGCAGCCTAAAATTCTTCCTATCACTCCGTCCAGCCTGCAGACTCTGGTACATCTTCTGATGAGTGTGAGCATATACAGGGCTCCTCTTAGGAGTCTCTCTCAGGAGCAGAGGACCATTTTCTAAGAGCAGATGTCCCGTCCTTGATTAAGGCGATCAAAGCTGTGGTAAACACAAATAACGAGGAGCCAGAGCTATGAAAGGCTCCAGTATTTAAATGCCAAAAAGTTGTGAAAGCTGAATTTCCCAAGTCTGAGCACCTTTCTGAACTTATGGGGGGGAAGCGTGGAGTTCTCCAGATAGACGATTCCATGTTACAAGAAAGGTTACAGCCTTATACCCCCTCCCACCAGATGAGTGCACTTAGTGGGAAGTTACGCGCAGGTGGTACATCTGATCATGAGCGCCACATTACCCATACCATCTGCATCCCCCCCCCCTTAAGAATTCCACAGATAGGAGACTTGAAGCCTGTCTCAAGGTGGTCTTTTACCTGTCAGGAGCTGTTGCCCGCCCTGCCATGGCTATACCCTGGGTTTCTAAAGCCATTGAGGAATGGATAAAGGCACTGGAAAATACTCTTCCAGAGAACAGCTGACCATTGTCACCTATATTAAAGGAGGCTGCCTCCTATCTAGGAGATGCAGCATTGGATGCCGGTATTCTGTCCTCTAAGGCTTCAGCTGCATCAGTTGTGGCTCAGAGCCCTATGATTCTGTTTGGCACAGAATTGGATAAGATTGTAGCTACGGTAGCAGCCTCCAAGGCAGCTGGTCTGCCTTCAACATCTACTCCTAGACCTAGGCAGTCCTTTCGGTCACAAGGAAAAGCAAGAGGTCAGTCTTCCTCTAGAACCAGTAAGAGACCTCAATCTAAGAAACCTTGACCAACCAGATGTCCAGCTTCCAGGTCAGATGATAAACCCGTGGCCTGATGGGGCGGGCCTCCCCCTGGGGAATCCCAGGGTAGGAGGCCAACTTCAGTTTTCGGACACCTGGCATCTCGCAACAAGAGATGCCTGGGTTCAGGAGTTGGTCTCTAAGTGGTATGCCCTTACTTGCTGGAGAAGTTCCCTGCAGAGATTCTTCTGCACAACTCCTTCAGAGGAGTCTACAACGGCCTTAACCCTCTAACAGGCCATTCATTCCCTGCTGGAGTCAGTAGTAATAATCCAGGTTCCAGTGACTCGACAAAGCAGGGGCTATTATTCCAACCTATTTTTGATCCAAAAACCCAAAGGATCTCACTGGCCTATTCTAAATCTAAAGGGTCTCAAAACGTTTATCCGGTTGCCCAGGTTCCGTATGGAGACCCTTCGATCAATTGTTTTGGAAATGGAGCCAGGGGACTGTATGGTGTCCTTGGACATTCAGGATGCATATCTGCATGTGCCAATTCCACCGTCCCACCAACAGTTTTTGCGGTTCTGCAGAAACATTTCCAATTTCAGACGCTGCCTTTTGGTTTGTCAACAGCCCCTCGGGTGTTTACCAAGATAATAGCAGTAATGACGGCCTGCCTCAGACATCAAGGAGTCAGGATACTGCCATACCTGGACGATCTCCTGATATTGGCACAATCTCCACAGGTGTTGCAGCATCATCTCAGACTGACACTTGCCTGTCTACACAGACACGGCTGGATCATAAATTGGAAGAAATCGTTGCTTCTTCCAGTACAATAGATGGTGCATTTAGGGGCACACCTGGATTCTCTGGCACAGAGAATATATCTACCAGAGGACAAGATTGTGGCACTTCAGTTGCGGAATTGAAGGTTTCTCCACAACCAGTCGCTATCTGTTTATTCAGCGATGCAGATTCTGGGATCCATGGTACCCACCTATGACATGGTGGAATATGCCCAGTTCCAATCCAGACCACTGCAATGGCTAATACTCTCCCGGTGGAACGGGGATTACCACTCAATAAAGGCACAGACGATCAGGTGCGGCTGTCCCCCTCTTGGTGGTTGCAGATGTTCCATCTGAACTGGGGTTGCCCATTCTGGATTCCAGATTGGGTACTCCTTACTACAGAAGCCAGCCTCCGCGGATGGGGTGCAGTGACAGGTCGGCACACATTTCAGGGAAGGTCTCCTGTCCATAAAAGTCCTGGAACTACATGCAGTGTTCAGAGCACATGTTCAAGCACAGGATGTACTGTAGGGCAGGCCTGTCCAAGTACAGTCCGACAACGCCACCGCAGTAGCCTACCGCAACAATCAGGGACTCACGCGAAGTCAGGCTGCCATGGCGGAAGTGTCAAACATTCTGGTCTGGGCAGAATGTCATCTTCCAGCAATCTCTGCAGTATTCATACCAGGAGTCCTCAATTGGGAAGCGGACTTCCTAAGTCGGCAGGATATACATACTGGAGAGTGGGCTCTTTGTCCACGGGTATTTCAGAGCCTAGTGGACAGATAGACCACAACCACAGAGTCCCCAGGTACGGGTCCAGAACCAGGGATCCCGCACCCGAGTTTGTGGACTCTCTAGCAGTAAAATGGAACTTCAAGCTAGCATATCTGTTTCCTCCGTCTTCCCTTCTTCCAAGGGTCATCAGGAAATTCAAGCAGGAGGGCAGAACAGTAATACTTGATAGCCCCTGCTTGGCCCAGACGCCATTAGTTCACCGATTTACAAAGTCTCCATACACACTCCATGCCTCTTCCTCTAAGGCATGGTCCCTGTCTGGATCCGGACCTCCCCCGTCTGTCTTTGACGGCGTGGCTCTTGAGTCTTCCATCTTAAGAGCCAAGGGTTTTACCAGTTCTGTAATTCAAACGATGCTTAGGGTGCGGAAACCTTCCTCTGCCCGCATTTATTAGAGTTTGACACTCGTATTTTCAGTGGTGTAAGCATAGAAAATATGATCCTAAAGTTTTTAGGGTCTCTCGAGGGCTTGCATTTTTTCAGGCTGGGTTAGACCAGGATCTCTGCCTGGCCACCCTGAGGATTCAGGAATCTGCACTCTCAGTTTGGTTTCAGTGACTGATCGCCCCCGTTGCCTCATGGTTAGGACTTTTTTTTTTTTCTTTTCTTCAGGGTGTTCTGAGGGTTCAGCCTCCCTTTGTCCCTCTGGTAGCTCTGTGGGATTTGTGTTTTGGTTCTTTAGGGCTCTACAGGCTCCCCAATTCAAACCCATGAAAGCAATAGTGGTTGACAGCAAAGACCGTTTCTCTTCTTGCAATCTCCTCTGCCCATAGGGTCTCTGATTTGGCAGCCCTTTCTTGCCGCTCTCCCTTTTTGATTTTTCATCAGGATAGATTGGTTCTTCTTACCAGGTACCTTCCTAAGGTTGTATCCCATTTTCACATAAATGAAGAAATTGTGGTTCCAGTCTTCAGGCCTCTCTGTAGGTGAGGCTTCGCTGGATGTGGTGCGCGCCCTACATATCTGCGTGGATCGCACCAACTCAATTAGGAAATTGGATTCTCTTTTTGTGTTGTATAGCTGTCATAAGTGAGGCTGGCCAGCTAACAGCCTCTGGCTACGTGGCTTTGTATGACCATTTCTCAAGCTTACACACAAGCTGATCTCTCTGTTCCAAACACAGTGACCACATATTCTACTCGATCCGTGGGGCCATCGTGGGCGTTTCGTAATATTGCCTCTGCTGAGCAATTGTGCAAGGCAGCCATGTGGTCTTCCGTCCACACTTTTTTGTCAAAATTTACGCATTTGATACATTTGCCTCAGGATGCTTCCTTTGGTTGTCGGATTCTCCTTTCTACTAAACAGGAGCGTACCCACCCTTAAGGGAACTGCTTTGGGACATCCCCAAGGTAATTCCTGTGGACCCTGACGAAGAAAATAAGAGTTATGGTATAACATACCTTTTTTGTTAACTCTTTTTCTTCGAGGTCCACAGGACACACACCCTAACGCACCTGGGGTTTGGTAATCTTTTCTTGTGTATTTCTAGGATTCCCTCCTCTTAGAGTGTTTCTGAGGTACAATTGTCCTTCCTTATCTTTTTCCTTCTCCTGCCTTGGGCTTGGTAACAAACTAAATGCCTGTAGCCTTGGGCAGGGTATATATGGAGGAGGACCCAGTGCATCCTGGGAGCTGAAGCTTTTAACTGTTTGGTGCCTGGATCATTCCAACCATATACCCCAAGGTAATTCCTGTGGACCCTAAGGACCTCGAAGAAAGAGTTAACAAAGGTATGGTATACCATAACTTATTTTTTTGCAATAATAGATTTGTTATAGTAAAAAAATCCCTCCTTTTTTTTTTTCTTTTTAAGGGGACACATTTCTATAATCACATTTGCTGTAACGATTACTGTCCTGAGTGTTGGCTGGCAAGATTTTTAGGAGACTACAATTTGACTACTTGGGTTGTTGAAATGAAGGCTCTTGCTCTGATATATGTACAAGCAGTGCAGAGAAGTTTCTATGTAGTTATTTATAATGCCTCTTTGTATGTAATACAGGTAACGGAAAGAAGTGGTCTTTAGTGAGAACTCACAAGTACATGTGCCGTTTGCAAGCATTGTCTTGACATAATTCCGGCCTAGTTCCTTGCTAGATATAGTGAGATTGCTTCAGTGATGTTGAGTGTACTCACTAAGTCGCATTTCAAAGCCACTTAGTTGGGCATATGTGTAAGTGGGATGTATTTACCATCCTGGTGGGCGGCATACCGGTGCTCAATACAGCGCCAGAATCGTGACAGCAGTCGGAATCCTGATGGTAAGTATTAGGGTTGGGGGGATTATGATTAAGCTTTCCAACCCTAACCCACCTTTCCCACAGCCTAACTGGGTCAGGACAGCATCCCATACCCAACCCGTGTAAGCACCCACAAGGCTGTCTGGTCATGTATGTGGGCTTTGTAGACTCCTTGTGGTTTTCTCCCACTGCTGAGTCTGCAATAAATCTGTGTTTGCTTTTAATTAGTGGCAGAGGTGGAAGTCTCTTTGCAGTACTATGATGCTACTGATCACAAATTTATATACTGCGAGTCTTACCCTTCAGAGATTCCTCTGGAATATTATACAATTGACAGCTCTGTGGCCGTCTGGTTTACCAGAGCAACTTACCGTGTAACTGGAACCTAAACATTGGGGAGCATTAGGTGTATAGAATTTGCCTCTGAAGATCCCGGGAATGGCTAGGTTTAAAGGCTGCCCTTGCAATTGTTCAACCCTTTGAGAAATGTCTTCTCTAGTCCTTTTTACCACTACCCAGTGCCCTTCATTCATAATTTCCTGTGACTAACGAAAGTTCCACACCCTTCTATTTCACCATTCCTTAATAGTGTAAAGAGCAACTTCTTTTTATCATCGGAAACTAACACTTTCTGCCAGTAGAGGGTGCTATAGATTTATTTAAATTCTGTCTATTACAAACCTCATTGGCATTGCTCTCGACAAATGGCTCCAGATTGATGGCACATAGAACCATTATGACAAAAATCAATCTCCAGCTCCATACTAATTGTTCCAGTTATTAAACTCCTGATGTGACTGCTTATCTGCAGCTGGGAGTTTAATACGTGGCTTGCTCTCCAGACTTTGCTACAAGTCTATTCAGCAGATTCTTAAAGGGTGTGGTGTTTTGTTTTGTTTTTTTTAAGTATTGATTTTCCTAAAACCTCTTATTTCTCAATAATGGCTATATGCAGGTGTCAGGACCCTCTTACATACAGGAAACGGGGGTTGTCTCGGAGGCGTGTAGTATATGAATGTCGACACTTCATGTGTTGGCATTGTGAACGTCGACAATGCGATTTTTCCATTTACTTTCATTTAACCCTAAAATCGTCTGTCCACTTTATCTGTCTGTGGACATTATAACAGCATACCGTCTCGGAGGGCTATATTGTAATGGCCAATTAAGAATGGTATATAAAATGAGAAATATACCCAGCCTCACATCGCAGGTAGGAAAAAGGTAGAGTGCGGTTTAGATGTAAAACAAACCTATGGTAAGACTGCTGCTAGCCGAACCTTTGGGTATGCTATTAACTTGGGATGTATAATGAGAACTACAGTATAATAGATTGAAACTCTTTAGTACTTGCCAAAATCTTATAGCTCAGTCTTTTCCTCATTGCTTTGAGGAGCCAGCATATGGCTAGCAGGAAAGCCATGTTTGGTGCCATGGCTATTGTCACCGCTGTATCACAACCTGTGGTTTTTTTATTAAGTTAAACTTGTATATTTGTTTTAGTAGTTAGCCCTGGTTGTTGTTGTTTTTTTTTTAAACTGCATGCCCCTTCATTTACTACAGGAGGAGGGGAGTGCGTTGTTGCATGTGAATAAGTTTTGACCGTCTGCTACCATTTGGTCACAGGACTTCATACCTGTCACTGCTGTTTTCAAAAGTCCCTGGGATTGAAAGCTTCACCCTCTTACTTCAGCTTCTACACTGCCCCCAGGCAGCAGTGATAACCGGAACACTGAGGCTGCTGTCGGCCAGTGTGTACTATGGCTACTTCCTGCTGGGATTAAGGAGGGTGTCTGTGGAAGGCCCCAGAGTGCAAGGCAACTGCGCACTGTGGTAAAGAGAACCGTTTTGAACCCTCCCAGCTTGTCACCCCCCTGATTGTCTGTTGCAGTAATGTCAGTCCACCATTCTGTAGTGAACCATTGGGGGGGTGTGTTTGTGCCAGGTCAAAAGTCTATTCCTGGGCTTTTTGCCAGGCACAGTTTGCACGGCAAAGAGCTGGCAGCTGTCAAGTCATGGCGCGGGAGTGAATGGTCCTGATGTAATGTATATTCACACTTAAATTGAGAAAAGGGTTAGGGTGGAGGAGTTATTTTGTTAACTGAGTCACTTTTCACCTGCATTGGAACTCTCCAACTTTTGTCGCTTAAGTTTTAAATTGGGAGAGCTGGGGCTTATAGTGATCACATGTTATTAGCACATTCCTTAGCTGTACATTTTCTGTCATCAGCTGTTCCACACACAACCTGCCATTGCTTGTAGGCCAATGACATGCATCATCGCAGCCTGTGACTCTGCCTTAGGTCAACTCCACCTGAGCACCTGCTATATTCAGTGACGGGTGCCCAGAGTGACGCTTCTTGGCCCTGGTGTGGAAGTCTCTTCAGGTTTGTATTGCCGCGTCTCAGGAATCCTGCGCTGCAGCAGACGTACGCCTTAGAGGAGGGGCCGCTCAGGACTTTGTAAGCAAGACTGGACATGTAAGGCAACAGCTGGATGTCTGTATCAATGCAGTTTATATAATGTAGAGATCTGTTTTGTGTAAGCCTCCAGTGATTGTCTTATTAGCAGAGATTGTCTAGTAGTGATGTTCAGCTTAAAAAACAGGCAGAGAGTCGGTACATGCAGCTGTGCGTTACCAAAAGCAATATCACATCTATCACACTAGCTGAGTGCTCCACAGTTACAGCCATTATGGAAGCTGCAGCTGTTACACACAGCACCAAGTATATCATTATCATACAATGTTACATACACTACAGCTTGGCGAGTTCATGGTGTATTTTGGTGAGTGCAAAGGCAGTGAATGTTGGTGTCACATACAGCAGTATATGGTAAGCCGACCAACTAGTGCCAAAGACTCCTTCCACGGTCTGGTCAGTCAGGGAAACAGATGGACGGAATCCCGACGCCTGTCAGTTTCCCTATGCCGGGAGCCCGACACCTGGCTTACCGATCGAAGGTAAGACGGGCCCGAACAGTTGTGTGGGGTGGGGGGGATTTTAGGGTTCCCGGGGGGGGACTTGGGGTTAGGTACCCCCCGGGAGGTTAGGTTTAGGCTAGGGGAAGGGGGGGTTAGGCCCCCCCCGGGGGGAGGTTAGAGTTAGGCCCCCCTGGGGGTCTTAGGTGGAGGGGAAGCAGGGGTTAGGCACTTAGGGGGGAGGTTAGGGTTAGGCACCCCTGAGGGGGAGGGTTAGGGGGGGGTAGAATAGGTTAGGTAATACTTGCCTTAGGACGATCGGGATTTTCATCCATGCGGCCGGCGGTAAATCATACTGAATCCGGTCAGTCCTACACTAGAGATCTCTCAGAAAACTGACTGATTTTTTTAAGAATTGAGGGGGCCCATGCGCACCCTCCTTCCCCCAGGAATGTAGCTCTGGCACCAGATTCTTTGCTATTGTCTATGCAGATGCTTTTTTTTTTTTTTTTCCAGAAGCGAAATATGGCACCGTGGTGAGACCCTGTTTTAGGCTACAGGGTGGCTGGGGTGGGGCCCCTTTGATTCAAAGGGCCCATATGCATTGTACACCTTGCATCTGCTATGGATATGACACTGCCATAAGAAATATGTAAAGATTGAATTGTTTCTCCCTTCACTTTTCCTCATGCTCCAAAGGCCGTTTGCTAATCAGCTGATACTTCTGTCTATAGATAGAGCAGCCTGTGACTGACTAAGAGCAGAAAATATCACCAAGTAGAAACCTTGCAGTGATACGGCTTTGTGCTGTCTCCAACAGATCCAGGGAGTTCTTAATCAATGCAGGGAAATTAGAGTTGTTTGATTGTTATGGACTGAGGAGCTGATTAAGGGGCCTACGTATCAAAGCTTGATGAGACTTTTTCTCTCAATTGTATTAACCAATCAGCTTCTAACTTACATTTTATTGGCTGTGTTTGAAAAATTAAAGTTAGAAGCTGATTGTTGGTGATTTATATCTCACAATTTTATCTCATCAAGCATTGATACATAGTCCCCTTAGAGTTGAAAATGAAAAATGTCCCTCTTCCCCCTCATACGCCAATATACGCCTTTTAATCCTTGTGTTCGGACGTCTGGATGTTGTGTAAGGTACATACTGTAGTAATATATATTGGCCCCCCAAGCTTAGTTTGAGGCTGCTGTTGTAATGTGCACACTTGACTGCAGCAAAGACGAGTGATGTATGTAATGTTTTCAGTGTCGAAACCAAAATATCAATGAAGTTCAAATGCATTTCTAGGCCTCTGATGGTGGGATATCGGACATTGGGGCTGATTCAGAAATGGACGCTATTCACACAGCAGCGGTTGTGCGATATGATGCAGGAGGTGTCTTATGTAAAAAGTCGCTCACACTGGCTTCTCTGATCCACTGTGGGGTCTGCAGATGCAGTCATCGAACATTTGAGTAACCCTCGGGTCACTCTGGATGTCGGTAAAATCAAGCCGCCAGAGCTACTGGAGCGCTGGCCTTCGCCTCCCATAAATGCCAGCAGCGTGTCAATCATGTTGCAGTGTTGGATCACTGTGAAAAATCACAGACTCAGATCTGCACATGTGCAGAACGGCTCCTGTGCAGATCTTAAAACATTGGAGAAATGCATGAACATCAAATTAACGTACACCTCTAAATCGGCGTGATTGATGTTCAAAATTGATGGTTTTGTGCTGAAGTTCGCTTGTATTGTGGTTCCTGCAGCTTCTAATTGGCTGGCCTTTCGGAGAAGGCAGAGACGGGCGCAATGGAACATTGATGCAAATGTGTAAAGGTTGATGCCAGGTTTATTTTCTTTCCCTATCAGTAATGGGTGGGTCTGATGTTTTTCCACCATTGATATTAGCAAGGCCGGCTCCAGGGGTCGGAGCACCCTGTGCCGGCTTTCTACAGTGTGCCCAAACATTGTGCGCGGCGATGGGGGCATGACCTAATTACCATAGGCCACTCCCCCTACATAATGTTATTTGGAGGCGTGACTGCATGGCACGCCTCCAAATAAAGTCAGGCTGGGGGGAGCCTCACTAGCTGGGCTTCCCCCAGCCCTCTCCCATCACTGAATGGATGATGCGCGCAGCATCCATTCAAACTCCGGGGTCCGACACCGCCGCATAGCTGCGGTGGTGTGGGTCCCCAACCTCCCGATTTCACCACCCGCGGGCCCCTTCGGCCCACGGGCGGAACAGCAGGACATTACTGTCCTGCTGAAATCGGGATGTTGGGGAGAGGTGCGCCCTCTATGGGAGGCACCTCTGTTCGACCGCACTGGTCGAACACCCCTAGAGCCGGCCCTGGGTATTGGGGCCTCGATGTTCCATCCCTAATGTGCTGTACTCCTTCAAATTTTGCACATGAGCAGTAACAAATATTTGAGTGAGAACCATACTTCCGGCGCACTAGTGAACTTGCGAACACCTTTAAATCTGCCCTGTCCTGTATGAGAAGGTATTACCCCCAGCACTGTGGTATATTCATTCTCTACCACAAAAGAAAGAAATGACGCGACACAACGTCAACTGCTAGATTCACTAGGCAACAAGTTTCTGCTGCAGACGTGCAGTTTGACTTCCGAGTTATGTAGCAATCCCTGTGTGGCCTCTGTCAGGAGGAGAGATTGCACCTTCTTACAAGGACAATTACTCATGTACAGAACACTTGCTGGAAACTAGTGTCCCTGTGACCGGATAGGTTATTTAGTTTGTTTTATGACGACATAACAACAAATAGAAGTTCATTGTGGTATTCTCTTTATCTCTTATCCTTGGTTATCGTGTATAAAATACAACTGCCTGTAGTGCTACAGGTGTACTGAAGGGTAGCAGCTGCCGGAAGCGGCGTCTTGGACGGACGGACGAGTTGTGCATTATTTTATTTGGTATTCAATTGGGAAACCGGCTGACTTAAGCCTGACAGCGGCTTCCCGATTGCTTTATCCCGGTGAGGGTTAAATGACGCCTGTCATTTTTTCCGACGCCGGGAGACTGGCGCCCGGCATCCTGATCGAAGGGATGCCGGGCGCCGTGAGTGGACAGCCGTGGGGGGGAGGGACTTAGGGTTAGGCACCAACCTGCAAGGGTAAGGCTAGGGGAAGGGGAGGGTAGGGTTAGGCACCCCCCCGAGGGGATTTAGGTGTAGGCAGCGGGGAAGGGGGGGGTTAGGCACCCCTTAGGGGGGTTAGGTTAGTTTGTACTTAGCTAGGGATGATCGGGATTTCCAGGGCTGCCGCTGCCGGGGTCTCTGCATCTGTCGGACTGACGCTGCCGGGAATCCAACTGCCAGCCATGCGTCAGCCGGTATTTCATACCGATTCCATTTTATTTCCATACACTTTCATGTCTCTATAATTTGGGTTTTGGTATAACTCTATAGAATACAGTGGTCAACGACCATATGAGTTTGGGTAAACTGTGTCCAAAAATTACCTACCCTCATATGGGCAAAACCGTACTCCTACAATGCCAATTTAGGAATAACAATAATTGTATTTATATAGCGCTTTTCTCCAGCAGGACACAAACTCCATGGGCTTTTATGATAATGATTATACTTGGGAACGTTACTAAATGAAGTATAAAATAGCGTGGCTTAGTGTAAGCTGGGTGTTATTATTTTATTATGCTGTTGTCTGCGCTCCAGGTCAGTGCCAAGATTACAGTGCTCAACTCCAAATTAGATTGGAGTTAGATTGGCCAGTTTGGGGGTGTCCTGCGCTCTGTATTTGAATCCTAGTATGTTAGGGACCTACCCGTCAGAGGTTACCCGGATTCGGTGGGTAGGTCCATAACCTTGGCCAAGATTATGCTAAAAATCTCTATTCATTGCAAAAATGTATTTATTTATATATAGTCAATTAATTTGGAGTTGAGCACCTGTATGTCTTTTTTTTTTTTTTTTTGTGCATATATCAATTGTCTCCACAGGTAGCACCTCCAAATATATATATTTATTTATTCAAGGTGTGCAGTCTGAGGCTCATTTCCCAGTGCCAAGATTACCCAGCATTCCTTTCTGCTGTCCTAGTTCAAAACCTGTGAATTATTTAAATAAAGCAGTTAGTCCCCTCCGCTGTGGTTTATGGGGTTAAAAGATTTGTATACTGTAACTGCTTAGATCGTCTTCCAGATTCCACATATTGCAAATATTTCCTTCCTACTGTATCTCTTCCCCACACAGGAAAGAGGCCGAGTCACAGAGTGGTGTGATCCTACGACAGCCGTGTTTCCCTAACCTCCTGGCAACACGTTTGTTTCTGTACATAGACAGATACACAAGCCTGAGATAACAAGACACTAAGGAGACTGTGTTTGGATACCTCAGTCTATCTTATTAATAATATGTACACTGACACTCCTATATAGAATAACTATTGATACAATTACGGTGGTGGCTATTTTATTAGTACTGATACAATTATGGTGATGGTTATTTTATTATGAAATGATTGGACGAGTTCTGTATATTAGTAGGATTGGGAGCTGCCTTCTCGTTAGTCCCCTGAGATAAGAAACCATTAAGTACTCCTGACTGATATATAGGTGGGCTATATGCCTTTCCAGCTGTATTGGCAGTTCCTATGGAATCGGTATGAATCGCATGGCCGGCGGTTCGGTTCCCGGCAGCGCCTTGCCGGCAACAGCAGAGTTCCCGGCAGCGGAAGCCCAACAGCGCTGGAAATCCTGATCGTTGAAAGGTAAGTATTCTCTAACCCTCCTTAGGGGTGCCTAACCCCCCCCTTCCCTGGTGCCTAAACCTAAGTCCCCCCGGGGGTGCCTAACCCTCCCGGGGGGGTGCCTAACTCTAAGTCCACCCCGGGTGCCCTAAACCTAACCCTCCCCCCGTGGCTGTCCGCTCGCGGCGCCCGGCATCCCTTTGATCGGGATGCCGGACTCCCGGCGTCGGGGAAATGTCAGGCGTCTACATCTAGACGCCCGGCATTTCATCCCTCGCCGGGATGTGACAGTCGGGAAGCCGGCTGCCGGTATTAAGGCAGCTGGCTTCCCGATTGTATACCGTTCCTACGGGGGTAGAAGTGTGTAATGGAGGTCAGTACGCACGGCAGATAAACCATTCCCTAGTTAAGTTTATCAACCGGTAGGAGCATGTTACAGAATAAAAAAGGGTTAACAGTATGAAGCAGCATGTACAGGATGCAGAGATATGTAGTTGCAAATGGAACGTAGAGGGTTTGCTGGTATCTGTAGTGTAGCAAAAGTTTGTAAGGGCCCAATGGTGAAAAATGTATACAACACATGTAACTTTGACAAGGAAGATATGCTCCCCATTAGCTGTGGGCCCCATAGCAGCTGCTCCCCTTGCACTTATGGTAGTTACACCCATGATAGTCCTTGTTCGTTTATCAATTGTGCTATTTGCTCATGCCGTTCTGTTCTAGTGTATAGACAATGGTTAGTGCTGTATCCCGTTCCTCTTGAGGTAGACGGTTAGGTCTCTGTATAAATAATCTGATTATATCGTCAATTTCTACGTATCTCATAAGACTGATGGCCAGTTGTTAAATATGAATTGTTGTCAACTTATCAGACAAAGAGTGCTAATTTAGTCAAAGAATATAACAATTTATTGTCATAATACTAGACATACACATATCCAAGATACAGTAATAAAAATCACACATAAATACATAGATAAAATACAATACACACACTTCAGTATAAAACCAACTGGTTATAGATCATGTATATTTATTTATTAACAGTTTCTTATATAGCGCAGCATATTCCGTTGCGCTTTACAATTGTAAACATTAATAGAACAAAACTGGGCAATAACAGACCAATATAAAGGTAGGAGGGCCCTGCTCGCAAGCTTACAATCTATAGGGAAATAGACATTGATACACAAGGATAGGCTTTTGTAATATATATATATATATATATATGTGTGTGTGTGTGTGTATATATATATATATATATATATATTAAAAAAGAAAGAGATATATATGTCCCTTGCATATATAAAAAGGAAAAAATTAGTGTTGTATAGCCATATGTGCTCCGGCTCCACACAGCAGTCAAGTAGTGGAAATAAACACTCTCTCCTTCCTCTCTTACGGAGGGATAGTGTTTGTACCTTCCGGCTTGAGTCTTAGCCAATACAATTGATGCCACTAATATATAAGTTGCTGTCTTTGATGTAGCTCAGTTCGTACAGCAATGAATATTAGGACTTTTGAAATATTTCAACAGAGGGCATTCTGCTTCAATACATATAGCGGAGTCCACCTGTTAGCATATTCCGCAGCGATCAGCTCTGCCCCACTTAAGTGTAATAGTATTGCTTACCGCCGGCCGGCTAGATGTGGGGGGATGTTTGAGCTCTCCGTCCGTTTCAAGCCTTTCCACAGATGTTACGTTCCAGGAAAATAATGTTCCTTCTCAAGTTGTTTTGTGCATCATTTGCACTGTATTGCTCAAAAACGCTGTTGGCAGCCGGAATCACAAAATAAAAAAGAAAAACCAAATTGGTGCAAAGAAGGGGAAACCCTTACGTATTTCTCCACTATATCAAAGAGTGGTTTCGGCAGAGGGTAGGCCTCTGTTTTCATATTCTGCATTATCAGACCTTAGTACTTTTATCTTCAGGCCCATCTGATTCTCTACTAGACTCTTGAAAAGCAAGAGATCTGGCACAAATAGTACATCATCTATGTATGCGACAATTTGTCTTCAATTCTTAAGTGTACATTAGCTGGCCCGATTTTCATGGCATTTCAGAAATGGGGTAAATTTATTAAAGTGAGAGTTTTTAGAAGTGAGTTTTAAAAGTGATGTTACCCATAGCAACCAATCAGATTTTAGCTATTATCTTCTAGAAGGTGCTAGTTAAATGTTAAGTAGAATCTGATTGGTTGCTATGGGCAGCATCACTTTTAAAACTCTCTTCTAAAAACTCTCACTTTAGTAAATTTACCCCTTGGTCTATTCCTTCTGATGTCCACAAGATCACATACTGTAGGTTTAGTGACTTGAACCAACTTTCTTTACAGCTAGAGTGCCTCATAGTGTCTGAATCCATGTACCAACAATCTTTTCAGTTCCTGTCTGTTGCATTCAACACTGATTCATTATTCTATGTCACTTGTATGATGAAGTATCACTTGGTTATTATTATTGTTTATTTATATGGTGCCACTAGTGTTCTGCAGTGCCTTACAAAGTACATAACCAAAAAAGTGACTAACCGTGCAATACAAATACAATGCAGGACAAGGACATATATAATATACATTGGTGACCATAACACCCAAATAAGCAAAGAGCAAAAGCAACCAAGTGTTAGGTGCCCTAGTCGGGAGTAAGAAGATGAAAATAAACTAAGGAGAAGCACAAGAGGGTAGAGGGCCCTGCTTGCAAGAGCTTACATTCTAAAGGGGAGGGGCAGACAAACATGCGTGACAGATGGGGTAGACAGGGAGGAGGGAGCATGGAGTAGTGGGTTAGGATGAGAGCTGGAAGGCTTTGATAAAGTAGGGACTTGAGAGCCCGTTTGAAGGATTTTAGAGAGGTGGAGAGTCTTGAAACTGCAGTAGCTTGGCCCTTACATCTTTTGTTAACAAATTTGTAGCACAAAACTTCAGTCACTTCTAGGAAATCGTACTCTGGTGTAAGAAGGTTTTGCAGCATCGCCATTAACACCTCCTCGTCATCTTCTTGGATACCTACTGAAGACAATTGCTGAGAAAGCATATTATCGAATGCACTGAACCTAATGCATATTTTATATGGCACAAAGCTGATTCTTGTTATTAGACTTTTCATTAGACATTTGTAAAGCCACCCCCATCACGTGCTGCTGTTTTCTGTGTATAATGGAATATACATGTTGTTCTACAGCTAAGCCTAATATTCCCATGGTTTCATCTATATCTGGGGTAACATTGTCACCTGTATTACTGCTAACCTTCCATTGTTTTAACTGCATCTCCATGGCAAACTTCCATATGTTGTTTTCTGAGCCTACCAGTTTAAGAACGCTCATGCTAGCCCCTGCACTATACATTTTCAATTGTATAAATCTAGGACTTTTCATACTCAGATTCAGGGGTGCCGAGAGGGGGGGTAGCGGGTAAAGATTACCCGGGCCTGGGCTTCCTGAGGGGCCCAGCAGGGGCCCGGATCCGGTGCCACTCACCCCTCCCTTCTCTCAGCAGCCAAGCACACAGCGTGTGCTGAGCTGCAGTGGGAGACTGCTTGTGGCTGCTGAGCAGGACGGTTAATTAAAAATGTACTGATGGATAGCTTCTTCTTTTTTTTTTTAACTAACAATGCGTTTTGTAAACTAATATTTTTCCAGTGCCTACATGTTTATGATATGCTGAAAGTGCGTGTGCATTTGACTGGGGGCTTATAAGTGTAAACACAGTCTCAAAATCATTAGGTTGCCACCTCGGAGGAGTTACAGTATTATCCATAAGATTGCAGATTATTAATAAACTAATTTTCTTTTCCTTTCTGCCAGATATATATATATTTTTTTTTTTACTGACCTGCTACCCTTGTAAGTGTATTTCTAATAAAGTGCACTTAATTTTCTTAATAAGTTGAGGGGTCTTTTTCTGTTAATTGGATAGATACATTTATTTAAAATTGTGTTTTTGTTGTTTGGTTTTGTTTTGTTTTGTTTTTTACTTTAGTGGATGTTATTTAATATTTTTTGCCTGAGTTTAATTTCAACCATTTTGTTCCCAACCATTTGAAATGTAAAAACGTATATTGTGATCAGTGCTTTATCCGTACTGCCCTAATAAAATAGAACCTAATTTATAGCCTGCTTGCACACTCGTTCATTCACCTCTTGCTGACACTCCCTCCAATATTATTTCTTTTTTTACAGGGACAATACATGGTTGGTAAAGACAATGTTGCACAAGAGTGTTCTACAGTAAATACAGCCCTGCGTAATATCCTGCACTGTGACACCACTGCAAGCTCATGCATACTCTAATTTGCCTTATCACCTGGGTACATGGCAGTTACAGTATACATATCAAAATGGTCGAATTTGGTGACTTTTATTAGAAAAAATAAATCTATATGGCCTGATTCCAAGTTGGGCGCAATCTCCTAGATCTCAGTGTCCTGCGCATGCGCTGTAGAAAGATTGTGATGACTCTGCATGTGCAGAATCAGGGATAAGATCACATGACGTATTGATCCAGATCGCTCTTTGTGAAATGGGAGTTTCTACTTGGGTAACTGGGCGGCGACCATTGCAGATGCACGGAACTGTTCTGCCTAATGGGAGATTAGGCCAACATCAGTAGCGTGTGGATGGAGAAGGGACGCCTGATTCAGACAGATCTCTTGCACCCAGTATGGAGTACAGGTATTAAGGATGACTGTTGCAGATGTAGATGGGCAGGATGGCGTTCCACATGCAGATGGATGGATGTGTGGCTGGTTTCTCGCATTAGCTAGTAAGGCTACCATGGCCGTACTAAAAAAAGAAAAAAAAAAAAAACGCCCGTAGATGAGTCCGCCTCAGAATCAGCTCTATGGTGTCTAAGTATATACGCCTAGTTGGCTCCAAAACAGATTTTTCTCCATTATCGCTGCATCACTCTACAAGTCCTGACACTTGGGTCCTGTATTTTCAAAAAAACAATTGAAATGATTCACCAGACCTAGAAAGCCTTCAGCAACACAACCCACTTCTACATCTAAAATGACCTGTGACTTGTCTCTGTATCGACCGCTCACTCCTGCCTGCAAGACTTCTCCCGTGCTTCTAGACCTAGGGGTTTCCCTACCATGCCCAATAAGAGTATCCTACAATTTTAGGAAGACCCAACTACTGTAGTTATTATAGCTTATTGTAATCACACCCATGAACTCCAACCTTTGCTGCCACACTAATACCCCCTCACACTGACTCTACTCCCACTTATGTTACCACACTAATTCCCACTCCCACCTATGCTACTATAGTAATGCTCACTCACTAATACTCCCACCTATGCTACCATACTAATGCCCCCCCCCCCACACCTACCCTACTCTGACCTCTGTTACCAGACTAATGCCCCCTAATACCGACTGTACTCCAACTTATGTTACCAACACACTAATGCCCTCTCACACCTACCTGACTCCCATCTATGCTATCAATCACTCACTGTGGGCCTGTTTCAGTCCCGCTAGCGAGCGCTATGCGCTCGCATGCAGGTCGATGGTGACCCAGTGCGCATGCGTGAGACCCGGATAGCGACGGGCAAACCGTCGCTCCGGGTCTCATACCAAAGGGGGCGTGCTGTCGATGTTGAGTGCCAGCACGCCCCCTTTGGTGGGCGGGCCGGGTAGTGGCTGCGCAAACGGAAGCGTTCCCATGTGAATGCCTCAGTTTGGGGCCGGCCCCACTGACATCACGAGGTTCTCGTCGCAAGCCCGATGGTCGCGATGGTCTTTCTGGCCGCTCGCTATAGCTGTGGGCGGTCACCCACAGCTATGCGAGCGGCCAAGAGGCCGCTCTAAAAAACAAGAAGGCCGGCCCTGATTCAGAGCGAGCGCTCTGTCAGAGCGTCTGACTCTGAATCAGGCCCTGTATTCCCACCTATGCTACCATTAATGCCCTCTCATGCCTACTGTATTCCCACCTATGCTGCCACACTACTGGCCCACTCACATTTGCACTACTTCCACCCATACAACCACACTAATGCCCCTTCACAATAACTGTTCTCCCCACTATACTACAACATTAATGCCCCCCTCAGGCCTACTGAACTTTCACCTATGATTCCACTAATGCCCCCTCACACCTACTGTACTCCCACCTATGCTACCACATTAATGGCCCTCTCACATCTACTCCGATCTATGCCTTCATAGTAATGCCCACTTACTCCTACCCTACTTCCATCTATGCTACCACACTAATGCCCCCTCATACCAACTGTACTTCCACCTATGCTAAGACATTAATGCCCCCTCATGCCGATTGTACTCCCACCTATGCTACCACTAATGCCTCCTCATACCTACCCTATTCCCACCTACACTACCCACACTAATGGCCTCAGCACACCTACCCTACTTCCATCTATACTACCCACACTAATACACCCTCACACCTACCCTACTCCCACCAATTCTCCCACAGACCTATAATACTCCCACCTATACTATCCACAGTAATGCACAGTAATTCCCCCACACACCTACCGTACTCACACTAATGCCCCCACACACCTATCATACTCCCACCTATACTATCAACAGTAACTCCCACACACACCTACCGTACCCCCATCTATGCCATCTGGCAGTGTGTACAGTGTACATTTCCCCTCCTTTACAGGGGAGGAACCCAGATGCTGTGTGTTCATACACTGTGGGATATATCGCAATGTATGACTAAGATATCTGATGGGTTCAGGTATATCAGATTTATTGGTCTATTTACTAAGCAGTGTTAGGAGACAGAGTGAAAAATGATCAGGTGCCAGCCAATCAGCTCCCAACTGTCATCTCACAGACTGTGGGGGTCATTCAGACCCGCTCGCAAGCGGGTCGATGTTGCCCCACTGCTCATGCGCACGACGGAGGGAGCTCCGTCGTGCGCATGCGCGAGACCCGGATAGCGACGGGCTCTCCGTCGCTCCGGGTCTCGCACCAAAGGGGGCGTGCTGTAGATGTTGATTGACAGCACGCCCCCTTTGGTGGGTGTGGCTGCCAGACGGAGGCGTTCTCATGGGAACGCCTACCGTCTGAAGCCGGCCCCACTGACATCACTAGTGATGTCAGTGGGAGTGATTTTTTCTCTGATAGAGCCAAAATCACTCCAGGGCTTGCAGCAGCGAGACCCTACTGCAGGGTCTCCGTCGCAAGCCCAATGGTCTTGACCATCGCGACCATCATCATGGACGTTCGCATAAGCTGGTGGTGGTAACCCACAGCTATGCGAGCGTCCATAAGGCCGCTCCATTGTTAGGTAGGTGGGCCCTGATTCAGAGAGAACGCCAGACGGAGGCGTTCTCATGGGAACGCCTACCATCTGAAGCCGGCCCCACTGACATCACTAGTGATGTCAGTGGGAGTGATTTTTTTCTCTGATAGAGCCAAAATCACTCCAAGGCTTGCGGCAGCGAGACCCTACTGCAGGGTCTCCGTCGCAAGCCCGATGGTCTTGACCATCGCGACCATCATCATGGACGTTCGCATAAGCTGTGGGTGGTAACCCACAGCTATGCGAGCGTCCATAAGGCTGCTCCATTGTTAGGTAGGTGGGCCCTGATTCAGAGAGAACGCCAGACGGAGGCGTTCTCATGGGAACGCCTACCATCTGAAGCCGGCCCCACTGACATCACTAGTGATGTCAGTGGGAGTGATTTTTTTCTCTGATAGAGCCAAAATCACTCCAAGGCTTGCGGCAGCGAGACCCTACTGCAGGGTCTCCGTCGCAAGCCCGATGGTCTTGACCATCGCGAACATCATCATGGACGTTCGCATAAGCTGTGGGTGGTAACCCACAGCTATGCGAGTGTCCATAAGGCCGCTCCATTGTTAGGTAGGTGGGCCCTGATTCAGAGAGAGCGCTCTGGTCAGAGCGTCCGGCTCTGAATCAGGCCCTGTGTTTGAAAAATGACAGTTGGGAGTTGATTGGCTGGCACCTTATCACTTTTCACTCTCTCCTAACACTGCTGTGGGAATAGGGCAGCGCCAGGCTTTAGTTGTCGATAGCGACAGCTACAGCGGGCCGAACGGTCAGGCGATCTGACCGTTCATACCTGGCCCAGGCTATCGACTCTGCTATCTTGTAGATAGCAGCGCCGATAATGACAGGGGCGCATAGCGCTCATCCATCGGTCATACATCGGGGAGAATCGGTATCAGCGTAAATAACGTGCGTTGATACTGCTTCTGAGCTTCATACATCTCCCGCAAAATGTCTATCGATCTATGTCCAGCTTAACACTTTCTTAATGATAATAAATGTTGCGTCATTTATATAATTAATACCTTGGAACTTTGGCTGACGCTGAAATTATTTTAAGTTACTTAAGATCCATGTAATGCTGCATTGTGATTGATGGGTCTGGCTCTGGGATCAATGTAGGGGCTCGTCCTTTCCCGGTGACAGCGAAACTGAACATTACTGTATATACATTTCTCAGCGTGACGCGTATAGTTTCTCCCTGCTCAGCCATCTAGCCTTATTGTAATGGAGCTGGGAGGTGCACAATATAAACAGTGTCGCCCTGAGCTAATAAAATAATACAGATCTGTCACTGCACTGAGACCGCAGCCACACGAACATCTATTGCTCTAATAATCCATCAAACACTTTGCTCATTTGTATCCACAGTTCCCAAGCCTAGATGCCCCCTTATTGCATCAAAACACTACAAAGGGGAAAATATACCAAGCCTCCCATTCTGCTGGGGTCAGTCTCACACCCACAATTCATTAGGCTACATAGCTATAGAAAATTAGGACATTTGAGGTTTAGCACTTTCTTTTTAAATAAATATCTTATTTAGATTTAAACAACACTTAAAACCATGTTTATGAACGAATATTTGCAGGATTTCCTCTAAAGTCCCCATTTTTGATCACAAAAGCAGCCCCTTTAGGTTTCTACAGGGCTGTTTAAATGCTGAATTTACCAGAATGCTGGCCCCTGAACCTAACGAGATCTTCAGATGGCATTATACATTGTAACCTATGGGCTATGGATCACAACAAGTACCATAGGATCCCTTCCCTGCAATGTCTGCTTGCACATGTGTGGTCTGATGACCGTGAATGCACAGTAGCGCAGCCGGTCCCCAAAACCACCAAGTAAAGTGATCGCATTACAGATGATTTTACTTTCACACATTGCAGGGATGGTCCGAGGACGCAGCATCGTATCATCTGTGATCATATCTGTCAGCTGAGTAACTCTCAGGCATGTGCAGATCCCTCACCATCAGTGTTGTACGCTAACCATCAGGTATGCATATAGTACTGAATCAGGCCCATAGTGTATGTAGCCTTACAGGTAAGAGAGTGTAAAAGGTTGCAGACGTGTGCCCAGATTATGCAGGGGAGCTGTAAAGGCCAATTGGGATCTATGATAAGTTGTGTATACTATCCCTGGATGAATATAGGAAAAGGGTTAGACTAACTGAGGGGGTTAACAATAAACTCGCTCTGAATCAGGGCGTTGTTTTTTTTTGTGTGTGGCCTCCTGGCCGCTCGCATGGCTGTGGGTGACCACCCACAGCTATAGTGAGCAGCAGTGGCGGAACTCCCGGAGACAATGGAGTCAGTTGCCGCCGGGCTCCAGCCCTGAAGGGGGACTCTGGTTCCATTGTCTCCAGGGTCCCGGACGTTCCACCGTCCGCACCTACACCTATAGTACCGCCGGATTCGTTCATTTCTGCTGTAAAAAGAAAGCCAGAGGAGACGCTGAGCTGAGCGCCAATCAGCATCAGCGGCGCTCCTCCTCCGGCTCCACTACACTCTGTAGTCTCGGCGGGTCGCGGACGTCACCCTGTGCCTGCCCCTTCTGTCTGAGGAGCCTCCGACAGTGCACCTGCGGCTGGCAGTAGCACTGAGTCTGAACTTTGGTGGAGAGTGGCCGGGACCTGGGACACGTGGTGTCAGAAACCAGTCCCCGGCGGTCGGTGCAGTCTCGCTATCCAGGTCTCACGCAGGCGCACGACGTAGTCGGCTCCGTCGAGCGCATGCGCTCTGGGCCACCATCGACCCGGTTGCGAGCGCTCAGCACTTGCGACCGGGTCTGAATCAGGCCCTGAGTTAGCTCTGTCCATCACTGAGGGGCTAAGGCAGTGGTCGGGGAACAGGGGTAAATTACCCCACTTGGGGTAAAACTGAAATTCCTGGGGGTAATGGATGCAGGCTGGAGGCGCACGTGAACCGGGTGCGCCGCTGCACCCGGCGCCAGTGGCCTCCAGCCTGGCGCCGCAGGGAGGCTCTAAGCCGGACGCCCACTGAGATGTTATTACCAGCGGGCACCCGGCTCCTTCCCTGCAGCGCCGCGTTAGCCCGGAGGCTGGAGATCTCTTCTGAACTCCAGATTCCGGCTCTCTCCATGAGCACTATGGGAGAGACATCGTGACGTCTCTCCCATAGTTCCGAGGAGCAGCCGGGCAGACAAGACTGCAGCGGATGCAGGAGCGGGGATTAAGTTAAGTGTTTTTTTTGGGGGGGAGGGTTTGTACAAGCGGCACTACAGGGGCATAACTATGGGGGCACTACTACAGGGGCATAACTATGAGGGCACCGCTACAGGAGCATAACTATGGGGGCACTGCTACAGGGGTATAACTATGAGGGCACTGCTACAGGGGCATAACTATGTTGGCACTGCTACAGGGGCATATATGGGGGCACTACTATAGGATTTCATTCCTTTCAAATCAAGGGGGTAACGTTGGCGTATCTAAATATATTTTGGGGTAAAAGGTAAAAAAGTTCCCTGACCCCTGGGCTAAGGTATTGAAAACATCTTATAGTCATCTTGGGGCAATTCAATCATTGGTGATGGCTGTACGTTGCTGATATTCTATTACTGTAATTCTTGCTAATGTGAAAGTCTGCACACATTGGTGACATAAACTTTGCAAATGGTCTCTGACTGTTTAGAATCAGATTGTGTTCACATTACCTATCTACACTGAAGTGCAAAAAGTCATGGGATTGCAGTATGTAATGGTGGGTGGTAGCGTCACTATACTATGACATCTTGGAAATGCTCAGTCCTGCATCAGCTGTAAACTGACATCTTGTGAGTCACTTTGAACACCGTCTAGGCTGCTCATGGCAAAGCAACGTATATTATTGGGGTTTAAACGGGGCATGATAGTGGGGATGTGTCATTCCGTTTTTGAATTTGTGCAAACATTCAACATCCCTCGATCTACGGTGTCACTTGTGTATCGGGAATACTTCATGGAAGGCATTAGCACCCATGGTGGACAGTGCAGTGGCCGACCACGGGTGCTTAATGATCGTGACCAGCGGCGTCTGGCCAGCTTTGTCTGTGATAACAAACCATCAACAGTGGCTCAAATCACATCCTCATTCAATACAGGAGGTATCAGACGCATATCCTGCAGATTAGTGCAACGTTATTTAGCTTCCATGGGATATGGAAGCAGAAGACCCACCAGAAACTACAATACCAGGCATAGCGCCTCACCTGGGCTCATGACGTCACTAAGTGGACCCTGGAGGACTGGCAACATGTGGTGTGGTCCGATGAGTCATGGTTCCAGTTGTTTCGAGCTGATGGTAGTGCCTCATGTGGTGCAGACCACATGAGGCCATGGACCCCAGTTGTCAACAAGGCATTGTGCAGGCTGGTGGTGATTTCATAATGATGTGGGGGTGTGTTCAGATGGCATGGGTTGGGTCTGCTGGTCCACCTGAACATGTCATTGACCGGTAACCAATATGTTGCATTGCTTAGTGACCATTTGCAGCCTTTCATGGACTTCACATACCCCCTCAACGATGGAATATTTTAACAGTATAATGCACCGTGTCATCAGTCCCAATTTGTCCAGTATTGGTTTGCGGAACATACTGGAGAGTTTTGTCGAATGGTGTGGCCACAACGTTCACCAAATCGAGCAATTATGGGATGTGATGGAGAGGTCCATCTGCACCCAAGATCCTGCACCTAACAGGTAAGACTTAAGCTGGGTACACACTTATGGATGCGTGTGCCCAGTGATGCAACGGACGACCGCACCGCCGAAGGGCCGTCATATTGGGCTACATTACCCAATCCAGTGCCCGACCGCCTGATATGTCGGCACCAGCCGCATCCCACTGTATGGTGTCGCCAGCTGGATTGTCAGATTGAGCTGCATGTAGGGCCGATCTGGCGATGCGACTGATGACCAAACTGCATCGCGCTTGGTCGTTAGTAGTGCGTACACACTGGCCGATGTCGTTGATGTGTCAGCCAGATCGGACAACATATCGTCTACATATTGGCTAAGGTGTACCCAGCTGTACAGTGCCCAGTGGCGTAACTAGGGTATTTGGAGCACCCCCCAACAACCCAATTTGTGCCTGAGGCGCGCGCGGAGAAAAATGGACGTGGTCACTTAAAAATGGGGCGTGTCAACATGACACACCCCTTTATTTTCACACTGAACATTCCTATCCATATGCACCTTAACCCCAGCAGTACCCCCAGTATGCAGTTGTGGTCCCTCTTATGCAGGCCCATAGTAATGCCCCTTATACAGTATCCCCAGTAGTGGTCCCCCTTATACAGCCCCCAATTAGTTCCCCTTACTCAGTGCCCCCAGTAGTGGTCCCCCCAAATGCAGTGCCCTATGTAGTGTTCCCCCTTATGCAGTGCCCCCAGTAGTGGTATCCCCTTATGCAGTGCCCTTTATATAGTGCCCCCAGTAGTAGTCCCTCCCCCTATGCAGTGCCCTTTATATAGTGCCCCCAGCAGTAGTCCCCCCCATGCAGGTTTCCCAGTAGTGGTCCCCCTTATGCAGGCACCCAGTAGTGATCCCCCCTATCTAGTGCCCCCTGTAGTGGTCCCCGCAGTGCCCCTAGCAGTAAGCCCCTTATATAGTGCCCCCAGCAGTAGTCCCCCCCCCTCCCATGCAGTACCCCCACTAGTGGTCCCCCTGATGCAGGCTCCCAGTAGTGACCCCCCCTATCCAGTGGTCCCTGTAGTGGTCCTTCCTGTTATTGCCCCCCTGTTGTGGTCCCCCCAGTGCAGTGCCCCTAGTAGCAGTTTCCCCCCCAAGTAGTGGTCCCCAGTTGAGGTTCTCCCTCCCGATTAAGTGCCCCCTGTAATAGCCCCCCCCCAGTAGAGGTCCTCCCAATAATGGTGCCCCCAGTAATAGCCCCCCCCAGTAGAGGTCCTCCTAATAATGGTGCCCCCAGTACTAGCCACCACCCCCCGTTGTGCCCCCACCCCAGTAGAAGTCCCCCCAGTGGTAGCCACCCCCGTTGTGCCCCCAGTAGTGCTGACAGGTTTTTAAAAATATATACAGTCAGGTCCATAAATATTGGGACATTGACAGAATTTTCATATTTTGGCCTCTATTCACCACCACAATGGCTTTGAAATGAAACAAACAAGATGTGCTTTAACTGCAGACTTTCAGATTTAATTTGAGGGTAATTACATCCAAATCAGGTGAACGGTGTAGGAATTACAACGGTTTCTATATGTGCCTCCCACTTTTTAAGGGGCCAAAAGTAATGGGACAAACTAAACAATCCTAAATCCAACTTTCACTTTTTAATACTTCGTTGCAAATCCTTTGCAGGCAATTACAGCCTGAAGTCTGGAACGCATAGACATCAACAGACGCTGGGTTTCATCCCTGGTGATGCTCTGCCAGGCCTCTACTGCAAATGTCTTCAGTTCCTGCTTGTTCTTGGGGCATTTTCCCTTCAGTTTTGTCTTCATCAAGTGAGATGTATGCTCAATCTGATTCAGGTCAGGGTATTGACTTGGCCATTGCATAACATTCCACTTTTTAGCCTTAAAAAACTCTTTGGTTGCTTTTGCAGTATGCTTCGGGTCATTGTCCATCTGCACTGTGAAGCGCCATCCAATGAGTTCTGAAGCATTTGACTGAATATGAGTATATAATATTGCCCGATACACTTCAGAATTCATTCTGCTGCTTTTGTCAGCAGTCACATCATCAATAAATACAAGGGAACCAGTTCCATTGGCAGCCATACATGCCCACGCCATGACACTACCACCACCGTGCTTCACTTATGAGGTGGTATGTTTTGGATCATGAGCAGTTCCTTTCCTTCTCTTCTCTTCCCATCACTCTGGTTCAAGTTGATCTTTGTCGCATCTGTCCATAGGATGTTGATCCAGAACTGTAATGGCTTTTTTAGATGTTGTTTGGCCAACTCTAATCTGGTCTTCCTGTTTTCATCTTGTGGTGAACCCTCTATATTCACTCTTGTGAAGTCTTCTCTTGATTGTTGACTTTGACACATATACATCTACCTCCTGGAAAGTGTTCTTGATTTGGCCAACTGTTGTGAAGGGGTTTTTCTTCACCAGGGAAATAATTCTTCTGTCATCCACCACAGTTGTTTTCCGTGGTCTTCCGGGTCTTTTGGTGTTGCTGAGCTCTCTGGTGCGTTCTTTCTTTTTAAGAATGTTCCAAACAGTTGATTTGGCCACACCTAATGTTTTTGCCTTCTCTCTGATGGGTTTGTTTTGATTTTTCAGCCTAATGATGGCTTGCTTCACTGATAGTGACAGCTCTTTGGATCTCATATTGAGACTTGACAGCAACTGATTCCAAATGCAAATGTCACACCTAGAATCAACTCCAGACCTTTTACCTGCTTAATTGATAATGAAATAATGAGGGAATAGCTCACACCTGTCCATGAAATAGCTTTTGAGTTGATAGTCCCATTACTTTTGGCCCCTTAAAAAGTGGGAGGCACACATTGAAACTGTTGTAATTCCTACACCGTTCACCCGATTTGGATGTAATTACCCTCAAATTAAATCTGAAAGTCTGCAGTTAAAGCACATCTTGTTTGTTTCATTTCAAAACCATTGTGGTGGTGAATAGAGGCCAAACTCTGAAAATTCTGTCAATGTCCCAATATTTATGGACCTGACTGTATATAAACACATACTTACCTGAATCCACGCTGCTGCTGCTGCTCCTCCAGTCCGCGACGCCGCTCCCGCCGCCGCTGCCCGCCAGTCCTCCCGGGCTGGCGCGCTCAGCATAATGGGACAGACATCATGACGTCTGTCCCATTACCCACTGCAGGAGCCGGACGGAAGTCCAGCTCTTGAAGTGGGTGCTGCAGCAGTCAATGAGAATCTATCTGACTCTCATTGGCTGCTGTTTAACACACGCATCACCGCCAGCGCTGGCGGCGATGCGTGTGTTATGCACAGACTGAGCCCGCCTCCTAGCGCTATTGGGCAAGCGCTCAGGGGGAGGGAACGGGCTCAGGTGTGCAGCACAGGACCGGCGCTGGAAGCCTAGCGCCGGTCCTGTGTAAATGTGTAGCGCTGACCGCACTCATTGCAGTCGGCGCTACACTGGTGGCTAACTAGGGCGGGCTGGACCGTGGCCGGTGGCGCCCCCCCGCGCTGCCGGTCCCACAGCGCCCAGGGCACGCACCCTGCCCGACCCCCCCTAGTTACGCCACTGACAGTGCCTTTCACCGATGTCCAATTATTATTGATAAGAACCTTTCACCTGAGTCTTTGGTTTAGATCTTCTAGGATATTCTTCTACTAACTCTCTAAAACCCTTAAGACCCCACTCACCTACAGCATGTTTTATTCAGCGCCCATTCTATTGCCTGTCAGAGGAGGAGATCACTAGCTGGGCAATATGCTGGTTATTTAATACGCTTTGGCCCTCATTCAGAGGCGCTCGCATTTAGGCACTCGCAAAATGCGAGCGCTTGTTCTGAATGAGGGCGGCCGCTTGCCTTTTGAAATGCGGCCTCCTGGTCGCTAGCTAAGCTGTGAGTGACCACACACAGCTTTAGCGACCGACCAGGTTGATGGTCGCGATGATCAAGACCATCGCGACCATCGGGGCTTGCGACAAGACCCTAAGTTTGGGTCTCGGCAACCACAAGCCCCAGGGAGCTTCCTGCTCTGATCGAGCAGGAAGCTCCCCACTGACATCACTGCTGATGTCAGTGCGCCCGCCCACAAAACGGCAATCTGTCAATATTATTATTATGTTTTTGATGTCAGAACGCAGTGATATGTTTTATGGCTCGATCCCTGGAAATTCCAGTCAATAAAGAGACTTGTGGTTCCAGAGCTGCACTAAAAACAGGAAGACGCAGCCTTCTGATATCGCTTGTAAATGTGGAATCTCTTATCTGTGCTTCTGATAACATTCTCAGTATGGAATAAAACATTATTGCCACATATTACTCATTTTTCTGAACATGAGACGCTGCTGACTGCAATGTTAAAGCCAGGCACGGTGCTATGCTATTCGGCGCCCCCTGCAAACTATAAATTTGTGGGAGCCTCCTGCTTTAAGGTGGGAGCTCCCACTACCCCACAAAGAACACAGGATCCCCCGGTTTCACCACTGCCCATTGAAATCCGGACTGAGCATGCATGTGCAAATCCTCTGGATGTAGCGGCAGGCACGCCGTCAGCCGTGCTGGGTGACAGGGGTGTGGCTTAATTGCAGTAGGCGTGGTCACACCCCCTTAGGGAGGAAAAAAAACATTTTTGCTGCACACTTGGGAGGGGTGTGCTTCCCCCACAGGCATAGGAGACTGCTGCTTAGCAACCGCGAGCAGTCTCCCAGTGCAGCCCAGCACACAGCAGCATCTGCTGGACTGAGGAGAGGGGGCAGTGCCGGACCTGGGCCCCTGCCAGGCCACTCCAGCAAGCCCGGGTAATTAGTACCCACTCCCCCCTCCTCTCAGCACCCCTGTGTAGCGTGGACGGGGCCCCTTCTTGACGTGTGACAGCTTCACCTCTACTATAGACCGTCCACCGCGGGGTTATGGGTAGTGGTGGCTGCCAGCGCCTAGCCCATCATGCAGTCGCACTGCACTGCAGTTCCTCCCCCTTCTACACCAGTGACTACTAGCTGCCGCAGAGCAGAGTGAGCTGAGGATGTGTCGGGGGACGAGTGCTCTGTACTGGGAATGGAATTGGGACTAGAGGAGCCCACATGGTTAGTACTAGTACTCCCTTAATACTACTAGTGTCAGGGCTTGTGCAGATGTCCTGCAAGTGGCTGGGTGACCCTGTCAGCTACATATACTGTATATACTTTCCAAACTTCTACTGCATTACACATTGCTGTCATGTATACACCGCAAGATTGCTATTCATTCTGGTCAAGCCAACTAAAATACTTGTATATAACTAGCACACACACACATACACATACATATATACACACACTTACATATACACACATATATATATACACACACACACATATACACACATATATATATATATACACACACACACATACATATATACACACACATATATACACATACACACACTTTATGTGTGAAGATGCTATGCGTAGCCTTCCAGGTGGATAGACATGCCCTTTGGGCAAAGCTGATCGTGCCCCCTCAACGGCGCTGCACATTCTACTACTACATGTTGTCTTCCTCTAACCACTTTTCAAAAGTAGGCAGGTATGTATACCTACAAATTATGTCCTCTTGACAAGTCTCTTTACAATGTTTTATATTTGAAATGTAACGTGCAGTATGTTGTAGAATAAGTTGTTTGACTCATGGTTGTCTACCATGTATCATATAGGGCCTGATTCAGATTTAAGAATAGAGTAAGATAGAGTAAGTGACTGGGCACCTGGACAAACCATGCTGCATTGCAAGGGGTACAAATACATACATTTTTTCTTACATGTGGGGTAAATACTGGCAGCTGTTGCATGTAGCCCACAAATCCTAGACAGCGCTATTATTAAGGTGGGTACACAATTGTGCACGATGTCCAGGGACATCTTGGACAATGCATGATTGTCGCTACACATTGCAGCGATTAATGAAGGACGGAACGATCACTCGTTCTGTCCTTCATTAACATGCATGGTGATGCATGCGATATCGTCAGGTATGATGTGCAGGACATCAAACCTGGCGATGTGGCATGCGACTGTGGGAGACGGCATGTTGAGCATACACACTGCACGATATGCACGATTTGTCATTTCTGATTTGGACACGCCCCTCCCAGATCTAAATCTCTCTGCACATTTTACATCTGCCCCACCTGCAGTGCAGCATGGTGTTACCAAGATACCAAGATGCACAGTTACTCTGGGGCCTATTCATCAACACTAAATTAACATTTTTAAGGACATTTTCCGTTATTTTAGCATTCATGAAGCCACTTAGCCAGGAGATATCAGTGATATCTCCTGTGCAAAGTCCCCCTGCGTTTATGGAAATTATGGTATTCATCAAATTCCAAAAATTATGAATTTTCGGAATTTGATGGAGGTACTATCCACCACTGTGAGGTGGCGAATAGCAGGTGAAACTTACCTGCTTCCAGCTGGACAGGTCCCCCTCCGGCGCTCTGGTGCGTCCTCTGGCTTCGGAGGCTGGTCGGACACTGTGTTCTCCCAGCAGAACACAATAAAGATTAGAAAAAAAAACACTTTTTTTTTTTTTTTTTTTTTTTTTTTTTTAAATTCTAATCTGTACTGTGGTGGGCTGGGAGACCATGTGACAGACCAGCAGGACGGAGCCGGAGGTTGTTGCGCGGGCAGGTAAGTCCTGAAGGGGGGGAGGTTAGCGGGGGGAGGGGGGGGGCAGGTGAGCAGAGGGGGGGACACAAACTTACCGCATGTGTAAGTAGTGCTGCGCATGCGCTGGGTTAACGAACTTAACAGCGCATGTGCAGCACTGCTTCCAGCTGTGGTAAGGTAGTGTAGAGAGGGATAACTATCTATTTCCTAAAAAGCTGTCATCGCAAAAATGACAGCTTTTTGGAATAGATAGTTATGGAGAGGAGGAATGATGAATTCCTCTGGTAATTATGTAGAACTCCATGTGAGTTCTAAACCTAATTACCTCCAGGGAAAGTTTAGTAATGATGAATAGGCCCCTTGGTAACTGTCCTTCTAGTTCAGGGGTGGCCTCTGCTTTAAGTGCATTAATAGGCCTTAGAGGTGATTTTGCTGAACCTCATCCTATTGGGCCACTTACATGTGGCTCTATGTACAGTCACAGGGTGCGGGCATGGCCAGTACGGGACCAGGTTTAGTTTCTGTCTCTCTCACTACTTAAGAGTATATGACATGAAGAAATATGACAGCTCTTATATGCATCCAAATTAAGGGGGGTCAGTTATGAACTTTCCACCTAGGAATAATGATGAGTTCATGTGACTGATTTGATGCTGCGCTCCATCCAGAAAGTGTAAGAAGACCAGTGCAGGGTATAAAAAAACAAAGGAATTAGAGGGGAGGGGGGGGGATAGGATACAAACCAACGCATAAATGCAGGAAAACTCACCAGAAATCCTGACAGGCAAAAGATCCTAGCAGGCAGTATTGCTCAAATGGCACATAACAGGCCTATTAGCATACAGTACATGCCTACCCTCCCAGTTTTCGTGGGAGGCTCACAATTTTTCGGGAACCCCCCCCGCACCCCCGGAAGGGTAGGGAAAACTTCTGCAGCGATCGCGGGTCCCCGTATAGGGGGAAGGGTCTTAATGATGTGATTCTGCATGAATTGTATAATTTAGCCCCGCCCCTTATGTAAATTTGTGCCAATTTCTCATGGAGGGGCGTGGCTTAATGACGCGAGCCGTCAGCCCCACTCTCTGTCGCAACCCAATCTTTCTCCTCCCCGGGTTCTCCCGGCAAGGAGATAAAAAATGTAGGCAAGTATGTCTATTAGGGCCTAGGAAACCTATTAATAAAAGCACCCAAGTGTATTTGTGGCAATATGGCCGTGGTGGGGAACCTGCTGGAAGGCTGCTCAGTGAAATGTGCAGGAGAAGTCCATGGAAGTCCTGAGCAGTCCCTGTGAGATTACCAAGGAAAGGCTTCAGGCCAGAGGTATTGGGCCTAGTTCTGAGCCAGACCCAGCGGCAACATCGGACGCAGTGGCGCAACGTTTTCTGTATGTACATACGTCTAAGTCGCACTGTGCATGTGTCCCTATTGTGTTCGTACAGAGTCGCAGCACAGATTTGGACCATACTTGCCTACACCCCCGGAAGTTGCCGGAGGCTCCCCGCACCCCCGGAAGTGTAGGCAGATCTCCCGCATCCTGCCCACTTCCTAGTGAAACGGGCAGGATATGGAGATTAAATGGGGAATTCACGGGTTCGCGAGGAGGGGGCGGGGCTTAACAATGAGTTTTGCATAATTTAGCCCCACCACCTAATCGCAGACTTTTTCAAGAAAAGGGCAGGGCCTAATTATGCCAACAGTCCAGCCCCGCCCCCCCCGAACCGGCAGCAGCAGCAGCTCTCCGGGCTGCTCTAGGAAAGGATTGATACAGGTGAGTATGATATTTGGACTCTTCTAGATGGTGACTGGGGGGAGATGTTGCATCTTACGGGAGTGTCACGGGCATATCACCGAAAGTGGTTACATCCAGAGACACATCGGAGGCCATACGCAGACGGAGAGACCGCACCTGCCATAGTGTTATTTCAGCATCTACGGACACTGACAGAGGGCGTCTCACACCTTACACATTGGGACACAGAGATGTACACTAGCGATGGGCTTTGATGCAGCATTACTATAAAGACGCAACTGCTTCAAAAGATGCGGCTGTGCCTGCATTCGACTAAGAATCAGCCCCATTCACACAATCTTCACATGTATTTATTTATGCACAACTCACATTCACTATGCTCATGCTGTCTCAATCCTTTATAATAATTATAACTCATGTATGTTTTATATATTTAGAGCATTGCCCAGTACAGTAAGTATGTCATGTGGCCGATAACTGTGCCAGCCTTAACCTGCTATATGTACTGTAGATTATATTTTTAGCTGTGCTAAGCCATTGGAAAAACAGCCATATAGCATAGCACAATTGTGTTGTCTCTTGTTATAAATGTAAAATTTACAATTTAAACCATGTTATTTGCACACCAAACAAGAAGCGCATGGTATAGCCATTTGCTACAGAATCACGCATAACTTACAGTACGCCATACTTGCCAACTCTCCCTCATTGTCAGGGAGACTCCCTGATATAGTAGCAATCTCCCTGTCTCCCTGAAGAGTCTAGCAATCTCCATGATTGCACATAACCCCTATAATGAAGCTGGTATACATATATAAAAAAAGAGATATATACATTCAAAAGGGATCATTAGTATAATTTCCCTGCATTGGTTATAAGGCACAATGGGGCAGATGTATGAAGCTCTGGGAAGTGATAAAGTGGAGAGTGATAACGACCAACCAATCAGCTCCCAACTGTCATTTTTCAAACACAGTCTGTAACATGACAGTTGGGAGCTGAGTGGCTGGACATTTATCACCAGGGCCTTAGCTAGGGTAGTGCGGCCGGTGCCCTCGCACAGGGCACCACAGGTCAGGCGGTGCTGTTTGGGCCTGTTTGTTTATTATCATTCTTGCTTGTAGCTTCCTCTTATTTCATGCCCTGCATCTCCTGGCCTCTCCTATCTCTTCCCTGGCCCTTCCCCATGAAGCCATGGCCCTTTTTTGTGTGCATTATGTCCCTTTGAAAAATGAGGGGGGCACCAATGCTCTTTCTCGCACAGGGCACCAAAAAGTCTAGTTACGGCTCTGTTTATCACTCTGCACTTTATCACTTCCCAGAGTGTCATACATCTGCCCCAATGATCCCTATGGCTACAGGTATTTTCTGAAAAGTATCAGTGTGATTTCATCAACAAGTAGATCTTACTGACTGCTTTTGGGCTCATTTACATGTGGATGTAAGTCAGTATTATGACACGCCTATGAGATGTAGCAGTACATGCCCACTTTACCGCCGTGCTCATAGGTGTTGTTTTCACAATCTCCCTGAAATGCTTTTTCAAAAGTAGTCAAGTACGCTATACACTACTGCAAAGAACGAAAACAAGCAGTTGCAGGACATACTTACCTACCTTTTATAATCTCTTCCCGGAAGAAGCCCGGGTAAGAGAAGCAGCAGGGGGCCGATGGGGGCGGGGCCTAAAGATTTGTGTCATTAAGCCCCGCCCCCTCGCTGCAAAACTGTCGTGATTGGGTAAAATTTACATAGGGGGCGGGGCCAAATGCTGTGATTCATGCAGAATCACCTCTTAAGCCCCGCACCCTTCTCGGAGACCCGCGATCGCCGCGGGTATTCTCCTCATTCTGCCCACTTCACTAGGAAGTGGGCAGAATGCGGGAGAAATGCCTACCCTTCTGGGGCTGCGGGGGGTTACCCGAAAAATCGGGAGCCTCCTGCAAAAACCGGGAGGGTAGGCATGTATGTTGCAGGACCAACCTAAATATGTTCACAATATGCACCTCTGTATCTTTTCTTGCTGGTCCGCCCTATTCTGAAGCCCTCTTCTGCGCCCCGTCCCCCCTGGTCCACACACTGCGCCTAGGGTTAGTGGTTGGTGGTGACATACCTGGTTGGCTTGGCTCTGTTGGAAGTAGATGAGCCAGGCAAGGGCGCTGAGAGGTTGGGGGGGATCGGGTACAAATTACCAGGTCCCGGGCTTGCTGCAGAGGCCCGGCAGGGGACTGGGGCCGGCACCGCTCCCCCTCCCTCTTAAGTCATAGCAGCCCAGCACACGCTGCTGCGTGCTAGGCTGCACTGGGAGACTGCTCGTGGCTGCTAAAGCAGCAGCCGGAGCAGTCTCCTATGCCTATGGGGGGAGCAATCACGCTGTCACCTGGGGCCAGTTAAACAAGTATCAGTGACATGCAGTGAGGGCAGTGGCTGGGGAGGCACAAATGGAGATGAGTGAGTGCTGCGAGCTTGTCTCACCACCTACTCACTGTAACTCTCCCCTTACTACACTAAGCTTCAGTGTCCATTGATTATCCCACCTGCATCACTGTGTCTTCCCTTGCTGCTGAGCTCTGATCTCTAAACACTGCAGGGCTCTTCCTGGTCACATGACACATCCAAGGGGTCCATCAGTGCTCTAGACATGCCCCCCATACTCAGAAGCATGCCTCTATTAGCTCTCTTTCTGTTCAGCTAACTGTCTTTGGTGTGCAAGCAGTGTCTGATTATTCAGAAGCGAGGCTGAACTGTTGCCACCTCATCTCTCATCTCCCTGCATTTCTGGTGAGTGTTAACTATAAAAATGATTACAATATACAAGAAGATGTTTATAAGTTATAAATATCTTCTTTGTATTATTCTAATAATTTTTATATCAAATCTCAGGGTTATGACAGGGGAGGCTCTGTCTCCCCTGCCTACCCTGACTGACGTCTCTGACAAGTTTAACATGTTGCAATTGATCAGAGCATGAGGCAATATTAGAGGACAGTTCTCTGACTGCATCCATTAATGTATTAATTGCAGTGGTCATTTTGACTAGGCTGGTGTCAGTGCAGACTAGTAAATTTGCTATGCTGTTTTGAGTCTTCTGTGAGAATGCCATATATTTCATGCCCTTGCGCATGTGCTGGCTGATGGTGCACAAGTGGGCTGTTTGTGCATCCACAAAGTTTTTTAGAACTCTGAGGAACTCCTGGACAGCTGCAGCCATATCTGGAGCTGGTGCAGCTTGTGCAGTCTTGGTAGGTGAAGTAGCAGGTTGTTGTGACGGCGTAGGTGGTGTAGCAGGTCATTGTGAAGGGGTAGGCAGTGTAGCATGTCGCTGTCATGGAGTAGACAAACTAGAAGGTCATTGTGGCTTGATAGGTGGAGTAACAAGTTGCTGTGACGGGGTAGGTGGTGTAGCAGGTTGTTGTGATATGGTAGGCGGTGTAGCAAGTTGTTGTGGTGGAGTAGAAGGTCATTGTAGCGTGGTAGGTGGAGTAACAAGTTGTTGTTAAGGGTGTAAGTGCTGTAGCACGTTGTTGTGATATGGTAGGCGGTGTAGCAAGTTGTTGTGATGGAGTAGAAGGTCATTGTAGCTTGGTAGGTGGAGTACAAGGTTATTGTGGATGCAGACTTTCTTGTTGTGCAGAAGGTACATACTCATCTGTCTTCAGATGTCTAGTATGATGTTTTGGAACATGGAAGCGATGGAGGCATAAGGGACGGTCATACAAAGAGAAACATTTTTGGAAATATCACAGTAACGGACAAAGGGCTAAATGTAATAGCTTGCGATCTTCTGCCGCTGCTGGGGTCTCTCCGTATTTTTAAACCGGCATTCATTTTAAAACCTTTCAAATTATAGCCACTCTAAAAATACGGGGAGACTTGCATAAATGCCCACAGCAGCTGAAGATCTCAAGCTATTATATTTAGCCCAATATCTCTGTTACCTGAACTTCATTGGATCATCTTCACACAAACGCTGATTGCTGGTTGTGTTCTGTGGTGTTAGCACAAGTGGACAACTTTTATCAATGTCAGTAAATAATAAATATCCCTCATAATTGCAAATAAGCACCAGGAGACACATTCAGAAGACATTCTAGTAATATGAAGAGACACGAGGTCCTCATTTAGTCGTGGGAAAAGGAGAAATGAATCAAAAAAGCTTATTTTTAAATATATTTTCTAATAAGCAATAGTGTTTTATGAAACAGGTTAGGTTTGTTATCTTTCTCTGACTCACACATCTTAAGCAGAGGCGTAATAAGAGAGGAGGGGACCCGTTGCATTCCACGTCCGGGTACCCCCCCTCTCTCCCCGGTGGCCGGACACGCACTGACTGCAGCAGTAAACTCTGGGCACTAGTCTGTGCCCAGGGTCTACTGCACTATTTTCCCAGTGATTTCCCTACTGTGCATGCGCAAAACGCCAGGAAAATGTCAGTGGCGGCCATTTTCCAGGTGTTTTCTGTAGCACTACAGCCGACGCGGGACTTCAGAGGAGTATTTATTCAAAAATATGGGTGCAGGGTGTGGGCCCCCCGTGGATCCAGGGGCCGTGTGCACCGCACACCCAGCACCCATTATAAATACACCTCTAATCTTAAGATTTCCTCCCTGGCTTCAGTCCTACTACAGAAATCACTATCAGAAAACTTCTCTTCTTGAGTAATCTTCAGAAATACTATTACACAATAGTGATGTAAAACATGTACTTGTACTTTGTGGTTCATTCTGGGGTTTTATATTTTGTATTATTTTTTCCTTCAAAGGCCCCAAAATCTAAAATAGAAGTTAATACAGTATGAAGGGGAAAATTGTTACATTCTCAAACAGGGGCATTTCACTGGCTTAGGCCAATTTAAGGCTTAGGGCTCTATTTATTAACATTATTTTTACTAAAATAAAGTGAAAAAGGGTGTTTTCACACCTTTTTCACATTATTTTAGTATCACCTATAGTTACTATAGGGCAATTGGAGTAGAATTCGTAAAATTCTACTCCAACCCCTAAGTATCACTTATTTTTAGTAATCAGATCGCATTTCCCATAATTGTAATGGGAAATGTGATCCGACCAGAGTTACTAAAAATAAATGTGAAAAAAATATCGGGGAAAGCCCTGTGATAATAACGCCACCTGGAGGTGGCGTTATCCAGGGTCTCCCCCGATATTTCTCCTGGCCTGATCTAACGGGGAGAGCAGAGCCGGTCCCTGTAATCAGCTGTGTGGTCTAAACAGACCACAAGCTGATTACTGTAAAAAAAAAAAAAAAAATCACTTACCTGACTCCAGGGACCGGTGATCGGGCCTCCGGTGATGTCTCCCCTCCGGTCAGCTGGTCTCCCACAGTGCACTGCGGCCCGGTCATCAGGTGATCGGGCCCCAGTGCAGTATGGGAGATCACCTGACCGGAGGAATGGAGGACATCACCGGAGGCCTGGAGCATGCAGGTAAGTGTAATTAAGGGAGGGGGGGTCGCGGGGGGAGGGGGGTCCGCGATCGCGGGGGGCGGGGCTTAGCGCCGGGGGCGGGGCTTAGCACCGGAGCGGGGGTAGCAGCGGCGACCGGTCGGCGCATGCGCGGGCACTTAATCACGGTATTTTTTGCGAAAATACCGTGATAAGGCTCCAAGGGGGATTCGCAGGGACAGAGCTTTATTGCAAGCTCTGTCCCTGCAAGGAATTTGTAGTAAATCCCTGTGATATTGCCTGAATTCGCAATGCGAATTCAGTCGGTAATATCACACTACAATCTGCATTACCAATGCGGATTGTAGTAAATACAGCCCATAATGTGTAACACAATACCAGGGACGTGCGCTCAGGGGAGGCAGAGCCTCCAGAGATTTTATATAAAAATTATTAGAATAATACAAAGAAGATATTTATAACTTATAAACATCTTCTTTGTTTATTGTAATCATTTTTATAGTTAAAACTCACCAGCTTTGTGAAGCTCCCTGGGACTGCAGGGAGACGATAGATGAGGCAGCAACAGCTCAGCCTAGCTTCTGTATAGTCAGATATTGCTTGCAGAGAAGGGACGGAGCCACACCACGGGCAGTAAGTTGCACAGAGAGAGAACTAATAGAGGCATGCCTCTCAGTATGGGGGGCCTGCCTTGAGCACTGATGGACACCTTGGATGTGTCATGTGACCAGGAAGTGTACTTGTCAGGGTTCAGCCTAGGATCGGCTATCTCTTACCTCCGTGCCGGCTTCCTCTGACTTCCTTGTGGTCAGACGTCTGGTGCAGTGATGGGCGAGATGCTGAGTATTCTGCCTTAGGTGCTTTCAGCGGACTTCCATGGTCGGCTGTGTTTGTTGGGGATCGGAGTTCCCATCATGGGCGCCACCATGACAGTTCTTCTCATGTGACAGTCCTCCTAACCAATAGTAGCATGATCTCAGTCAGCTGACGCTGTGCTCCAATAATTTGCCACCCCTGGGTATAAATCCACCCCCAGAACTCCAGGAAGTTGCCTGATCAACAATTGTTACTCCTAGTGTTCTAGTTAAGTTCTGTTCCAGGTTCCCTTGGATTCCCAGCCTAAGTTCCAGTGTTGTCTAGTGAGCAACAGTGCTATTCCTATTTAATCTCTGCCTGTGTTGGAGTTCCAGTGTCTCCTTTCAGCACCAGTGTGATTAACATCCCTACCTGTGCATGCTGTTTCTGTGATTTCTAGCTACAAGGTTTTTCCTGAGTGTCTCACAGCTGCACCTCTGTGATTACAAGCTACAGTACAAGTGTTCCCTGTGAGCTGAAGTGCTAATTACATCTCAGCCTGAGAGCTTTGTATCCAGTGACTGTGCTATAACATCTCTGCCTGCGTGCCTAAGCCTCTGCTGTTTTCCAGTGAGCAGCAGTGCGACCTAATATCTCTGCCTGTGTGTCTCAGTCTTCAGTATTTTCTTGTGAACAGCAGTGCGACCTATATCCCTGCCTGCACATTAATACCAGTGTCCCCCTCGAGTGCACCCCGCAGTGCAGTAGTGCGTCTGCACATTAATACCAGTGTCCCCCTCGAGTGCACCCCGCAGTGCAGTAGTGCGTCTGCACATTAATACCAGTGTCCCCCTCGAGTGCACCCCGCAGTGCAGTAGTGCGTATGCACATTAATACCAGTGTCTCCCTCGAGTGCCATCTCATTGCGCAAAGTGCGTCCACACGCCATTACCTGTGTCTCCCTCGAGTGCTACCTCGTAGTGCAAAAGGGCGTCATCACGTCATTACCTGTGTCTCCCTCGAGTGCCATCCCGTGGTGCAAAGGTGCATCCGTTCACTGTTACCTGTGTCTCCCTCAAGCGTCAACTCCAGTGTACCTCAAGTGCTAATTACAAGTACTCCACAAGTATCTTCTCCTGGTGGATCTCCCGGTGTAATAGTGCCTTTGTTAGGCACTTCCCTTGGGCCACTGATATTCGAGTCTCTATTCCCACAGGGCTTGGATACCTAGTCAAAGGACCGCAACCTGCCTGCAGGGTGCAGCTAAGCCCATATCCCGCTCGGAGGGGTCACTGGCGAACACCTCCCTACAGGTTAGATTCCGCACCATTGACCAGGTCTCGCCAACATCCAAGACCTGTGGATGAGGAGTCCTGATATCCAGGCCAGTTCCCCAAATTCTTCCAACACCACCATCACAACCCCTCACTAGGGGATTCCAGGATGTCAAACCTAACAGTACTGCAGCGTTTAGAGATCAAGCTCAGTCAGCAACAGCAAGAGAAGACACAGTGATGCAGGTAGGAGAATCAATGGACACTGAAGCTTAGTGTAGTGAGGGGAGAGTTACTGTGAGTAGAGAGTGAAACAGGCTCCCAGCACTTAGACCCATCTCCATGTGTGCCTCCCCAGCCAGTGGCCTCACCGCACGTCACTGCACAATACTATCCACATACTTCCTTCAAAAACCCCCACTCCGTTTATTTCACTCTGCACTGGCTGTCTTATGCTTGCTGGATGGAGCACAGCGTCACATCAATCACCTGCGCTTCCACTTTATCTGACTGTACTGAATGGGTGGTGGCTGATAGTACAAGTAAAGGTACCGGGAGAGAGAGAATGTAGCCCCCCTCTCTGCAATATCCACTGATCACACTGCCAGCCAGCACACTGATAATGCTATGAGTGCAAGGGCAAGTGCAGATGATTTCTCTCACATTGTCTTCTGCCATCAGTGCTCTAGTTGGCAGGGCCGCCGGGAGATCTATTGGGTATCGATAACTTGAGGTCACAGCCAAGTGTATGATGGTATGGAACTTCCTTTGGGAATGCTGGTGCCCTCTTTACATGCTGTGCTGCCTGGGCGAAGGGCATTGGCTTTACCAGGACTGGGTTAAAAGACCACATTGGCACAATCCTTGGGTGGCAGAGATGAATAGACAATGGTCACAATGCTCTTTGCACATTACTTGTACTTATTTTTCCTATTTATAATTCTTTACATATAATAAACATGTATTAGTTAAGTAGGTGCTCAGCATGGGTAATATACTAATATTATGTCCGTTATATGTACCTAGATTTTTTTTTTTTACTTTAAAAATCTCAGCACAGTTAGCAGTATGCGCTGAAGGGTAATATGTCGACATTTCATAATAGCTGCTAATATTATTGTTTATATAACCAGTGTCCTTGTCACCGCTGTGTAATGACGTCTGAAAGGTCAGTAAGCCAAGGCCCAGCTTGTCTGAGCACCTCCTCCCTGTGATTACTACAGAGGTTTGCTTTCATGCACTTCACTGAGCCAAAGCCTGTACGTTTGGCTCAGTAAATCAGAGCCGGCCCTAGCCAATTTGGTGCCCTTAGCCAGATTTTGACTGATGCTCCCTAGCCTATAATCACACCACCAATCATGGGGCCGAATTAAATTCAATGCGATGTTGAATAGCCACGGGAGGGAGCTCCCGCAGCTATTCAATTCACCGCACTGTTTGTGCGGCCTAAAGGATTTCTTCTCGCACCCCCTGGGGATGCAAGGAGAAATCTGACAAAAGTGCCAGGCGTGCAGCTGTTTTTGATGGCTTAGCGTGGTGCTAACAGCCGTGCACCTGGCACTTTAGTCAGAGAATGCCAGTTCTCGTGCCTAAACACCCAGGTTAAGTTGCGAGAACCGACATTCTCTGACTTCACCGCGCTGTGTGCCTTGTCGGAAATTGGTTAATGGAACAGCTGCCGTAGCTCCCTCCCGCGGCTATTCAACATCACATTGAATTGAATTTGGCACTTAGTGTTTATACGCAGATGGCAAAACATATACATATTATGGGCCATATCCATCATGAGATAAATCTCATCTGTGATAATTTAGTTTTCAAGTCTCATTTTTTTTTTTCTACATAATATTATTGGTATTCATCATCAGACTCTTCTAAAATGATCGCTTCCGAAAGACTGCCTGCTTTACGGAGATAACTTTTCGGAAAAGTGATCATATTCTCCTGCAGCGCTGTCTCAGCAGAAGATTCTATATTGCTAGAGTTGTTTACAAGTATATGTTTATTTTAAGTATACTGTATTTTAGGAGAATGGATGAGGGGAGCAAGCACCAGCGGGCATATTCTCTGCCCAGTGTCTCCTCTCCATGCTCCCGCAGCCTCTGTCCCCGCTGTTTCCTCTCCATGCTCACAGCCTCTGTCCCCGGTGTCTCCTCTCCTTGCCCGCAGCCCCCTACTGCAGCACACTGGCTCCGAGACCCTGCACACAGTGCAGGGCAGCAAATGACACAGAACTGCACAGCACAGTGGAAACTGGACAGACAATAGAGAGGATGGGATGGTGAGCACAGGGAAGGGGGGGATGATAGTAGGTGCCCCCCACAAGCCAAATGACTGTGCTCCCCATTATCCTTAATCCAGGCCCTGCCGATCTGCCTGTGTGTGCTGACACTGTCCCTTTGGGAGCAGTGGGGTGTGATATCACACAGTGCAGGGGTGGTACTCTATATGACACAGGAAGGGCTTGTGAAGCCTTCCATATCACTCGCCATCCCTTCCACTCTCAGCTCTGGTTCCCCCGGTGACACTATGTGTGTGTGTGTAATGTGTGTGTGTGTGTGTGTATATATATATATATATATATATATATATATATCACACACACACAGTCAGGGGCGGATTGGGATGGAAAACCACCCCAGGAAATTTATAGTAGCAGCCCTAATGGGGACAGAGGCCCTGATTCAGAACCGGACGCTCTTTCAGAGAGCTCACTCTGAATCAGGGCGTTTTTTTGTATTGGAGCCGGCCTCCTGGCTCCAATAAAGCGGCCAGGTGATGGTCGCGATGGTCTCGACCATCGCGACCATCGGGCTTGCGACGAGACCCTTGTGGTAGGGTCTCGTCTGCCGCAAGCCCCAGTGAGCTTCCGGCTCTATTAGAGCTGACATCACTCATGGAGCCTCCCCCAAAAGGCAGGTGTTCCTTCGGGAACGCCTCCATTTGCACAGCCACCCCGCCTACAAAACGGGGCGAGCTGTCAATCAATATCGACAGCCGCCCCGTCCTGTAGTGAGCCCAGGAGCGACCTGGGGCTCGCGCATGCGCTCCGGCGTGCACATGCGCAGTGGGGGACCGACGACCCGCTTGCGAGCGCTATGCGCTCGCGAGTGGGTCTGAATCAGGCACAGAGTCTATTAAGGAGGACACAGGCGCAGATTAAAAATAATGCACAAGAAAAAATAAAACACCTTTGGCGCCCACAGGAAAAAACACACACTTTGCCCCCCCACACACACACACACACACACAGGAAAAACAAACACACACATTGGCCCCTACAGAAAGCAATAAAACACATTAGCCCCCACAGGAACAAAATAAAACACACTGGCCCCAACACAAAACAATAAAACACATTGGCTCCCATAGGAAAATAAAACAAACACACTGGCCCCCAACAGGAGAAAAAAGCACATTAGCCGCCACAGGAAAAACTAAAACACATTGGCCCCCACATAAAAAATAAACATATTGGTCCCTACAGAAAACAATAAAACACATTGGCTCCCATAGGAAAAAAAACCCAACACATTGACCCCTGACAGGTAAAAAAACAAATACACACATTGACACCACCAGGAAAAAAAAAACACATTGTCCATCCACAAGAAAAAAATTAAAACAAATTTGTCTCCACAAGAATATAAAATTGTCTGAGCTGTGTACTTCACTGGGGCCGTGGGGTATGGTGGGTAGTGTATGTCCGGAGCCTGGGGGGTACTGTATGTCTAAAGGGCCAGAGAGTAGGATATGATCCGGAGGCTGGGGGTAGGGAGAATTATGGTATGTTCTAGAGGCAGGGATAGTAGTTAGGGTAGGTACTGTATTGTGAGGACAGGGGGTAGTCTGGCTAGTCAGTCAGGGGGCAGGATAGGAGTAGTAGTACCGCAGATCAGGGGCTGGATGTGAGTAGTGCCAAGTGGGAGTAGCAGTAATGCGGGCAGGCTTGGAGTAGTTGTATTGCAAAGCAGAGGGCAGGCTGGGAATAGTAGTAGTTTGGAGAAGGGGGGCAGGTTGGGAGCAGTAGTGTGGAGCAGGGGGCAGGGTGGGAGTAGTGGTGGGAATGAGCAGGCAGGATGAGACTGGAAGGGAATCGCTGGGAAGAAGTAACATGAATCACCTCCACTCCAGGGTCAACTGCTCTCCGCATGGGCCCCGACTGCCGTCCCTCTCTCGCGCTGATAGCAGCAGCCAGTTTGTACACTGCACACAGCCAGTCAGTGAAAGCTTCTCCCACCAGTGTCCCGTTCCTCTGGTGGCAGCGGCTCCTACTCCGTCCCAGCTATACAGCAGCCTCAAGCACCTGCTTGGTTGGTCCAGCTCGCCTCCCGCAGACCCAGGGGATGGCGGCCGAGGGAGGGGACACACAGCACAGTGAATGCGGTGCCGGGAGCTTCGCAAATCGCGAAGCGCAGCAGTCAGCATCGACCCGGCCGGCTGGCAGTATCAGCCTGCCCAGCAGAAGGGTTCATGGGACCGGCCCAGCAGGAACTTTCCCGCTTTCCCGGCGGCCCAATTCGCCCCTGCACACAGTAGGTGAAGATTGGCATTCTGAAGTTAATAAATGAAGATGTAAGGGTGCCTTCCCAAAGGGAGGCAATCGGGAAGCCGGCTGCCGGTATATATACTGTCTTATCCCGGCAAGGGTGAAATGCCGGGCGTCTAGATGTAGACGCCTGCATTTCCCCGACGCCGGGAGACCGGCGCCCGGCATCACGATCGTAGTGATGCCGGGCACCGCGAGCGGACAGCTGCGGGGGAGGAGGGTTAGGTTTAGGGCTCCCGGGGGGGACTTAGGGTTAGGCACCCCCCCAGGAGGGTTAGGGTTAGGCTAGGGGGAGGGAGGGTTATGGTTAGGCACCCCCGGGGGGGACTTATGGTTAGGCACCCCCCCGGGGGACTTAGCTTAGGCAGCGGGGAAGGGGGTGGTAAGGGTTAGGCACTTAGAGGGGGGATTAGGGTTAGGCAATTGGGGGGGAAGTTAGGGTTAGGCACCCCTAAGGAGGGTTAGGGGGCTTAGGTTAGGTTAGTGGATACTTACCTATCCATGATCGGGATTTCCAGCGCTGTCGGGCTTCCGCTGCGTCGCACTCTGCTCCTGTCGGAGCCGGCCACTGACGGGAATCATGCGGCCGGCGGTATTTCATACCAATTCCTTCCCAAATTATAGAATATATATAATAATCCTCCAGGAGCTGTGACACTCCTGTAAATACACCTGCTATGTGATGTATTTGCATTAATACAAACACCAATTTGATTACTTTATATATTGAGACATACATTACACCCACCTCTGATTATGTGGACTAGTGCCCGGCTGCTGCAGTGTTGATTGAGGGGGTGACGGAGGTGAGGGGGCCCAGGTGAATGGGTGAAGATTCAGGCATCCCAGGGAACACAGCTTTGTGGCGGGGCTTATCATGAATCCGGAATGCCCGAAGGTGGAGTTTCAAGAAGGCATGGCTCAGTAGGCGGGGCTTCGGGCACTGTCTGCCCTGCAGCTGGTCTGAGTCTCGTGTAGCCAGAATGAGCTTCTGTGCAGAAGCCAGGGCCAGCGCTTCCACTAAGCAAGCTTAGGCAGCTTCCTATGGGCGCCGGCCACTAGAGGGAGCCGATCACTCCCCCCTCCCCCCCTTTGCCGGGTGCCCGCTGAGGTTGTGTTACCAGCGGGCACCCGGCTCCTTCTCTACCCCCCACAACGGCCCGGCCCTCCGATCACTCCAGGGTGGCTGCGGAGGACGGAGCTCACTTCTGAGCTCCGTCTTCCTGGTCCCGCAGTGCACTATGGGAGTGACATCATAACGTCACTCCCATAGTTCCGAGGAGTCGGCGCCGAGGACGGAGCTCACTCCTGAGCTCCGTCTTCCGGGTCCCACAGTGCCTATGGGAGTGACATCATGACGTCACTCCGAAAGTTCCGAGGAGCAGGCACCGGGGACGGATGGCAGCAGGCACTGGATTGGGGTTAAGGTAAGTGTTGTGGTTTTATTTTTATTTGTGTGTATATGCGCGGGGGGGGCTTACTACTGGGGGCATTACAGGGGCCGCACTACTGGGGGCACTACAGGGGCCGCTCTACTGGGGGTACTACAGGGGCTGCATGACTGGGGGCACTACAGGGGCCTCACGACTGGAGGCACTACAGGCAGGGGTTGGCTGGTGAATTTTAGCCCGGGGAGCAAGCACAAAGCACCAGCCCATGAGCAGTGACTCAACCTTCCGCCTCTCCTTACCCTAACTCTAACCCTCCCTCCCCGGTGTCTAAACCTAACCTCACCCCTAGTTCCTAAACCTAACCTCCCCTCTCCCTCTCCTCCCTGCACTCGAAAAAGCATCAGTTACACACTCCCCCCTTATCTACACCACAGCCCCAGTTACACACTCCTCCCTCCCCAACACCCCAGCACTAGTTACACACTTCCCCCTCCCCAACACCCCAGCCCCAGTTACACACTCCCCCCTCCCCAACACCCCAGCACAAGTTACACACTCCCCCCTCCCCAACACCCCAGCAGAAGTTACACACTCCCCCCTTCCCAGCACCAGTTACACACTCCCCCCTCCCCAACACCCCAGGACCAGTTACACACTCCCCCCTCCCCAAACACCACAGCACAAGTTACACAATCCCCCCTCCCCCAACACCACAGCACAAGTTACACAATCCCCCCCTCCTCAGCACCAGTTACACACTCCCCCCTTACCAACACCCCAGCACCAGTTACACAATCTCCCCCTTACCAACACCAGTTACACACTCCCCCCTCCCCCCTTACTAACACCAACAGCATTTACAAACATCCCCCCTTAGCAGCACTATTTAAAATAAAAAAAAAACCTTCCTTACCTGATGCCGGTCATTGCCGGTCTTCCAGTCCAAACTCATCACAACAAAGCCCGGAGGCTGAGCCTGAGAAGCCCGCCTCATTGAGCTCTGCTGGTAGCTTCCCGGGCATGGCTGCTTTTTCTCATGCTATATTGCCAACTGCCAGTAGTAGCAACTGCCCGGCAGCAATCACAATAAATAAAAATGGCCTGACATGACAGGAGGGGGGGGCCTGCGGTTTGGGGGCGGGGCCTGCAGTTTGGGGGGGGGCCTCGGAAGCCCCGGGCAGGCTGCTGCTAACAAGAGTATGCAGCACTGAACCGGAACGTCCAGGAGGGGAGGCGGAGCTGCGAGCGTGGCGCTCCTTTCCAATCCTCCCCCTTGGTGATGAGGTTACAGTGACGGCCCATCATGTGTATGCAGCAAATGGCTGCAGTCAGCTGGCGGCCTCCCTGGACTTAAATTGTGCCGGCCCGGGGGGCAGATGGCACCCTGCCCCCCGGCCCAGTCCGCCACTGACTACAGGGGCCTCACGACTGGGGGCACTACAGGGGCCTCACGACTGAGGGCACTACAGGGGCCTCACGACTGGGGGCACTACAGGGGCCTTACTACTAGGGGCACTACAGGGGCCTTACTACTGGGGGCATCATATGGGGGCACTACAGGGACCTTACTACTGGGGGCATCATATGGGGGCACTACAGGGACCTTACTACTGGGGGCATCATATGGGCACTACAGGGGCCTTACTACTGGGGGGCATCATATGGGGGCACTACAGGGGCCTTACTACTGGGGGCCTTACTACAGGGGGAATCATATGGGAGCACTACAGGGGCCTTACTACTGGGGGCACTACAACTGGGGGCCCTTACTACTGGGGCCACTTCAAGGGGCATTACTACTGGAGCACTGCAGGGAGCATTGCTACTGGGGGCACTACTACAGGGGGCATTACTTTTAGGGGAATTATTACTGCTGGGGCCACTGCATAAGGGTCACCATTACAGTGGGCATTGCATAAGGTGCACCATTACAAGTGGGCATTTAGTGTTTATGGGGAACTACTACTGTGGGCATTGTGTAAGACCTAAGTTAGGGGGGGGGGCCCTTAAAAATGTTGCTATGGGGCCCAACAAGTTCTAGTTATGCCCCTGATAGTGTGTGTGTGAGTTAGTATATATATATATATATATATATATACAGTCAGGTCCATAAATATTGGGACATTGACAGAATTTTCAGATTTTGGACTCTATTCACCACCACAATGGTTTTGAAATGAAACAAACAAGATGTGCTTTAACTGCAGACTTTCAGATTTAATTTGAGGGTAATTACATCCAAATCGGGTGAACGGTGTAGGAATTACAACAGTTTCAATATGTGCCTCCCACTTTTTAAGGGGCCAAAAGTAATGGGACTATCAACTCAAAAGCTATTTCATGGACAGGTGTGGGCTATTCCCTCATTATTTCATTATCAATTAAGCAGGTAAAAGGTCTGGAGTTGATTCTAGGTGTGACATTTGCATTTGGAATCAGTTGCTGTCAACTCTCAATATGAGATCCAAAGAACTGTCACTATCAGTGAAGCAAGCCATCATTAGGCTGAAAAATGAAAACAAACCCATCAGAGAGATTGCAAAGACATTAGGTATGGCCAAATCAACTGTTTGGAACATTCTAAAAAAGAAAGAATGCACCGGAGAGCTCAGCAACACCAAAAGACCCGGAAGACCACGGAAAACAACTGTGGTGGGTGACAAAAGAATTATTTCCCTGGTGAAGAAAACCCCTTCACAACAGTTGGCCAAATCAAGAACACTCTCCAGGAGGTAGATGTATATATGTCAAAGTCAACAATCAAGAGAAGACATCACAAGAGTGCATCTTGTGGTTCACCACAAGATGCAAACCATTGGTGAGCCACAAAAACAGGAAGACCAGATTAGAGCTTGCCAAACAACATCTAAAAAAGCCATTACAGTTCTGGAACAACATCCTATTGACAGATGAGACAAAGATCAACTTGTACCAGAGTGATGGGAAGAGAAGAGAAGGAAAGGAACTGCTCATGATCCAAAACATACCACCTCATAAGTGAAGCATGGTGGTGGTAGTGTCATGGTGTGGGCATGTATGGCTGCCAATGGAACTGGTTCCCTTGTATTTATTGATGATGTGACTGCTGACAAAAGTAGCAGAATGAATTCTGAAGTGATTCGGGTAATATTATATGCTCGTATTCAGTCAAATGCTTCAGAACTCATTGGACGGTGCTTCACAGTGCAGATGGACAATGACCAGAAGCATACTGCAAAAGCAACCAAAGAGTTTTTTAAGGCTAAAAAGTGGAATGTTATGCTATGGCCAAGTCAATCCCCTGACCTGAATCCGATTGAAGACAAAACTGAAGGGAAAATGCCCCAAGAACAAGCAGGAACTGAAGACATTTGCAGTAGAGGCCTGGCAGAGCATTACCAGGGATGAAACCCAGCGTCTGGTGATGTCTATGCGTTCCAGACTTCAGGCTGTAATTGCCTGCAAAGGATTTGCAACAAAGTATTAAAAAGTGAAAGTTAGATTTAGGATTGTTTAGTTTGTCCCATTACTTTTGGCCCCTTAAAAAGTGGGAGGCACATATAGAAACCTTTGTAATTCCTACACCGTTCACCTGATTTGGATTTAATTACCTTCAAATTAAATCTGAAAGTCTGCAGTTAAATCACATCTTGTTTGTTTCATTTCAAAGCCATTGTGGTGGTGAATAGAGGACAAAATATGAAAATTCTGTCAATGTCCCAATATTTATGGACCTGACTGTATATATATATATATACATATATATATATATATATATATACACACACACACACACACACACACATACTTCTGCCTGCTCCTCCGTCTTCGTACTCATTTAGCCCCTCAGGTGAAAATGACTTTGCAAAGGTGGAGTAGTGGATAAGTTTTCTGTTAAATATAAATATTTATATATATATATAATAGATAGATAGAAATATTTATTTTTAACAGAAAACTTATCCGCCACTCCACCTGTGCAAAGTCATTTTCACCTGAGGGGCTAAATGAGTATGGGGGAAGGGGGGGGGGTCGCATGCAGAAGTTTTGCCTAGGGTGCCTAGAAGTCTAGCACCGGCCCTGGCAGAAGCTCTCACCACAGTCACCTGGCTCTCACCACAGTCACCTGACTGCTGTACTGCCCGAGCTCTCACCACAGTCACCTGACTGCTGTACTGCCCGATCGGAGCTGAGCTCCGATCACGGGCCGGCTCTGCAGTAAGTACATGTGTAATTAGTGAGCAGATCTCTTCAGACATTTCACATGTTATTAATTACCGTATATACTCGAGTATAAGCCGAGTTTTTCAGCACAAAAAATGTGCTGAAAAAGTCCCCCTCGGCTTATACTCGAGTCAAGTGTAGTGCTGACCGGACGGAGTTCAGTCAGCGCTACACACTGCCAAACACATAGCCGCCGGAGCCGGCAGCTATGTGTTTGCTGTAATCAGCAGCCGCTGAGAGTCTGTCAGACTCTCAGCGGCTGCTGCTGCTCCCACTGCGGGAGCCATCTTCCGGCTCCCGCAGTGGGTGATGGGAGAGACGTCGTCATGACGACGTCTCTCCCATGCAAAGCGGCCGGAGGAGCGGACAGCGGCGGGACCAGGAGCGGGAGTTTCAGGTAAGTGTTTATTTTTTTTTTTATTGTTATCACGTCTCTCTCTACTTAGGGGGGGGACTACAGGGGGCACTACCAGGGGGCGATGACTGCAGGGGGCACTACCAGGGGGCGATGACTACAGGGGGCACTACCAGGGGGCATTATCAGGGGGCGATTACTACAGGGGGCACTAAAAGGGGGGAATACCACTGGGGGAACTACCAGGGGGGGATTACTACAGGGGGCACTACCAGGGGGGGATTACTACAGGGGGCACTAAAAGGGGGGATTACTACAGGGGGCACTACCAGGGGGGATTACTACAGGGGGGATTACTACAGGGGGCACTAAAAGGGGGGATTACTACAGGGGGCACTAAAAGGCGGGATTACTACTGGGGGTACTACCAGGGGGGGATTACTACTGGAGACACTGAAACGGGGGATTACCACTGGGGGCACTACCGGGGGGGGATTACTACTGGGGGCACAACCAGGGGGAATTACTACTGGGGGCACTACCAGCTGTTGCCATTTCCCACACTAGGCTTAGACTTATACTCGAGTCAGTAAGTTTTCCCAGTTTTTTTGGGTAAAATTAGGTACCTCGGCTTATATTCGGGTCGACTTATACTCGAGTATATACGGTACATGGAGGCAAATTACTGTCCTCTACACTGTCTCATTGTTACTCCCTTTATTGTCCCAACCAGGGCCAGATTAACAATGGGAAGGACCAGTCGTCCCCATGAAAATAGGCCCATCATCATGACTGTATAATGTATTTTCCTCACAAAATTATGCAATTCTTCTAATTAAACATATTTAGGGAGACATTAGTGCTGATTGTGTAAGGGGTGTACACGCCCACACAGCACTGGCCACACCCAAACAGCACTGGTCACACTTCCTCTATACTTCACACAAAAGATCCTAGATCATTTTTAGCCCCAAGCCAACATAGCCTTTAATCCGGCCCAGGTTCCAGCTTCCTTCTGTAACAGATAAGTCCAGGGCTTCATTTATAATGGAACGTAGTTCTGTGGAAAAATAAATAAATCCTGTCATTAGTGTTTATGGATAATTTTATCTCCCTCCCAGGATATGTCATACATTTTTCAGTCATACAAAGGTGAAAGTACCAGTTAATGAAAATGTATCTGACATATCTTCTATGCTGAGAGCTCTGATCCTCTAAATAAATAAATAAATAAATATATATATATATATATATATATATATATATATAAAAAAAAACTTCTCAATCTTGTTTAAAACACTGTAACATACCTCCCGCATCGCACGGCATCGCACTAGCATAGGGAGAGCCGCGATGCTCCGCCCCGTTTTCAGTTGGCTACACCCCTTTTGGAAGCCACGCCCCTTTTCCGGATGCGCGCGCCGAAGGCGCGTGCCCTGTCCCTCCTACCCACTTTAAAAAGTTGGGAGGTATGCTGTAACACACCGCACTCTGCAATGCTGATCCTTGTAATTAGGCAGCAGGATGGAGATTTCATTTGGTTTTACTGTGGGACTAAACATATATCTTTGGCCTCAACTTGGCATGTCAGGTAGTTCAGAAAAGGTGTCATAGCTGGAAACCTCTGATATGTCTCTAGAGAGCTCTTAGGGGTAAATTTACTAAAGTGAGAGTTTTTAGAAGTGAGTTTTAGAAGAGATGTTGCCCATAGCAACCAATCAGATTCTACATAACATTTAACTAGCACCTTCTAGAAGATAATAGCTATAATCTGATTGGTTGCTATGGGCAACATCTCTTCTAATACTCACTTCTAAAAACCCTCACTTTAGTAGAGTCCCTCAATGGCATAACGTTGGCATGTACTGTGTATAAAAGTAAGAGAACATTGGGCCTAAATCAGAGATGTACGCCAACCCGATCCTAAGCGAATATCTCCAGTGGTAAGTGGTCCCATTCGACGTATGTGTAGAACGGGTCCTGTGATACTGCATGCCTGCACTTAGAGGGGCTAAATTTTTTTATCCTTTACATATATTTATCAGTTAAACATGTACAACACACAAACCTACTTACCAAACATATTTACTTACTTTTCTTTTTTTTTTTGGGGGGGGGGGGAATAAACAAGTTCAGTTTTAAAAATTTTCTCGTCAGCACTAATTCATGTACGTAATTAGCTGCGTAAATCCTTGGTAGAATGGGTTCCATTTGTCCCTGAGTTTGGCTCAAGGACTCTAGTGATTAAGTAACTCAACAGCCAAGGTTTAGTTTTATACAGTTTCTGATGATTAACTGGAGAACTTAGGAATAGACTGGACATTGCTTTCTTGTGAGAAGGGCTAAATATACAACTTTACTAATGCAAAACTGAGGTAGCAAGCCGGAAGACTGTACTAGAAAAATATCACATAGGAATGTGCCTGTGTGCACGCTTATGAGTTTCCAGACAACACTATACAAACTTGTAGGGGACCATACTGAATAGGGAAGTATCTGAGAATTGTATCTGAGGCCTTTTGCCATAACTAAAATATATGAACTTATTATTTGTTGTCTAATGATGAATATTTAGATAATTTATTCTTCTGATCCATCAATGTTTGCTGGAAGTGTAAATTATGGGATAATGGATGGCAGTCAATGGATAGACAATGAAAAGGTCGACAGTGTCTAGGTAGATACCAACTGGTAGACAGGCATTAGGTCCACAGGTACAAAGGTCGATATGGTCAAAAGGTCCACACGCAAAAGGTCAACAATGATGAAGGTCAACAGGTACAAAATGTCGACATGGTCAAAAGGTCGACGTGGAATGGACGACACATTATTTTATTTATATTTTTCTTTAGGATTAAGGTTAGGCACTTACCGGAGGGTTAAGCATAGGCTCTAGAAGGAACAGATAGGGTTAGGCACTTACCACAACGGTTAGGGTTAGGCACTAGGAGGGACTGTTAGAGCTAGGCACTTACCGAAGGGTTAGAGTTAGGCACTAGGAGGGATGGTTAGGGTTAGGCACTAGGAGGGACGGTTAGGGCTAGGCACTAGGAGGGGCAGTTAGGGTTAGGCACTTACCTGAGGGTTAGGCACTAGGAGGAACGGTTAGGGTTAGGCACTTAGAAAACAAAAACAAAAATTTTACCATTTTTGTGTCGTCCATTCCAATGTCGATCTTTTGACCATGTCGACCTTTTGTACGTGTTGATCTTCATCCGAGTCAACCATATGTGTTTCCACCTTTTGACTATGTCGACATATTGCCTCTCTACCAGTTGGTGTTGATCAGTTAATCCACACCCTGGGATAACACCTTTCTTCTTAAACATGTTCATGAAGCCACTAACATTAAGGTGAGAAATGAATTAGTCTTTGCAAAGGTGAATTCCGCTAATCCACGCTGTTTCTGCCCCTTCTGGTAAGGTTCACCAGGAGGACTAGCTGGAATGGAAAGGCCTTCGCTGAGCATGAAATGTTTCCAGAGTTTGTTAAATATGACTGGTATCATCGCATCAGACAAAAGGAGACGTTACACACAGGGCCGGCTCGTGGCACGTTCAACCAGTGCGGTCGAACAGGGGTGCTACCCCATAGAAGGCGCACCCCTCCAAACCATCCCAGTTTCACCGGGACAGTCCCGTTTTTCAGGCACTGCCCTACTGTTCCACCCGCAGGCCGAAGTGTCCTGCAGGCGGTCAGGAGGTTGGGAATCCCACCGCCGCAACTGTGTGGTTGTGCCGGACCCTGGAGAAGCTGAATGGATGCCAAGCGCATGCGCGCGGCATGCGTTCAGTGCAGGGAGAGGGCTGGGGACAGCCCAGCTACTGAAGGAGTTCTGGACTCGCCCCCAGCCGGACGTTAAATGGGAGGCGTGCCATACAAGCACGCCTCTATATACGTCATTAAGGGGTGTGTCCGATGGTAATTAGGCCATGCCCCTTTGTAACGCCCCTGGCAACACCTGGAGCCAGCCCTGGTTACATAGAAGCCCACAATGGAATGGAGTTGCTTGAATTTATTGTAATGCTATCTGCAGTGAGTTCATATAACGTTGCCTGCTACCTGCGTCACATGTACCTGTGTTCTACTTTATCTTGATCACATTTTTTCTCATTCAGTGCTCGGAGTCTGATGCTGGTGTATTTATGTAGATTTATTTTTGTGACTCTATGATATAAAAGCCACAACTTACTGTTGCTGGTGGCTAGCTGAGCTGTGTAAATACCAGGGAGCTCTATAGTCATATACAGCACAGAAACCACCCAGCTTCTCCTGTGTATACAATTCACACCAGAGGATTTACTTCTAATTACAGCCCTGAGCTGAGAGCTTGGACGCACGCCATCCTATACCAAAATAACAGAGGGCATATTCCATGGAAGTGACCTGCGTATTGTGTAATATATAAAATAACATAACATCAGAGGGAAGCATATTCACATAAACACAAAATTACAGAGGGAATTTCACTATTTAAAGATTAAGATGGACTACTGGAATCATTTCACCACTATATAAAGTATATAAAGGGAGAGGTTATATGGAGTAATAGGAGGAGATATAGAGAGAGGTTATATGGAGTAATAGGAGGATATATAAGGAGAGGTTATATGGAGTATTAAGAGGAGATATAGGGAGAGGATATATGGAGTAACAGGAGGAGATATAAGGAGAGGTTATATGGAGTAATAGGAGGAGATATAGGGAGAGGTTATATGTAGTAATAGGAGGAGATATAGGGAGAGGATATATGGAGTAACATGAGGAGGTATAGGGAGAGGTTATATGGAGTAATAGGAGGAGGTATAGGGAGAGGTTATATGGAGTAATAGGAGGTGATATAGGGAGAGGTTATATGGAGTAATAGGAGGAGCTATAAGGAGAGGTTATATGGAGTAATAGGAGGTGATATAGGGAGAGGTTATATGGAGTATTAAGAGGAGATATAGGGAGAGGATATATGGAGTAACAGGAGGAGGTATAGGGAGAGGTTATATGGAGTAACAGGAGGAGGTATAGGGAGAGGTTATATGGAGTAATAGGAGGAGGTATAGGGAGAGGTTATATGGAGTAATAGGAGGATATATAAGGAGAGGTTATATGGAGTAATAAGAGGAGATATAGGGAGAGGATATATGGAGTAACAGGAGGAGGTATAGGGAGAGGATATATGGAGTAATAGGAGGAGTTATAGGGAGAGGTTATATGGAGTAATAGGAGGAGTTATAGGGAGAGGTTATATGGAGTAATAGGAGGAGTTATAGGGAGAGGTTATATGGAGTAATAGGAGGTGCTATAGGGAGAGTTATATGGAGTAATAGGAGGTGCTATAGGGAGAGGTTAGTATGAAGTAAGAGACCACATTTAAGTCAAATACCGTCACTAATAAGTTAAAACGATATTGGCTTATTCTACACATTTCTCTCATCAGTCAGTCAATAACCTTCCGTGCAAGGCTGGAGCATCATTCTAAAGGTTGTCTCACATGTGAATTTTGGCCACAGTGGTGTACTCTGGGTACAGAAAATCAATTGCTCTGGACATAACAGCAGAACAAAAATAAACATTTAAAGTCCAGAATAAATTGCAACTTTGTCATAGCTGTTTGAGAAAATCCCAACATTAAGGCCTCAAAAACACTGCCATTAAAATACATGTGAGACCGTATAAATAGCACGTGACCACTAGGTTGTTCCCCGCCATCATAGCAGAACCGTTTTTCCAGCAGATCTTGTGTGTTATTACACTGCACATGCATCCAAGCCGAGTATATGAAAGTTTGAGCGATTACCAGCGACTCAGAGTCATGCACATCTCAGACGCATCTCCACTCTTGCAGCTGAATGCGTGTAAATGGGCAGCAACTGGGCGCCCATACCTAGGCTATGTGTTCTGAGGGCGTGTAGACGGAACTGCGGGCTATTCAGAGTTTGGCGTACGCAGAGATCCGTCTGAGTTTAGACCGCTCTCTTGAATCAGGAATGGGGACGGTGAATGTAATAATACTAATAACAATAATGCACAAGAAAAGTATCTGATTTTTAATGTCCTTTTTAGATTTAAAAAAATTACAAATTTAATCATTCTTAAATAAATTATTTATTTCTGCAGTCTTTAAAGACAAACCCTTTTTTGTTACGTAGTTGGAGACAGTGGGGTTGAACTGTGGGAGCTAACTCTGTAAAAAGAGCTTTATCCAGAAGGAATTTTTGAAATGCTGCCAATTGGCAAAATGTCTTAAGCTGTGTAATGGATCTTATACGGATTACATGTTTATAGTGGTGCTGTGAAAGTCATTTGAGAATGGGGTACCAGTCACCCAAAATGGTGCAAGTGCTTTCTTCTCACGTGTTCACAAACAGGAGTGCTACCAACACTTATAAATAAAGGCATCCAAGTAGCTGAAATACTAATACAGTGACTGGTACTGATAATGAAATACAAAAGATATAATAAAAAATCTACACCTTATCCCATATATCTATAGCCACAACTATGCAGAAGTTCTGTTTCTTTTTTTTTAAAGTTATAGGTTATCGATCTGTCTATCGCATCCGTTACTTTCTAGTGAAGATACTAAATTACTTGAACATCACTTAGCACCTATGATCCCTGCTAATGGTTCTTAAATCCAAAAAGGAATCTGGACGTCCGGCCTTCTAGAGGCAACCATTTAACTTCTAGCTAGTGTTTATCAAGTACATTCTATAAGATAATAGGTAGACGCTGACCAGTTACTATGGGTAACTTTTCCATTTGTCTAATTCTCCACTCTTTTGAAGCCTTGATACATCTCCCCCTATATTCCTCAGCTGGGAAGCCTTAGTTACATGTCTAACACGCATGACTTGTCAAACATGAACAACACCAGAATGCAATGGGAGGGCCTCCAGTGTCCCACAAAGGATATATAATTTAACTTAAGTAGAAAAATCCTGTTTTCTCTTTCATCCATTGTGGACACAGGGAATGCTTTGGTATATCCACACTCAGAAGGGTGGGAGCAGTCTGAAATAGCATACTGCAAAAAGGAAGCCTGCTTGGATGCAAAATCATTAAACATACAAACTTTCAGCCTGATTAAGCATTGCACGTAAATGCAATTATGAACGCAGCTTTCCGATTATAAGGAATCTGAGAGTGCGCAGGACCCATTCTGCGCATGTGCAGAACGAGTCCTTCGTGATCGCACGCAGCTCCTGCTAGGCAGTTAAGGGATGGTGTGGGGGCAGCCAGCATGCATATTGCCAGGGCATATTGCACCCGTTTTCCGGGATTGGCAAGGCCAGATTCTGGGTCCATGGATGCAGTTTCCTGGCTTCGCAAGCCGGCCAGCTTGCTTAAGCCGATGGTCGCAATGGTTATCCCAGCCTGCGACGTTCACAGTGCTGGGATCGCAAATGCAGCAAGGGGTGTCAGGCATCTCCTGCTGCATTTGCATATTAGCAAGGACGGAATTGCAAAGCTGCTTGTGTACGGCTCTGAAAATGTATGACTTCTGCTGATATGGACCTTCCTCGGGCACCTGAGAAGATACATACTTGTCATAGGGGACAACTTGAAGAATTGGTTGGACAGATTATAATGAAGCTTGTTCCATTTTGCTAACAACTCCATTTGGAGCCCTAGGAAAATCATTTATTGAGCTTGAGTTAGACTGGACTTTTGATAATTGATGAAGCCTCCGTAAGACTCTAACACCTGAATAGCCATCCGGGGATGAATCTGGAGGTGGGTGTACAAATCTGCTTTAAGTAAAAGAATAACAGTGATCCCTTCTACCCTTAAGAGGGCCCCCATTATCGCCATGATCTTTGTGAAGACCCTTAATGCCGATGCTAGCCCGAAAGAAAGACTGTGAATCTAAAAATATTGACTTGACACTGCAAATCTGAATTGGTGTTGGTGCCGTTTCCCAATTAGAACATGCAACTATGTGTTCTTCAAGTCTGTGGACACCACCAGGAATTTACCTGATTCAACAACCTTAATCACTGACCTCAATGATTCCATGTTGCAGGACTCAACCATAATTAAGATGCTTTACATTTACAAATGGCCAGAAAGCACCATCTGGGTGTTAAAACAGAAGAGGTTTGAATTACATCCCCGCCACCTCTGGTGTCCTGGAATTGGAATAACAACTCCTACCACCTGGAAGCAAAAACAGCGGACAAGGATCACAAAACTCAGTATCAAAGTACTGGCAAAGAACATCTTTCCCAGTGAGCCATTTAGGGGCATATATTTTTTAATTATTGGGTCCTAGACCCAATAATTATAATTTATTGATGCTGCTATTCATGGCAATAAGAAATTAATGGGTCTATTTACTAAGCAGTGTTAGGAGACAGAGTGAAAAGTGATAAGGTGCCAGCCAATCAGCTCCTAACTGATATCTCTCAGGCCGTGTTTGAAAAATGACATTTGGGAGCTGATTGGCTGGCACCTTGTCACTTTTCACACTGTCTCCTAACACTGCTCAGTAAATAGACCCTTCTGCCAGTCTTCTGTGCTAGTTTGAGGCGTGCGTATGGAGAAGAGACCCCTGTTCCTGACAGAACTTTAGCACCCAGAATGGGATGGGTATGCTGATGCTAACACATAAAGCCACACAGATGCTCGCATTGGCATACGGTGGTAAATCTGACTGCCCCGGCCAACTCCCACTTGCTTCGGACTAAGAATCAGGCCCATTGAACGTAGGTCGCAGATACATTTTATGAAACATGTAAGCTACCTAGCCATTACGTTCATCAGCACATACTGTAGATCTAAAAGTATTGTTTTGAACACTAAAAATCCTCATTATCCATTTGTTTTAAGTAACAGCATTTAAGGCCCCGCAAACACAGATATGTCAGTCAGTGTAATGAAAGGAATGTAGGCAGGTGAGGCAGGATGTGTTTCTGTAGGAGCGCTGATATATAGAACTTGGCTGAGCATCTCTCATATTTTCCTACTAGATGTACAGGGCAATATCGTGTGAAGCCCGGCACTTGAAACGTTGTTGCACATTCAGGGGGAAGCCTGGCTGGGAAATGAGATTCCTGGGCACACACGCCTTGCTTTGTCCTGCAGAATGTGAGGGAGTGTAGAGAATGCAATGAGACTGTCCAACAATTCTTGAAAACATGACCTGCACTTTCATCTTTCATGCTGCTGCTCTTATGGTAACACACCTACACCCTGTCCACAGCTGGTACATAAATATCATCTGTACAGTTTCAGTTCTCTTTCTGTTCTCTTTGTTTACAAAATAAAATAATTTAATGACAATTTCCAACAAAATAAAAATGTAGTCTTTGGGTTTTTTTTTTTTGCAAATCCAAAACACAAAAAAAAACATTTTTAATAGTTCCACTATTGACTACTATTCATTTCATGTAATCATAAAATGACTGGGTAAAGGTGCAGTCCCATGGGAGGGGAAAAAAATATTTTATTTTTTAACGTAAATCGATTTTTTTAAAGTTTTTTTTCTTCAAGATGCTATTAATGATGTAGTTTGCTAAAGCTGCATACACACGTAAAGATTTTCTGTCCAACCATTCAACTAGTTGATTGGTTGGAATGAAAATCTAGTAACGTATGGGAGTAACTGATGATCAGCAATTTGCTCCTAAATGCCAGAAAACAGATGAAAATGGTCGTCAGACAAGTTTGTTAAATGTTTGAGTTAAACAATTTGTTCAAACAACAGTTTTTGTCCATTTTCCGGTGTTTGGGAGCAAATTGCTGATTGTCATTTGCTTTCATACCTTACCAGATTTTCATTCCAAACAATCATCTCATTACAAGGGGTATATCTACTAAAGGTCGATTTTAATCTATTTAAAATCGATCAACATCAATCAAAAATTGTCTGTTAGTAAATGTGTGATATAGAGGTTTATGTATCAAACAGTGAAGAGCGGACCAGTGGAGAAGTTGCCCATAACAACCAATCGGTTTCTACCTATTATTTTTATAGACTGTACCTATTATTTTTATAGACTGCTACTTCAAAGCTGATTTGTTGCTATAGGCAACTTTTCCACTGGTCCACTTCTCCAAGCTTTTCACTGCTTGATACATAAACCCCTTAGCCCCAGAAACAAAACATTGATGTTTATCGATTATCATTGATTTTAAATCAATAAAAATCGACCTTTACTAAATATACCCCTAGATTGTAAGCTCCTAGGAGCAGGGTCCTCCTCTATGCTGTCTCACAGCCCTCTTCTGAAGCACTTCAATGACAACCTTCACCTTACTAGCTGTACTGTGTATGGAGAATTGTGTTGCTAATTGTTACTTGTGCTCTGTTTATATTTTGGTTACTGTACTGTATGTACGGCGCTGCGGACCACTTGTGGCACCCTATAGTATAAATAAATTTAATTATAATAATAATACCCCCGAGAGAGGAGCTTGATGCCTGGCTCTGATAACATTAAGATACTCTTCTTGAAAAGCTTGAGAGTAGAACCTCTGGAAAAGTCTATCTTACAGTGGCATACAAATTTCTACCACTTTTTTGAAAGGTGAAAAGACATAGTTTTTAGGTAATGTGTGAAAGATGAGGAACTCAGGGGTTTTTTTACATCATAATTTTCCTATCCAAGTCTATGCACACAGAGTATTCAATTTCTATATTGGTAAAATGCAGTTTTTTAACTTGAGTCGACTCTAAATGATATTTAATAGATAGGGAGGGCCATTTATGAAGCCAGACTTCCTGCATTGGCCCTATAAATGCCACTATGATATCCTAAAACAACTGTATCTGGCCATGTTCATAGATATATACAGGACAGGTGCAAGGTTTTGCATGTCAAGATAGTGGCCACTATGGACAGGACCACCGAGAGCTGCCACAGGCCTGGGTAATGAGGGGGCATGGCCAAATACCAGGAATGCCCCCTCAAAAGAAAAATGAATAGTTTTCCCGACGTCAGGGGGCACCGACCGCCGCACAGTGGTGATCGTAGGAAACCGCACAGGGGGACATTTGTCTCCCCCCCCAGCAGCAAGCCGGAACCCTCCAACAAGCCAGGGCCTGTGTAATTAGTACTCAGTCACCCCCTACTCCTCAGCACCCCTGACTATGGAATGTGTATTTACATAACATTTAAGCTTGCAACCCAGTACAGAATAGTATCTATGCTCACATCTATGTTAATGGTATAGAATCTATTTGCAAGCACACCAGTGATGGGCAACAACCATCGCGGCGACTTGCTGTGCCATTACCTGCACCTTTCTCTGATTAATATTCTCTTAGACAGCAAGTCTTACTCTCTGCTTTATGCCCAGCTGCAACTTTAATTGTGTAAGGACTAGGGCAGAAAGGTGGATCTCAGCAGGTCATAAAGCAGAGTGTTATTACACATGGGTAATATAAGGGGCTAGTGTGTGTGTGTCAGGGGTGTTTTAAGGGGATGTAGTTATGTGACACAATTCTGACAGCAGAATGCCGGCTAGGGATTTGTGATAGACGTTGAAATACCGCCGACTACCATAATCCCGACGCCGGAATCCAGGACAAAGTGAGCCCGAACGAGGTAAGGCTGGGGCGCCTGTCCTATTAGCCTGGGGGGGTTAGGTTTAGGGCAATTTGCAGGGTTAGCATTAGGTTTTGGGGAGAGTGGTTAGGGTTAGGCACCCCCCCGGGATGGTTAAGTTTAGGTAGCAGTAATGGGTGCTAGGGTTAGGCACCCCCGGGGGGAGGTTAGGGTTGGGCACCACTAAGGGAGAGTCAGGGCTAGGGGGTACAGGAGAGGTTAGCATACTTACCTGCCTCTGTCAGGATTTTCATCCTATCGGGCAGCCGCTGTCGGGATTTCAATACCATTCTGTTTTAAGGTATGTAGGAGAAGTGAGAGGCTTTGTTTTGAATGATTGGGCATCGTATATGGCCTGTAGGATGTTTTGGAGCACATGTGGGATCTGTTCTAAGGGGATGCAATGTCTCTTTCTTTTGATTAAATGTAATGAAAGGTAACTGCAGAATCGGTGGTGTTGCCCACAGTAACCAAAGTCTGTCTTTTTTCCAAAGTTGTCACAAACACAGGTGACATTATTGTGTGAATCTGGAACTATGGTGCTTGGGCTGAGTCAAGAGCCTAAATAGAGATTTGTGGGCCCCACTGCAAAAAAACTCACATATATACATTGGGCCTTGATGGGAAAGTAGTCCCCCTTAAGCTATGGGCCTCATAGCAGCTGTACCACTGCTTTTATGGTAGTTATTCATTTGGGGTGACCGTCCAGATGTCTGCCAACTTCACTAGCACCTATAGTGGGGCCGAAAGTGGGCACTTGTCAGCCGAAATGTACCAACATGCCCGATGGTTCCAGTGTGTTATCATCAAGCATCTGACTGCTCAGCTGTATCAATATCATCCCAATCACCCAATATCACTGCTGATGTGTGGACAGCCTTACATGTATTATAGTTCACATAATTGTCCCCCTTGATATTATTGATATCTGTAGAATATTACTAACCAGAAGCAAGTGAGCGAAGCCATGATAGGCTTCTGTGTTGACAAATGATAATATATTATTATGCACAGATGTGTCCGTCTCTAGAAGATGTCAAAGTCCTCCAATGTTCTGTTAGCATACAGTACAGCAGATAAAAGGGAACTGATAAACATAGATGCATGAAATGAAAGTTCAAGTTCACATAAACAGTCCTGTGCCTGCCTGACGTTTATCACTCTCTTTTACTATATATCTACAGCAATATCTATAGATATAAAAGCTCTGAACTGAACCATTAAAACTAATGTTTTACTACTACATCTTTTACAACTCTTTCTAATGATGTAATCTAATGTATGTATCTTAACACATTTTTGAAATGTTGCCAATTATTCTGTTTATTATGATTCTTATTACTCTGTTTAGTTCTAAAATCAGCAACAATTACTCTATATTGCGTTCAGGTTAAACAAATATATTTAACAGCCAATCAGGGAATTGATTATATTCATTTAAACAATAAGGGGTGCTTAGGGCTTCTAAAGTACATTTGTATACTGTGCTATACAGCAGGAGAGAGGAAATACACACATAGGGCACAATGAGGGTCGTTAACTAACAATTGGAATGTGCAGATATGCTTCAAAGACATAGCAACCAATGAGTACGTATCTTTTATATGTCTACAGTGCTTCACACAATATGTAAAACAATGTCTGATTGGTTGCTCTGGTTTTAGTAAAACATTTCAGCCTAATTCTAACCCTCACCCCTTACGGCCTAACCCTAACCCTCCCCCTAGAGCCTAACCCTAACCCTCCCCCTAATCCCACTACTTACCATCGGGATGTCAGCGCTGGGATTCTGACTGGTGTTGGAATTCCGGCACAGGCATCCTGAGCGCCGGCATCCTGACAACCGGGATTATGACTACATCCCTTTCAGTACTACTAGTTAACGTCTCAGCTTGTCAGCAGCATTTAAAACACCTACCATAACATGTTTTACTATATAATTCAAGCATCGCTGTGAGCCTAGTATCTATTGCATAACCTAGATTAATTTATACAAATGGAACCTGTATCACAGGGATATTGGTTTACCCTGGGTGAGGACTGGTGATATTATAAAAGCTCTTCATGTATTACCCCTAGACCTTGCCCCTGCATGGTGGCATTGTGGCGCAGTGGTTGGCTCACAGTGTTGGTATCATGGGTTCAATTCAGTCCAGGGCACTATCTGTGTTTCGTTGGTATGTTCACTGTGTTTTCAGTCCAAAAAACTTATAATTAACAGGCAACTGACAAAACTAACCCTAGTTTGTGTGTGTTCATGTGGTAGGGAATATGGATTGTAAGCTCCACTGTGCTGTGGAATATGTGAAAGGTTCCTAACAGTGGGGCCTATTCATTAAACCTAAAAATTCTCTGGAGATAATTAGCTTTAGAACTCTCATGGAGTTCTAGCTAATTATAGGTGGAATTCATCATTCCACCTCTCCATAAGTATCTATTCCGAAAAGCTGTCATTTTTGCGATGACAGCTTTTCGGGAAATAGATACTTTTCCCTGCCTACACTACCTTATCGCATCTGGAAACAGTGCTGCGCATGCGCTGTTACATCTGTAAAACCAGCGCATGTGCAGCACTGCCTACAGATGCGTTAACTTTGTGTACCCCCCCGACCCGACCCCTCATCTTACCTGTCCGCACAGCAGCCTCTGGCTCCGTCCTGCTGGTCTGTCATGTGGTTTCCCAGCAGACCACACGACAGATTAGAAAAAAAAACAAAACTTTTTTTTTGTCTAAACTTTCTTGTGCTCTGCTGGGGAGCACACATGACAGACCAACCTCCGGAGCCTGAGGACGGAGCAGAGCGCCGGAGGGACTCGTCGGGGGACCTGCACACGCGGATACAGGTAAGTTTCACCTGCTATTCGCCACCTCACAGTGGCGAATAGTAACTGCATCAAATTCCGAAAATTTATAATTTTCGGAATTTGATGAATACCACAATTTCCACATCCCCATACTAATGTATGGGGAGTGTGGAAATTAACGCAGGGGAACTTAGCAAGGAGATATCTGTGATATCTCCTGTGCTAAGTGGCTACATGAATACCAAAATAACGTTATTTAAGGAAAATGTCCTTAAAAACGTTATTTTAGTGTTGATGAATAGGCCCCAATATCCATTGTACAGTGAATTTACCATCAAAAACAAGTGTCATAACTACATTTTTCAGAGCCCTATAGCAAAATTTGAAATTAATGTTTGTGCATACTGTACTTTCGCTATGTTATAGTTAAATACATGGTCTATGTGACAGCATCCATGGCTTATAAATAATCATAAACTGCTTAAATCCAGCCACTGTATTGACAAATAGGAATGACAGACGCCCTGTGCGTGTCAAATACAGGTCTGAAAGTTCTAAGTTCCTTTATTATGAAATAAGCCCATATATGACAATGTCAGTTGAAAAAGCCTTGTACTGTATATTACTGTAAGTCAGTGCTTCCCAGACTATCTTGAATTGCAAAACCCTAGAGAATGAAAAGTAAATACTGCTTAGCTGTCATCCACAGCTTCATTTATGTGGTGGACAGGGTTCTGCTTCTGTTTGTCCACATTATGATTGGCAGCCAACAGCACAGGTTTTGCCTATCACATTTACCATAAATCATTTGATTTGGTCTTGGACCACCAACTCGTGGCTCCCCTGCAAGTGCCCCGTGGCACCCAGTTTAGGAACCTCTGCTGTAAGTGACAACATTAGAGAATATAGCCTGGGGACTTACATGATCACATTGCATCTTGCTTTTCTGTTTTGTTTATAAGACACCACAAAGAGTCGGCGGCGAGTAAAAGGGGGTAAACAAAAATAAATAAAAATACAGATATACATTTAATAACCTATTGCACTTAGCAAATTAAGGAAACATAGAGATGTGGCAACTGTAAAATGCGCTTTAGCCCAAACAGGAATAATTATTGAGAACCCAAACGAAAGACGTAACTACCTCTAATTGTATGGGAAAAAAATATGCGTAAACGATTACAAATTGCAGTAACATAAATAAGTATTTTACCATTCTAGATTTTATGCAGAATATAAGCAACAAAAGGAAATGCATGTCTAAATGGAATGGATATTGCAGAGATGGCGTTCGCAGTGACATTTTCTATTACCCTGCAAATTGTGCTACAGCAAATACAGACCCTCCAGTATGACCCCTAAAATATGCATTAAGCATTTGTTACCTTACACGCCAACATGTGACATACTAGTTAAACATTCATAAGTAATTTTAATTTGATGGATAGCGCAACTTGATAATGAGCACTAAAGCCGGCAAACACAGCCATTTTTGCAAGCAAGTGAGCACTTTACAATTTCATAAATAATCGGAAGACCAAGGGGAGAAGAGCATTTGAACCATACTTGCCTACTTTTGAAAATTAATTTCAAGGAGACTGTGAAAGCAGCACATATGAGAACCCGGTTCACGTGCACCTCCAGCCCTGCATCCATTACCCCCCAGGAATTTCAGTTTTACCCCATGTGGGGTACTTTACCCCTGTTCCCCGACCACTGTGCTAGATTCTTCAGGGAGTCAGGGTCCAGGGAGATTGCTATTTCAGGGAGTCTCCCTGACAATCAGGGAGAGTTGGCAAGTATGATTTGAACACATAATGTAGGATGATGTGCAAATGATCTTATGACGTGGCACGCCTTCCAACCTGTAAATTAATGTAAAATATGAAAACAATATAGCCATGTACATTGTAGTTTAGAAAACATAGATGGAAACTATCCAGGGACAGTAACAAGTTTTACAGATGTGTCCCTTTAGTGCCCTTATTTACAGGATTGATCACAATAACAATATTAGATGAAATTATTATTCTACAAGTAATATGTATTAGAAAAGGAGCATTTCAATATCCATAAAGGATATTATAAACAAAGTCAGTGTAGAAATATATAGATATGTGTGTATGTACAGGGTGTGTGTATATAATATATATATATATATATATATATATATATATATATATATATATATATATCTCTCTTCATCTTCAACAATGATGCATTTTATAGATTCCTGTAAACATATCTTCTCGCAAGTGTACAGTTAGGACAGATATATATTCTATATTCTGGCTTATTACGAATACCCCCCTGCGAGAGTGTGAAGGCATTTGAGGTATGCATGCAAGGGGAGTGCATTTGAGGTATGCATGCAAGGAAATGAGTCAGTGCCAGCCCCCGTCAGTGTGTGATTTGCACTACAGCCAAGCAAAGGCAAAGGGGAAGGAGTGATCTACACTATGTCACATCATGCGTTATAGACTCCTCCCCTATTGGGATGTCCTATTGCCATATTTTAAAAATCACACCACTTTTAGTACCAGCCTACTTTAGTGTGCAAAAAAAACTAATTGAAATACACTCAGGAGGACTACCCCAAACACTTTGCAATCTGAACCAGTAGAGCTTGCATCCCCTTGCACTACAGTGTACAGGTCAGGGGAACTGTATAAATTATAGTTAGATATATTTATATCATATATATATATATATTATATATACATAGAGGATTTTATGCACATCACTTCCAGCATGGGACCGTCCAGGCTGTCTGCTTTAATTACATTGCTGCTGCTTCTCATGCACCTCAGAGATGCTCTCTCAGGTAAGTGCACGTCCAGGGTACTTAGTGACAGTATGTGCCCATTACTTGTGGGGCTGATTGTATGGTTAATCTCTATCTATGTAATGGGGTGTATGGCTGAGAAAAGTGCATTTATTCTTATGTTTTTGGCTATAATGCAGTATATACACCGTTATCTGAGTTATTACAGCAGCATTATGACATGTACAAGTGTAATATAATATTATGGCATGGGGGGCTGTGCTGTTGTAGTGCTGCCAGGCTCGGCTGGGGTGTGCTGGGACTTGTAGTTCCATGACAGCTGTGTGGCTATTGTCAGGGGGGGATGATGTGTCTTGAATGGGCCTGATGATAGACCGTTAGATATTACTGGTAGGAGGGAGGGAGCTGCTTTACCTCAGATAACCGGTATAATAATGCAGCAGGGGGCGTGGAGGTAAATGGGGGGACTTGTGATAGCAATGAGGGTTGGTTCCCAGTTAGCCAGGCTTTAATGTACTGCTGGGGTGTTTTTGTGGTCATAGGACCCAGTGTCTAGTCACCAGTGTAAGTGATCGTGGTCCACCCAGCGCGGCCACTGTCATTTACAACCGGCTCTGACTCCTGTCACACACTTTCTGGCCACGCCCGCCTCCCCTCTGAGGTCATGAATGGGCAGCCGCTGTGAGGCCACTGATTGGGTGACGTGAAATCTGCCGATCGCGAGCCTCCGCCCTTTCAGCCAATAGAGAAACAAAGAGGCGTGGCCTGGATGGGGCGTTCTATACCTCGTCCGCCTTCGTTCGCCCTTTACGGTGGGTTTTTTCCCGCCCAGGGCTGAGGGGAGGATGAGAGGAGTGTGTGCTGCATACTAGCTCTCTGCTGCTGCTTAGGCTGATGAGCCAAGGGCGTGGTGGGGCCATGTGTGCTGCTGATAATAAGCGCCTCAACGCTCAGCCCCTGCGACGTAGCTTACATTGCCACACCGAGCCGCTCCTTATTTCCTTATGCTCTGTTTAATACATCCTGCAAGGTTCACGGGCTGAAGTTATTGTGAATGTGAACCTGTGACATTTTCCACAAAAGCAGCTCAGCATGTGGACGTCACGTACAGCTGCATATGTGACTTTAGCTGGCATGTTGGGTCATATGATTTCCAAGCCCTAAATAGCAGAGACAGTGTACATGTATAATATGCATACAGTACAGCAGTGGGCAGAAAAATGAGCAAAGGCCCCATCAGATGTATGATTTCTGTGGGTGCCTTCACCTAATTTGTAAGTTGTGGAGGGCACCCGGCATGGCTGGGTCATCAGCGGGGTTTTATCCCACGCTTCCTGCTAACCTGACATAATTGATGCAAAAGTACATAGGTGCAGAGCGGATTGATAAGCATTTGGTGCAAGAGTCTGGAGCTCTGGGTTACCACAAAAGAGATGGACATCAGAAGTAAACAATGATCATCAATTATTGCTTTTGCAATGCAATCAGGGCATGCCAGTAACGCCCATCATGCAGGGACACTGGTCCGTCCCTGCGATGTCTGCAGAGAGCTGCCGGCCAGTGCAGAGGGTGCTGAGCATGCGCAGTCCCGTGGACTGCACATCCGCCATAGCCGGGGAGGGTTCCGTCGGATCCCTCCACCAACTAATAGTGCGCAGTGTAGCCCCATAGGCGTTAACTGCAGGGGTCAATATCTGGAATGTATCGCATCCCGGATATTGGTAAATTTGGCAGCATCGCTTCCCCCATAGAAACCTATGGGGGAGGCGGCTGCCAGCGGTAATGGAGGGATCACAGCAGGTAACGGAGATACCTGCTGTGGTCCCTCCTTAATACACACGGGGGATACTTAGTATGTGTTTTCGGGGATTTTACCTCAAATACACTTTGATAAATGGGCCCCAATGTCTGGGCTTCCACCATCAAAACTTAAGATGCAATGGTAACTAACCATCACATCAACATAATTTCATGGATAAAAACATTGCGATGGATCGTGCATGTGCAGAGAAAAAATAATTAGCACAATAGCAACCTGCGACCGTTCTCGGTGTTATGGCCATTGCTTCCACACCATTCGCCATGCTGTAATTGGAAAGCCACCATCAAATAAATGGTAAAAACACTACTATCAGAAGAAAAACATTGATGCTGTTAAGCCATCGAAATTTGATGTCGATCCCTATAGCACAATGCCTTTACTAATGAGGGTAAAACAAGATGTGTTCCAAAAAGAACAGGATGCCAGCAGAATGCTGCCGAAACTCAGCCGGTGTACTGCCACTTAGGGTTGTCTATTGACCGATTAACCATGGTTGATGTTTTTTTACCATCAAGGGAAATCATTTATGGTTTTTTTGGACATTTATGTGCAGATTAAAAGAGGATGCAGCCATGCAATATTGTGCGGGCCATTGGAGCTTTAATGGTAAAATCTTGGGGAGGAAATCAATGGTTGATTAGCCCTACTCCCACAAAGTTGCAACATCAGTAGCGGGTATGGTATCACTAGTAACAACGGTTTCCAGTGTCACACCCATTTGCAAGCACCAGTAAAAAAAAAAAGTTAGTGTAAATAAAGCCTTCGCCCTGTTGAAATAGGTGTGACAACTGCAGGGGAAAGCTGTTTACACTGGCATGGGTAAACCTCACTAACTCACCTAGGGATGACTATCGATGGAGAATCACTGTGTCTCTGCCATTGATGACAACACCATTGACCATCGGTAGCAAACCAACTATCGATGCCCATCGCTAAACTGGCCTCCTTTCCTCACCGTATAGTGGCCCTGAGTTTAACTTGACAACAGGTTTTGGGTAATTGATTCCACACCTGTATCATAACCCATTTTATCCAGTGCTGTTTTGTAATTCTTCCAGCTTACTTTCCAATTGCAGCAGCCCTGTGTCTAAATCTACTGACTAAGGAAATATAAATTTTGGCAGCCCATGGGCCAATCCTACCATTGGAGACCAATGTGCAGCTTCTGTTCAGTGACATTTTTTTACTATTGGAAGATAGAGATCTGTAGTAGAAAAATTACCTGCGGTAGCCACTGCTTAGCATCTTGCCCTGCACACAACAATCCTGTCTCCCTAAAAAGCCCCTGTATATTTCAGACAACACATAAGTCAGATGTTAGCTGGTTTGTTTGTTTCATAATCAACCTGCCGGCATTTTTCTGGGTTTTGCAAATATTTACCATATAAATTCCGACTCACATAAATTGTTCAACCAATTCACAGATAAGGAACTTTGATGGCAGGTCACACATTTACATCGTCTGAAGAGAAGTGTAAGGGCTAGTCGATACCGCTAGTGTGCAAAATGTAAGATTTATATAATTCTCTAGTCTACATAGATTACTCGTGGGACTTTTCTAGTAAAAATACCTGTAGGCCTGGGAACCTCCCAAATTAAAATTGTCAAAAATAAATAAATAGGTGCCTTAAATTTCCCATGACTCATCCATTAAATAGTACTACAAAGAAGAGTTGGTGCTAATATAAATGATATTTGCTAATCCAATTTAAGAAATGAAAGGTATTGTGTTTGCTGATGTTGTTAGAAGTGCAATTATTGATGTGTTCTTGAGTAATATCCTACCCAAGTTCCTGTGTTTTACATTGAATGGAAAGGCCCATCTTCAACTAATGTATATTTAAATCCATTTTCACAAAAACATTATCGATAATATAGAAGTTGTGCCAGTAGAGAAGCATTGATCATTATGAGCCAAGACATATTCCTCTTCAGTGCTTTATAATGGAGGAGAGCTCAGCTGTTTAGTAGCAGTTCACATTGCAACAAAGGGGCATATGTATCAAAGCTTGATGTGAGATAAAATTGTGATATATACTGTATCACCAACCAATCAGCTTCTAACTTACATTTTGCAGGCTGAGTTTAAGAAATTATAGTTTGGAGCTGATTGGTTGGTGATATATATTTCACAATTTTATCTCACATCAAGCTTTGATACATATGCTCCAAAGTCTTTATGGCAGGATGTCGGCACGAACGTTCTAGAGAGCCACGCCCTGTGTTGCTGTAGCTTGTCTGTGTACTTTAGAGAAGTCTGTAAGCCTAAATATCTGTGAGATCATAACTTCATGTTGTCCATGTTGGTTAGACAGTTAAATTATGTATGTATGTATATATATATATATATATATATATATATATATATATATATATATAAAAATGTAAGAAATCCTTTTATTTAACAAGTGGACTGTTTTCACCCCTCTATTTGCTAAAAAGACTATTTTCCCTCAAATCGCAGAGCATGATTGAAACTTACAATTGAAATTACACTTTTTTGCTGGAACTTTTGGAAATGACTCCCAAGTTATTCTTGTAACATGTGTAAAGTACCTCTAATTTAGGTTATTTGGAATTTTACAGTAATCTGCCTGGTTTCAGAGGGACTGTCCCAGATTTCTTGGTTATGAAAGAAACTGAACAGCTACACATGGGTCAAGCAATGTGCAATACAAAGTTTCTGCACTAGAAAAGCTGGTGCACATAACCAAAGAGTATCACAAATATAGCACGTGCCTTTTTATTTTATAGCATTGCCATTTACAGCGTGAATGGAAGAGTTGCTGTTAGATACAATAAAGGGATGTTGAAATGTGAAACTAGGCTTTGTTAGGGTTCTGGTGGCAGCCATGGTACGTTCTCTGTGTTCAGAGCAATCGCCCTGACGTAGGACACGTGCCTTAGCATTCACCTCCTGCTTCTCTAGACACTAGTTGACCAATGTGTGTTGAAAAATATTCCCATTATCTCATAAAATACTGTACTTTAGCAATCTGGCATGTACAGGGAATGGCCAAATTTGTTGTTTTTGTAAAACTTGATTTATTTATTTTGTTTATTTCATTTTTGCATCTTTATGAACTGACATCTTGTAAAATGATTTGATCATCTCAATAAAGACGCTTGATGTTTATATGAAACGCTGAACATGCACAAATTGGTTATGCCGCTGTTTCTTTGGTCTCCTTTTTAATGCACAAGTCCACATTTTTACTTCTTTCTACTTGAAGATACTTTCAGAACCCGGATCATTATTATTTATTTATTACCAGTTATTTACATACCGCACACATATTCCGCAGCGCTTTACAGAGAATATCTGTCCATTCACATCTGTCCCTGCCCCAGTGGAGCTTACACTCTATATTCCCCACCACATACTCACACACATATACTCTAGGGTTAATTTTTGTTGGGAGCCAATTAACCTACCAGTACACTTGTTGCTTAGAGATCATTTTGTCACTTGGCTTCTACATTTGCTTGCGGTTCACTTTTCATACTATCTCTTTGATATACATTTAGGATAAAGTTCAGATTTTGGTGCTTAGAGCCCTATGCAGTTAATGTTTAAGTCAAATGTGACTTTGCATACGCTGTTGCAACAGTGGCCGTTTAAATGTTATACCGTGCCAACATCTTGTTCTAAATGTGGCTTTATGGGTCCGTCTTTTACTAGCAAGCTTATCAGTATCCCTTCAAATTTAGCACTAGGTTAAAATATTGTTAAACTCTCTTGGCATTACGTTTTGGTCTGTTTGTCGCCATCTTATTGCATGTTCATGTGCAGTTCAATTGAAATGGACATAAACCCTTCAGTGAGAGTGACAGTAGGGCAATCCTGAGGTAGTTCGTGCTGAATCTTGTTTTCTGCAGCATAAGAACAGTTTCTGATGATTGAACCCAGCACACAGGACTAAGGAGGAGGCACTGCGCACTTTGACAGAGTCATTTCTAAGAGACACGATATCTTTTCAGGAACAAAGTTTTAAAGATGTGACTGTTGCCACATGTTACATCAGCAGATAAAGTAAATGGCGATAACTCGTCCTGAGTAGTCTGTAAACATAGGACACAAGGACTAGTTGATTAAAGTAAGAAATTAGTTCAGAATGGTAAGTTTTGCCTGTACAGTAGGTTAAGGAATTCTTGGCGTGTCTTCAGTATCTTACATTTCTCCTTCCAACTTGTCATCGCCCACGAGAGACTGGATTAGACCAGGCTTACTGTATTGTAGTGTGGTGATATGTGAAATATTAGCCACACCTAAGTGAAGTTCATATTTGTACCTTTCTTCACGCTCTGAAATATTCACACCAGCTGTTTATTAGTTGCTGAAAATGTAATATAAGCTGGTAGTAGCACAATTATCATGTACTTGACTTTGCTATTTCCATAACTCTGCCCTGCTCAGTTCTTCCAGAAAGGGGTACGGTCGGGATGATTATTTTGATATGGTTGCCCAACGCATACGTTTGTATGTTTAAAAATTGCTAAATCTTAAATTATATTTACAACGACTGCCTAACAAAGTATCTATACAACCCTAATATTTCAATTGTGTAGGTTGTTAGTCATTACGACTTGCTATTTATCTGTTTCATCTCCCGACAAATAGAGGGAAACAGTTAACATTTAACGTACACCTGTCCTGTACAGGAATGACTGCAGACATAACATTCACCTCCTTAGGTTATTTCCTTGTTCAAGAAATATGACTTCCTCAGTTGTCTTATTTGATTAATCCGCTGAACTTTGTGAGGAACACAAAGTCATACTGAGAAAAAGAACATATGTGGGGAATTACAGCACATTATTAAATTCTGTCTTTATGTCATAGCTGGGCTAGTAGTGCACCAAAATCTGACTTAGGACGGCAGGTCATGCATCTTATGATGCGTACCGCAAATTACACTGACTTTGTTTGTTTGCTCTGCCCAACGTACTTGTGCAACCTGTACGTCTACTTTCCAGTGATAACAAGTCCAGGACAGTCATGGACACACCGATGGCCATACATAATAATGATTCACTGTGTAATACAACATTTAAGAAGGGCCTTGGCGCAGGGTGGACTATTTAATGCCGCTAATCCAGTGCCTGCCTTCTTCAGAAACAGAAAAGGAAGGAGGTTCAGTTATTGTGGATGCCAGGAGCTGATTGTCTTAAGATTTCTTCAATTGCTAAATCTACTTCTGTGTCTCCTGCTTACCGTTCCCCACCAACAGCAGCTGCACTGTAATGCCAATGGCAGCATTAACATTGACGGCTAATAATGCTTCTGCCTTACAATAGTCATGCACACTTGTTGTTCAGCTATCTTGTCTATCATTGGTTCCTTACACCTCTTAAGGCTCATGCACACTGGACGATTTTTATGAACGATAACGACATTGTTGATCGATATAACGGTCAAATCGTCCAATGTGTATGCATTAACCGATGAACGATGCGCGCTCCCGCGGGTCGTTAGCGATATCCCCAGTCGTCTGTACATGCAACTCAATCTGGGGATATCATTAACGACGCCATGCTGCTGAACGCAGCATCGGCAAGTGTGTATGCACTTTCGATGCTGGCACCCCCGCCAGGTCCATCACTGATGAGGTCGCTCCGTACACACATCATCCATTATGGGTCTTAAGATTGTAAACTACTTTGGACACAAAGGTCTTTATCTTGTGTTTTATGGCATTGCGTGTAATTTTTTTCATATCATGTATATAAACACTGATTGTGTGGTGTTATTTCTATAAAATTCTAATTCTTTTCAACTTTATAACATTTTTTTTTCGTATCATTTTAATTTTAGGGACTACCAACTGTGCCAGAAATGAGTTCCAATGTGGTGACGGGAAATGTATCCCATACAAGTGGATCTGTGACGGCAATGCGGAATGCCGGGACGGGTCTGATGAGTTTTATGAGACCTGCAGTAAGTGCTTGTACTAGTGAATAATAATAATAATTATAGTGTGGAAAAGTTATCTGAGATTTTTGTAGAAATAAATGCAACTCTACCTATAATATGCTGCTGGTCTCCTTTCAGTCTCCAGAACATGCAGCCCCGACCAGTTCAGCTGCGGTGGCAGGACAAACCGGTGCATTCCCAAGTCATGGAAGTGTGATCAGCAAGAGGACTGCGAGAATGGCTCGGATGAGAAGGACTGTGGTAGGTGTCACATAAGATGCTGCATTCAAGCAGCACCATCGCCAGATATCACATTCTTATGATTGCCCTAGAATAAGTTACTTCTAGAGGGATCTCATGAAACCATATCCTAATGGTTGCTACTGTGAGTTTCTCAATACCTGGTTACCAGATAAAAGAACCAACGAACATTGCACACGTTTATAATGTTATAAAGACATGATCCTGATCCTATTCAAGTTCACCCATTGCCGTTATGTCTTTGTGCTTGTGTGCTGAACCAGTAGCCATGAGTATAAAGTCTGCCGAATCACCAGGAACAAATGACATCATTGAGGCATGAGGCACAAAGTGCTAAATGTATTAGTGGTGCTCCAAGTATTAGTGACTGTCCACACAATTGTGTGTAGATGGAGGCTGCTCAACAAGTTCATGTCACATGAGAACATAGAGGCTTGTGTGTTGTATCCGCATATTAAACTTAATTTGGCCTCTTTCCTTACTAGCTCCTAAGACCTGTGCCTCCGATGACCAGTTTCAGTGCCGTAGTGGGATGTGCATCTCTCTTGCCTACCTGTGTGACGGCGAACATGACTGTAATGATGGCAGCGATGAAGACTCTTGCCCTCCCCCCACCTGCAATCCAACTTATTTCAATTGCAAGAACTCTACCGTCTGTATCCCCAAACTCTGGACATGTGATGGAGATCCTGATTGCGCAGATGGATCTGATGAGGAAAACTGTCAAGGGAAGGAGCCGATAAAGACAGACAAGCCCTGCTCCTCCCTGGAGTTCCACTGTGGCAGTGGCGAATGCATACACATGAGTTGGAAGTGCGACGGAAGTTCTGACTGCAGGGACAAATCCGATGAAAAGGACTGTGGTATGTAACTATATGGGACATTTCATGAGCAGTATGTCCTGCGTAATTGGTGGCACATAGTGAGATGTTGGGAGCTTATTTTTTTTTTATCATCTGATTTTCATGACAGAAAAACCGACTTGCCGCCCGGATCAGTTCCAGTGTAATGACGGGAAGTGTATTCACGGCAGCCGGCAGTGCGACAAAGAATATGACTGCGAAGACCAGAGTGATGAGATGGGCTGTGTAAATGGTCAGTGTTATGCCTGTTAAACTATACATATATGTGAAAGAGATGGGAAGGGCTTTATGAAGGAACGTAGGGGGGGTTCTAGTGGGAGCAGGTACCCTGCAAACTCTGTTGACAAACATGATTTACCATTCGTATCGAGAATCTAGTATTTTCAAGGATTTTATACTTGGCTAATTGGGTCTTAGTACAAGCAAAAACCAATGCGTTTCACAAACACACTTTTTATCAGTAATCTTTGATATGTATTAATGTAAATTAGTGGCTATACCTCAACTTAACTTGTAGGTTTGGGAGAGAGACTAAAGGCTGTGTAAGTAAAAGCCGTAGATCATCTGTGTATGCCGCAATTGTTTTTAGTGAATAGTACCTATTTTTAGATCATTAATGGTTGTGTAGCTTCAAAACATGTACAGATAAGGCTTGAGGTGTACTATTTCTTATTTGTAGAGGTTGAGAAAGGAAGTCAATTGTCACCAAAGCACAAAGGGATGGACTGCAAGGATTAACATTAGCATGCATGAGCCCAGACCTAGGTTACAGAGGATGGTTTAGATTCACTTCCAGGGGGAGATTTATCAAGTCTTGGAGAGAGATTAAGTGCCAATCATTTTAGAGGCTGTGCTAGGAAAATGATAAAAGCTGATTGGTTGCTATGAGCAACTTCTCCACTTTATCTCTCTCCAAGATTTGATAAAGCTTCCCCCTGAATCTTTGAAGTCAGGCAGATTGTCTGCATATGTAGATCAAAGGCCTCTGATGATGCAATGAATCAAGCTCATGGTCTTTGTTATCTTTCTTTTCTTTAATCAGTGACGAAATGTGAAGGTCCCAACAAATTCAAGTGTCACAGTGGAGAATGTATCAGCATGGATAAAGTTTGCAACAAAGTCAGAGACTGCAGGGACTGGACGGACGAACCACTTAAGGAATGTGGTGAGTGTACCAAATTTTTAGGCAAACTATTCGCCGGTCAGGATGGTCCAATCTTCTGCTGCTTCTCTGCAAGCTTCTTCTACACTTACAAATGTTATTGTCTCCTTTTCTTTAGGTGAAAACGAGTGCTTGAAAAGCAATGGGGGCTGTTCCCACACCTGCAATGACCTCAAGATCGGTTATGAGTGCTTATGCCCAGAGGGCTACCGCCTTGTGGGCGGAAAGAATTGTGAAGGTAACTTGCTGCCATGTATGTCCTAAGCACTGCATTTAAAAAAAAAAAAAAGTCAAATACTTTAATCCTTAAAATCCTGGTGTCTCACACACATGCTATGACGGTATGAGTATTTCATTGTGTCTTCTCACGCACCCATGCAAAGGACAGCAGCCAGGATAGATCCTTTTGTATAAATGATATCCATGCCCAGCCTTTACCGTCTCTTATAACAGATTTCAAGGAGAGGGCCATGCTTTGTATCACTCTTTCTTCCCTCACTGGGAGCTGGGCCAATTGCTTCATACAGCAAACGGAGGGTGAAGGATGCAGACTGTTTATATGATTGCTGGCACACCTTCCTCCAATCCCCTGCAAGTCTGGTGCCATGTGGTCCAGTCTGGGCAACTTATCTGCCCTTTTAACCTAGTCGACCCTTAGTTATACCTAATTAGACTTGTAACACTTGTTCTTCAACCAGATGTACCGCAAATGTCCGATTGTTAGTCAGGTTCTGTTTTTACACTCTGTATGACACGCTTAATATACACTGAAACACCAACCAGTTAGTATACATCTCTCATATTAGTTTGCATCATCACACATTATTCCCCATCTCTTCACCCTCAGATATTGATGAATGTAAGGATCCAAACTCCTGCAGCCAAATCTGTATTAACTTGGAAGGAGGCTACAAATGTGAATGCAACGAGGGTTACCAAATGGACCCTGTGACTAGAACCTGCAAGGGCATTGGTGAGTACAGTACAATGATTCCTATTACATATTCAGCACATGTATTCGAGACAGCACAAAATTCACATTATGATGTCTATTTACTACGGTTGCTTTATCCCGGACGTTATTTTGTATACTATAGGGACAGTGGCTTACCTTTTGTTCACTAACCGCCATGAGGTGAGGAAGATGACTTTGGACAGGAGCGAGTACACAAGTTTCATCCCACGACTGAAGAATGTAGTGGCTTTGGATATGGAGATCTCGAGCAATAAAATCTACTGGTCTGACTTAACACAGAAGAAAATCTACAGGTAATAACTGACGGACCCAGCAGAGATTACCTGCCCGTTGTTTCCCGCCAGCATTAGATCCTTATGCTGTGTTCTGAGGTTTCCCCAAACAGAAATGAGAAGCTTCAGATGTTTTTTTGTCTTTGTTCCTCTGTAGTGCTTTAATGGACAAGGCACATAACTTCTCTCACCATGAGACAGTGATCGGAAATGAAATCCAGGCTCCAGATGGTATCGCGGTGGATTGGGTCCATGCCAACATTTACTGGACAGACTCCGCATACGGCAGCATATCTGTGGCAAACACTGCAGGGTCCAAGCGGAAAACGCTCTTCAAAGAGGGCCTGGCAAAGCCGCGTGACATTGTGGTGGATCCCACAAAAGGGTAAGGGGAATGCAGAAGTAAAAGATAAATAGCAACTTGTGTTGTGATGTAATTACAGAGAATAACTTGTCCCTCGTCTGCGTATTTCAGGTTTATGTACTGGACTGACTGGGGCTTTCCTGCCAAAATTGAGAAGGGAGGCTTGAATGGAGTAGCCAGACAAACTCTGGTCAGTGATGACATTGAATGGCCCAACGGAATCACTCTAGGTGCGTAATATATCTGTCTTCATTTACCTAATATACAATTATACCCTGACAACTCTGTGACAAGAGATGTGTGCTTTCTCTATCTATAAAACACTGTGTTGTCACTTTTAGACCTGATCCATCAGAGATTATACTGGGTGGACTCCAAGCTGCATACCCTGTCCAGCATTGGCGTTTCTGGAGACAACAGGATGATGGTCATTGCCGATGAGCATCACTTATCTCACCCGTTTGGCCTCACCATCTTTGAGGTAAGTCTATACATTTTCTTCTTTGATCACAGTCAGTTTATCTTTTCTTCTGCAAATCCTATAAGCTCAGAGGACAACCTCTAGTAATGTGCAAAAATACGCTCTATGAAACAGTTCATCAATAAGATGAGCAGGGTGACCTGAGACTCTATATTAAAACAGAGGACATTTTAACAATAAACCACATTTGAGCTTGCTGCACGTTCCTATCCAAAAACCATTCGGCACTCCCTATCTGTGTCACTGTTTGCTGTCTGTGCCTTAGTCGGTTGTCATGATTCTTTCGTTACACTTATGTCCACTTTGTGATTTATTTATGCACTTTTTTATATACTTATTATTTAAAGGAGCTTGTGTTCTGGACTGATATTGACAATGAAGCTATCTTCAGCGCTAACAGGCTGACTGGAGGAAACATACGGAAGGTAGCAGAAGATCTCTTGTCTCCAGAAGACATTGTCTTGTACCACAATCATGGACAGCCTGAAGGTATTAGGCGCAATAGTACCTATTGGGGTGGTAGCGTTCAGTGAACTTTTCTGACTTGTGTTATGATGGCCTCCCCTTTCTTATATATTGTGCCCACTTTCCGCAATGACATATAATTAGTGGTCCCTGTCACCTACATCCCTTAAAGGCAGACATTAATTGATGCTATACTCCGTAGATGAACCATTTACTGAAGTCAGTGAAATCATTGAGGCAATGTGTAATATATTTTTTATGATTTTTAGTATAGTCACTAAATGGCGCTTATTTTAGACTATAGTGAAGATAAGAAATGGGCAGTGTCTAATGTCATGTCTATATTAGGGGAGCAATTTTGAACACTATTTATGTTTGCTACTTACTGATTATTTTTAATTAGTCCTCAATGTATTTTTTCCTCCCTTGTAGCTGAAAATTGGTGTGTTTCCCAACTTCTTGAGAACGGAGGTTGTGAATACTTGTGCCTGCCAGCCCCACACTTCAGTGCACACTCCCCTAAGTACACTTGCGTGTGTCCTGATGGAGAGCACTTGGGACAAGACATGAGAAGCTGTATGAAAGGTAAGTTATTCTGTATATAGGAGCCTGTGTGACAGGACACGCAGGAATTTCTTCATGCATTCACTCGCCATTGTACACAATTATAACAGAATTCATTTTTGCCTCTTCAGAGCAAACTTCTCCCGACGTCTCTCAGTTCACCTCGCCTCCCGTCACAACCGCAGGATCTCCGGTCACAACGCCCGGGAGTACCACCCTTGCTAAAATTCTCACTACACCTAAGAAACCTTCAACTATTAAACCTGAACAGCGGACGTCAAGGCCCGTAACAACTGGCCGTGCACCTACAACAAGCCAGCCAGCCGCTAAACCCAGTACGCCACGCAGTGAGAGGAGAGATCCCGATCATTCTACTCCAGTAACAGAGTCACACCAAGGTACAGTATAGCTGTCTCACTCACAGATCACCCCATTAGGTGCTTTTGTAGTAATGTGTAGTTCAGAGTATTAGACAACAGTACATTATTATATATGTATGTTGAATCGAAAATAGCTTAATGTCTAGTACTACAGGAGAATGATGTCTTCTGCTTTAAGCGGTCTGCAAGTGACAACGTATTGTAGAGTCACATGTCACGCGTCACTGAATTCTGCTTTTCTGTGTTACAGATGGGAATGAGGTAAAGCTGGCGACTGCAGATTCCCATACCAACGCTGTCTATGCTGTCATCCCTGTTGGTAAGTGTCTGCACCTTAATTTTACTCACTGTAGCGTATCGTCCTTTATCTGGCCTGTGTGTTTTTGTGTAGGTGTTTATATTACCTATACATAACTATACGTCCACACTTAGGTTCCGTTTTCTCCCTCTCCGCTGTGGTCTTGGGAACTAAGCACCTGATTCAGACCCGCTCGCTAGATGCTTTTGCTCGCCTGATGCGTATGCAAATTCTGCAGCGCAGGCGATCGCATGGCAAGGCATTAGCACGCCCACTATGTCTTGGCGTGCAATCGCTTTGTGTATGCAGGCGCCCACTTGCGCACGTCATCTCCAGGAAGTGTATGCAACCATCGGGTATCATCAGATGCGATCGCAGCGCTTGTGGCTGATCATACCATACTGCGAGCACTTCAGTGTAAAAACCAGCCAGGTGACGTGTACTGTGACGCTGCCTATAATTTATGCACGCCTCTGAAACGGCGTTGAGATGCTCAGGCACGCCAGCGTTCGCATCTCCACTCCCCCGTTTATAGTGGCCAGCCCCTGTCATCACCCATAAACGACTTCTCCTGTCACTCACTCTGCTGGGCTGCCTATGTGCAGTGAGCGAACGCTTCCCGATCTCTCGCACTGGTTTGCGCACTGCGATGCATGCAAAAAAAAACCCTGGCTACAAGCAAACGCATCCTAGCGCACGGGTCTGAATCAGGTCCCGAACTCCCAATCTTGTCTGCTAGAAATGTATTAGAATTGAAAGCTTTGGTAATACTGAAAAGGGAAAGAGCAGGAGACTTGACCTTCGCTGACAGCTCTGACACGGTGTTGTCTGGGTTATTAAAGGGTATTTGAATTCCAGAATATAGGGGGAAAATAGTTTGTGTCCAAACACTTTTGAGGTGATAAATGTAGTAATCTACTCCATCTGTTTCTATGTTCCCAGTTATAATCTGTTTATGTGCATTTGCGGGCTTACTTTTGTGGAGAAAGTGGAGATTGAAAAACACCAACACCATTCACTTTGACAATCCTGTGTACCAGAAAACAACAGAAGATGACGAGATCCACATTTGTCGAAGTCAGGACGGATACACATATCCATCGGTAAGATATAGGCTTTTAATTTGCCTAGTACAACCAAGTGGCATGCCAACATATCCAGTTGCAAGTTTATTTCTGACTTAACGTACAACTGCATTAGGAAAACCTCTTGGGTCACACTAGAATCTTGGGCTATAGAGGCGAAATGTCACACAAAGTCTGAAACTCCCTCCGTCTATCTCCCTTAGCCTGTGGGAAGTGAATGAGGTATTTCTGTGCTTTGCTGTATATGAAAGCATTGGAATCGTTGATTCATTCATTTATGTTGTTTTCATATTCACTTCAACCGCCACAGTGATCAAATACAGTGGTGAAGACGAGGAGGGGACCAAGGAGGTGCTGTTCGTTACCTCCTGCTGCTGTTCCCAGCTCTCTACGAGGATTGCCTCCACACTACCGCCGCAGGTAGTGACTGTGGACATTGAGGGTGGGGGCAGTATGGCATATCAGCCCCTCGTTTGGCACTTCACAACCTACTGAAGTTTTTGGAGAGTTGATGTCTGCAGCTAAACCTTGTAAGCACCAGAGTAGTGCGTGGTCCTGTTCTGGGAGGGATCAGATTCTGATTCTTAGGAAGATGGTGAAATCTTTGAGGATTTGAGGCTTAAGGTTTCCTTGTACTTATATACCGATTCTTCTATGCAGCAAGGTGTATAAGTTGGTGCAAGCCATTCAGGACATGGAAGAGATAGACGTCCTTACATCATTGTTTAAGAGGAAGAAGAAATAGTCTATATTCCTTCCTCTACTGGAGACTGTTCCAGATCAAGCTTATATAGAAATTGAAATTCCACCATCAGTTCATCAGATTGTCTCCAAGGACTTCTTATATGCTCCTCTGGAGGCTAAGAGCATTGTTTTCAGCCTTTGGACCCTGGCGGAACTGTGTTAGAGTTGAGTATGGCGTTAAATGCTGTAATCATCTGGACAGCAGACATACTCTGTTGCATGCAAGAGAAGCAAGAAAAATGTTGTCAGACAATGCCAAGGCGTTTGCATACAGTATGTCAACCATCAAACAAGACCTCACTTGCAATTAAGAAAACCGGCTGCATAATGCGTTGGGTGGCACATAATGTTGCAGCAAGCCTAGTAGTGTTCATATCAGGAGTTGTTTCAGAAGATTGTGGAAAAATTGGGTCAGCCAGATGTAGACATAATGTCATCTTCTGCTCAAGGACAAGCAATCCAAAGGCATTTTTAGTAGTGGCTATGTCTATCTCTTGGAATTTCTGATTCACCTGTGTCATCTAATAGTAATGGTTCTGCATGTTCTAACGCAGCTTAAAAGAGAGAGGGCATTCAAGGGATTCTTTGAGTAACAGACTAGCCAAGAAGGACGAGGTACCCAGACATTCTCAACATGTAGTGGACCTGTTTTGGCATCTTCCTATAATACAGTATCTGATTACTGAGGAATGGTTTCATAATCCAGGTTTATTGTTGGTTGTTGAAGCCAATTAAGCACAGACCTCCTCTGACAGTGTAGTTGGAACCATGCTTAAGGCTATAAAGCCTGCTTCAATCAAGAATTTTCGCCATGTGTGGAAGATTCATATCTCCTGTGTGTTGCATGTTCAACTCTTTAAGCTGGCCATACACCAGACCAACGTTCCTCCAACCATCCAACTAGTTGGTTGGAATGAAAATCCAATAAGTATGGGAGCAATTGACAATCAGCAATCTGTTGGATTTAAACAATTTGTCTGAACAACAGTTTTCGTCTGTTTTGGAGCAAATTGCTGATTGTCATTTTCTCCCATGCATTACTGGATTTTCATTCCAACCAGCCAACTAGTTGGATGGTTGGAGGAAAGTTTGGCTCTGGTGTATGGCCAGTTTAACAGTCTTCCAATTAACTCTTGGGATTAATTTTAACAGCTTTGCAACCCTCCTTTCAAACCCTTGAATTTGGTGGCGTTTAAGATTTTTTTTAAATTAAATTATAGATGGTCTTTCCTTTGGATAAATATACATCAAGGAGAGTATGGGAGCTGGGTTTGTATTTCAGGTCCCCATAGCTCATTCTTGGGCTATCCTTCGGAAAAACCCTCCTTTCAACCAAAGGTGGTATCTTGGTTCCACTTAAATCAGGATATTGTGATCATGTTGCTAGGACTCTTAAACTTCACAAAATGGATGACCTCTGGTTCTCTCTATGATGACCAAAAGAGAGGATGGCCTAACAGATTATTGCCAGATGGAAATATGACAGGCTTATGATATTGAGGTGGGGAAACCTGCCGCAGAAAATGAGAGGGTGCTTCTCAAAAAGATGGATGAGAAAACCTGATTTTTATACTAGGTTTAATTTTTTCTTCTTAATCCTTTTGGGGACACTGGACACCCACCTTTTAACTTTCTGGTTCTTATGAAGTTGAATATTGTCAGATGACATTGGTTGTCCTATATCTCTGGTTTTGTACCTCTCTGTTCTACCCCATGGGGCTTGGTTAAAATGATACAGTAGCTGACTTCCAAGCCAGTGGATTTAGAGGAGATTTTTAAAAGTGTTCAAACTCCAGACTGAAGGGGCCCATACATATGTGTCAGATTGCTGCAATTCCCCATTCTGCCAACGTCAGAGCTGGGGCTTCGGGGATATTTATCATGTTGAAAAGTCTCGATTCCCCAATCCCTACACAAAAATGGTCAAAATGAGTAGGTAGAGGATTTTTAACATGTTGAATTTCCCTGATTCGCTGACGGATTGCCGTTCATCGATGACCGCAGATCGGCTGTTTTAGTTGCTGATCAGTGCTTCCGCAACATGGGGAATCACAGCAGTGTATGGGGCCCTTGAGTTTCTATTCTCCAAGGTTCCAGTGTTCCCAGTGGATTAAGGGGAACAATTTACGGTAAGTATAAAAATCTAATTGTGTTACACTTATTATTTAATAACACTATACTATCATTGACATGTCTTACCCTCACTTTTAAACATATATTATATCCCATCTGGCTCTGGAAGTGTGGATCTAAACTTTAGAACTATACCTATTGTTGATGGTTGTTTTTTTGTCTTATATTTCCCACCTTTTAGCATTATATTAATAAACTTTTCAGACCAGGCTGCTACTAAACACTGATTCATAATCCTTTCTTGTCTTTACAGAGGCAGATGGTGAGCTTGGATGATGACGTCGCTTGAACAAACCTCAACCAACTGTGCCTATCACTAAACTCTGCTGCTCAACTATATCAGGGGCAACGACTGCTAAACCAAAGTAGAAACACAATATTTTATACCATCCATGCAACAGTGCCATCCTGCACAGGCTGGAATATTTTGATTATTTGTTTTGTTTATCCCACTCTACCAAACAAATGGTCCACTATGTACAGTGCCCAGGGACTGCAGTCACTCAGTGATCCTATGATTTATTTATGAAGATACTTGTTTTGTTGATACGGTGCCATTTTTACCTCCCTGTGCCTCTTTCTGCATTGTGAAAGCTCGTAGACGTGAAAGAGGAAATGACGAGAATGGCGTGGGATAGGGAAAGACTGGAAAGTGAAAATGCCTAAATGTACTGGAGGACTGTGAAGGACTGTATGTGACGATCCTGCTGGGGTTTATTTTTTGTTTTGTTTTAAAAGCACAAGTCGTTCGTATACACTAAAATGGAAATTCCAAACAGGAGAGGAACAAGGAGCAAAGCACAGAGAGCTTGTACGGAATTGTGGGTGTAACGTCTCAGGGCATCAGATATACAGCATCTGCCTTGAGGTCAATCTCTGGGTCGGCGCGCAGCCATTTTATCCAGGCTCTGCCTTCCCGCTATAATGTAGCAAGCCAGAAAAAGGCCACAAATCACCAACAAGTGCCTAGTCCACTATCGCTATATGCTTGTTATCCTTTATTTCTCTTAAAAACCCGTCCTCTGCCTGCACTTTGTTCTTTGTCTCAAACGTGTTGTACATTTTATTTTTGTTACATTTATTAGCAAGTCTTTGGATTGTTTAGCAATGCTTTTCTCACCTGCCAGTATCCGACAGGGTATGACGGTAGAAACAATGTTTTGAACATGGAATCTGGAAAGTTTGGCTGCTTCTTAAGCTCTAATACTCAATCGTTGTTACTGGATACAAGGAGAAAGAACTGTTATAAGTGGTGCTACCTACAAACGAGGAGTGGAAGAGGACACTCAGCCGTGCTTCTGTTAACCACGCTGCCTTAATTTGACACTGGCACAGTTACTTTTTAGTCTATACTTGAAATATCCATCTTGGCTGTATATGAGATTTTCTCTACCGTGAAAAGGCCTTATCCTAATCTCCACTGGTGTCTCGCTTTATAGAAATTAGCCAATCTTTTATTGCAGTATTGAAATCAGAACGTCCTGCCTGATCCTGTGAAGAAATTTAGCTTTTTTTTTTTTTTCTGTGAAGGGTGTAAATATTAATTTCTGTACAGTTGTTTTGCACATTTTTTTTTGCCTGCTGTATATACATATTGATTGTGTCATAAATGGGAAAAGTTTAATATATAATTTATTTATTTCTAAAAATATTTTTGAGTCTTGTGTTTTTATTTTGTGGCTTGTAATACTTAGCCGTGAGAAGGGGCTGGCAGTCTTTATAGCTCCTGTGCTTTTGGGTTACTGGTGAAATTCAAAAATCAGTTAGCCCAAGATTAAAAGTTTTGCTTTGGGCGAAGTTTAGTGAACTTATTTTATTTGCCCTATGCGTGCTGTTAGCTGGACTCTGGTGCTAATAATGTTCAGATGCCGCGCTGTTTTCTTAAAAGTTGGGCTGTAACAGTAGCGGACAGGATGACATTCTAGAGTCACACTCATTGCAGAAGTCAATGGACCCTGTGAATGGTGGTGACCCGACTCCGGCCAGGCACCGACGAAACTGAAGTGCCTATGGCCCAGGGGTGGGGTATAGGGGGTGGACCGATGCATCCTGGGAGCTAAAGCTTTAACTGTGTGGTGCCTGGTCCTCAACCACCACCTACACCCCAAGGTCTCCCTGTGGAGCCCTATGGACCCTGAAGAAGAAATAATAAGTATATAATTGTTTTTGTCATTATTATTTTTGCTCTTTCGATCCAGTCATAGTTAGTTCTTCAAGGTACATAACTCCAAGTAAAGAATGAGTAACCCTTTCTCCTGCAGATAAGTTATATGTTAGCATATGATGTAGAAAAGAGATCTTTATCATTTGAATTAATAATTGTTATATCTGACAACAAAACAAACTATAGAGTTACAAATGTGCACGTACAGACAGCCTGATTCAGAGGCGTTTGCGGGGCGGTGTGGGGACGTCCTGCGTTCCTGGAAACGGGGGCGTGTCCATCGATTCACACTTCCTGGCTTCTCAGGATGTCAGAACGCAGGCAGCCAGCGGTAGGCTTCTGCCTACTCAAAGCAACCTGCTCAAAGGAGCAACCATCGCGACCATCGATCGCAATAGTGATCCCAGGCTGTGGCCTCAGTCACAGCGCTGAGATCGCAAATGCAGCAAAGAGGTGTCAGACACCCCCTGCTGACATTTGCATTTTAGCAGGATGGAATTGCACAGCCGCTTCTGTGCAGCTTTGCAATTCCATCCTCTGCTGAATGAGGCCCAGAGTCTAGAATTTTGCCGTTCATTACATGCAATGGAAGCAGCCGTTTTGTGGCCTGAGCTATTATTCAGTGTAGTCTAGTGTATCCAGGGACTACTGCCGTCACTGGGGCTCATGTGCAGTTGGATGCAGAAATAGGCGCATAGGTTCTGTTCTACGTATGTCACAAGGCACCTAGCTCCAACATGAACATATATGCCAGGCTTACATCAGGAAAGGGCAGAGATGTGGCTTCCCAGTGTTAGTAGGAAATACAAAAGTCACATTGCCCTATTTGTACACAATATAATGATGGAATATAGGGTCATATACAGATAATGGTGTCTTGACAGTGTTCTTCATCACATTTAAAATGTCAAGTATAATATGCACGCTAAATAAATGTAAATTAAATTACATACAAACATCTGTTACTTCTCTGTTTGAAATGGGAATCTCCTTTCCTGCCGCAGTCCAAATGTAAATATCGATGAAGTAATGCAAATAGACGACTGTGACATCATGTAGTGGCCACTCTAAATGAATGAAGTTCCATTACTTGGAGAGGTTAATGCAAACTTAGCCAATCAGAAGCTGGGATCACCATCATCACTCCGTCTTGTTACACCAGCCATCCAGCAACCTGTAAGAGACGGCTCCTCTGGTTGGTGTATCGGTCGTAATTATGCGATCACGCATTTACTGTACTCACTCTACTTTTGCCCATTCTTACCCGCGTCTGTACTGCCTATCCAGCCCTAAGATGTTGCAAGTGTGAAATGCAACCATATCGGTCAGCTGCGCATGGTCAATACGGAAATTACTTTTTTGCCAATAAAACAGGCGTACGTCCAACTGTATATGGGCTTGACAGAGACACGCTGTAAATAGATAGGCAGCATTCTCAAGGGGGGATAAAAAGGAATGGTGTGAATACATTTTCACTTTGCCATAGATGACACGTTCACAAAGACTCTATAAATAATAAGATATACACCAGTTCCTAGTCCACAGTCTCTGAAAGGGATCGACCTGAGAATTTCCCGAGTCTTAAGGTGTAGTGTGAAAGGGGGTCTGTGAGCAAAAACCCTGGGTCTGACCAGGCAAAATCCTGGGTCGTATGTCTGTAAGGGGTATCAAAGGGAAATAGGGCCAAGAAGGAAAACACAGATTGAAAAATAGATATGGCAAGAAGTAGGATTCCCCAACAGCACAGTGATATGAGGAGAAGAATAGAGGCATCAGGAAGTCACAGACTGAGAATTATATAGGAGCAGGGTCGCCCAACAGCACAGAGTAGTGATATGAGGAGAAGAATAGTGGTGTCAGGAAGTCACAGACTGAGAATTATATAGGAGCAGGGTCGCCCAACAGCACAGAGTAGTGATATGAGGATGGGAATAGAGGCAGCAGGAAGTCACAGACTGAGAATTATATAGGAGCAGGGTCGCCCAACAGCACAGAGTAGTGATATGAGGATGGGAATAGAGGCAGCAGGAAGCGATAGATAGAGAGGCAGCAGGAAGCGATAGATAGATAAGATAGATACCTTGTAAAATACAAGCAGTTTGACTTTTATCACTTCAGCAGGCTGATCATGTGACTCATCATAATAGTCTTTGTGATGTCACAGGTTTGGTAACAGTCACTGCTTGATGTAGAACTGTCATACCAACAGATATGGCTGATAACTGACACTCACAGAGTAAGGTAAGTTTATTTTAACCTAAATGATAGATAGATAGATATCTGTGGTGAAATGCAGGCAGGTTGACATCGCCTCAATGGGAAGATCGTGTGACTAGCTAACTTCAGACAGCCTTTATTTATTAAAAGTTTCTTATTTATTAGCAGTTTCTTATATAGCGCAGCATATTCCATTGCGCTTTACAATTGGAAACAACATTAATAGAATAAAACTGGGTAGTAACAGACAGACATAAAGGTAAGAGGGCCCTGCTCGCAAGCTTACAATCTTTATGATGTTACAGCTTTGGTATAACAGTAAGGGCCGTATTCAATTAGGTGCGAAAAGCCGTTTTCTGCGAAAAAGTATCGTGAGTGACGTCATTTCACCATGCAGAAAGTTTCCTCCGTATTCAATTCAGGAGACTTTTTGCCGGTGCAGAAACTCAAAGTATTGGAACCTGCGAAAAAGTTTCGCCTATGAATAGGTGTAGAAATTTTTTTCAGAATTGGGGTTTTGGGGTGCAAACCTCTGAAAACCCCCCTGCACCCTTGGGGACAGTCCCCCAAAGGTATACTGTGTCAAAAAAAAGTTTAAAACATTCTTTAGATCACCCCAAAAAAGTACTTTAATTTTGGGGGCGAAAAAGTCCAAAGTTGGGGACAAACTTAAAAACTAGGAAATAGACTCCAGGGGGGTCTCCAAGTATGCCCCAGGTGTTTTTCAGTTTGCAGGTGGTTGCGGCAGGTGGATTTTTTACCATTTTTAAAAGTTCACTTTAGCAACTTTAAAATATGCTAGCACCCATTTTCATGTACCCCAAATTTGGTGGGACAACATATTTTCTACAAAAAAACTGCTAAATGCTATTCTTCACCACTTACGTAAAGACGCTAAATACCAGCTATAGAGATAATTTAAGAACCCCAAATACCTTCAGCAGGCCTTTTCAGGGGTATCTATAGTGATCCCGAATGTCAGTGCATCTTTTGGGGGGTGTCAGGCTGATTTTCCCAAATCTGACAATACTTTTCGCATGTTACAGTTTCGCCGGGTCTCGTTTTCGCTGATTTCTAATTGAATACGGGGATAAGCGGGGAAGCGCGCAATACTTTTTCGCATTGAAAACCAGCGATGTCGGCGAAAAGTCTGGCATGCGAAAAGTACGGGACTTTTCGCATGGAATTGAATATGCCCCTTAGTGTTTAGTGTTTAATACATCAGTTATCTGATGTATCTGTTGATATGATATCTCATAGGGATTAGGATGTGCAGCCCAGCCCCTCCTTTTATCGTCTCATAGCATAAGGTAAGCTTATTTTAACCTAAATGATAGATAGATAGATAGATAAACTTCAGTAGGCTGATCATGTGACTATCATCATAAACAGTCTTTGTGATGTCACAGGTTTGGTAACAGTCACTGCTTGATATAGAACTGTCAGTTATCAGATGTATCTGTTGATATGACATCTCATAGAGATTAGGATGTGCAGCCCAGCCCCTCCTTTTATCGTCTCATAGTATAAGGTAAGCTTATTTTAACCTAAATGATAGATAGATAGATAGATAGATAGATAGATAGATAGATAGATAGATAACTTCAGTAGGCTGATCATGTGACTCTCATCATAATAGTCTTTGTGATGTCACAGGTTTGGTAACAGTCATTGCTTGATATAGAACTGTCAGTTATCAGCCGTATCTGTTGATATGATAAGGTAAGCTTATTTTAACTAGGTGGATGGCAAATTCCTGCCTGGGGAGCAAGCACACAACACCAGCCCATGAGCAGCGGCCAATCCTTAAGAAGTGGTTTTAGGTTTAAAAGACAGACTGACAATGGTGAAAAGTCCTATATTTTTATTTTATTTTAAGAAAATGGGTGTTTCCATAAAGAAAAGACTATTTATTGCATTACACTATTAATAATGGCATTACTCTTAAGAGAAGAACCCTCTTTGGAGAAACCTATTTATCAAGCATCATGTACACCCTGTGCTGGTAATCGTCTCCTCAAACAGCAATACCAGAACAGAAGCAAAATATATAAAAAACCCTTTTCTTAAAATAAAAGCACCTTTTTATGTACTATTGTTTTAATTATTTTCATTGATTTATAGAAATGAAAAGTGATTATGAATTATACAGACACCCTGCTGCTCACCACTTCAGCTGCTATTTTAAATCTTCCACTGCCTGGCTCAGGTCAGTGAGTGGCATCAGGTAAGCCAGGCAGCGGAGGACTTGAAGGCAGTGGTTTTAGGGAAGAGTGGCACAGCTCTATTGAACTACTAGGGTATCAATATAATTAACAACCACCTTTTTAGTCATCACCTTACCTGTACCTGGGCTGTACTTGAATAGATAATATAAAGATAGATTGATATGCAAGCAGGTTAAAATTTATCACTTTAGTAGGTTGATCATGTGACTGTCTAACATCATAAACACCCTTTGTGATGGCACAGCTTTGGTAACAATCACTACGTGATATAGAACTGTCATTTATCAGACGTATCTATTGATTTGACATCTCACAGTGTATGGTATGCTCTTTTTTACCTATATGTTAGATCACAGGTTCTCAAACTCAGTCCTCAGGACCACCAACAGTGCATTTTTCCAGGTCTCCTCACAGAATCACAAGTGAGATATTAGCTCCACCTGTGGATCTTTTAAATTGTGTCAGTGAGTAATGATTACACCTGTGTACCAGCCTGGTGACCTGCAAAACGTGAACTGTGTGGGGGTCCTGAGGACCGAGTTTGAGAACCACTCAATGGTGAAATGCAGGCAGGTTGACGTTTATCACTCCAGTAGGCTGATAATGTGATTGGCTAACATCATTAACATTGTTTTTTATGTTCTCAGCTTTGGCATAAAAGTAATTGCTTGGTATAGAACTATCACTTATCAGCTGTATCTGCCGATATAGCATATCAATGTATAAGGTAAGCTTATTTTAACCTAATATTATATTAAGTTAATGATTGATTGATAGATAAATAGCAGTGGCTAAATGCAGGCAAGTTGAGATTTATCAACTCAGTAGGCAGATCATGTGATTTGCTAACTTCATAGGCAGCCTTTGTGATGTCACTCAGCTTTGGTTGAATAGTCACAGTCTTGCTTGCACAATGTCTCAATGAAAATATTTAGTTTTGTTTTGAATAGACTCTTTAGTAGTGCACAAATTGCTTGTTTTGGTTATGTAAGCATTGGTGACCTTCTAATACCAAGCATGTAATTATTTTTTTTCTTCAACACAGTTTGCTATAGAAATGGTTCAGAAATATCCCTTGCCTATTAGACACATTATCACACTTATTCTTCTGATAAAACCATTCTTTGATATGGAGAAATGCATTAAGTTAAGAGAGAACTGTTAAAACTGCAGTCTCATTTTATATTCTTTGGGTAATTGAGCTTTCTCTATTATAATACTTGGTATCTCATGCAGCTGAATCACTTCAAATAAGTATTTTTGAGACCTAACATCATGTGCTTATATAATTCTGGTGAAATTCTCTAGACACTGTAACCAACACTGCTTGAAAGGAGCTACCATACGGAGAATTTTGTTCCGTAAGACTGAATTCACCCATTACCTTATTGTATAGTGCTCTTGTGTAACAGATTCACCTTTAACTATCTCCAATTGAAAAACGATTTTTGTTGATTATTAGTGTTGAATTCTACTGTGTCAGCCATTTTAAAGCCAGCAGTTAGTAAGCAGCTCGAGCATCTATAGCTTTGTTTTAATTTCACAGACCTGTTTATGAACTCTAGGAGACTTATGTTCAGTTCCATATTGATTTGTGTAGTACTTAAGTTTATATTAGTCCTCATTGTGACAAGAAATTGCATTGTTACTAGAGAATAGTGGTTCGGTTTTAGCTCGGATCTTCCCGCCAAGTTCGAATCTCAGAAAGAAGCAATACGTCATCTTACACAGACACCTGTGCCGAGATATCCGTGAAAGATGATGTTTCACCTTGTTCTGAGATCCAAACTTGGCGGACCGAACCGCTCATCTCTAATTGTTACTAAAATGTGCCCTGTGTGGAACATCAAAGACCAATCATTTACCACTTCTCAACTAAACCACTTCTCAGTTTAGCCTAATTTATGGGTTAAATTTATCATGAGGGCGAGGTGACAGGAAATCAACCATCAATGGTTTAGTAACCTTTGACGGTCAGAGGCAGATGGGTGAGTGTTTTTACCATCGATTGTTAGCCACCTATGCTATAATATAGATGGCTGAGGCCAATGGTGAAACACAATGTGTTTTGCGGATGTGCAAAACACAAATCAACGTTGGCTGGCTCACTGTAGGTGGTTTCTGTCTGATGCTTTAAAACCATCAACCCTTGATGATGGAGAAGTCTATGGTCACCACTAGTGTGTAAAAAGCTTCCCCCCTACTGCTAAAACATATGAGATTCAAAAGCCTACAAACATATTTGTGTTTTGTAAATGATATCTGTAATTATTGTACATGACACATGTAGCTTTAGGTGTAGTGGTTCCTAAAGTGGACTCATTTTGTGGACTGAGAATATAGACTATCCATTAAATAGGAGTCAGTGTGAAAACTTGTACCACCATGTGCCCTTTCTGTAGTAAGTACTGCAGAGCAGCCTCAGAACAGAGAGCTCAGCTGCACAAGGTGGGTAATCGAGGAATGGGCTTCCTGTCTGCCACCCCTGGGCTGGTGTTACCTGAGATGAAGCTCTCACAACAACTCATGGGAGAAACAGGCCTGGGCAGAAGGCAGAGCATTTTAATTACAGGTTCCCAGTGAATGCTTTATAAGCAAATAAATATCGGGTAAGCCCTAATATATGGCTGGCTTCCCTGTGCGACTTAATGGCTACACTTTAATGTGCAACTCTTACCCTATTTTCAGTAGGTTACTGCACAAATTCCCAAAGGAGATGACCCTGTACTCCAGCATTTAGAGGCATAGGAGAAACATTTTTCTAGTGGCACCATTAAATATAAAGATGGTAGAATACACTGCATAATATAGGGTCTCATTCAGACCCGGTCGCAAGCGCCGATGCGCTCACAACCGGGTCGAAGGTCAGACCTGCGCACGCGTAGCGGCCACACTGCGCGTGCGCAAGCCCCGGAGCGAGAAACTCTCTCGCTCCGGAGCTCTCTACAAAAGGGGCGGCTGTCGATGTTGATCGACAGCTCGCCCCGTTTTGTAGGCGAGCATGGGGAGGGGGTGGTTTCAAAACCGGAGGCGTTCCTTAAGGACCGCCTACAGTTTTGTGGGCGGCTGCACTGACATCATCAGTGATATCAGTGGGGAGCTTTCTACTCGATCAGAGCAGGAAGCTCCATGGGGCTTGCAGCTGCCGAGACCCAACCTTAGGGTCTCATCGCAAGCCCCGATGGTAGCGATGGTGTTCACTATCGCGACCATCAACCTGGTCGGTCGCTAAGCTGTGGGTGGTAACCCACAGCTTAGCTAGCGACCAGGAGGCCGCACTAAAAAAAAGGAAGCGACCGCCCTCATTCAGAGACAGAGATCGCTTCTTGCGACCGCCTCTGAATGAGGGCCATAGACCCTAGCAATGTAGGTGCTCTCATTTTATTTCATCCTGGAATACTTAGCTGTGCTTTATTGATTAATTTATTATCATTCTCTTGGGAACACAATGTATAAAAACATGACTAAAGTCTATATATTGTATTGGCTGTTTAGCCACCTGTGTCAAGTGTAATCTGTTAATGCACCCTTTTACTGGCATGCCCAGGCAAGCTACATCTTCTGGTGGCCCAGAGTTCATGTTACCATGTACTGCTGCCAGCTGGCACCAATTCAGATCGTCAGTACCTGTTTCACTTGGGTGAGAGGTGCAGGGAGTGTTTATGATCACACCACTGAGGAGAGAGGAGGAGAAATAAAATCAAGGTGTACCTACCTTCCCTTACGTGTGTGAAACCTGCAAGATTACATGACGTGTTCACTGACTGCTAAAGCACCAGAGGAAAGCATTAGTCAGTACAGTGTCAGTTCTTTAATAATCAATACTCAGTAACATTATATAGTGCAGTTTGATAATTATCAGTGTACAGTATACATGCTCAGCATCATTATACAGTGCAGTGTGATCAGTATCAGTGTATATATACTCAGTATCATTATACAGCGCAGTGTGATCACTATCAGTGTACAGTATACATTCTCAGCATCATTATACAGTGCAGTGAGATCAGTATCGGTATATACATTCTCAGCATCATTATACAGTGCAGTGTGATCACTATTAGCGTATAGATACTCAGTACCATTACACAGTGCAGTGTGACCACTATCAGTGTATAGATACTCAGTATCATTATACAGTGCAGTGTGATCAGTATTGGTGTATAAATACTCTGTATCATTATACAGTGCAGTGTGATCACTATCAGTGTATAGATACTCGGTATCATTATACAGTGCAGTGTGATCAGTATCGGTGTATAGATACTCAGTATCATTATACAGTGCAGTGTGACCACTATTAGTGTATAGATACTCAGTAACATTATACAGTGCAGTGTGATCACTATCAGTGTATAGATACTCAGTAACAGTATACAGTGCAGTGTGATCACTATCAGTGTATACTCAGTATCATTATACAGTGCAGTGTGATCAGTATCGGTGTATACATTCTCAGTATCATTATACAGTGCAGTGTGATCACTATCAGTGTATAGATACTCAATAACATTATACAGTGCAGGGTGATCACTATCAGTGTATACATACTCAATATCATTATACAGTGCAGTGTGATCACTATCAGTGTATAGATACTCAGTAACATTATACAGTGCAGTGTGATCACTATCAGTGTATACATACTCAGTATCATTATACAGTGCAGTGTGATCAGTATCGGTGTATACATTCTCAGCATCATTATAGAGTGCAGTGTGATCACTATCAGTGTACAGATACTCAGTATCATTATACAGAGCAGTGTGATCAGTATCAGTGTATACATACTCAGTATCATTATACAGTGCTGTGTGATCATTATCAGTGTATAGATACTCAGTATCATTATACAGCGCAGTGTGATCACTATCAGTGTACAGTATACATTCTCAGCATCATTATACAGAGCAGTGTGATCAGTATCAGTGTATACATACTCAGTATCATTATACAGTGCCGTGTGATCATTATCAGTGTATAGATACTCAGTATCATTATACAGCGCAGTGTGATCACTATCAGTGTACAGTATACATTCTCAGCATCATTATACAGTGCAGTGTGATCAGTATCGGTGTATACATTCTCAGCATCATTATACAGTGCAGTGTGATCAGTATCGGTGTATACATTCTCAGCATCATTATACAGTGCAGTGTGATCACTATCAGTGTATAGATACTCAGTAACATTATACAGTGCAGTGTGATCACTATCAGTGTATAGATACTCAGGATCATTATACAGAGCAGTGTGATCACTATCAGTGTATAGATACTCAGTAACATTATACAGTGCAGTGTGATCACTATCAGTGAATACATACTCAGTATCATTATACAGTGCAGTGTGATCACTATCAATGTATAGATACTCAGTATCATTATACAGTGCAGTGTGATCACTATCAGTGTATAGATACTCAGTATCATTATACAGAGCAGTGTGATCAGTATCGGTGTATACATACTCAGTATCATTATACAGTGCAGTGTGATCATTATCAGTGTATACATACTCAGTATCATTATACAGTGCAGTGTGATCACTATCAATGTATAGATACTGTGATAGGATCATTGGTAAAGTGGTCTGTGGCAGGTACATTTGTCCCAGATTCCTGTCTTATGTGTTTTAAACCTCCAGGAGAAAGTCTGCAGTGTAGCAGGCTTGAGTCTCGGCTTTTTGAAAAGCCGGTTTGGGACCTGTAGGTTGTGGGTGAGAGGAGAGGGAGGGCTCCACCCACGGCCACTCCAGGTTTTGGTTCTCTTAGCCTGGTAACAGGCTTGTTAGGGTTTCCACCTGAGAGTGGCCAATATAAGCCTAGTGTGTTGAGGGCTGATGGTCTCACCTGGGAGAGCAGACAGGGAGTTTGCTCAGACACTTGAAAACCTAACTGTGAGTGTTGTGCTGTGCCTTTGTTGCTGGCGAGGGTATTAGGCCCTGCCAGGTTCTGGTAGTGAGGGAACTACCTGTGAAGTTAGTGCCCCGACAGGGCTAGGATTTATGTTTATGTTTTCTTTATGTTATTTCTGACATTGTACAATAAAGACTGGCGCTGACCAGCTTGTACTTGCATCCAGACTGGTGTGCTGCTTCCCTGCTGCTGTGTGTGTGTGTAAGGAAGGAGTCCTCTACCCAGGAGAGGGACCCCCTAACCTAACTGTGTCACAATATGGTGGAGAATGCGGGCAACCACACACACTAAAGTTGCAGCAAGAGGAAAACTTTCCTTTTAAAAATTAAAGGGACAGACACCCAATTTGTGAGTGTGGAAATAACACTGTGTCCTTGGAGTCCCATAGAGGAGGCATCAGCCAATGCTCAGAGAGGCAAGGTTCAGCTTCCAACCTACACCCCAGGACAAAATGGAGGACATTATTAAGGCCTTGCTCCAAGCTACAGCAGCTCAGCAGGAATCTACCAGGGCTCAGCAGGAAGCTACAGCAGCTCAGCAGGAGACTAACAGACTTCAACAGGTCTCCATTGAGGAAACCCGCCAGGCCTTAGCGGAAAACAGCCAGGCCATAAGAGAGGTGGTACAGCACCTGGTCGCCCGGCCCAGAGATGTTGCTACTGGTCCTCCCACCCCCACTCACTCCGTACGAGCCAGTCACTTCCTTCAAAAGATGACTTCGGGCGATGATGTGGAGGCCTATCTCGCCGCATTTGAAAGAACGGCCGAAAGGGAGAGTTGGCCCAAGGAGCAGTGGGCAAGTCTGGTGGAACCTTTTTTGTCTGGGGAGCCACAAAAAGCATATTTCGACTTATGCCTGGCTGATGCCAAGGACTATAAAAAACTAAAACAGGAGATCCTAACTCGCTTGGGAGTCACCACCTTTGTTCGTGCCCAACGGGTCCACCGCTGGGAGTTCCATAGGGACAAGCCTCCACGTTCACAGATGCATGAACTCGTCCATCTGTCCTCAAAATGGCTACAGCCCGAGACGCTGACGGGACCACAGATCGTGGAAAGGGTCGTGATGGACCGGTACCTGCGATCATTACCTGTGACTCTGCGCAAGTGGGTGAGCCATGCAGACCCTAAGTCCGCGGACCAGTTGGTCGAGCTGGTGGAGAGGTACGTGGCGGCTGAGGAGCTGATGAGTATGCCCCACCGAGCCCCGATGGTGCACCGGCGAACTCCCACAGACACTGGTAAGACTGTTCCAGGGGAGAAGGGTGCTGGGCGGTGGAATGTACCTAAGACTGAGGGTGTAGAACCTGGAGACAGGCCTGCCAGGCCAGGAAGGTTCTTGCCCCGTAAACGACTAGACATTAATATGACTCAGTGTTTCCGATGTGGTGGCTTCGGCCATATTGCCGCTAATTGTTCACTTACAACTGAACCTATGCAATGTGATACTGCTCATGTCTACCGCAGGGGGTCTTTCTTTGCACAGACAGCCTGTACGGCTGACCGGCCGGCTGAGACTGATAAGCACATGTGTGTACTCACTGTAGATGGCAACCGAGTAGAGGCACTGTTAGACTCTGGTAGCTTGGTGACACTTATAAAAGCTGAGCTGGTGAACCCCTTGAGGCATACAGGGAAAACTTTTGGTGTGACCTGCATACATGGGGATACTCGATATTATGTTACGGCCGAGGTGAAAATCGAGACACCATGTGGCTCTGCTATAGTTTCTGTGGGTTTGGTGCATGGTCTGGTGTACGATGCAATATTGGGGAGAGACTTTGCTCACTTCTGGAAGTTGTGGGAAAGCCGTTTTGTTCCAGAGGTGAACAACCCCGATCCATTTGAGAAGGTTGTCGATGTAGTGGAGGAGGGAGTTTCTTCTGAGTCAGAGCTATTCCCTTTTTCTACTATGGTTGGCGAACTAGAGAATGCGGAACGTGATGGTGGCCCGCCAACTGATGTGCCTCCCATTGAGGTGGGAAGTGTTGTTGGGCCAAGTGATCGTCTGCCTGATTCAGAGGTCAGAAGAGAGGTCTTTGCCGTGGAGCAGTTGAATGACCCTTCGTTGGTAAAAGCCAGGGAGAATGTAAAAGTAGTTGACGGTAAACCCGTAGACCCTGATAGTACTTTGTCCTATCCCCACATGGCAATGTGTCAGGATTTGTTATATCAGGTGACTAAGAAGGGGGAAGATATTGTGGAACAACTAATAGTTCCCAAAGCCTACAGAAGAACAGTGTTGGATCTGGCCCATGGTCATATAACGGCAGGCCATCTAGGGGTAGAGAAAACCACTGAGCGAATAATGCAGAGGTTTTTCTGGCCCGGGCTTCATAAAGAGGTGTCTGACTTTTGCGCATCCTGCCCTGAGTGTCAGTATCATGCTCCCAGGCCACATTTAAGGGTCCACTAGTTCCATTGCCTATTATAGAGGTGCCGTTTGAAAGAATAGCGATGGATTTGGTTGGACCCTTAATGAAGTCTGCCAGGGGATACCAGTATATTCTGGTCATAATGGATTACGCTAACAGGTACCCGGAAGCGATCCCGTTGTGCAATACGTCAACCAAGACCATTGCCAGAGAGCTAGTTCATGTCTTTAGCAGGCTGGGTATACCCAAGGAGATATTAACTGACCAGGGTACACCGTTTATGTCAAAAGTCATGAAAGAGTTATGTCGCCTGTTCAAAATTGAACAATTAAGAACTTCGGTTTATCACCCCCAAACCGATGGGCTGGTCGAGAGGTTTAACAAGACGTTAAAACACATGCTTAGGAAAGTGGTCGACAAGGATGGTAGGGATTGGGATTACTTATTGCCGTATTTATTGTTGGCCATAAGAGAAGTTCCCCAGTCCTCCACCGGGTTTTCACCCTTCGACTTGTTGTATGGGAGACACCCAAGGGGGTTACTAGACATTGCCAAAGAGACATGGGAGGGGCAGTCTAGTCCTTACAAAACCGTGATTGAGTATGTTTCTCAAATGCAGGAGAGAATTGCTGCAGTAGTGCCGATAGTGAGAGAGCACCTGGAACAGGCTCAACAGGCACAGCAGAGGGTATACAACCGCAATGCTCGGTTACGCAGCTTTGCTCCTGGGGACAGAGTGTTAGTATTGGTTCCCACTGTGGAAAATAAACTTTTGGCTAAATGGCAAGGGCCCTTTGAAATCTTAGAAAGAGTGGGGCAGGTCAATTACAAAGTTTACCAGCTGGGGAAAAGAAAGCCGGAACAGATATACCATATAAATCTGTTAAAGCCCTGGAAAGATAGAACGGCACTGTCGGCCGTCCGGGCCCCTCCAGTAAATCCAGGGCCCTTAGTTCCCGAAGTGACAGTGGCAAAAACCCTGTCGGCAATTCAACAACAAGAGGTCAAGGAGTTTCTGATCAGAAATAGGGTGCTGTTCTCTGACGTACCTGGGAAAACCTTGGTCATTAAACATGACATCATCACTGACCCAGGGGTTAAAGTTAATCTAAAGCCCTATAGGTTGCCAGAAGCACAAAGAGAATCGGTGTCGAAAGAAATTAAAAATATGCTAGAGTTAGGGGTTATTGAAGAATCACATAGTGAATGGTCAAGTCCCATTGTGTTGATTCCAAAGCCCGACGGGAGTGTGCGTTTCTGCAATGACTTCTGAAAGTTGAACAGTTTCAAAATTCGATGCCTACCCGATGCCAAGAGTGGATGAATTGATTGAGAGACTAGGGACGGCAAGGTATTTAACCACTCTTGACCTTACCAAAGGGTATTGGCAAGTACCGTTAACCGAGAGCGCCAAACAAAAGACAGCTTTTTCAGCGCCAGAGGGCTTGTTTCAGTACAAGATGTTGCCCTTCGGGCTACATGGGGCACCTGCTACCTTCCAAAGAATGATGGACAGGATTCTAAGGCCCCATAGACGGTATGCGGCTGCTTATCTGGATGATGTGGTCATTCATAGTCCTGAATGGCAGTCTCACTTACCCAGGGTACAAGCAGTTTTGGACTCCATCTATAAGGCAGGTTTGACAGCCAACCCAAAAAAGTGTTGTCTAGGCATGGAGGAAGTAAAATATCTGGGATACACCATTGGCAGAGGCCTGATAAAGCCTCAGCTCAATAAAGTTGATGCCATACAAAACTGGCCACGGCCTCTGAATAAGAAGCAGGTGAGAGCCTTCTTGGGAATTACGGGGTACTACAGGAGGTTTATACCCAACTTTGCCACCATGGCAGTCCCACTAACTGACCTGACCAAAGGCAAACAAAAAGTCATGGTAGAATGGAGTCCTGAGGCGGAGAAAGCTTTTCAGGAGTTGAAAGTAGCGTTGTGTTCCCAACCAGTCCTGATGACTCCTAATTTTGACAGGGAATTCATAGTACAAACCGATGCATCAGAAGTAGGTATAGGAGCGGTCCTGTCTCAGAACAAGGAGGGTGAGGAACACCCTATTTTCTATCTAAGCAGAAAGTTGAATGTACATGAGAGAAACTATGCCACAGTGGAGAAGGAGGCGTTGGCCATAAAGTGGGCGTTAGAGGCTCTCAGGTACTACTTGGTTGGAAGAAAGTTCAAATTGATCACTGACCATGCCCCTTTGAAGTAGATGTCCGAAAATAAAGACAGTAATGCGAGAATTACGAGAAGGTTCTTGGCGTTACAAACTTTTAAATTTTCAGTGGAACACAGGCCAGGAAGCCAGCTGGCCAATGCTGACGCGTTGTCACGCGTTCATTGTTTGGGGGCTTCAGTTGTTCCACCCCACAGGTCGAAACAAAGGGGGGGGATATGTGATAGGATCATTGGTAAAGTGGTCTGTGGCAGGTACATTTGTCCCAGATTCCTGTCTTATGTGTTTTAAACCTCCAGGAGAAAGTCTGCAGTGTAGCAGGCTTGAGTCTCGGCTTTTTGAAAAGCCGGTTTGGGACCTGGGAGTTGTGGGTGAGAGGAGAGGGAGGGCTCCACCCACGGCCACTCCAGGTTTTGGTTCTCTTAGCCTGGTAACAGGCTTGTTAGGGTTTCCACCTGAGAGTGGCCAATATAAGCCTAGTGTGTTGAGGGCTGATGGTCTCACCTGGGAGAGCAGACAGGGAGTTTGCTCAGAGACACTTGAAAACCTAACTGTGAGTGTTGTGCTGTGCCTTTGTTGCTGGCAAGGGTATTAGGCCCTGCCAGGTTCTGGTAGTGAGGGAACTACCTGTGAAGTTAGTGCCCCGACAGGGCTAGGATTTATGTTTATGTTTTCTTTATGTTATTTCTGACATTGTACAATAAAGACTGGCGCCGACCAGCTTGTACTTGCATCCAGACTGGTGTGCTGCTTCCCTGCTGCTGTGTGTGTGTGTAAGGAAGGAGTCCTCTACCCAGGAGAGGGACCCCCTAACCTAACTGTGTCACAATACTCAGTATCATTATACAGAGCAGTGTGATCAGTATCTGTGTATACATACTCAGTATCATTATACAGTGCCGTGTGATCACTATCAGTGTATAGATACTCAGTATCATTATACAGCGCAGTGTGATCAGTATCGGTGTATACATTCTCAGCATCATTATACAGTGCAGTGTGATCAGTATCGGTGTATAGATACTCAGTATCATTATACAGTGCAGTGTGATCACTATCAGTGTATAGATACTCAGTAGCATTATACAGTGCAGTGTGATCACTCTCCGTGTATAGATATTCAGTATCATTGTACAGTGCAGTGTGATCACTATCAGTGTATAGATACTCACTATCATTGTACAGCGCAGTGTGATCACTATCAGTGTATAGATACTCAGTATCATTATACAGAGCAGTGTGATCAGTATCGGTGTATACATTCTCAGCATCATTATACAGTGCAGTGTGATCGCTATCAGTGTATAGATACTCAGTAACATTATACAGTGCAGTGTGATCGCTATCAGTGTATAGATACTCAGTATCATTATACAGTGCAGTGTGATCGCTATCAGTGTATAGATACTCAGTATCATTATACAGTGCAGTGTGATCGCTATCAGTGTATAGATACTCAGTAACATTATACAGTGCAGTGTGATCGCTATCAGTGTATAGATACTCAGTAACATTATACAGTGCAGGATGATCGCTATCAGTGTATAGATACTCAGTAACATTATACAGTGCAGGGTGATCACTATCAGTGTATAGATACTCAGTATCATTATACAGTGCAGTGTGATCGCTATCAGTGTATAGATACTCAGTATCATTATACAGTGCAGTGTGATCACTATCAGTGTATAGATACTCAGTATCATTATACAGTGCAGTGTGATCACTATCAGTGTATAGATACTCAGTAACATTATACAGTGCAGTGTGATCACTATCAGTGTATACATACTCAGTCAAGACCATCGCGACCATAAGGCTTGCGACGAGACCCTGCGGTAGGGTCTCGCTGCAGCAAGCCCAGGAGTGCTTTTGGCTCTATCAGAGCTCCCTCCGGAGCTTACTCCGTCGTGTGCATGCGCACTAGGGCACCATCGACCCACTTGCGAGCGCTCAGCATTCACGAGTGGGTCTGAATCAGACCCTCTGTGTGAACGGCTCCAACCCGGGCAATCTTACTCGGGTTGAGAGCAGGGTTGAAAACGGGTTGTTCCCGGGTTATGAGGCAGTGTAAACGGGTGCTACCCTGCTTATTTGACCCGGCTAGCTCTAAAAGATGCTGATTGGAGCTTCTGGGGCACTGGCAGATTATGTAATTTGTCAGTGCCCTGCAGAGAGAGACGCACATGAAGCCATCGCTTGCCTGCCTACAGCCTGACCAGCAGCCACAAAAGCAGGCAGGCACACAGCCTGCCACAGCCAGAACTGCAACCTGCACCACAGCCTGACCAGCAGCCACAAATGCAGGCTGATACACAGCCTGCCACAGCCAGAACAGCAACCTGTAGCAATGCTGTAAGCAGTCCCCACCCCTCTCTTTTGTTGCCTTTTGTGACCATCTTTGTCAGACCTTAAAACAGACCATTTTCAATGACTTCTATAGAGAAAAGCAGGGATTACCCAGGTTCAGTGTAAACGGGGCAAACCCGGGAATAAACCGGGTCGAGTTGCAGTGTGAACGGGGTCTGAAGCCGAGTTCGACCCGGGATTGACCAGTGTTCAGATTCCAGGGTCGGACCCAGGATTTTGGTGTAAAAGGGGTATAACAAAGTACATGAATTGTTTGAGGGAGGGCAGGCCCCAAACATGTATCTTGCCTAGGGTCCCATGATGTCTAAATCCAGCTCTGCATTCGAGTTATGGAAGGGCCGCTCAGATTTGAATATACTTGCGGACTATTGCTGGTGCCTCAAGAGAGATACTCCAGTCTTGAAAAAGTATTATCTTCCAGAATAACTATATTTGTGTACCATTTCATATATACTGTACAACTGATGCAAATGTAAGTCTGCTTTGAAACAATAAACATTATGATTTCCAAACTTTTATATAATTTATTTAGGAAATATTAACTTTTTTAAACTTGAGAGAGCAAAAAACCTGACTTGATTGAGCTAAACGAGTTATATTTTTTAATTCACCATGCACTAATTATAAAAGATCACCTATGAAAACCTAAACCACAAAAACTATGCAGACCAGTTTTATCAGTGTATAGATGCTCAGTATCATTATACAGTGCAGTGTGATCATCATTAGTGTACAGGTATTTTGTGGCAATATACAGTGCAGTGACTCACACTCTTCTGTTTGAGACTCTGCCATCTTCTGTCCTTTATGAGCAACTGCAGGATAACACTATGTACAGCACTAGTGGGGAACCTTTTTTCTGCCAAGGGCCATTTGGATATTTATAAAATCATTTGTGGGCCATACAAAATTATCAACTTAAAAAATTGCCTGATATATATATATATATATATCACCCACTGTGTACCCTCTTACCACATGTCACCCACACTGTGCACCCTCTTCCCTCATCTCACCCACGCTGTGCACCCTCTACCCACATGTCACCCACGCTGTGCACCCTCTTCCCTCATCTCACCCACGCTGTGCACCCTCTTCCCACGTCACCCACGCTGTGCTCCCCCTTCCCACATGTCACCCACACTGTGTACCCTCTTCCCTCATCTCACCCACACTGTGCACCCTCTTCCCACATGTCACCCAAGCTGTGCTCCCCCTTCCCACATGTCGTCCACGGTGTGCAACCTCTTCCCATGTCACCCACGCTGTGCACCCTCTTCCCACATGTCACCCACGCTGTGCACCCTCTTCCCATGTCATCCACGCTGTGCACCCTCTTCCCATGTCACCCACACTGTGCACCCTCTTCCCACATGTCACCCACGCTGTGCACCCTCTTCCCACATGTCACCCACTCTGTGCACCCTCTTCCCATGTCAACCACGCTGTGCACCCTCTTCCCACATGTCACCCACGCTGTGCTCCCCCTTCCCACATGTCACCCACACTGTGTACCCTCTTCCCTCATCTCACCCACACTGTGCACCCTCTTCCCACATGTCACCCAAGCTGTGCTCCCCCTTCCCACATGTCGTCCACGGTGTGCAACCTCTTCCCATGTCACCCACGCTGTGCACCCTCTTCCCACGTCACCCACGCTGTGCACCCTCTTCCCATGTCACCCACACTGTGCACCCTCTTCCCACATGTCACCCACGCTGTGCACCCTCTTCCCACATGTCACCCACGCTGTGCACCCTCTTCCCATGTCAACCACGCTGTGCACCCTCTTCCCACATGTCACCCACGCTGTGCACCCTCTTCCCACATGTCACCCACGCTGTGCACCCTCTTCCCATGTCATCCACGCTGTGCACCCTCTTCCCACATGTCACCCACGCTGTGCACCCTCTTCCCACATGTCACCCACGCTGTGCACCCTCTTCCCATGTCATCCACGCTGTGCACCCTCTTCCCATGTCATCCACGCTGTGCACCCTCTTCCCACATGTCACCCACACTGTGTACCCTCTTCCCTCATCTCACCCACACTGTGTACCCTCTTTCTACATGTCACCCATGCTGTGCACCCTCTTCCCACGTCACCCACGCTGTGCACCCTCTTCCCATGTCATCCACGCTGTGCACCCTCTTCCCATGTCACCCACACTGTGCACCCTCTTCCCACATGTCACCCACGCTGTGCACCCTCTTCCCACATGTCACCCACGCTGTGCACCCTCTTCCCATGTCATCCACGCTGTGCACCCTCTTCCCACATATCACCCACGCTGTGCACCCTCTTCCCACATGTCACCCACGCTGTGCACCCTCTTCCCACATGTCATCCACGCTGTGCACCCTCTTCCCACATGTCACCCACGCTGTGCACCCTCTTCCCACATGTCACCCACGCTGTGCACCCTCTTCCCATGTCATCCACGCTGTGCACCCTCTTCCCATGTCATCCACGCTGTGCACCCTCTTCCCACATGTCACCCACACTGTGTACCCTCTTCCCTCATCTCACCCACACTGTGTACCCTCTTTCCACATGTCGCCCACGCTGTGCACCCTCTTCCCACATGTCGCCCACACTGTGCTCCCCCCTCCAACACTTACCTGTACCAACGCTGAAAGGAAAAGTCATCCAGGGCCGCCATCATTCTTCTGCTTATTAGCTGCATGCCTGACACTGGCTGCCAGAGTCCCTGGAGAAGCTGAAGACAGCGCTGACTGGGGTGGGGGCGGAGCTTCCTGATGACTTATCGTCTCTCTCAGCCAGTGATCAGAGGAGTCTGAAGCAGACAGCTCAGCTCACTTCAGACTCCTCAGATCATTGGCTTAAATATCCGAGGAGTCATCAGGCAGCCGGTCTCCGCCCCCACCCCAGTGCTGCTTTGCTCAGCTTCTCCAGGGCAGATGGCAGCAGTAGATGCTGATGCTATGCTATCTGATTTGCTTTTACACAGGGCTGGGTCCTGCATGTGTGCAGCGTGTGGCTGCAAGTAGGAGTTGGCGGGCCTGCTAAAATGATCATGCGGGCCGTATGCAGCCCACGGGCCGGAGGTTCCCCATCCCTGATGTACAGTAACAATTTTTTTGTCCTTGGGTAGTAAGTGCTGTTTTTTAATTGCATAGGTCTCCAAAGTACGGAAAATTGTATTTATTCCCCTCTAACTTTGCTTTTGTGACCGTGGCAGCCTGTACACAGATGCTCCGCAAGCATGAGTGACAGGACGTGCCGTTTGTGGGTGGTGACAGAGGGTATTGGATGGTAACGGGGGTGTGGTGGTGCGAACGCAGGCGTGTCTCTGCGTTGGAACGCCATTTCAGTGGCATGCATAATTAAGATGCATCGTCAGCGTACACGTCACATGGCTTACACACAGCAGCACTCGCAGTGCTTACGGTAGGGTATGGTCAGCCACAAGTGCTACGTATGAGTCCGATGTCAGCCGATGTTACTATTTGTTTAATACACTTCCTGTAGATGATTTGTGTTACTAAGGGAAAATGGGCGTCTTGTGTCAGGCTGGTGGGCGTCTAAATACATATCGCGACCGCACGGCAAAACATAGTGGGTGTGCTAATGTCTTGCTAGCGATCGCGGGATTTGCACAGTTTGGATGTGGACAGCTGCGTGCAAACGCAGCCTTGCAACCAGGTCTGAATCAGGCCCTCTGTCCAATATGGCCAGTGTCGTCTGCTGTGGGTGGGCAGCTGACAGTGACACAGGAGTCTGGGGGTGCTCTGACCTGGCGGCGGACCCCCGTGGAGCTCACCGTTCCCGCAAACTCCCGAAAATAGGAAGCAGCATTCGGAGGCATAGTCAGTGTTATTGTGGTCCCCTATGGCAGAGTTGGATTGCTATGCAGCCCCCGCGTTGCAACCGCACTTAAGTATCAGAAGTGTCCTGGAAAATAAGAACATTACAAAATATCTCTGACCAGGTCACAGAAGCATAGTGTGTGGGGAATATTTGGCATGTGCTATACTATAGGGCATAGGCAATTAGGAAACAACACTTCAAACGGAATGGGATTGAAATACCGACGGCTCAACAGCTGCCGGATCAAATCCTGACAGTGGAAGGCCGACAGTAGAAGATCCCGACGCCCGGTGGTAGGTATCCTAACCCTCCCCTCTCCCCCCCTTAACTCTAACCCTCCCTTAGGGGTGCCTAACCCTAACCTCCCTCCCCAGGGGTCCCTAAACCTAACCCCCCCTTCCCACAGCCTAAACCTAACCCTTCCGGGGGGGGGGGGGTACCTAACCCTAACCTCCACCTAGTGGCGCCTAACCCTAACCTTCCCCGGGGGGCGGTGCCTAACCCTAACCTCCCCCCAGGGGTGCCTAAACCTAACCCCCCCTTCCCGCAGCCTAAACTTAACCCTTCCGAGTGGGTACCTAACCCTAACCTCCCCCTAGTGGCGCCTAACCCTAACCTTCCTCGGGGGGCGGTGCCTAATCCCCCAGAGGGTCCCTAAACCTAACCCCCCCATCCCTGGGCTAAGTGTTATACTTACCCGGCAAACGACGATCAGGATGGCGGGGGTCGGTCTTCCGGCATCGGGATTAAGATAGGCGTCGGTATTTCGACACCTATCTTAAGTCCTGTGCCAGGCAGGTGGTGTCGGGATTTAGATTGCTGTCATTGCGTCCACCGGTCTATTAACTATATCCCCTTCAAACAGAAAGGACAAAAAGAAATACAATTTGTTACATAGGGGCATATTCAATTGGGCGCGAGGTTTAGCGAGGTATAATACCTCGCACCCAATTTTGGAATACCGCAGATATGCGCACTCCCGATACCCGCGCTATCCAATTTTAAAAAGTGGTTGCGGGGTTTTCAGCTCTGAAAACCCCACGCTGCGTAAAAAACAAAGAATTATTCACTTACCTGCCCGGGGGTATCCGTAGCTCCCGGTGACCTCCCCTCTATCTTCACACAGGAGAGGGGGCTGCTGGGAGGCTCCAGGGGCTGGTGGGAGGGGCAACGGCTGCTGGGAGATGTAGTTCTCCCAGCGCCCATTCCGGGGGGGAGCACACAGACACTGGGGGGGGGATACACACACACAACACTCATACACACACACACTGACATACTCCCCTGCAGCAGAGGACCCGGCTTCCGACGCCGGATGCTGAAGAAGATGCAGAAGACGGGTCTGCAGAAGGTAAGTAATTAAGGACTAATTAAGCTAATTGAAAACTTCAATTGCTTAATTAGTCCTAAGGTAGGGGGGGGTGCCCACTGATTTTCCCTAAAAATAACCATTTTATGAAAAATTACACTTGCTCTGGGGTTGCGTGAAAAAAAACCTCCCGACAGTAAAAAAAGAAAAGAAAAAACCCTGCACCTAATTAAATTGCAAAAATCCCGCACCTACAGGAAAAACCACGCAGGTGCAGGATTTTTGCAATTCACGCACCCAATTGTATATGCCCCATAGTGTTATCATAGTACACTGACATGAGTGACTTGATCTTTGCCTATTGTTAAAAATAACTGTACTGTAGTAACACATTTATTTATTCCGATTATCACATGCACAAAGCTACCAGTGCTAGATCATGCTACAGTACATCCCCACCCTGTTTGTTCTGTAGTCACCAGGTAGTTCTATAACCATCCTCTGGGATGCGGAAAATGATAAATACATAATGTGTTGGTGGCCAAGCATAGGGACACCCACTGCTGCCTTCTCATATCCATCTGACGACGTGCAACAGCGTAAACATCAGGAACATCAACGTTGATTTGGCAGCCACGCAACTTCTAAGTTCGTTTAAGGTGCCGTAGAGATAGGGGGTCTCCAGACACGTAGAGGGCTCTCCTGCTGTGAGCAAGGACGCAGTGGCTAATTTATGGACGCCCAGAAAACAGTGTGTAAAAGGTCAGACACGCTGGTGTTTCTCTAACCACTCCCAGGTACCTCCCCCAAATGCTGACTACCTGTCACTCACTACTGTCTGTAAACCATCGTGACACATGTTCAGTGCGACTCAGATGCATGTGCAGTGCAAAAAAACAATCACCCAACGCACAAACATCAGTATAGGGTCCACCTCGTGTACACATGGCATGCAGCCATACCTGCTTTCCCACCTGAGATTTCGAAAAGGAGATAATGATTTGTAGCAGGAAAGCTAAGAAATGTATGTATGCTCAAAAGATACTTAACTCTTCAAAGGAAATCCTTCTTTATTACAAAATAATGGCTAATGTGTATGATTAAAAACATCAGGGCCGGATTAAGGGTGTGGGGTCCCCAAGGGGAACTAAATTGTGGAGGCCCATCAATAAAATTGCCGCGGCCTCATGCAGAGACCACTATGCCTCTCACCTCCTTACCTTGTCACTGGACTCTACACTGGCCAGCAAGGTCGCAGCATACTACATCAAGTCCGCAACACTGCTGGAAAGTGACTCGGCAGCATAACGAACATGATCTAGTATACTGACAGGGGCAAACACAGGATTTTGAGTGAGGGCAGGGGCTAAAGTGGGTAGGAACGGGGTGGAACTGAGTTCCGTCACCTCTAATGGTAGAGGTGACGGAACTCAGGGCCTGATTCAGAGCCGGACGCTCTGACCAGAGCGCTCGCTCTGAATCAGTGCCCTCCTACCTAAAAATGGAGCGGCCTCCTGGCCGCTCGCATAGCTGTGGGTGACCACCCACAGCATATGCGAGCAGCCAAAAAGATGGTTGCGATGGTCAAGACCATCGCGACCATTGGGCTTGCGACGAGACCCTGCGGTAGGGTCTCGGTGACTGCAAGCCCTGGAGTGATTTTGGCTCTATCTAGAGATGTCAGTGGGGCCGTTCCCATGGGAACGCCTCCGTCTGGCAGCCATGCCGCCGGCACGCCCACCAAAGGGGGCGTGCTGTCAGTCACCATCGACAGTATGCCCCCTTTGGTGCGAGACCCGGGGCGACAGCTTGGCTGTCGCTGTCCGGGTCTCGCGCATGCGCACAATGTAGCTCCCTCTGTCGTGCGCATGCGCATTGGGGTAACATCGACCCGCTTGCGAGCGTCCTGCGCTCGTGAGCGGGTCTGAATGATCCCCTCAGTTCCACTTCCACCAAGTCCCTGCACAGAAGTCCCGCAGACAGAGAGCCACTCACTGTCTGCCTAGGGAGGCTCCATTTCTTCAGAACAACCAGCAAATAGGTAAGAAAAGAATCAAGCAAAGGCAATACAGAGGTTGCAAAAAAAACATTGGGCATCCAAGTGACATAGACTAGTTTGTGGGGACCACATAAAAAAAGTTTTCCCATTGTTTTGGCCTGTCAGACTAGCATGGTGGGGGGTCGAGTAGGCGGTGGGAGAGATGAGTTCCACCACCTCTCCAGGACCACTTTAAGCCCTGAGTGATGGGATATATAGATAAATACAAAGATAGATAGATTCTGGTGGAAACAGCTCCCTCCAAGGGAGGCTGGAGTGAAACCTGTGTGTTCTGCATTAGCAGTGGAGGTGTGGAATTCCAGGTTTTCACATTTACACAGACCCAGCTGGAATAATCACTGGAACACAGGAAGGGTTTACAACTCTCACACACCTGTTGCTCATTGCTCCTGATGCCGGACAAACTGGCCAGGTGATAGGCTGGGGGTGGTGGTTAGCATCAGGGTGCTAGGACCTGGAGGGTCCACAGACATTAGCACAAGAAGTGCTGAAACATTTACTTTTATGTTGTTTGCTTATATTCTGTTGTGTGCCTGTGTGTGTCCAGGCCTAAGGTGCAGTGGGCCTGATTCAGACCCGCTCGCGAGCGCTGAGCGGGTCGATGGTGCGCCTGCGCGAGATCCGCATAGCGACAGCCAAGCCGTCGCTATGGGGCTCGCTACAAAGAGGGCATGCTGTCGATCGTGAGTGACAGCACGCCCCCTTTGGTGGGCGTGCCGGAGGCGTGGCTGCCCAGACGGAGGCGTTCCCATGGGAACGCCTACCGTCTGGGGCCGGCATCACTGACATCACTAGTGATGTCAGTGGGAGTGCTTTTGGCTCTGATAGAGCCAAAAGCACTCCTGGGCTTGCGGCAGCAAGACCCTACCGCAGGGTCTCGTCGCAAGCCTGATGATCGCGATGGTCTTGACCATCGCAACCATCTTTTTGGCCGCTCGCATAAGCTGTGGGTGGTGACCCACAGCTATGCGAGCGGCCAGGAGGCCGCTCCAATTTTAGGAAGGAATGCCCTGATTCAGAGCGAGCGCTCTTGTCAGAGCGTCCGGCTCTGAATTAGGCCCTGTGTCTGCTACCATTAAAAAATATGAGATATGGTAAGAACTTACCCTTGTTATCTCTATTTCTATGAAGTCCATAGGGTTCCACAGGATACCTTGGGGTATAGGTGTGATGTCAGTCGCAGGGCACCAAAGAGTTAAGCTTTCAGCCTCCCAGGATGCACTAGGTCCCCCTCCTATACCCCGCCCCCGGGCCAAGGCACCTCAGTTAGTTACCAAGCCATAGGCCGGAGGAGGAGAAGGAAGAGAGAGAACAAAGATCTGGACACATACAAGAATCACATTCTCACCAGAGGGAGACGGAAAACCGGTGACCAGAGCAAAGCCCATCTGCAGCACAGGTGCGACAGGGCGGGAGTCCTGTGGAACCCTATGGACTTCGTAGAAATAGAGATAACAAGGGTAAGTTCTTACCATATCTCATATTTTCTACTTCAGGGTCCATAGGGTATCCACAGGATACCTTGGGGATGTCCCAAAGCAGTATCCTTTAAGGGTGGGGACGCTCCTGTGCAGAAAAGAGAATCCGCCGCCCGAAGGAAGCATCCTGAGAGGCGAAGGTGTCAAACCTGTAATACCTCACGAAGGTATGGACAGAAGACCACGTAGCAGCCTTGCAGATCTGAACTGCCGAGGCACCACGTCGAGCTGCCCACGAAGGACCCACAGATCTAGTGGAATGAGCCTTCAGAGAAGGAGGGACCGGTAGGCCTTCATGAAGATAAGCTTCAGAAATAGCCATACGGATCCAGGCTGCCAAAGTTTGCTTTGAAGCAGGCCAACCCTTTTTACGGAAGCCATAGAGGACAAACAAAGCGTCCGACTTCCTAAACGAAGAAGTGCGGTCAACATAAGTCCTTAAGGCCCGCACAACATCCAAAGAGGCCTCACCCACGGAGAGACCCGGTGAGTTAAAGGCCGGAACAACTATTTCCTCGTTAACATGAAACTGGGAAACAACTTTGGGAAGAAACTCGGGCCGAGTGCGCAGCACTGCCCTGTTCCCATGAAAAACCAAGAAAGGGGGTCTACAAGAAAGAGCCCCTAACTCAGAAACACGTCTGGCCGAAGCAATGGCCAGAAGGAAAACAGTCTTAGCTGTTAGCCATTTAATATCCACTGAGCCCAGTGGTTCAAACGGCGGTCCTTGGAGAGCCCTCAGGACCACAGCCAAATCCCAAGGCGCCACAGGTGGAACAAAGGGCGGCTGAATACGGAGAACACCTTGCATAAAGGTGCGCACATCCGGGATTGTAGCAATCCTACGGTGAAACCAGACAGATAGGGCCGAAACATGTACCTTCAAAGAAGCAAGGCGAAGCCCATGATCTAGTCCCGCTTGCAGGAAGGCGAGAATCCGAGACAGACAAAACTCCCGCGGTGCATAACCTCTCGGTCGACACCACTGGAAGAACGTATGCCACACGCGATGGTATATCCTCGCAGAAGACGGTTTCCGAGCTCGTAACATGGTACGCACCACAGAGCTGGAAAACCCCCGGGACCTCAGCATGGCCGTCTCAACAGCCACGCCGTCAAAGACAGCCGAGTCAGGTCCGGGTGAAGGCAAGGACCCTGAGACAGAAGGTCCGGTCGTAGCGGCAACCGCAGAGGACTGTCCACGGACAGACCCTGAAGGTCTGAGAACCAGTGCCGTCTGGGCCACGCGGGAGCTATCAACAGGAGCGTCCCTCCTTCCTGTTTGAATTTCCGGATTACCCGTGGAAGAAGGGAGACCGAAGGGAACAGGTATGCGAACCGGAACGTCCACCGGACGGACAGAGCATCCACCAGAGACGCCCCTTCGTCTCTTGTGCGAGACCCGTACACCGGCAACTTGTTGTTGTGCCGGGACGCCATGAGGTAGATTTCTGGAAGACCCCACCTGTCCACCAGTAGTTGAAAAACGTTCGGGTGCAGGGACCATTCCCCTGGATGAACGTCCGGGCGACTTAGAAAGTCCGCCTCCCAATTTAGCACTCCCGGGATGAAGACCGCTGATATGGCCGGAAGATTGCGCTCCGCCCAAACCAGGATCCGAGAGACCTCTACGAGAGCCGCCCGACTGCGAGTTCCTCCTTGCCTGTTTATGTAGGCCACGGTGGTAGCGTTGTCCGACTGGACCTGCACCGGGTGACCCTGGAGAAACCGCTGTGCCTGCAGGAGAGCATTGAAGACCGCACGGAGTTCCAAGATATTGATTGGAAGCTCCGCTTCTGTCGGCGTCCACCTGCCCTGGAACAAGTGTGGACCCGAAACTGCTCCCCAGCCCCGAAGACTGGCGTCCGTTGTCAACAGGACCCAATTTGGAACCCAGAACGGACGTCCCTTGTTGAGGTGGGTCGTCTTTAACCACCACGCAAAGGACAGGCGAACCTCCGGGGTGAGCACAATCGTCTGGAACTTCAGAGACTGAGGCAGCCCGTTCAACTTGGACAGGATCAGGTGCTGCAGAGGTCTGGAGTGAAACTGGGCGTATTCCACCATGTCGAACACCGACACCATGGAGCCCAGTAACCTCATCGCCGAGTGTAAAGACACCCGGCGGCTGTGCAGACAACTGCGCACCCTTGACTGTAAAGCAGAGATCTTGTCCTCCGTCACGAAGATCCTTTGCTGTCCCGAGTCCAATAAGGCTCCAAGATGCAGAATCCTCCGAGACGGGATTAGAGTGGACTTCTGCCAGTTGATTAGCCAGCCGTGCCGTTGCAGCAGTGCAATGGTCAGGTCCAAGTGGTGTAACAGGAGCTCTGGAGATCCTGCCACCAATAACAGGTCGTCCAAGTACGGCAACATGCGGACTCCTTGCAGCCGCAGAGAAGCCGCCATGACCGCCATCACCTTGGTGAAAACACGTGGTGCTGTCGCCAGGCCAAAAGGTAACGCCCGAAACTGGAAGTGGTCGCTGCGGATTGCAAACCGAAGGAACTCTTGATGGCGCAAAAGAATAGGGACATGCAGGTAAGCGTCCTGTATGTCCAATGACACCATGTAGTCCCCAGGTTCCAGCGCCAGAATGATGGACCGTAGGGTCTCCATCCGAAACTTCGGGACCCGCAAAGACTTGTTGAGTGCTTTGAGGTTGAGAATCGGACGATATGACCCATTGGGTTTCTGTACCAAAAATAGATTTTAATAGAAACCCTGGCCCCTCTGGGAGAATGGAACAGGCACTATAACTCCAGCCTGGAGCATAGTGTGCAATACCTTCCGCAGCTCCGTAGCCTTGTTCCGGTCTGATGGTAGACCCGTGGTGAAGAATCGAGCCGGGGGTCTGTGCCGGAAGGAGAGGGCGTACCCGTGGGAAACCACCTCCAGAACCCAAGTGTCTGTCGTAGTGAACGACCAACACCGGGAGAACTGCAGCAGGCGGCCTCCCACCCTGGGATCCCCCAAAGGGAGGCCCGGACCGTCAGGCCGCAGGCTTGTCATCTGGCTTGGGGGCCGGACGTCTGGTACTCCATGCCTGTTTCCGGGGCTTGACCGATTTCTTAGGGCCAGCCTGTCGAGGAAACGACTGTGGTTTGGGCCTGCCCTGGGCCCTAGATGACCGAAAGGACGATGGTCCAGAACCAGAAGGAGCAGCGGCTGACGGGAGACAAGCAGATTTGGCTGCCGCCAGCGTGGCCACAATCTTATCCAGATCCGGACCGAAGAGAACTTCTCCGGTAAACGGCAACGCTTCCAGACCTTTCTTGGAATATGTGTCCGCCTTCCAGGATCGCAGCCACAAGGTGCGACGAGCAGCTACCGCTGCTGAAGAAATTCTAGACACCAGAGTACTAATGTCTAGAGCCGCTTCGTTGATGTAGGTGGCCGAATCACGGAGATTGCCAATCAACTCCGCCTGTTCGGCCGGACAGTCGGATTCAAAAGAAGCCTCTAATGAATCCGCCCAGCGCTCCATCGCTCTGGCAACCCAGCAAATGGCCATAGCCGGCCGTGCTGCCCCCCCTGCAATGGAATAAGCGGACTTCAGGCAGATTTCTACCTTGCGGTCCGTAGCATCCTTAAGGGAGGATATGGATGGCATCGGCAATGTGGCACTACGGACAAGACGGGTCACGTGAGAATCCACCTGTGGAGGGGATTCCCACTTAGCAAAATAATTATCCGCGAACGGATAAGCCACCACCAGGCGTCTCTGCGGCTGGTATCTTTTTCCAGGTTGTTTCCACGCCTCCTCTAAATGGTCCACCAACTGACCCGAAAGAGGAAAGACTGTGGCATCGCCCTTCACATCTTTGAAAAAGGCATACTTAGATTTAGCCGCTGGGGGAACTTCGTCCTCAATCACCAAGGCTGTGCGGACCGCCCGAATAAGTCCAGGAATATATACTTTGGACTTAGCATCAGCGTCCTTAGTATGGAGAGGTTCCTGATCGTAAGGATCCAGAATCTCCCCATCATCAGACGTCCCTTCGTCATCCTCATAAGGAGCGGACAGAGACGCCACCGGCCTTTTATGAGGCCGCATCACAGACTCCCCTTGCAACACATCCGACAAGTGCTGTACAGAACTCGTCAGGGAGTTAACCCACGCTGGCTCCTGAGAACCCAGGAGCAGGGAAATAGGGAGACTGTGGGGTACCACCAATTGTCGTGGGAACCCCTGCATGGGTGACGACACCACAGACTGCTGGGACAAACCCATCTGAGTAAACGCGGGCTGCGGAGCTAACTGGCCCACTAAAGCTGTTAACGCCTGAGCGAAACAAGCCCAGGGCGGCTCCTGTACCGGTGCTGTAACCGTAATAGGCCGCGCCATGGACAAACACTGCCGGCAAAGGCCCTCCGCGCTACCGTCCCCCTCCGCTAACGGTACTTTGCACGTGGTACACTGTAGTCGGAGGGGAAAATCACTTTCAGACATGATGGCACCACGTATGTGACCTCTCTCACCAATTAAGTATTAAATAGGCGAGAGACCACCCTGCAGCACCGCACTGCAAGGGCTTTAGCAGAAAGAACAGGGACAGTAATAAAGCTGACAGTTTTGAGAAGATAAAGTTACAGGCAGCAGCGCTAGCACAGTCACATACAATGCAGAGAAATAACAATTCCTGCACTAACAGCGCTGATCACTCAACCACACAGACACAGGGCCTGGTAGGACACAGCCCTGCATACACAGACCTGAGCCACAGCGGAGGAGAGGTATGCGGGGGGACCCAGACCACGATGCTTCCTTCCAGGCTTCCAGCAGCGTTCACCATGCGTTGCAGAGAAGATGGCCGCCGAGGAGCAGAGAGAAGCTGGCCTGGGGGAGGAGCGCTGACACAGGACCAGTCAGCACAGTGCAGAGAGGGCTGTGTGCAGCGGGGGAGGCGCCGGCTGTGAGACAGGGAAGGCGCGCTCCCCTGGCATGCATTTAACCCCTGGGACGCCGCAGCGCTACCGCTCTGCTGCGGTCCGCTGTCCCAGGGGGTAGTGGAAAGCGCAGGTTCAGTACCTGGCTCCACGCTGCAGCCAGTCCCCAGGGAGCCCCCTGCCTGGGGACTTAGGACCATGTGACCAGCGGGGACCCACCGCGGGACCCCGCTGCTTACCTTTGTCCCCCTTGGATCCGGCCATGGTCCGGAACATCTGGGGTCACCGCTAGCTGTGACCCCAGATGCTCACCAGCATCCCCGGATCGGTACCGGCGTTCTGGTACCGGCGGGGGTGTAGGGAAGACAGCATGGACGTCAGGACTGACTGTCCATGCTGTACATCCAGATGTGCAGCCACAGCTGCACTGAAGAAAGCTTCAGGGGCTCTTCTAGCCCCCACTCCGACAGGTGCACCCGACGCCGGCCGGGCACCAAACTAAACTGAGGTGCCTTGGCCCGGGGGCGGGGTATAGGAGGGGGACCTAGTGCATCCTGGGAGGCTGAAAGCTTAACTCTTTGGTGCCCTGCGACTGACGTCACACCTATACCCCAAGGTATCCTGTGGATACCCTATGGACCCTGAAGTAGAAAGACACTGCTTTACCAAGTACCTGTTTGTCTGGAGTCTTCATTTCAATACCCAGTGTTACATTATACAGTATACACTATATGGACAAAAGTATGTGGACGCCTGACCTTTACACCAACAGCGACTGTAATGACATTGTCCAAAATGTCTTGGTATGCTGAAGCATTAATATTGCCCTTCACTGGAGATAAGGGGCCTTGCCCAAACCCTGAAAAGCTGCCGTATACCATTATCCCTCCGCCACCAAACTTCACAGTTGGCACAATGCAGTCAGACAGGTAACGTTCTCCCGGCAACCGCCAAACCCACTTGCCCATCTGACTGTCCAACAGAGAAGCGTGATTCGTCACTCCACAGAACACATTTCCACTGCTCAACAGTCCAGTGTTGGTGAGCTTTACACAACTCTAGATAGATAGATACATATAGATAAAATAGAGATAGATAAAGGGAGAGAGAGGGGGAGATAGGGAGCGAGAAAGGGACAGGTAGGGAGCTAGAGCGTGGGGGAGAATGAGAGAGAGAGAGGAGGGAGAGAGAGGCGGAGAGTGAGATAGAGGAAGAGAGAGATGAAGGGGAATAGAGAGAGAGGGGAGGGAGAGAGAGAGGAAGGGACTGAGAGACAGCGCACACACTACCTGTTACAGCATCATCTTTCTGATGGGGACGGACACTTCACGGCATTAGACCCCATCACCTACACCTGCAAATCACGGCATTATGTCAGTGAGGGGGCGGGGCTTCCATAGTAGGCCACTGTTGGGTCTATCAGTGGGTGTGCACTGCTGTGTGATGCTGGGGAGCTGGCCAGGGAGAGTCCAGAGTGGGCAGGTTCTGGCCCATGTTTGTGGCAGTGTGGGGCCCCTGGGCGACCGCCCCATCAGCCCTACCTATAATCCGGCCCTGATAACAATTCTCTTTATTGCCCTACTTGATATTTTGGTGCTATGTAAAAGTTAACAATAACAGCTAGCACTAAACGTACAGTAATCCAATAATGCATCAGTTCTCTTTCCTATGCTCTATTAACTGCTTATGGTGGGTATACACTGCGCGATCCGCCGTACGACAGCACAATGTATCGTTACATACTGCATGTAACAGCACCGCGTCGTTCATTGATCAGCCCATCAGCCCTGCAGCACAACAGATAGGACGATGCAATGAATGATAGCCGGGAACGTCAGATTGGACGTACACACTATATGATGTGCAGTGCTGCCATCAGGGGGGGGCTGCTGGGACTGTAGTCCTGGGCCCGGACACTGGCAGAACAGAGGGAACCCGTCCGCTCCTACAGCCAGTGCACAGCCCCCAGCCCCACACTTCTCCCTTCCGTGAGTGGCGGCAGGCTCCCGCCTGCCGCCGCTGACCTGGCCCACACTAGCCGGCCCCCATAATGTAAAAGGTGGAGGGCCTGCTCTGGCTGCTCCAAACTACACGGCGTGCTGAGGTCCGCCAGCCCCTATATCAGGAGTCTTCAACTTGTGGACTGCTGTCCGGGGCACCGTGGAGCTGTTCCTTGCGGGCCGCCGACAGGATCCATTTGTTGGGCACCCGCTGAGATTTTGTTACCAGCGGGCGCCCAGCTCCTTCCCCGCAGTGCCAGCTCACTCCCAAGCTCCAGCTTCCGCAGTGTGTAGTGCACTATGGGAGAGATGTTATGATGTCTCTCCCATAGTTCAGAGGAGCAGCCAGGCGGACCGGACGGCAGCGGACGCAGGAGCGGGGCTTAAGGTAAGTATTAGGTTTTTTTAGGTTTTTTTTGTGTAAGTGGCTTCACTAGAGGGGGCATTACTATTGGGGGCACTACTACTACGGGGCATTACTACTAGGGGCCTTACTACTGGGGGCACTACTACCAGGGGGCATTACTACTGAGGGCACTACTAATGGCACTGCATAGGGGCACAGCATAAGGGGCACCATTACTGGGGGCACTACTACCAGGGGGCATTACTACTGAGGGCACTACTAATGGCACTGCATAGGGGCACTGCATAAGTGGCACCACTACAGTGTGTATTGCATAAGGGGCACTACTGCTGTGAGCATTATGTGTAAGGGACACTACTGCTGTTGGCATTGTAGAAGGTCCACTGCTACTGTGGGAATTATGTATATTAGGGGCCCTACTACTGTGGGCATTGTGTATAAGGGGCACAAATGTGGGCATTGTGTGATAGGGGCACTGCTGTGTGTCATACATGAATAAGGGACACTACTATGTGGTGTAATGAGAATCAGGGGTGAATCAAGATTGTGGCCTATAGCTTAGTGGCCCTCGGGCTTCGTTTAATTTTTTAATGTGGCCCACACTGTCTTAAAAGTTGAAGACCCTTATAAAGTTTATTTTGGAGTCTGACCTCTCTGTCTCTAAGGGAGAGGTCGGAGGAGCTGCAACGCGAGAGGAGCAACGCCAGCGCCTGCCGGAGGAGATGAAGCCAGAAGAAAGGACTCGGAGCCGTCATCAAAGAGATAAGGTAAGTAAATCATCAGATCTAATCAGCCAGGGAAAAGGGAAGTGGGAAAAAGAGCTGGACAGAGGAGCCCTGGCAAAGCTATAATAAACCAGGGAAAAGGGAAAACGGTAGCGGAGGAAGGGCAGGGGGCACTGGGGAAGCCTGGGGACCCTGCCTATTTTGTCAGTCCCGGGTCCCACAATTTCTGATGGCAGCCCTGATGATGTGTACGCTATATCGTTATGATCCACGCCAGGACAATAAATCGTACGATACATCGTATAGTGTGCACCCAGCTTTAGACTCATTGCACGAAAAAGGTGAGTGTTTATAAAGGCCTGATAAATAAAAATAATTCTGTGTCTTTGTAAACCAAATATAAGACATAGCACTACCGAATGACCTAGAGAAGTGTAATAAACATGACTTACATGTAGAAAGACACAATGCGGGTTTATAGCTATTTATTTATATACATATATTTATATAGTGATACACTTCCTAAAATACAAGTACTCAAAGAAACCATCTGACATATAAGTATGGATAACAAAAATATATATATATATATTGCAGTGCCTCTATTACAACCAATAATCACAAATATTATTGCTGAATCCTATGGAATGAGCTTAACTGGCTGGTGTATGGAAGCGACTGAGAGAGGACCAACGTGAGAGAGGGTCTATCCGGTACCTCCACCTATCATCTCCATCGTAATAATATTCCTGCTGCCAGGCTTTGCTGCTCTCATTTCAACTTTCCTAAGAAGCTTTCATTGGATTCTCTGTATTCTCTACCATCTTCTGTGCCGTTCATAACTTTCTAAATAGATAAGCACGTACTAGCTTTTCTGATACGTGTATATCTATACTAAAACCATAGCAGCCAATCAGACAATTGCTGTCATGGTCTACTTTGGATTAGTCAGCTAAAAGCTAATTACGGACTGGTTGTTATGGTTTAGTGCAATGTTAGTGAACAACTATCATTGTGCCTCATCCATCCTTGTATTACTGTCAGTACATGTTCATTATTATGACATGACTTCCTTCTGATCTGTATGCTGTCTCTAGATGGTTAATGTTCCACATTCTCGTTTTCAACCACACACTCGCCCATTATCTCTCTCTCTCTCACTTTCTTTCCCTTATTCTCCCTTTTCTCTCAATCACATTTTCTAAAACTTCATAGCAAAAGTCTGCCGACCTGTACTCACCCACCCTCCACCCTACCTCACCGACCTCTCCCTCCTCTCCTCTCTCCGTGGTGCTGAAGCTGGGTGCATAGTGGTTATTGCATTGCAGTGTTTCAGGGGAAACCTTGAGGCTCTGGACGGCATGCAGAAGTGATGATCCACCCCAACCCCTGTTCAGGTTAGGCCTAGTAGACGGCAAAGGGTGGAAGCTGGTAACCCAAAATCCTCCTTCTACTGGGATTCATTACTCGGGTTTACACTCTGATTCTTTTCGTTTCCCTGGGAAGAAAGTAAAAAAAACCTCTAACATTATTCAATAAACAGATTTTTACAATGGTTCCGATCTTCCTCTTAGCAATGTCCTAATAAAAATCTGGTGCTACATACGTATGCTGCGGGAGATTTATCGAAGCTTGGAGAGAGATAGAGATAATAACCAATCAGCTCCTGTCACTTTACTGGCTGTGTTAGAAAAGTGACAGTTAGGAGCTGTTCAATTCTAAAGATGTGACTGACGATCCCATGCATTTGGATGCAGCGGTCAGTGTGTACGGCCTGAGCGATATGTAGGCCGTTGCATCTGCCAAGGGCTGGGTACACAGGTCATTTAGTGTGTACCCAAACTTAAGCCTTAGAGAGAGATTAAGTTGAAAGAGATAAAGTGCCAACCAATTTGCTCCTAACTGTTACTTTACTGGCTGTTAGAAAACTGACAGCTACGAACTGATTGGTTGGTACTTCATCTCTCTCCACTATATCTTGCTCTCTCTTCGTACATCTCCTCCTGTATCTGGCACTGTGAGAAATGGATTGCGGAGTACCCTTATCACCTGTGCAAGTCAGAAGCGCATCGTACGCTACGGCTGGAGCTAGGACTTAAAGCCGCAAGGACATTGCCGCTGAGGGGATTCCCGTGTCACGGCCAGTGTCAAGAACACTAGACTGCGGGACCCCTCCAGCGCCTTATCCACAAGGGGCGCCTAATTACATCAGCCACTGTGCACTAATACTTCCCGGAGCCACAAGGATTTATTGTCATAAGTGGAATAGAGGATTGCCCTACTGTACCTCTGACTACTTATTGGAGCTACTCTGCAGGTTACCCATTCATTAACCACAGGTTTCGACACGCAATATATAAGCTAGTATAGATTAAGTATAATACTTGCACTGTGGAATTTTTATATAGATATAACTTTTAGATTTGTGCACCTCTATTGACACTGTTACAGTTTATTATGTCCCATTCCCGAGACTTATTATCTTGTGTATAAAATGTTTTATATTTACAATTATTGTGTTTTTGCATTACGCTGTGTTTAAAGCGCCACCTACTCCTCTATTTCTGTGTTCTGCTATGAGAGAATTGACATTGCTCTATGTACTGTAGGTTGGCAGCTGTCTAACTTATACAGAGTTTTTTGTGGATACACTAACATTTGAGGCCAGGTTTGTTATATTGTGCTCAAACACATAGGTGTTCATCTTTTGGTTACAAATCACTCTGATACATAGTTGAGATGTAAGTCATTCTACATATAAAACAGCTTTAATATTTAACAGTCAAATGGAATCCCCACCCCCCAAAAAAATTACTTACCGGGCTGGAGATCTTGGAATTATGAGCATATAGAAGCATTGCTATGTCATTCTGCCCAGCTTCCAGCGCAATAGACAGAGCCGTGCTGCCATCCTGTCACAGAGAGAGGCATCGATGAGACACGTGGTACTGCCTATATACACTACCTGTATATCTCATTACATTATACACAGCACTGACAGAGAGAGGCATCGATGAGACACGTGGTACTTCCTATATACATTAACAGCATATCTCATTACATTATACACAGCACTGACAGAGAGAGGCAGTGATGGGACACGTGGTACTTCCTATATACACTGCCTGTATATCTCATTACATTATACACAGCACTGACAGAGAGAGGCAGTGATGAGACACGTGGTACTTCCTATATACACTAACTGCATATCTCATTACATTATACACAGCACTGACAGAGAGAGGCATCGATGAGACAGGTGGTGCTTCCTATATACACTAACTGCATATCTCATTACATTATACAAAGCACGGACAGAGAGAGGCAGTGATGGGACACGTGGTGCTTCCTATATACACTAACTGCATATCTCATTACATTATACACAGCACTGACAGAAAGAGGCAGTGATGAGACAGGTGGTACTTCCTATATACACTAACTGCATATCTCATTACATTATACACAGCACGGACAGAGAGAGGCAGTGATGGGACACGTCGTACTTCCTATATACACTAACTGCATATCTCATTACATTATACACAGCACTGACAGAGAGAGGCAGTGATGGGACACGTCGTACTTCCTATATACACTAACTGCATATCTCATTACATTATACATATCACTGACGGAGAGAGGCAGTGATGGGACACGTGGTGCTTCCTATATACACTAACTGCATATCTCATTACATTATACACAGCACGGACAGAGAGAGGCAGTGATGGGACACGTGGTACTTCCTATATACACTAACTGCATATCTCATTACATTATACACAGCACTGACAGAGAGAGGCAGTGATGGAACACGTCGTACTTCCTATATACACTAACTGCATATCTCATTACATTATACACAGCACTGACAGAGAGAGCCAGTGATGGGACACGTGGTACTTCCTATATACACTGCCTGTATATCTCATTACATTATACACAGCAATGACAGAGAGAGGCAGTGATGGGACACGTGGTACTTCCTATATACACTGCCTGTATATCTCATTACATTATACACAGCACTGACAGAGAGAGGCAGTGATGGGACACGTTGTGCTTCCTGTATACACTGCCCGCATATCTCATTACATTATACACAGCACTGACAGAGAGAGGCAGTGATGGGACACGTGGTGCTTCCTATATACACTGCCCGCATATCTCATTACATTATACACAGCACTGACAGAGAGAGGCAGTGATGGGACACGTGGTGCTTCCTATATACACTGCCTGTATATCTCATTACATTATACACAGCACGGACAGAGAGAGGCAGTGATGGGACATGTGGTGCTTCCTATATACACTGCCTGTATATCTCATTACATTATACACAGCACTGACAGAGAGAGGCAGTGATGGGACATGTGGTGCTTCCTATATACACTGCCTGTATATCTCATTACATTATACATATCACTGACAGAGAGAGGCAGTGATGGGACACGTGGTGCTTCCTATATACACTGCCTGCATATCTCATTACATTATACACAGCACTGACAGAGAGAGGCAGTGATGGGACACGTGGTGCTTCCTATATACACTGCCTGTATATCTCTTTACATTATACACAGCACTGACAGAGAGAGGCAGTGATGGGACATGTGGTGCTTCCTATATACACTGCCTGTATATCTCATTACATTATACATATCACTGACAGAGAGAGGCAGTGATGGGACACGTGGTGCTTCCTATATACACTAACTGCATATCTCATTACATTATACACAGCACTGACAGAGAGAGGCAGTGATGGGACATGTGGTACTTCCTATATACACTGCCTGTATATCTCATTACATTATACACAGCAATGACAGAGAGAGGCAGTGATGGGACACGTGGTGCTTCCTATATACACTGCCTGTATATCGCATTACATTATACACAGCACTGACAAAGAGAGGCAGTGATGGGACATGTGGTACTTCCTATATACACTGCCTGTATATCTCATTACATTATACACAGCACTGACAGAGAGAGGCAGTGATGAGACACGTGGTACTTCCTGTATACACTACCTGTATATCTCATTACATTATACACAGCACTGACAGAGAGAGGCAGTGATGGGACACGTGGTGCTTCCTATATACACTGCCTGTATATCTCATTACATTATACATATCACTGACAGAGAGAGGCAGTGATGAGACACGTGGTACTTCCTGTATACACTGCCTGTATATCTCATTACATTATACACAGCACTGATAGAGAGAGGCAGTGATGGGACATGTGGTGCTTCCTATATACACTGCCCGCATATCTCATTACATTATACACAGCACTGACAGAGAGAGGCAGTGATGGGACACGTGGTACTTCCTGTATACACTGCCTGTATATCTCATTACATTATACATATCACCGACAGAGAGAGGCAGTGATGGGACACGTGGTGCTTCCTATATACACTGCCTGTATATCTCATTACATTATACATATCACTGACAGAGAGAGGCAGTGATGAGTCATGTGGTACTTCCTATATACACTGCCTGTATATCTCATTACATTATACACAGCACTGTCAGAGAGAGGCAGTGATGAGACACGTGGTGCTTCCTATATACACTGCCCGCATATCTCATTACATTATACACAGCACTGACAGAGAGAGGCAGTGATGGGACACGTGGTACTTCCTGTATACACTGCCTGTATATCTCATTACATTATACACAGCACTGACAGAGAGAGGCAGTGATGGGACATGTGGTGCTTCCTATATACACTGCCCGCATATCTCATTACATTATACACAGCACTGACAGAGAGAGGCAGTGATGGGACACGTGGTACTTCCTGTATACACTGCCTGTATATCTCATTACATTATACACATCACTGACAGAGAGAGGCAGTGATGGGACACGTGGTGCTTCCTATATACACTGCCTGTATATCTCATTACATTATACACAGCACTGACAGAGAGAGGCAGTGATGAGACAGGTGGTGCTTCCTATATACACTGCCTGTATATCTCATTACATTATACACAGCACTGACAGAGAGAGGCAGTGATGAGACAGGTGGTGCTTCCTATATACACTGCCTGTATATCTCATTACATTATACATAGCACTGACAGAGAGAGGCAGTGATGAGACAGGTGGTGCTTCCTATATACACTGCCTGTATATCTCATTACATTATACACAGCACTGACAGAGAGAGGCAGTGATGGGACATGTGGTGCTTCCTATATACACTGCCTGTATATCTCATTACATTATACATATCACTGACAGAGAGAGGCAGTGATGGGACACGTGGTGCTTCCTATATACACTGCCTGTATATCTCATTACATTATACATATCACTGACAGAGAGAGGCAGTGATGGGACACGTGGTGCTTCCTATATACACTAACTGCATATCTCATTACATTATACACAGCACTGACAGAGAGAGGCAGTGATGGGACACGTGGTGCTTCCTATATACACTGCCTGTATATCTCATTACATTATACATATCACTGACAGAGAGAGGCAGTGATGGGACACGTGGTGCTTCCTATATACACTAACTGCATATCTCATTACATTATACACAGCACTGACAGAGAGAGGCAGTGATGGGACATGTGGTACTTCCTATATACACTGCCTGTATATCTCATTACATTATACACAGCAATGACAGAGAGAGGCAGTGATGGGACAGGTGGTGCTTCCTATATACACTGCCTGTATATCTCATTACATTATACACAGCACTGACAGAGAGAGGCAGTGATGGGACATGTGGTGCTTCCTATATACACTGCCTGTATATCTCATTACATTACACACAGCACTGACAGAGAGAGGCAGTGATGAGACAGGTGGTGTTTCCTATATACACTGCCTGTATATCTCATTACATTATACACAGCACTGACAGAGAGAGGCAGTGATGGGACACATGGTGCTTCCTATATACACTAACTGCATATCTCATTACATTATACATATCACTGACGGAGAGAGGCAGTGATGGGACACGTGGTGCTTCCTATATACACTAACTGCATATCTCATTACATTATACACAGCACTGACAAAGAGAGGCAGTGATGGGACATGTGGTGCTTCCTATATACACTGCCCGCATATCTCATTACATTATACACAGCACTGACAGAGAGAGGCAGTGATGGGACACGTGGTACTTCCTGTATACACTGCCTGTATATCTCATTACATTATACATATCACTGACAGAGAGACGCAGTGATGGGACACGTGGTGCTTCCTATATACACTGCCTGTATATCTCATTACATTATACACAGCACTGACAAAGAGAGGCAGTGATGGGACATGTGGTACTTCCTATATACACTGCCTGTATATCTCATTACATTATACACAGCACTGACAGAGAGAGGCAGTGATGGGACACGTGGTGCTTCCTATATACAATGCCTGTATATCTCATTACATTATACATATCACTGACAGAGAGAGGCAGTGATGGGACATGTGGTACTTCCTATATACACTGCCTCTATATCTCATTACATTATACACAGCACTTACAGAGAGAGGCAGTGATGTGACATGTGGTACTTCCTATATACACTGCCTGTATATCTCATTACATTATACACAGCACTGACAGAGAGAGGCAGTGATGGGACACTTGGTGCTTCCAATATACACTGCCTGTATATCTCATTACATTATACATATCACTGACAGAGAGAGGCAGAGATGGGACACGTGGTGCTCCCTATATACACTAACTGCATATCTCATTACATTATACACAGCACTGACAGAGAGAGGCAGTGATGGGACATGTGGTACTTCCTATATACACTGCCTGTATATCTCATTACATTATACATATCACTGACAGAGAGAGGCAGTGATGGGACAAGTGGTACTTCCTATATACACTGCCTGTATATCTCATTACATTATACACAGCAATGACAGAGAGAGGCAGCGATGGGACACGTGGTACTTCCTATATACACTGCCTGTATATCTCATTACATTATACACAGCACTGACAGAGAGAGGCAGTGATGGGACACGTGGTGCTTCCTGTATACACTGCCCGCATATCTCATTACATTATACACAGCACTGACAGAGAGAGGCAGTGATGGGACACGTGGTGCTTCCTGTATACACTGCCTGTATATCTCATTACATTATACACAGCACTGACAAAGAGAGGCAGTGATGGGACACGTGGTGCTTCCTATATACACTGCCTGTATATCTCATTACATTATACACAGCACTGACAAAGAGAGGCAGTGATGGGACATGTGGTACTTCCTGTATACACTGCCCGCATATCTCATTACATTATACACAGCACTGACAGAGAGAGGCAGTGATGGAACACGTCGTACTTCCTATATACACTAACTGCATATCTCATTACATTATTCATATCACTGACAGAGAGAGGCAGTGATGGGACACTTGGTGCTTCCTATATACACTAACTGCATATCTCATTACATTATACACAGCACTGACAGAGAGAGCCAGTGATGGGACACGTGGTACTTCCTATATACACTAACTGCATATCTCATTACATTATACACAGCACTGACAGAGAGAGGCAGTGATGGAACACGTCGTACTTCCTATATACACTAACTGCATATCTCATTACATTATTCATATCACTGACAGAGAGAGGCAGTGATGGGACACTTGGTGCTTCCTATATACACTAACTGCATATCTCATTACATTATACACAGCACTGACAGAGAGAGCCAGTGATGGGACACGTGGTACTTCCTATATACACTAACTGCATATCTCATTACATTATAGATATCACTGACAGAGAGAGGCAGTGATGGGACACGTGGTACTTCCTATATACACTGCCTGTATATCTCATTACATTATACATATCACTGACAGAGAGAGGCAGTGATGGGACACGTGGTGCTTCCTATATACACTGCCCGCATATCTCATTACATTATACACAGCACTGACAGAGAAAGGCAGTGATGGGACACGTGGTGCTTCCTATATACACTAACTGCATATCTCATTACATTATACACAGCACTGACAGAGAGGAAGTGATGGGACACGTGGTACTTCCTATATACACTAACTGCATATCTCATTACATTATACACAGCACTGACAGAGAGAGGCAGTGATGGGACACGTGGTGCTTCCTATATACACTGCCTATATATCTCATTACATTATACACAGCACTGACAGAGAGAGGCAGTGATGGGACATGTGGTGCTTCCTATATACACTGCCTGTATATCTCATTACATTATACACAGCACTGACAGAGAGAGGCAGTGATGGGACATGTGGTACTTCCTATATACACTGCCTGTATATCTCATTACATTATACACAGCACTGACAGAGAGAGGCAGTGATGGGACATGTGGTGCTTCCTATATACACTGCCTGTATATCTCATTACATTATACATATCACTGACAGAGAGAGGCAGTGATGGGACACGTGGTGCTTCCTATATACACTAACTGCATATCTCATTACATTATACACAGCACTGACAGAGAAAGGCAGTGATGGGACACGTGGTGCTTCCTATATACACTGCCTGTATATCTCATTACATTATACACAGCACTGACAGAGAGAGGCAGTGATGGGACATGTGGTGCTTCCTATATACACTGCCTGTATATCTCATTACATTATACATATCACTGACAGAGAGAGGCAGTGATGGGACACGTGGTGCTTCCTATATACACTAACTGCATATCTCATTACATTATACACAGCACTGACAGAGAGAGGCAGTGATGGGACATGTGGTACTTTCTATATACACTGCCTGTATATCTCATTACATTATACACAGCAATGACAGAGAGAGGCAGTGATGGGACACGTGGTACTTCCTATATACACTGCCTGTATATCTCATTACATTATACACAGCAATGACAGAGAGAGGCAGTGATGGGACACGTGGTACTTCCTATATACACTGCCTGTATATCTCATTACATTATACACAGCACTGACAGAGAGAGGCAGTGATGGGACACGTGGTGCTTCCTGTATACACTGCCCGCATATCTCATTACATTATACACAGCAATGACAGAGAGAGGCAGTGATGGGATACGTGGTGCTTCCTATATACACTGCCTGTATATCTCATTACATTATACACAGCACTGACAAAGAGAGGCAGTGATGGGACACTTGGTACTTCCTATATACACTAACTGCATATCTCATTACATTATACACAGCACTGACAGAGAGAGGCAGTGATGGAAAACGTCGTACTTCCTATATACACTAACTGCATATCTCATTACATTATACATATCACTGACAGAGAGAGGCAGTGATGGGACACTTGGTGCTTCCTATATACACTAACTGCATATCTCATTACATTATACACAGCACTGAGAGAGAGAGCCAGTGCTGGGACACGTGGTACTTCCTATATACACTAACTGCATATCTCATTACATTATACATATCACTGACAGAGAGAGGCAGTGATGGGACACGTGGTACTTCCTATATACACTGCCTGTATATCTCATTACACTATACATATCACTGACAGAGAGAGGCAGTGATGGGACACGTGGTGCTTCCTATATACACTGCCCGCATATCTCATTACATTATACACAGCACTGACAGAGAAAGGCAGTGATGGGACACGTGGTGCTTCCTATATACACTAACTGCATATCTCATTACATTATACACAGCACTGACAGAGAGGAAGTGATGGGACACGTGGTACTTCCTATATACACTAACTGCATATCTCATTACATTATACACAGTACTGACAGAGAGAGGCAGTGATGGGACACGTGGTGCTTCCTATATACACTGCCTGTATATCTCATTACATTATACACAGCACTGACAGAGAGAGGCAGTGATGGGACATGTGGTGCTTCCTATATACACTGCCTGTATATCTCATTACATTATACACAGCACTGACAGAGAGAGGCAGTGATGGGACATGTGGTACTTCCTATATACACTGCCTGTATATCTCATTACATTATACACAGCACTGACAGAGAGAGGCAGTGATGGGACATGTGGTGCTTCCTATATACACTGCCTGTATATCTCATTACATTATACATATCACTGACAGAGAGAGGCAGTGATGGGACACCTGGTGCTTCCTATATACACTGCCTGTATATCTCATTACATTATACATATCACTGACAGAGAGAGGCAGTGATGGGACACGTGGTGCTTCCTATATACACTAACTGCATATCTCATTACATTATACACAGCACTGACAGAGAGAGGCAGTGATGGGACACGTGTTGCTTCCTATATACACTGCCTGTATATCTCATTACATTATACATATCACTGACAGAGAGAGGCAGTGATGGGACACGTGGTGCTTCCTATATACACTAACTGCATATCTCATTACATTATACACAGCACTGACAGAGAGAAGCAGTGATGGGACACGAGGTACTTCCTATATACACTGCCTGTATATCTCATTACATTATACACAGCAATGACAGAGAGAGGCAGTGATGGGACACGTGGTACTTCCTATATACACTGCCTGTATATCTCATTACATTATACACAGCAATGACAGAGAGAGGCAGTGATGGGACACGTGGTACTTCCTATATACACTGCCTGTATATCTCATTACATTATACACAGCACTGACAGAGAGAGGCAGTGATGGGACACGTGGTGCTTCCTGTATACACTGCCCGCATATCTCATTACATTATACACAGCACTGACAGAGAGAGGCAGTGATGGGACACGTGGTGCTTCCTATATACACTGCCCGCATATCTCATTACATTATACACAGCACTGACAGAGAGAGGCAGTGATGGGACACGTGGTGCTTCCTATATACACTGCCTGTATATCTCATTACATTATACACAGCACGGACAGAGAGAGGCAGTGATGGGACATGTGGTGCTTCCTATATACACTGCCTGTATATCTCATTACATTATACACAGCACTGACAGAGAGAGGCAGTGATGGGACATGTGGTGCTTCCTATATACACTGCATGTATATCTCATTACATTATACATATCACTGACAGAGAGAGGCAGTGATGGGACACGTGGTGCTTCCTATATACACTGCCTGCATATCTCATTACATTATACACAGCACTGACAGAGAGAGGCAGTGATGGGACACGTGGTGCTTCCTATATACACTGCCTGTATATCTCTTTACATTATACACAGCACTGACAGAGAGAGGCAGTGATGGGACATGTGGTGCTTCCTATATACACTGCCTGTATATCTCATTACATTATACATATCACTGACAGAGAGAGGCAGTGATGGGACACGTGGTGCTTCCTATATACACTAACTGCATATCTCATTACATTATACACAGCACTGACAGAGAGAGGCAGTGATGGGACACGTGTTGCTTCCTATATACACTGCCTGTATATCTCATTACATTATACATATCACTGACAGAGAGAGGCAGTGATGGGACACGTGGTGCTTCCTATATACACTAACTGCATATCTCATTACATTATACACAGCACTGACAGAGAGAAGCAGTGATGGGACACGAGGTACTTCCTATATACACTGCCTGTATATCTCATTACATTATACACAGCAATGACAGAGAGAGGCAGTGATGGGACACGTGGTACTTCCTATATACACTGCCTGTATATCTCATTACATTATACACAGCAATGACAGAGAGAGGCAGTGATGGGACACGTGGTACTTCCTATATACACTGCCTGTATATCTCATTACATTATACACAGCACTGACAGAGAGAGGCAGTGATGGGACACGTGGTGCTTCCTGTATACACTGCCCGCATATCTCATTACATTATACACAGCACTGACAGAGAGAGGCAGTGATGGGACACGTGGTGCTTCCTATATACACTGCCCGCATATCTCATTACATTATACACAGCACTGACAGAGAGAGGCAGTGATGGGACACGTGGTGCTTCCTATATACACTGCCTGTATATCTCATTACATTATACACAGCACGGACAGAGAGAGGCAGTGATGGGAAATGTGGTGCTTCCTATATACACTGCCTGTATATCTCATTACATTATACACAGCACTGACAGAGAGAGGCAGTGATGGGACATGTGGTGCTTCCTATATACACTGCCTGTATATCTCATTACATTATACATATCACTGACAGAGAGAGGCAGTGATGGGACACGTGGTGCTTCCTATATACACTAACTGCATATCTCATTACATTATACACAGCACTGACAGAGAGAGGCAGTGATGGGACATGTGGTACTTCCTATATACACTGCCTGTATATCTCATTACATTATACACAGCAATGACAGAGAGAGGCAGTGATGGGACACGTGGTACTTCCTATATACACTGCCTGTATATCTCATTACAATATACACAGCAATGACAGAGAGAGGCAGTGATGGGACACGTGGTACTTCCTATATACACTGCCTGTATATCTCATTACATTATACACAGCACTGACAGAGAGAGGCAGTGATGGGACACGTGGTGCTTCCTATATACACTGCCTGTATATCTCATTACATTATACACAGCACTGACAAAGAGAGGCAGTGATGGGACATGTGGTACTTCCTATATACACTGCCTGTATATCTCATTACATTATACACAGCACTGACAGAGAGAGGCAGTGATGAGACACGTGGTACTTCCTGTATACACTACCTGTATATCTCATTACATTATACACAGCACTGACAGAGAAAGGCAGTGATGGGACATGTGGTGCTTCCTATATACACTGCCTGTATATCTCATTACATTATACATATCACTGACAGAGAGAGGCAGTGATGAGACACGTGGTACTTCCTGTATACACTGCCTGTATATCTCATTACATTATACACAGCACTGATAGAGAGAGGCAGTGATGGGACATGTGGTGCTTCCTATATACACTGCCCGCATATCTCATTACATTATACACAGCACTGACAGAGAGAGGCAGTGATGGGACACGTGGTACTTCCTGTATACACTGCCTGTATATCTCATTACATTATACATATCACCGACAGAGAGAGGCAGTGATGGGACACGTGGTGCTTCCTATATACACTGCCTGTATATCTCATTACATTATACATATCACTGACAGAGAGAGGCAGTGATGAGTCATGTGGTACTTCCTATATACACTGCCTGTATATCTCATTACATTATACACAGCACTGTCAGAGAGAGGCAGTGATGAGACGCGTGGTGCTTCCTATATACACTGCCCGCATATCTCATTACATTATACACAGCACTGACAGAGAGAGGCAGTGATGGGACACGTGGTACTTCCTGTATACACTGCCTGTATATCTCATTACATTATACACAGCACTGACAGAGAGAGGCAGTGATGGGACATGTGGTGCTTCCTATATACACTGCCCGCATATCTCATTACATTATACACAGCACTGACAGAGAGAGGCAGTGATGGGACACGTGGTACTTCCTGTATACACTGCCTGTATATCTCATTACATTATACATATCACTGACAGAGAGAGGCAGTGATGGGACACGTGGTGCTTCCTATATACACTGCCCGCATATCTCATTACATTATACACAGCACTGACAGAGAAAGGCAGTGATGGGACACGTGGTGCTTCCTATATACACTAACTGCATATCTCATTACATTATACACAGCACTGACAGAGAGGAAGTGATGGGACACGTGGTACTTCCTATATACACTAACTGCATATCTCATTACATTATACACAGTACTGACAGAGAGAGGCAGTGATGGGACACGTGGTGCTTCCTATATACACTGCCTGTATATCTCATTACATTATACACAGCACTGACAGAGAGAGGCAGTGATGGGACATGTGGTGCTTCCTATATACACTGCCTGTATATCTCATTACATTATACACAGCACTGACAGAGAGAGGCAGTGATGGGACATGTGGTACTTCCTATATACACTGCCTGTATATCTCATTACATTATACACAGCACTGACAGAGAGAGGCAGTGATGGGACATGTGGTGCTTCCTATATACACTGCCTGTATATCTCATTACATTATACATATCACTGACAGAGAGAGGCAGTGATGGGACACCTGGTGCTTCCTATATACACTGCCTGTATATCTCATTACATTATACATATCACTGACAGAGAGAGGCAGTGATGGGACACGTGGTGCTTCCTATATACACTAACTGCATATCTCATTACATTATACACAGCACTGACAGAGAGAGGCAGTGATGGGACACGTGTTGCTTCCTATATACACTGCCTGTATATCTCATTACATTATACATATCACTGACAGAGAGAGGCAGTGATGGGACACGTGGTGCTTCCTATATACACTAACTGCATATCTCATTACATTATACACAGCACTGACAGAGAGAAGCAGTGATGGGACACGAGGTACTTCCTATATACACTGCCTGTATATCTCATTACATTATACACAGCAATGACAGAGAGAGGCAGTGATGGGACACGTGGTACTTCCTATATACACTGCCTGTATATCTCATTACATTATACACAGCAATGACAGAGAGAGGCAGTGATGGGACACGTGGTACTTCCTATATACACTGCCTGTATATCTCATTACATTATACACAGCACTGACAGAGAGAGGCAGTGATGGGACACGTGGTGCTTCCTGTATACACTGCCCGCATATCTCATTACATTATACACAGCACTGACAGAGAGAGGCAGTGATGGGACACGTGGTGCTTCCTATATACACTGCCCGCATATCTCATTACATTATACACAGCACTGACAGAGAGAGGCAGTGATGGGACACGTGGTGCTTCCTATATACACTGCCTGTATATCTCATTACATTATACACAGCACGGACAGAGAGAGGCAGTGATGGGACATGTGGTGCTTCCTATATACACTGCCTGTATATCTCATTACATTATACACAGCACTGACAGAGAGAGGCAGTGATGGGACATGTGGTGCTTCCTATATACACTGCATGTATATCTCATTACATTATACATATCACTGACAGAGAGAGGCAGTGATGGGACACGTGGTGCTTCCTATATACACTGCCTGCATATCTCATTACATTATACACAGCACTGACAGAGAGAGGCAGTGATGGGACACGTGGTGCTTCCTATATACACTGCCTGTATATCTCTTTACATTATACACAGCACTGACAGAGAGAGGCAGTGATGGGACATGTGGTGCTTCCTATATACACTGCCTGTATATCTCATTACATTATACATATCACTGACAGAGAGAGGCAGTGATGGGACACGTGGTGCTTCCTATATACACTAACTGCATATCTCATTACATTATACACAGCACTGACAGAGAGAGGCAGTGATGGGACATGTGGTACTTCCTATATACACTGCCTGTATATCTCATTACATTATACACAGCAATGACAGAGAGAGGCAGTGATGGGACACGTGGTACTTCCTATATACACTGCCTGTATATCTCATTACAATATACACAGCAATGACAGAGAGAGGCAGTGATGGGACACGTGGTACTTCCTATATACACTGCCTGTATATCTCATTACATTATACACAGCACTGACAGAGAGAGGCAGTGATGGGACACGTGGTGCTTCCTATATACACTGCCTGTATATCTCATTACATTATACACAGCACTGACAAAGAGAGGCAGTGATGGGACATGTGGTACTTCCTATATACACTGCCTGTATATCTCATTACATTATACACAGCACTGACAGAGAGAGGCAGTGATGAGACACGTGGTACTTCCTGTATACACTACCTGTATATCTCATTACATTATACACAGCACTGACAGAGAAAGGCAGTGATGGGACACGTGGTGCTTCCTATATACACTGCCTGTATATCTCATTACATTATACATATCACTGACAGAGAGAGGCAGTGATGAGACACGTGGTACTTCCTGTATACACTGCCTGTATATCTCATTACATTATACACAGCACTGATAGAGAGAGGCAGTGATGGGACATGTGGTGCTTCCTATATACACTGCCCGCATATCTCATTACATTATACACAGCACTGACAGAGAGAGGCAGTGATGGGACACGTGGTACTTCCTGTATACACTGCCTGTATATCTCATTACATTATACATATCACCGACAGAGAGAGGCAGTGATGGGACACGTGGTGCTTCCTATATACACTGCCTGTATATCTCATTACATTATACATATCACTGACAGAGAGAGGCAGTGATGAGTCATGTGGTACTTCCTATATACACTGCCTGTATATCTCATTACATTATACACAGCACTGTCAGAGAGAGGCAGTGATGAGACGCGTGGTGCTTCCTATATACACTGCCCGCATATCTCATTACATTATACACAGCACTGACAGAGAGAGGCAGTGATGGGACACGTGGTACTTCCTGTATACACTGCCTGTATATCTCATTACATTATACACAGCACTGACAGAGAGAGGCAGTGATGGGACATGTGGTGCTTCCTATATACACTGCCCGCATATCTCATTACATTATACACAGCACTGACAGAGAGAGGCAGTGATGGGACACGTGGTACTTCCTGTATACACTGCCTGTATATCTCATTACATTATACATATCACTGACAGAGAGAGGCAGTGATGGGACACGTGGTGTTTCCTATATACACTGCCTGTATATCTCATTACATTATACACAGCACTGACAGAGAGAGGCAGTGATGAGACAGGTGGTGCTTCCTATATACACTGCCTGTATATCTCATTACATTATACACAGCACTGACAGAGAGAGGCAGTGATGAGACAGGTGGTGCTTCCTATATACACTGCCTGTATATCTCATTACATTATACACAGCACTGACAGAGAGAGGCAGTGATGGGACATGTGGTGCTTCCTATATACACTGCCTGTATATCTCATTACATTATACATATCACTGACAGAGAGAGGCAGTGATGGGACACGTGGTGCTTCCTATATACACTGCCTGTATATCTCATTACATTATACATATCACTGACAGAGAGAGGCAGTGATGGGACACGTGGTGCTTCCTATATACACTAACTGCATATCTCATTACATTATACACAGCACTGACAGAGAGAGGCAGTGATGGGACACGTGGTGCTTCCTATATACACTGCCTGTATATCTCATTACATTATACATATCACTGACAGAGAGAGGCAGTGATGGGACACGTGGTGCTTCCTATATACACTAACTGCATATCTCATTACATTATACACAGCACTGACAGAGAGAGGCAGTGATGGGACATGTGGTACTTCCTATATACACTGCCTGTATATCTCATTACATTATACACAGCAATGACAGAGAGAGGCAGTGATGGGACAGGTGGTGCTTCCTATATACACTGCCTGTATATCTCATTACATTATACACAGCACTGACAGAGAGAGGCAGTGATGGGACATGTGGTGCTTCCTATATACACTGCCTGTATATCTCATTACATTATACACAGCACTGACAGAGAGAGGCAGTGATGGGACACATGGTGCTTCCTATATACACTAACTGCATATCTCATTACATTATACACAGCACTGACAGAGAGAGGCAGTGATGGGACACTTGGTACTTCCTGTATACACTGCCTGTATATCTCATTACATTATACACAGCACTGACAGAGAGAGGCAGTGATGGGACACGTGGTGCTTCCTGTATACACTGCCTGTATATCTCATTACATTATACACAGCACTGACAGAAAGAGGCATTGATGAGAGAGGTGGTACTTCCTATATACACTGCCTGTATATCTCATTACATTATACACAGCACTGACAGAGAGAGGCAGTGATGGGACATGTGGTGCTTCCTATATACACTAACTGCATATCTCATTACATTATACACAGCACAGACAGAGAGAGGCAGTGATGGGACACGTCGTACTTCCTATATACACTAACTGCATATCTCATTACATTATACACAGCACTGACAGAGAGAGGCAGTGATGGGACACGTCGTACTTCCTATATACACTAACTGCATATCTCATTACATTATACATATCACTGACGGAGAGAGGCAGTGATGGGACACGTGGTGCTTCCTATATACACTAACTGCATATCTCATTACATTATACACAGCACTGACAAAGAGAGGCAGTGATGGGACACGTGGTGCTTCCTGTATACACTGCCCGCATATCTCATTACATTATACACAGCACTGACAAAGAGAGGCAGTGATGGGACACTTGGTACTTCCTGTATACACTGCCTGTATATCTCATTACATTATACACAGCACTGACAGAGAGAGGCAGTGATGGAACACGTGGTACTTCCTGTATACACTACCTGTATATCTCATTACATTATACACAGCACTGACAGAGAGAGGCAGTGATGGGACACGTGGTACTTCCTGTATACACTGCCTGTATATCTCATTACATTATACACAGCACTGACAGAAAGAGGCATTGATGAGAGAGGTGGTACTTCCTATATACACTGCCTGTATATCTCATTACATTATACACAGCACTGACAGAGAGAGGCAGTGATGGGACATGTGGTGCTTCCTATATACACTAACTGCATATCTCATTACATTATACACAGCACAGACAGAGAGAGGCAGTGATGGGACACGTCGTACTTCCTATATACACTAACTGCATATCTCATTACATTATACACAGCACTGACAGAGAGAGGCAGTGATGGGACACGTCGTACTTCCTATATACACTAACTGCATATCTCATTACATTATACATATCACTGACGGAGAGAGGCAGTGATGGGACACGTGGTGCTTCCTATATACACTAACTGCATATCTCATTACATTATACACAGCACTGACAAAGAGAGGCAGTGATGGGACACGTGGTGCTTCCTGTATACACTGCCCGCATATCTCATTACATTATACACAGCACTGACAAAGAGAGGCAGTGATGGGACATGTGGTACTTCCTATATACACTGCCTGTATATCTCATTACATTATACACAGCACTGACAGAGAGAGGCAGTGATGAGATACGTGGTACTTCCTATATACACTGCCTGTATATCTCATTACATTATACACAGCACTGACAGAGAGAGGCAGTGATGGGACACGTGGTACTTCCTGTATACACTACCTGTATATCTCATTACATTATACACAGCACTGACAGAGAGAGGCAGTGATGGGACACGTGGTACTTCCTGTATACACTACCTGTATATCTCATTACATTATACACAGCACTGACAGAGAGAGGCAGTGATGGGACACGTGGTGCTTCCTATATACCCTGCCCGCATATCTCATTACATTATACACAGCACTGACAGAGAGAGGCAGTGATGGGACACGTGGTGCTTCCTATATACCCTGCCGCATATCTCAGTACATTATACACAGCACTTACAGAGAGAGGCAGTGATGGGACACGTGATACTTCTTATATACCCTGCCTGTATATCTCATTACATTATACACAGCACTGACAGAGAGAGGCAGTGATGGGACACGTGGTGCTTCCAATAAACACTGCCTGTATATCTCATTACATTATGCATATCACTGACAGAGAGAGGCAGTGATGGGACACGTGGTGCTTCCTATATACACTGCCTGTATATCTCATTACATTATACACAGCACTGACAGAGAGAGGCAGTGATGGGACACGTGATACTTCCTATATACACTGCCTGTATATCTCATTACATTATACACAGCACTGACAGAGAGAGGCAGTGATGAGACAAATGGTACTTCCTGTATACACTGCCTGTATATCTCATTACATTATACACAGCACTGACAGAGAGAGGCAGTGATGGGACACGTGATACTTCCTATATACACTGCCTGTATATCTCATTACATTATACACAGCACTGACAGAGAGAGGCAGTGATGAGACAGGTGGTGCTTCCTATATACACTGCCTGCATATCTCATTACATTATACACAGCACTGACAGAGAGAGGCAGTGATGAGACAGGTGGTGCTTCCTATATACACTGCCTGCATATCTCATTACATTATACACAGCACTGACAGAGAGAGGCAGTGATGAGACAGGTGGTGCTTCCTATATACACTGCCTGTATATCTCATTACATTATACACAGCACTGACAGAGAGAGGCAGTGATGAGACAGGTGGTGCTTCCTATATACACTGCCTGTATATCTCATTACATTATACACAGCACTGACAGAGAGAGGCAGTGATGGGACACATGGTGCTTCCTATATACACTAACCGCATATCTCAATACATTATACACAGCACTGACAGAGAGAGGCAGTGATGGGACACTTGGTACTTCCTGTATACACTGCCTGTATATCTCATTACATTATACACAGCACTGACAGAGAGAGGCAGTGATGGAACACGTGGTACTTCCTATATACACTGCCTGTATATCTCATTACATTATACATATCACTGACAGAGAGAGGCAGTGATGGGACACGTGATACTTCCTATATACACTGCCTGTATATCTCATTACATTATACACAGCACTGACAGAGAGAGGCAGTGATGGGACACGTGGTGCTTCCTATATACACTGCCCGCATATCTCATTACATTATACACAGCACTGACAGAGAAAGGCAGTGATGGGACACGTGGTGCTTCCGATATACACTAACTGCATATCTCATTACATTATACACAGCACTGACAGAGAGAGGCAGTGATGGGACATGTGGTGCTTCCTATATACACTGCCTGTATATCTCATTACATTATACATATCACTGACAGAGAGAGGCAGTGATGGGACATGTGGTGCTTCCTATATACACTGCCTGTATATCTCATTACATTATACATATCACTGACAGAGAGAGGCAGTGATGGGACACGTGGTGCTTCCTATATACACTGCCTGTATATCTCATTACATTATACATATCACTGACAGAGAGAGGCAGTGATGGGACACGTGGTGCTTCCTATATACACTAACTGCATATCTCATTATATTATACACAGCACTGACAGAGAGAGGCAGTGATGGGACATGTGGTACTTCCTATATACACTGCCTGTATATCTCATTACATTATACACAGCAATGACAGAGAGAGGCAGTGATAGGACACGTGGTACTTCCTATATACACTGCCTGTATATCTCATTACATTATACACAGCAATGACAGAGAGAGGCAGTGATGGGACACGTGGTACTTCCCGTATACACTGCCTGTATATCTCATTACATTATACACAGCACTGACAGAGAGAGGCAGTGATGGGACACGTGGTGCTTCCTGTATACACTGCCCGCATATCTCATTACATTATACACAGCACTGACAGAGAGAGGCAGTGATGGGACACGTGGTGCTTCCTATATACACTGCCTGTATATCTCATTACATTATACACAGCACTGACAAAGAGAGGCAGTGATGGGACATGTGGTACTTCCTATATACACTGCCTGTATATCTCATTACATTATACACAGCACTGACAGAGAGAGGCAGTGATGGGCCACGTGGTGCTTCCTATATACACTGCCTGTATATCTCATTACATTATACATATCACTGACAGAGAGAGGCAGTGATGGGACACGTTGTACTTCCTATATACACTGCCTGTATATCTCATTACATTATACACAGCACTGACAGAGAGAGGCAGTGATGGGACACGTGATACTTCCTATATACACTGCCTGTATATCTCATTACATTATACACAGCACTGACAGAGAGAGGCAGTGATGGGACACGTGGTGCTTCCTATATACACTGCCCGCATATCTCATTACATTATACACAGCACTGACAGAGAAAGGCAGTGATGGGACACGTGGTGCTTCCGATATACACTAACTGCATATCTCATTACATTATACACAGCACTGACAGAGAGAGGCAGTGATGGGACATGTGGTGCTTCCTATATACACTGCCTGTATATCTCATTACATTATACATATCACTGACAGAGAGAGGCAGTGATGGGACATGTGGTGCTTCCTATATACACTGCCTGTATATCTCATTACATTATACATATCACTGACAGAGAGAGGCAGTGATGGGACACGTGGTGCTTCCTATATACACTGCCTGTATATCTCATTACATTATACATATCACTGACAGAGAGAGGCAGTGATGGGACACGTGGTGCTTCCTATATACACTAACTGCATATCTCATTATATTATACACAGCACTGACAGAGAGAGGCAGTGATGGGACATGTGGTACTTCCTATATACACTGCCTGTATATCTCATTACATTATACACAGCAATGACAGAGAGAGGCAGTGATAGGACATGTGGTACTTCCTATATACACTGCCTGTATATCTCATTACATTATACACAGCAATGACAGAGAGAGGCAGTGATGGGACACGTGGTACTTCCCGTATACACTGCCTGTATATCTCATTACATTATACACAGCACTGACAGAGAGAGGCAGTGATGGGACACGTGGTGCTTCCTGTATACACTGCCCGCATATCTCATTACATTATACACAGCACTGACAGAGAGAGGCAGTGATGGGACACGTGGTGCTTCCTATATACACTGCCTGTATATCTCATTACATTATACACAGCACTGACAAAGAGAGGCAGTGATGGGACATGTGGTACTTCCTATATACACTGCCTGTATATCTCATTACATTATACACAGCACTGACAGAGAGAGGCAGTGATGGGCCACGTGGTGCTTCCTATATACACTGCCTGTATATCTCATTACATTATACATATCACTGACAGAGAGAGGCAGTGATGAGACACGTGGTACTTCCTATATACACTAACTGCATATCTCATTACATTATACATATCACTGACAGAGAGAGGCATCGATGAGACACGTGGTACTTCCTATATACACTACTTGTATATCTCATTACATTATACACAGCACTGACAGAGAGAGGCAGTGATGAGACAGGTGGTACTTCCTATATACACTAACTGTATATCTCATTACATTATACACAGCACTGACAGAGAGAGGCAGTGATGGGACATGTGGTGCTCCCTATATACACTGCCCGCATATCTCATTACATTATTTATTTATTTTTATTTATTATCAGTTATTTATATAGCGCACACATATTCCGCAGCGCTTTACAGAGAATATTTGGCCATTCACATCAGTCCCTGCCCCAGTGGAGCTTACAATCTATGTTCCCTATCACGCACACACATACACACTAGGGTTAATTTGTGTTGGGAGCCAATTAACCTAGCAGTATATATTTTTTGGAGTGTGGGAGGAAACCGGAGCACCCGGAGGAAACCCACGCAAGCACAGGGAGAATATACAAACTCCACACAGGTAGGGCCATGGTGGGAATTGAACCCTTGACCTCAGTGCTGTGAGGCAGTAACGCTAACCATTACACCGTCTGTGCTGCCACATATCACTGACAGAGAGAGGCAGTGATGGGACATGTGGTACTTCCTATATACACTGCCTGTATATCTCATTACATTATACACAGCACTGACAGAGAGAGGCAGTGATGGGACATGTGGTGCTCCCTATATACACTGCCCGCATATCTCATTACATTATACATATCACTGACAGAGAGAGGCAGTGATGGGACATGTGGTACTTCCTATATACACTGCCTGTATATCTCATTACATTATACACAGCACTGACAGAGAGAGGCAGTGATGGGACATGTGGTGCTCCCTATATACACTGCCCGCATATCTCATTACATTATACACAGCACTGACAGAGAGAGGCAGTGATGGGACACGTGATACTTCCTATATACACTGCCTGTATATCTCATTACATTATACACAGCACTGACAGAGAGAGGCAGTGATGGGACATGTGGTACTTCCTGTATACACTGCCTGTATATCTCATTACATTATACACAGCACTGACAGAGAGAGGCAGTGATGGGACACGTGGTGCTTCCTATATACACTGCCTGTATATCTCATTACATTATACATATCACTGACAGAGAGAGGCAGTGATGGGACACGTGGTGCTCCCTATATACACTAACTGCATATCTCATTACATTATACACAGCACTGACAGAGAGAGGCAGTGATGGGACATGTGGTACTTCCTATATACACTGCCTGTATATCTCATTACATTATACACAGCACTGTCAGAGAGAGGCAGTGATGAGACACGTGGTGCTTCCTATATACACTGCCCGCATATCTCATTACATTATACACAGCACTGACAGAGAGAGGCAGTGATGGGACACGTGGTACTTCCTGTATACACTGCCTGTATATCTCATTACATTATACATATCACTGACAGAGAGAGGCAGTGATGGGACACGTGGTGCTTCCTATATACACTAACTGCATATCTCATTACATTATACACAGCACTGACAGAGAGAGGCAGTGATGGGACACGTGGTGCTTCCTGTATACACTGCCTGTATATCTCATTACATTATACACAGCACTGACAGAGAGAGGCAGTGATGGGACACGTGGTGCTTCCTGTATACACTGCCTGTATATCTCATTACATTATACACAGTACTGACAGAGAGAGGCAGTGATGGGACACGTGATAATTCCTATATACACTACCTTTATATCTCATTACATTATACACAGCACTGACAGAGAGAGGCAGTGATGAGACACGTGGTACTTCCTATATACACTGCCTGTATATCTCATTACATTATACATATCACTGACAGAGAGAGGCAGTGATGGAACACGTGGTACTTCCTATATACACTGCCTGTATATCTCATTACATTATACACAGCACTGACAGAGAGAGGCAGTGATGGGACACGTGATACTTCCTATATACACTGCCTGTATATCTCATTACATTATACACAGCACTGACAGAGAGAAGCAGTGATGAGACAAATGGTACTTCCTGTATACACTGCCTGTATATCTCATTACATTATACACAGCACTGACAGAGAGAGGCAGTGATGGAACACGTGGTACTTCCTATATACACTGCCTGTATATCTCATTACATTATACACAGCACTGACAGAGAGAGGCAGTGATGAGCCAGGTGGTGCTTCCTATATACACTGCCTGTATATCTCATTACATTATACACAGCACTGACAGAGAGAGGCAGTGATAGGACACATGGTGCTTCCTATATACACTAACTGCATATCTCATTACATTATACACAGCACTGACAGAGAGAGGCAGTGATGAGACAGGTGGTGCTTCCTATATACACTGCCTGTATATCTCATTACATTATACACAGCACTGACAGAGAGAGGCAGTGATGAGACACGTGGTGCTTCCTATATACACTAACTGCATATCTCATTACATTATACACAGCACTGACAGAGAGAGGCAGTGATGGGACACGTGGTACTTCCTATATACACTGCCTGTATATCTCATTACATTATACACAGCACTGACAGAGAGAGGCAGTGATGGGACACGTGGTGCTTCCTATATACACTGCCTGTATATCTCATTACATTATACACAGCACTGACAGAGAGAGGCAGTGATGGGACACGTGATACTTCCTATATACACTGCCTGTATATCTCATTACATTATACACAGCACTGACAGAGAGAGGCAGTGATGGGACACGTGGTACTTCCTATATACACTGCCTGTATATCTCATTACATTATACACAGCACTGACAGAGAGAGGCAGTGATGGGACACGTGGTGCTTCCTATATACACTGCCTGTATATCTCATTACATTATACACAGCACTGACAGAGAGAGGCAGTGATGGGACACGTGATACTTCCTATATACACTGCCTGTATATCTCATTACATTATACACAGCACTGACAGAGAGAGGCAGTGATGGGACACGTGATACTTCCTATATACACTGCCTGTATATCTCATTACATTATACACAGCACTGACAGAGAGAGGCAGTGATGAGACAGGTGGTGCTTCCTATATACACTGCCTGTATATCTCATTACATTATACACAGCACTGACAGAGAGAGGCAGTGATGAGACACATGGTGCTTCCTATATACACTAACTGCATATCTCATTACATTATACACAGCACTGACAGAGAGAGGCAGTGATGGGACACGTGATAATTCCTATATACACTGCCTGTATATCTCATTACATTATACACAGCACTGACAAAGAGAGGCAGTGATGGGACACGTGGTACTTCCTATATACACTACCTATATATCTCATTACATTATACACAGCACTGACAGAGAGAGGCAGTGATGGGACATGTGGTACTTCCTATATACACTGCCTGTATATCTCATTACATTATACACAGCACTGACAGAGAGAGGCAGTGATGGGACATGTGGTGCTTCCTATATACACTAACTGCATATCTCATTACATTATACACAGCACTGACAGAGAGCGGCAGTGATGGGACACGTGGTGCTTCCTATATACACTGCCTGTATATCTCATTACATTATACACAGCACTGACAGAGAGAGGCAGTGATGGGACACGTGATACTTCCTATATACACTGCCTGTATATCTCATTACATTATACACAGCACTGACAGAGAGAGGCAGTGATGGGACACGTGGTGCTTCCTATATACACTACCTGTATATCTCATTACGGTATACACAGCACAGTGATAGATAGATAGATAGATAGATAGATAGATAGATAGATAGATAGATAGATAGAGTGTTGCTGTCACATCCAGGTAGTCAACTGTATTGAGAACTAGAAAACAGAAGCACCATGACTTACATTATCTGTAAGTGCCACATTGCAGGTAGGTACTGCCAAAAGCATGCTGACAATATCCACATGTCCGTGTTCACAGGCACACATGAGCGCTGTGGAGCCGTCGTGGTCCTGCACGTTCACATCCGCCCCACACTGAAGCAGAGCTCGCACCACGTCTAGGCGCCCGTGGCTGACCGCTAGCATCAGAGCTGTTTGCCCTGCCTGAAATAAAAGGGAGATGGACATTTATTCATTACACAGAAAAGGTGAGACTCTAACAGCAATTACATTTTAACTTTTAGTTGCATACAAATCCAAATGAGTCCCCATCTAGCGATTTATAATATGCGCAGTGGTCAGCATTCACACCTATGCAACCTTATGAGCGATTCACGTTCCACTACGGCCGTTGAATGAGCGGTACTGGGAGAACCGTTCCGTGGTTGTGCAGCCAGAGATCTGTCCTTTTCTGAGTCACACACATGCACTGTGGAAGCCAAACTTTAAAGTGGGACCCCACCATCAGCTACATTTCATTATTTTCTCGCCCCTTTTAGTATGATTACTTTATATATTAGGTGAACAAGTGTTGAGAATGTGTGGCTGGACATTTATGTGAACTGGTTAGATTATTAAGCCTGTCTTGTGACCCTTTTTCAAAAATATTAACCTATGTGATGTCATACCATAAGTCTACGCAATTTTTCACCAGCAGCGGTGCTGTGCAGCTGATCAGTGTTAAAGACATGGGCTATGGCCTCTATTTATCAAAATACGTCGATAAGGATGATTTCTATCAATAAACTATCACCAATATAGGTGAGCGATGACCAACTTCCCCAGAGCGGTAATATTTAGCTCACCACTTCACCGTGCCAGGCTCTGGGTTCGCTGAACCTTACAGCCAGTGTGGAGTACCACTGTCTGTAGTCGGCTTTTGACGGCAGTGACCCCTTGTCATATAGGGCAAAGCAGATTTAAAAAGCTTATGGCCATCACAAACAAGTGAAAAGGTTTTTGCTCTTTGATAATGACCACAGGACAAAGTCCTTCTATCCCAGGGCTGCATGCGCAGGAAGCGAGGGTCAGCGGGTGAGTACCTACCTGGCTGGCTCGGCAATTGACGTCTCCCAGGCGCAGCATCTGTGTGACTGTCTCTATGTCCTCGCTGGAGCGGAAAGCTGCCAAAGCTGTGAGCATGAGCGGAGTGAAGCCGGCCTTATTCTGTCTATTCACATCACACAGGCCTGGCAGAGAGATAGAGGCAGAGGAGGGGAGAGAGCACAGGATGGTGTGAAACTCACACAGAGATGGGAGTAGAGAACGCAAAGATGATCATTAAAGGAAAACAAAAGAATGACGAGATAGATCACATAAATAAATGCAGAGGGAATATTATTATTATTAACCTTTACCAATATAATACTTGGCTGCTTTTCCTACTTTGTTTCTGGGGATGTACAGACGAGGTAGGAAATGATTCTGTAGTCGGGACCAGATGATGGGATTTCTGTCACCAAGTGGGTGGAGCTCTCAAGTTATAAAGCTCCTCCCATTTAAGTTAACACTGAATGATAAGGGAGTGATGGCACAATTCACTGTTTACTGAGGTGGATGGGGCTTGAAGACGCGTTTCACATCATGCACTCACGCATTTTGCAGCAGGTAAATACTTTCCCGAACAACAGGAAAAGTGTTTATCTGCTGCAAAACACGTGGGGACATGATGTGAGACTCACAGACATTCCACGAAAGTAGGCAGCTATAATTAATGGGCGGCCCTCTAAGCCTTCACCTTCACTCTTCCTGATTTCTGTAAGACTTGTGTAAAATGCCTGCTGATATGTTATTCCAGATAGGTGTCTCCCTCTTTGATCAATGTATCATTTTAACTTATTATGAACATTAAGGGTAATCTGTAGCACTATTGAAGGTAAGGAGCCGTCCATGTGGCCACTGAAAACGTGTCAGGTTGCTCTTCTTTGTATAAGGCAGAAGTGGCGGGAAAACACACATGCCTCTTATCAACAACTTATATTGCTCCAAACTGAATCCTTTGTATTAGAGGAAGTAATTATGTTTTTCTGTGGTAAAATCTAAGCACATAGGAAGTCAAGCATGGGGCTATATGCCTGTATAAAGAATTGTCCACATACATCTTACTTCCTTGCTCATTAAACAGCCCTTCTCGTCGTGCCATGCCGTAGCGTGACTCCGTTGCACCGAGCATCTTGAGTCTTACTTGTAAAGCGATGCAAATAGCATGGTCAAACAGCTTTTGCTGATTAAAATGATATGCAGCATGCCTATATTCTGTGTGCAACTGCGGCTGTATCTGCATGCAAAATGCTACGTTACAGTGTCACAGCCGCTTCGTGGATCAGATGCATTTGACTGTAAAAAGTCGCACGAAAAGAAGCTTGGTACTACCGAGTCGCACGGCGCTCACACGTTATGTTTAACGCGACTTGTAGCGCACGGAGGTAAGATGTATGTGGGTACATCTGTATGTCACAGAGAGCCTTGATAATTTCTAGCATCCCTTTATTTTATAATGAGTGATACATTATTACTAATATACTGTAACCTTATGTGCTACATGTTCACTCTCTGTGCTGCCTGTCAGTTTAGGGCTCCAGTGATTACCAGCCTAAGCCTGAGTGTGAAACAGAGCCTTTGGCATTTTGGCAGGATGTTCTGAGTTATACTGGCAAGCAGTGGCATCATTTCCTAACTTTTTTACTATAATGATTTCACTTTTTCCAGACAATATAATAAAATTAATGGGGCGTTTACAGTGTTTTAGAAAATACATCTGTTATTCCCGAGCAATTCAACTCTGTATGATTCAGAGCCACGGTGGCCATTACACAACCTTGGCCATAGTCACATTAAGTTGCATTGGGGCCCTTTACCGTTCCATCTCCCAGCTCCCATGCCCCTCCAAGCTACTTGAGACACTTGTTTACACCCGTCTCACACACTTTCTTAACTCACACAACTTATTGGATCCACTTCACAGAGACTGCACTGACTAATGTATTGAATGGTCTTGTCACTGCCAAGGCTAAAGGCCATTACTCGCTTCTAAATCTTCTAGATGTCTCTGCTGCTTTTGACAATGTTGACCACTCTCTTCTCATACAAACACTACAATCCCTAGGTGTTAAGGAAGCAGCTCTTTCTTGGTTCTCGTCCTACCTATCTAATTGCTCTTTCACTGTTCGTTTTTCTGATTCTGCCTCCTCTTCGCTACCTCTATCAGTTGGAGTACCGCAAGGCTCAGTCTTAGGTTCTTTGCTTTTCTCAATCTATACCACCTCTCTTGGCAAACTATCAGCTCTTTTGGATTTCAATACCATCTGTATGTGGATGATACTCATATCTACCTATCCCCCCAGTGGCGTAACTTCATCACAGACGCCCCCCCCATGCTGACTCTATAACGTCGAAAAACAAATGACACACCTTTTACATCCTTATGAAAATAAGTTGTATAATGTGACTCAGTACTCCCCATCCAGTTCTAGCCCATTTGCCACTAGCCTGTTACTGCTCGCATTCAGATTGATGCAGATCCATGTGATTTTGGACTGCTAATCTGACGCATGTGCAGAGTGAGATCTCAGAAAATTATGCATATGCAGTAGTGTAAAAATTGCTCATTCCTCCTGCAATCTTTGTGACTGGCAGACAATACAGAGAGCATTTTAGTGACCGCCAGACAATACTCAGAGCATTTTTAATGAGTATCATACAATACTAATAGCAATTTAGTGACTGCAATACACCACTGAAAGCATTTTTGTGACCGCCAGACAATACAGAGAGACTTTTAGTGACCACCAGATAATGCAGAGAACATCACAGCAACCACCATATAATGCAGAGGATGTAGCAGTGACTGCCATGTAATGCAGAGAGCATCAGTAACCGCCATATAATGCAGAGTATTGCAGTGCCTGCCATATAATACATAGACCATCAGTGCCCACCATATGCAGAGAGCGTTGCAGTGCCCACCATGTAATTTAGAAAGCGTTACAGTGCCCGCCATATAATGCTGAGTGTCATGCCATATAATGCAGACTGTCACAGTGCCTGCCATATAATGTAGAGTGTTGCAGTGCCTTCCATGTAATGCAGGGTGTGTCGCAGTGACCCCTATATAATGCACAGTGTTGCAGTGCCCACCACATAATGCAGAGTGTTGCAGTGATCCCCATATAATGCAGAGTGTCGCAGTGCCCGCCATATAATGCAGAGAGTGTTGCAGTGCCTGGCATGTAACGCAGAGAGTATCACAGTGCCCGCCATGTAATGCTGTGTCGCATTGCCAGCTCTGTAATGTAGACAGTGTTGCAGTGACCGCCATATAAAACAGAGATCACCAGCAGTGACCCACGTTTAACACAGATAATATGAATACTGTACACCACACACACACATTAATATACCCCCCCACAACACTAATACACATCACCACCAGAAAAAAAAATTAAACACACACACTTTGAGATATATATATATATATATATATATATATATATATATATATTACATATATACAGTACCAGTGAAAAGTTTGGACACACCTCATTCAATGGTTTTTGTTTATTTAAATTATTTTCAACATAGTAGTTTAATACTGAAGACATCAAAACTATGAAAGAACACATGTGAAAATATGTTGTAAACAAAAAAGTGTTACACAAATCAAAATATGTTTCATATTTTAGATTCCTCAAAGTAGTCCCCTATTGCTTTGATGACCCCTTTGCACACTCTTGGCATTCTCTCAATCAGCCTCATGAGGTAGTCTCCTGGAATGGTTTTCAAACAGTCTTGAAGGAATTCCCAGAGGTGCTGAGCACTTGTTGGCTGCTTTTCCTTCACTCTGCCGTCCAACTCATCCCAAACCAGCTCAATTGGGTTTAGGTTGGGTGATTGTGGAGGCCAGATCATCTGACACAACACTCCATCACTTTCCTTCTTGGTCAAGTAGCCCTTACATAGCCGGGAGGTGTGTTTGGGGTAATTGTCTTGTTGAAAACAAATGATGGTCCCAGTAAGCGCAAACCAGATGGGATGGCATGGCGCTGCAGAATGCTGTGGTAGCCATGCTGGTTAAGTGTGCCTTGAATTTTGAATAAATCACCAACAGTGTCACCAGCAAAGCACCCCCACACCATCACAACTCCTCCTCCATGCTTCACAGTGGGAACCACACATGCAGAAACTATCCGCTCACCTTCTCTGCGTCTCCCAAAGAAACGGCGGTTGGAACCAAGAATCTCAAATTTGGACTCATCAGACTAAAGTACAGATTTCCACTGGTCTAATGTCCATTCCTTGTGTTTCTTAGCCCAAACAATTCTCTTCTTCTTGTTGTTCATCCTCAGTAGTGGCTTCTTCGCACCAATACGACCATGAAGGCCTGATTCACAGAGTCTCCTCTGATCAGTTGATGTTGAAATTTGTCTGCTACTTGAACTCTGTGAAGACTTTATGTGGTCTCTAATCTGAGGTGCTGTTAAGTAGCGGTTTCTGAGGCTGTTAACTAATGAATTTATCCTCTGCAGCAGAGGTAACTCTTGGTCTTCCTTTCCTGGGGCGGTCCTCATGAGAGCCAGTTTCATCATAGCGTTTGATGGTTTTTGCAACTTCACTTGAGGATACATTCACAGTTCTTGAAATTTTCCGTATCGACTGACCTTCATGTCTTAAAGTAATGATGGACTGTTGTTTGTCTTTACTGAGCTGAGTGGATGGTGCCATAATATGGATTACAACAGTAGTCAAATAGCGGTGTACACTTTGTACTAACCCTACCTCTGCACAACACAACTGATGGTCTCAAATACAGTAAGAAGGCAAGTAATTCCACAGATTGACTCTCGACAAGGCAGCCCTGTTAATTCAAAACCACTCCAGGAGACTACCTCATGAAGCTGATTGAGAGAATGCCAGGAGTGTGCAAAGCTGTCATCCAAGCAAAAGGGGGCTACTTTGAGGAATCTAAAATATAAACATATTTTGATTTGTTTAACACTTTTTTGTTTATAATTCCATATGCGTTCTTTCATAGTTTTGATGTCTTCAGTAGTAATCTACTAAGTTGAAAATAATTTAAATAAACAAAAACCTTTGAATGAGAAGGTGTGTGTCCAAACTTTTGACTGGTACTGTATATTATATATATACATATATATATATATATAATTATATATATATATATATATATATATATATATATATATAAATAATATTACCACAATGTAGCTGCTGAAAGGGGTGGGTGGGAATGATCCTGCAATTCGCGAGGAAACGGGAAAGGGGCAAAGCTAGCCATATTGGATCCGCCCCTGCATGCGAGCAGCATGGGAGGGGCGCTTGTTATGGAGTTGTTTGTCTGTGCCTGCAGGGCCAGATTAAGCCTTTGGGGGTCTTGGGGTACATAAGACAGAAGGGCCCTCCCACTCTTGTCGGCACCGCCCCCTTGGTTATGTGTGTGCCACACACACAATTATCTCTCTATGAAGTTCTCTAAAAAATTCTGCACCACATAATAGTGTGGAGGAGAATTATGTAGTGCTAAATGCTGCAATCATTGACCTGGAGGGGCATCCATCTCCCAGACAGACTGTACAGCATGGTTCCATTACTCACCTCCTGAAGTGTACTGACTCCCACGATACTGGCTGCTGAGTAAGAGGGGCCACGAATTGCAGCCACAGTCTCTCTATTAATCTTCAAGCCTGCCGGCTACATAGAGGCACGCTGAGCTGGCTGCGATTGTAAACTGGCTGAGGCAGAAGAGACACATCCGGCCCCGGCTTCAGAATGATGTTAGAGAGCTCTGCTAAACAGAGCTCTCTGAGGAGCTGCCGCGCGTGCGCAACACCTCCGATCATGCACCGCAGTCCCTGGCCACTGTGAGAAGGAAACGGTGTCTCCATTGTCTCAAAAAAAAAATTGATCTGCAGGTCAGAGCAGCTCTGGGGCGCTCCACCCCCCCCCCCCCAATCAGGCTCTGTGTGCCAGTCTGGTGCGGCAAAGTGCTCTGAGCGCCCTGCAGCAGCTTGTCTCCTCCCGGATTTCCCCCATTAACCAGTGGTGGTGCTTCTGCTGCTGCACACAGCCACACACACACACAGAAGGCCCGCCGCCGGCAAGCAGCTGCACTGTGCCCGGCGGGCCAGTCCGACCCTGGCGTTGCGGGCAAAATAACTAATAGGGGATAGAGGAAGCTGACTGGGACAGCGGAGGAGAGGTGCCCCCTGCAGGGCTGATGCCCGGCGGCGACCGCCTCCATTGTCTCCGGCAGTTCCGCCCCTGTATCCTCCCAAGATTTATCACCATCTGTATGGTTCGTGTCACTGAATGTCTTTCTGCTATTTCATCTTGGATGTCATCTCGCCACCTCAAACTTAATATTTCTAAAACAGAATTAATTATATTTCCACCGGCCAATAACAGTTACCAACCTAATCGCTCTATTACTGTTGATAACTCGACAATCCACCCTGTCCCACAAGCTCGCTGCCTAGGTATCATCCTTGACTCTGAACTGTCCTTTGTTCCCCACATTCAATCTGTCTAAAAATCATGTTACATACATCTAAAACACATATCCAAAATTCGACCATATTCCACAGAAGATACTGCAAAAACTCTAATCTATGCACTTATTATTTCCCGCATTGTCTATTGCAATAGTCTCCTTACTGGTCTTCCCCAAAACAGGCTCTCGCCACAACAATCCATTATGAATACAGCTGTGAGGCTGATTTCGCCAAACGTTCATCGTCTGCTGCTCCGCTCTGTCAGTCCCTCCACTGGTTACTGGTTTTATACCGTATTCAATACAAAATACTTTTACTTACACATAAGGCTATTAACTAAACCACACCAACATACATCTCTTCACTCATCTCAAAATATCTCTCAACCCGACCTCTCCACTCAGCACAAGATCTGCGTCTCTCATCCCCACACATTACTTGCTCCCATTCACGGTTACAGGACTCTTTTTGGCCTGCATACACTCTGTGGAATGCCCTCCCACGCACAATAAGACTTTCCTCTAGTCTCTAAACCTTCAAGCGTTCCCTGAAAACTCACCTCTTCAGACAAGCTTATAAGATTCCAGAACCGCCTCATTAAACCTTCTTAGCTTCCATATCTAATTACATCCCCTTTCACAGTCCACACATAACCTCACACATGGTCTTTCTTTCATATCCTCCTGACCTTTGGCCAACATTTTTGTGTGACTGGATCATACAGCCCACCAAGAAACTCTGCAATCTGGCTGGACCAAAATGCAATATATAGCACCTACCCTTGTGTATCAATGCCTATCTCCCTATAGATTGTAAGCTTGCGAGCAGGGCTTTCCTACCTATATGTCTGTCTGTTATTACCCAATTTTGTTCTATTAATGTTTCCAATTGTGTAGTGCAACGGTATATGTTGCGCTATATAAGAAGCTGTTAATAATAATTATTAATAATAATAATAATAATAATAGGCAAGATACTGATTTGTGTTCCCTTTACCCCCCTCCATTGGTCAGAAAAAAACTCACACATATAAACAGGTTTGAATAATGCAGAGCCCTCCTCTGGTTGTGGAGTGGGCCTATGTTGCCTAATGGATAATCCCACTGTAACATAGACTCCTACACAGAGCCCAGTGGAAACTGAACAGCCCAGACTACTCTACCACGTTTTTTATATTTTGTTTTTACTGAGTAGTTTGGATAAGTTTTATGTGGTTTTATGTATTTTTGGCAAGAAAGTGGAAAACAGAGCTCTACCAGCATCTTGCCTAGGGCTGTATAGGATCTCAATCAGGCGCTAGTGTGGTGTGACATTATCAATATCAACTCAATGAAATATTGTATTTAAATTGCAATGTTGAAATGAATACTTGGCAACATCACCCTGTAAGTAACACCCCCTCCAAGGTGAGGGTTCTGTTCACGGCCTGATATGTTATTACGGCGCCATGTGCTCTTACCAGTATCCAGAAGCTGCCTGACCACAATGAAGTTGGACTGGGACACGGCATAGTGCACTGCCGTGTTCCCTTTGGCGTCAGCCATGTTCACGATGGCTTCCAGCAGCCGCGGGGACATTGCACGGAATACGTTCAAATGGTGGCGAATGATGGCAGGATCCACCTCCTTCTGCCGCAGGATCTTCATCCACTCCTGCAGGACGGCGGCACCTGCTCCTGCCTGAACACAGATCTGCCACAGTCACATTATAATTACAGGAGTGGTAACAAAAACCGAGCGCGATCACACTTCACACCATAATGTTTCTTGGAAGCTGGAAAACACCTGGGTTTTATAATCCCAACAAGCAATAAAGTGCGACAACTGTTTTGGGGGGTATCAAACAACTGACAAAGAGGGAATCTCAGTGTCTAGAGCCCCCACACACTTGAGTTGTTGGTTAGATGCACTCTCTAGTAGAGCGTATCTAACGCTACCTGAATATACTGACATTAAAGAGCAGTCTTTCTTCAATAGAGAGATATCTATGCAGGCATGACCTCAGTCACCACTGTTTCAGATGCTACTGACTGCGGTCTTTAAATAATGTTAGCGTCAGGCTGTGACATGAGCAAAGTGTGCCATTACATATGGTCTGCTATTATAGAACTATAAGTACCAGCATGCCCTGCCAACCAGGAGATTATTTTGTTTCTGGAGCATTTGGCTTGCTGGGACCTGTAGTTCTGCACCTGGTGAACCACTGGTTGCCTAAGCCCGACACAAAATATTCTCCTTACCTTCTCTGCATCTGTAAGTGCAGCAGGGTCGTCGAGGGATTTTTGTACAGCCACACAGCCGGAAATCAGTACATTGCTCAGCTCCACTCTGTATAATAAGAACAAGGCCGCAGTGTGTTAGTTGGTGGAATGGTGTGTGGCTTCCATATGATACAGTTCAGCAAATTAGACACCCATTAGGTTGTGTGTAAGACAGGTTTGAACTATGACCCCGCCAGTGTGTTGTCAAATACCAAATTGATCTGGTTGTTTGGTGATTGTGCAGAGCAACAAGATCACATGTTGTATGTGCCATCTCCCAGCTGATTGGTTCCCATCTTTTAGAAGCTGTTTAAAAGGGAGAATGTTCATATACGTCATCATTGCTAAATAGTGCAGGAGCAATTGCCTTGCAGTCTCATAGTAAACACAAATGCTCTTTACAGGTGCATTAGTATGTAGAGGTGTGGTCTGTGATTTCTCAATAAATTGAAACTGACATGTTATGCTTAGTTATTTGAGATTTTTGGCTTGATTCGGAGGTGGGCGCTAATGCATGCGCGTGAATGTTTGCAAAGTCACAGCGGAGGTAATACGCAAATGCTAGTTTCAGCCTTCCGCTTGTGTACTAGCGTACAACGGACCTGTACGTTCTGAGACACCCACTTTCATTTCTCGTGGACAGTGCAACTCCACCGTCGGTTGCAAACACTCCACCATCGCTTGCACCATCGACACTTACATCATCTAAACATGGCCTCTGTGGTTGTGGACATGCGTTTGAGAACACAGCCGCGTTCACTGACATGTAGATCCACAACAAGATCACTGAGATGCCAGTGACACTCCAATAACACGCCCATGAGCTACCTCCCAGTAACCGCCAAGGAACGCCCATGCCTTTCTGCCGCTAGCTCAAATGGGAGCAATCCGGTACGCCACAGCGCAGTGGTCTCTACGCACACACTGAGTGGCACGCATGCGCCATAGGGGTTTACAGGACTTTTCGCGCATGTGAAGTTGCAAATAGTCACTCAACTGTGCAAACATTGACACTAGGTCCACCTCTGAATCAGACCCCTTGCTTCTTGTGATGACATCTCCAGGAAGTACTACACTACACTTTATAAAGTTGCAGCTAATAGACTGCATGTTGGGTTCAGTTGTTAGGCAGCAGGGAGTGTTACCTGGGGGCCGGACTAGTAGGCGGTGAGCTGACTGTCGGAGCTTCTGTTGGCTTGTTCCTCTCTATGTCTTTGGGCTGAATGCTGGGTGCAAGCTGCAGTTGGGATTCCGTCTGGTTTGGACCCTCGCTGGCCTCATGATATTCACTCTCTGTGCTCTCACTGTCAGATGGATTTTCCATAGTTCCAGAGTCCTCTGACGATGCAGAATCCATACTGGATGGGAAAGTTAAGGCAGCCAAGTTAGTGAAGTTATATAACAGAAATGTAAATGGAGCACTCTACTACTAGAACCTCACTTACTCTCCATTCACTCCAGAAAACTGCGGAGGTTTCGTTTCTTGCTCATCCTGTGTATTTCTTTTAGTGGATTTCACAAAAAAGTCTGAAAAACACAAATAAAGCAAAAAATGACAATGGACAGCCACATTCTAAGGGGTAAATTTACTAAGAATCCAGTTTGGTCGAGTTTTTTTTTTTTTTTTTTTTAAACTCACTTTGACTCGCCGAAACTGGAGTGAGTTTCCCGTTTTTCAACTCGCAAATTTACTAAGAAGTGAGTTCAGCTGAAAGTGATTTTTCCGATGGTGAAGCAGAACAAGTTTTTTCCCCCAAATTGCGAGTTTAGATGAGATTACTTACCCGAGAATGCAGTGTTTTCTCTCAGCAAAACTCACCCAGGCGAGCAGCCTGCACATATCAGTGAAATATGTGAAGGCTGCTTATGTGGTCTACCTGTAAAAAATGGGTTAAATGTTTTTTTTTTTTAAATGATGTAGGGTTCCCCCCCAAAAGCCTAACCAGCCCCGGACTTGGCAACCAGTACTGGTTCCTAAAATTACGGGAAACTAAAGTGAGTAGGTTTCCACTGTAATTTAGGAACCAGCACCTGGCTGCAGGGCCAGTCCTGGTTTTAATTATAGAAAAAAATTGCGTAGGGGTCCCCCTATAATTAAAACTAGCACTGGACTCAAAACGGCTGGGCTGTAATGCCACAACCAGGAGATCCTATTACCGGGTCTCCATGGCCAAAGCATTATCAGCCCAAGCCGGTCAGGCCAAGCCGTGGATCTCAGGGGAGATGGGGGCCCCCCCAAGAAGGGGTCCCCCCTCCCCGAAACCCCAGGCTTGGTCTGAAGCCCGGGGCTCTTCCCCGCACCCCTGGAGCGTTGAGTACGGGTGTAATAAAGTGAGAAATATAAGGAAACTATTGTAATTTACAGTGGGGCTAAAGGTGCCAGCATGCCTGCCCTTTGGCACTTGTGGACCTACAAGTGCCAGCAGACGGCCGGCACCCATACCCCCACTGAAAATAAAAAGTTAAATAAAGACAAAACACACACCGTGCCTAGTAAAACTTTATTTCATACACCTACCCATTCACACATACTTACCTGCTTCCAGATGTGTCTGTCCCCTTCTCAAGTAGGATCCGTGTGCCAGGCCCTGCAAAAAAGAATCTATACTCACCTAGATTCTGGCGCTGCTCTCCGTTGCATCCAGGGTCTTGGTAAAACAAATAAATGAGTTAACCTGAACCATAGAAGTATAGATTCTTTTTTGCAGGGCCAGGCACACGGATCCTACTTGAGAAGGGGACAGGCACATCTGGAAGCAGGTAAGTATGTGTCAATGGGTAAGTGTATGAAATAAAGTTTTACTAGGCTCCAGGGGTGTGGGGAAGAGCCCCGGGCTTCAGACCAAGCCTGGGGTTTTGAAGGTGACGGGACGTACCCCTTCTTGAGGGGTCCCCATCTCCCCTGAGATCCCTGGCTTGGACTGACCGGCTTGGGCTGATAATGCTTTGGCCATGGAGACCCGGTAATAGGGTCTTCTGTCTATGGCATTACAGCCCGGCGCTTTGGGTCCGGTGCTGGTTTTAATTATAGGGGGATACCCTACATCATTTTTTAAAATAAAAAAAACTATTTATATTAGGTATTCAGGCAGAAACATACACAAATCACACTGGTCTGTGTATGTTTCTGCCAAACTCGCAGCTCAATAGTGGTCTATTTGAAACATCAATTTATTAGTGAGTTTGCTACAAACTCACCCCAGATTGTAAACTCGATTCTATGTAAATTTTTGAGTTGCAACTTTTTCATGTAAAGTATGTGTTAGTTTGGCCTTATGGTGAGTTTAGTCGAGTTTTAACAGTGAGAAGAGAAAACTCACTTCCAAACTCACACCTGTTTGGTCTTAGTAAATTTGTAAGTTTGAAAAACAGGCTAAACTCGCATGATTTTGCAAACTCACCCAAACTCGATTCTTAGTAAATTTACCCCTTAGACTCTATATAGACATATTCACAGATTCAAAGCAAAGTCTAGAGCTGCAGAGATTAAGGCTTTGCATCCTGATCGGTGACACAATGGGCATAATTCTGGTTTCTCGTGCCTATTCCTACAGATGCAGATGCAATAGAGCACAAGACCGAATTAATGCCCCAAATCCCTGCTCACTAAGAGATGTCTCCATTTCCCACAACTCCTGCTATCCAACAGTGCTTCATCCCCCTACATGCCATCTTCATGACCCGCAAACAGGGGGAAGGTGACATCACAAAATAGCACCTTTTAGAGGGGTATTCAATATGAAACGTTAACTTCACTGTCGAAGTTAACGTTTCATATCGGAGTTCTTTCCTGCGTTAAAGTCTGGTGCGCGCTCCCGCTTATCCCCGTATCCAATATAAAATTAACGAAAACGGGAAACTCCGAAGTTGGATTTGCGTAAAGTTACGAATTTTTCCTTAAAATAATTGTAAGACCCCCCCAAAGTTGTAAAAACATGGGGGAACACAATGGGTACCCCCGTTTTAGCCTTTAATTGAAAGTCGGGGATTTAAATAGCCGCAGCAAGTGTTTTTTCCCGACATTGAAGAAGTGATGCAGAAGAGCACTTAGGTTATTTTTTTCGTTTTTTTAAGTGGTCCCATCAAATTTGGGGTACATGAAAATGGGTACTAGCATATTTTGATGTCCCTAAAGTAAGTTTTTAAAAATTCTGCATTTGGGCACCTGCCGCTATAATTCTATTCTAGAAAACACCTGCCGCATACTTGCAGAATAGCCCTGAACCTATTTCCCTATTGTTAAACAATTTTTTCCCATTTTTTTTTTCACCCCAATTTTTAAATAAAATTTTGGTGGTGTCCCTATTTTTTTTTTAAAAAAACTTTTTTTAACACAGTTCTTTTTTAAATGTCATTCCCAGGGGTGCAGGCTATTTTTTTTAAGCCTGCACCCCTAAAACCCAATTCTGCACTTTTTTTCGACACCAATTCAATGGTGAAAAGTTATCCCTGTTTTTTATCAAAGACTTTTCAAAACTGCGATAAGTCTTTGAAATTGAATACGGTGTAAAAGTAAAACCTGCGATAATGACGTCATACCACCGATATTAACGCAAAAACCATGTTATCGAACCCATATTGAATATCCTTGTTAGCATCTGACGTCTACAGTACCGCTGCCATATCTCCTATTACACAACAAGAGGCTGTCTCCTCCTTTACATCTGCAATCAAGTGCCACAGAAAACAACGAAAAGGGGGATTTTAATACCTAAAGTAAATCTGTCAACTATGCATAAACCTGATATAATAACACTAATTATTGTGCATAACTACTACAATAAGATAACACTAGTCTTAGTACATCAGAAATACAATAATGTAATAACACTAGTCTTATCTCATCACTACTACAATATAATAACACTAGTATAACCTCATCACTACTACAACACTAAAATAACACTAGCTTTACCTCATCACTACCACAACAGTATAATAACACTAGAATAACCTCATCACTACTACAACACTAAAATAACTCTAGCCTTACCTCATCACTACCACAACAATATAATAACACTAGTATAACCTCATCACTACTACAACACTAAAATAACACTAGCCTTACCTCATCACTGCCACATCAATATAATAACACTAGTATTACCTCATCACTACTACAATGATATAATAACACTAGCCTACCTCATCACTACTACCACAGTATAATAACACTAGTCTTACCTCATCACTACTACAACAGTATAATAACACTAGTCTTACCTCATCACTACTACAACAGTATAATAACACTAGTCTTGTCTCATCACTACTACAACAATATAATAACAGTAGTCTTACCTCATCACTACTACAACAATATAATAACAATAACACTAGTATAACCTCATCACTACTACAACACTAAAATAACACTATTCTTACCTCATCACTACCACAACAATATAATAACACTAGTATTACCTCATCAATACTACAACACTAAAATAACACTATTCTTACCTCATCACTACCACAACAATATAATAACACTAGTATTACCTCATCACTACTACAACACTATAATAACACTAGTCTTACCTCATCACTCACTACTACCACAGTATAATAACACTAGTCTTACCTCATCACTGCCACATCAATATAATAACACTAGTATTACCTCATCACTACTACAATGATATAATAACACTAGCCTACCTCATCACTACTACCACAGTATAATAACACTAGTCTTACCTCATCACTACTACAACAGTATAATAACACTAGTCTTACCTCATCACTACTACAACACTATAATAACACTAGTCTTGTCTCATCACTACTACAACAATATAATAACAGTAGTCTTACATCATCACTACTACAACAATATAATAACACTAGTCTTACCTCATCACTGCCACATCAATATAATAACACTAGTATTACCTCATCACTACTACAATGATATAATAACACTAGCCTACCTCATCACTACTACCACAGTATAATAACACTAGTCTTACCTCATCACTACTACAACAGTATAATAACACTAGTCTTGTCACATCACTACTACAACAATATAATTACACTAGTCTTACCTCATCACTACTACAACAGTATAATAACACTAGTCTTGTCTCATCACTACTACAACAATATAATAACAGTAGTATAACCTCATCACTCACTACTACCACAGTATAATAACACTAGTCTTACCTCATCACTGCCACATCAATATAATAACACTAGTATTACCTCATCACTACTACAATGATATAATAACACTAGCCTACCTCATCACTACTACCACAGTATAATAACACTAGTCTTACCTCATCACTACTACAACAATATAATTACACTAGTCTTACCTCATCACTACTACAACAGTATAATAACACTAGTCTTACCTCATCACTACTACAACAATATAATTACACTAGTCTTACCTCATCACTACTACCACAGTATAATAACACTAGTCTTACCTCATCACTACTACAACAATATAATTACACTAGTCTTACCTCATCACTACTACAATGATATAATAACACTAGCCTACCTCATCACTACTACCACAGTATAATAACACTAGTCTTACCTCATCACTACTACAACAGTATAATAACACTAGTCTTGTCACATCACTACTACAACAATATAATTACACTAGTCTTACCTCATCACTACTACAACAGTATAATAACACTAGTCTTGTCTCATCACTACTACAACAATATAATAACAGTAGTATAACCTCATCACTCACTACTACCACAGTATAATAACACTAGTCTTACCTCATCACTGCCACATCAATATAATAACACTAGTATTACCTCATCACTACTACAATGATATAATAACACTAGCCTACCTCATCACTACTACCACAGTATAATAACACTAGTCTTACCTCATCACTACTACAACAATATAATTACACTAGTCTTACCTCATCACTACTACAACAGTATAATAACACTAGTCTTACCTCATCACTACTACAACAATATAATTACACTAGTCTTACCTCATCACTACTACAACAGTATAATAACACTAGTCTTGTCTCATCACTACTACAACAGTATAATAACACTAGTCTTGTCTCATCACTACTACAACACTAAAATAACACTATTCTTACCTCATCACTACCACAACAATATAATAACACTAGTATTACCTCATCACTCACTACTACCACAGTATAATAACACTAGTCTTACCTCATCACTACTACAACAACATAATAACTCTAGTCTTACCTCATCACTACTACAACAATATAATAACACTAGTCTAGCTGGAATGGGTATGAAATACCGCCGGCCGCATGGCCGGCGGTTCGATTCCCGTCAGTGGCAGCCCGACAAGAGCAGAGTTAGAAGGAGCGGAAGCCCGACAGCGCTGGAAATCCCGATCGTGGATAGGTAAGTATCTACTAACCTAACCCCTCTAGCCCTAACCCTCCTTAGGGGTGCCTAACCCTAACCACCCCCTTCCCCGCTGCCTAAACCTAAGTCCCCCCGGGAGGGTGCCTAACCCCAAGTCCCCCCCGGGAGGGTGCCTAACCCCAAGTCCCCCCTGGGGGTGCCTAACCCTAACCCTCCCTCCCCCTAGCCTAACCATAACCCTCCCGGGGGGGTGCCTAACCCTAAGTCCCCCCCGGGAGGCCCTAAACCTAACTCTCCCCCCCTTACGATCGGGATGCCGGGCGCCGGGCTCCCGGCGTCGGTGAAATGCGGGCGTATACATCTAGACGCCCGGCATTTCACCCTTGCCGGGATATGACAGTCGGGAAGCCGGTTGCCGGTATTTAGGCAGTCGGCTTCCCGATTGCTTCCCGTCTACCTCATCACAACTACAACAATATAATAACACTAGTCTTACCTCAACACTACAGCAATATAATAACACTAGTCTTACCTCATCACTACTACAACAATATAATAACACTAGTCTTACCTCATCACTACTACAACAATATAATAACACTAGTATTACCTCATCACTACTACAACAATATAATAACACTAGTCTTACCTCATCACTACAGGTTGAGTCTCCCATATCCAAAATGCTTGTGACCATTTTGGATAACAGAATATTCCGGATTTGGAATAATTGCATATCATAATAAAATATCTTGGGAATGGGACCCAAATATACACACAGAATGCATTTATGTGTTATATACACCTTATACACACAGCCTGCAAGTAATTTTATACAATATATTCAATAATTTGTGGCTCCAACAAAGTTTGTGTAAAGAAATGAAATTAATTTATGTTTCATATACACCTTATACACACAGCTTGAAGGTAATTTTATAAAATATTTTTAATAATTTCTGCCGTAGACAAAGTTTGTGTACATTGAACCATCAAAAATCAAAGGTTTCATTATCTCAGTCATGCCAAAAAAATTCTGTATTTCTGAATATTTCGCATTTCTGAATATTTGGGTATGGGAGACTCAACCTGTACTACAATGATATAATAACACTAGCCTACCTCATTACTACTACAACAATATAATAACACTAGTCTTACATTATCACTACTACAACAATATAATAACACTAGTATTATCTCATCACTACTACAATGATATAATAACACTAGTCTTACCTCATCACTACTACAACAATATAATAACACTAGTATTATCTCATCACTACTACAATGATATAATAACACTAGCCTACCTCATTACTACTACACCAATATAATAACACTAGTCTTACATCATCACTACTACAACAATATAATAACACTAGTATTATCTCATCACTACTACAATGATATAATAACACTAGTCTACCTCATCACTACTTCAAAATTATAATAACACTAGTCTTACCTCATCACTACAACACTATAATAACACTAGTCTTACCTCATCACTACAACACTATAATAACACTAGTCTTACCACATCACTACAACACTAAAATAACTCTAGCCTTACCTCATCACTACCACAACAATATAATAACACTAGTATTACCTCATCACTACTACAATGATATAATAACACTAGCCTACCTCATCACTACTACCACAGTATAATAACACTAGTCTTACCTCATCACTACTACAACAGTATAATAACACTAGTCTTGTCACATCACTACTACAACAATATAATTACACTAGTCTTACCTCATCACTACTACAACAGTATAATAACACTAGTCTTGTCTCATCACTACTACAACAATATAATAACAGTAGTATAACCTCATCACTCACTACTACCACAGTATAATAACACTAGTCTTACCTCATCACTGCCACATCAATATAATAACACTAGTATTACCTCATCACTACTACAATGATATAATAACACTAGCCTACCTCATCACTACTACCACAGTATAATAACACTAGTCTTACCTCATCACTACTACAACAATATAATTACACTAGTCTTACCTCATCACTACTACAACAGTATAATTACACTAGTCTTACCTCATCACTACTACAACAATATAATTACACTAGTCTTACCTCATCACTACTACCACAGTATAATAACACTAGTCTTACCTCATCACTACTACAACAATATAATTACACTAGTCTTACCTCATCACTACTACAATGATATAATAACACTAGCCTACCTCATCACTACTACCACAGTATAATAACACTAGTCTTACCTCATCACTACTACAACAGTATAATAACACTAGTCTTGTCACATCACTACTACAACAATATAATTACACTAGTCTTACCTCATCACTACTACAACAGTATAATAACACTAGTCTTGTCTCATCACTACTACAACAATATAATAACAGTAGTATAACCTCATCACTCACTACTACCACAGTATAATAACACTAGTCTTACCTCATCACTGCCACATCAATATAATAACACTAGTATTACCTCATCACTACTACAATGATATAATAACACTAGCCTACCTCATCACTACTACCACAGTATAATAACACTAGTCTTACCTCATCACTACTACAACAATATAATTACACTAGTCTTACCTCATCACTACTACAACAGTATAATAACACTAGTCTTACCTCATCACTACTACAACAATATAATTACACTAGTCTTACCTCATCACTACTACAACAGTATAATAACACTAGTCTTGTCTCATCACTACTACAACAGTATAATAACACTAGTCTTGTCTCATCACTACTACAACACTAAAATAACACTATTCTTACCTCATCACTACCACAACAATATAATAACACTAGTATTACCTCATCACTCACTACTACCACAGTATAATAACACTAGTCTTACCTCATCACTACTACAACAACATAATAACTCTAGTCTTACCTCATCACTACTACAACAATATAATAACACTAGTCTAGCTGGAATGGGTATGAAATACCGCCGGCCGCATGGCCGGCGGTTCGATTCCCGTCAGTGGCAGCACGACAAGAGCAGAGTTAGAAGGAGCGGAAGCCCGACAGCGCTGGAAATCCCGATCGTGGATAGGTAAGTATCTACTAACCTAACCCCTCTAGCCCTAACCCTCCTTAGGGGTGCCTAACCCTAACCACCCCCTTCCCCGCTGCCTAAACCTAAGTCCCCCCGGGAGGGTGCCTAACCCCAAGTCCCCCCCGGGAGGGTGCCTAACCCCAAGTCCCCCCTGGGGGTGCCTAACCCTAACCCTCCCTCCCCCTAGCCTAACCATAACCCTCCCGGGGGGGTGCCTAACCCTAAGTCCCCCCCGGGAGGCCCTAAACCTAACTCTCCCCCCCTTACGATCGGGATGCCGGGCGCCGGGCTCCCGGCGTCGGTGAAATGCGGGCGTATACATCTAGACGCCCGGCATTTCACCCTTGCCGGGATATGACAGTCGGGAAGCCGGTTGCCGGTATTTATGCAGTCGGCTTCCCGATTGCTTCCCGTCTACCTCATCACAACTACAACAATATAATAACACTAGTCTTACCTCAACACTACAGCAATATAATAACACTAGTCTTACCTCATCACTACTACAACAATATAATAACACTAGTCTTACCTCATCACTACTACAACAATATAATAACACTAGTATTACCTCATCACTACTACAACAATATAATAACACTAGTCTTACCTCATCACTACAGGTTGAGTCTCCCATATCCAAAATGCTTGTGACCATTTTGAATAACAGAATATTCCGGATTTGGAATAATTGCATATCATAATAAAATATCTTGGGAATGGGACCCAAATATACACACAGAATGCATTTATGTGTTATATACACCTTATACACACAGCCTGCAAGTAATTTTATACAATATATTCAATAATTTGTGGCTCCAACAAAGTTTGTGTAAAGAAATGAAATTAATTTATGTTTCATATACACCTTATACACACAGCTTGAAGGTAATTTTATAAAATATTTTTAATAATTTCTGCCGTAGACAAAGTTTGTGTACATTGAACCATCAAAAATCAAAGGTTTCATTATCTCAGTCATGCCAAAAAAATTCTGTATTTCTGAATATTTCGCATTTCTGAATATTTGGGTATGGGAGACTCAACCTGTACTACAATGATATAATAACACTAGCCTACCTCATTACTACTACAACAATATAATAACACTAGTCTTACATCATCACTACTACAACAATATAATAACACTAGTATTATCTCATCACTACTACAATGATATAATAACACTAGTCTTACCTCATCACTACTACAACAATATAATAACACTAGTATTATCTCATCACTACTACAATGATATAATAACACTAGCCTACCTCATTACTACTACACCAATATAATAACACTAGTCTTACATCATCACTACTACAACAATATAATAACACTAGTATTATCTCATCACTACTACAATGATATAATAACACTAGTCTACCTCATCACTACTTCAAAATTATAATAACACTAGTCTTACCTCATCACTACAACACTATAATAACACTAGTCTTACCTCATCACTACAACACTATAATAACACTAGTCTTACCTCATCACTACAACACTATAATAACACTAGTCTTACCACATCACTACAACACTAAAATAACTCTAGCCTTACCTCATCACTACCACAACAATATAATAACACTAGTATTACCTCATCACTACTACAATGATATAATAACACTAGCCTACCTCATCACTACTACCACAGTATAATAACACTAGTCTTACCTCATCACTACTACAACAGTATAATAACACTAGTCTTGTCACATCACTACTACAACAATATAATTACACTAGTCTTACCTCATCACTACTACAACAGTATAATAACACTAGTCTTGTCTCATCACTACTACAACAATATAATAACAGTAGTATAACCTCATCACTCACTACTACCACAGTATAATAACACTAGTCTTACCTCATCACTGCCACATCAATATAATAACACTAGTATTACCTCATCACTACTACAATGATATAATAACACTAGCCTACCTCATCACTACTACCACAGTATAATAACACTAGTCTTACCTCATCACTACTACAACAATATAATTACACTAGTCTTACCTCATCACTACTACAACAGTATAATAACACTAGTCTTACCTCATCACTACTACAACAATATAATTACACTAGTCTTACCTCATCACTACTACCACAGTATAATAACACTAGTCTTACCTCATCACTACTACAACAATATAATTACACTAGTCTTACCTCATCACTACTACAATGATATAATAACACTAGCCTACCTCATCACTACTACCACAGTATAATAACACTAGTCTTACCTCATCACTACTACAACAGTATAATAACACTAGTCTTGTCACATCACTACTACAACAATATAATTACACTAGTCTTACCTCATCACTACTACAACAGTATAATAACACTAGTCTTGTCTCATCACTACTACAACAATATAATAACAGTAGTATAACCTCATCACTCACTACTACCACAGTATAATAACACTAGTCTTACCTCATCACTGCCACATCAATATAATAACACTAGTATTACCTCATCACTACTACAATGATATAATAACACTAGCCTACCTCATCACTACTACCACAGTATAATAACACTAGTCTTACCTCATCACTACTACAACAATATAATTACACTAGTCTTACCTCATCACTACTACAACAGTATAATAACACTAGTCTTACCTCATCACTACTACAACAATATAATTACACTAGTCTTACCTCATCACTACTACAACAGTATAATAACACTAGTCTTGTCTCATCACTACTACAACAGTATAATAACACTAGTCTTGTCTCATCACTACTACAACACTAAAATAACACTATTCTTACCTCATCACTACCACAACAATATAATAACACTAGTATTACCTCATCACTCACTACTACCACAGTATAATAACACTAGTCTTACCTCATCACTACTACAACAACATAATAACTCTAGTCTTACCTCATCACTACTACAACAATATAATAACACTAGTCTAGCTGGAATGGGTATGAAATACCGCCGGCCGCATGGCCGGCGGTTCGATTCCCGTCAGTGGCAGCCCGACAAGAGCAGAGTTAGAAGGAGCGGAAGCCCGACAGCGCTGGAAATCCCGATCGTGGATAGGTAAGTATCTACTAACCTAACCCCTCTAGCCCTAACCCTCCTTAGGGGTGCCTAACCCTAACCACCCCCTTCCCCGCTGCCTAAACCTAAGTCCCCCCGGGAGGGTGCCTAACCCCAAGTCCCCCCCGGGAGGGTGCCTAACCCCAAGTCCCCCCTGGGGGTGCCTAACCCTAACCCTCCCTCCCCCTAGCCTAACCATAACCCTCCCGGGGGGGTGCCTAACCCTAAGTCCCCCCCGGGAGGCCCTAAACCTAACTCTCCCCCCCTTACGATCGGGATGCCGGGCGCCGGGCTCCCGGCGTCGGTGAAATGCGGGCGTATACATCTAGACGCCCGGCATTTCACCCTTGCCGGGATATGACAGTCGGGAAGCCGGTTGCCGGTATTTAGGCAGTCGGCTTCCCGATTGCTTCCCGTCTACCTCATCACAACTACAACAATATAATAACACTAGTCTTACCTCAACACTACAGCAATATAATAACACTAGTCTTACCTCATCACTACTACAACAATATAATAACACTAGTCTTACCTCATCACTACTACAACAATATAATAACACTAGTATTACCTCATCACTACTACAACAATATAATAACACTAGTCTTACCTCATCACTACAGGTTGAGTCTCCCATATCCAAAATGCTTGTGACCATTTTGGATAACAGAATATTCCGGATTTGGAATAATTGCATATCATAATAAAATATCTTGGGAATGGGACCCAAATATACACACAGAATGCATTTATGTGTTATATACACCTTATACACACAGCCTGCAAGTAATTTTATACAATATATTCAATAATTTGTGGCTCCAACAAAGTTTGTGTAAAGAAATGAAATTAATTTATGTTTCATATACACCTTATACACACAGCTTGAAGGTAATTTTATAAAATATTTTTAATAATTTCTGCCGTAGACAAAGTTTGTGTACATTGAACCATCAAAAATCAAAGGTTTCATTATCTCAGTCATGCCAAAAAAATTCTGTATTTCTGAATATTTCGCATTTCTGAATATTTGGGTATGGGAGACTCAACCTGTACTACAATGATATAATAACACTAGCCTACCTCATTACTACTACAACAATATAATAACACTAGTCTTACATCATCACTACTACAACAATATAATAACACTAGTATTATCTCATCACTACTACAATGATATAATAACACTAGTCTTACCTCATCACTACTACAACAATATAATAACACTAGTATTATCTCATCACTACTACAATGATATAATAACACTAGCCTACCTCATTACTACTACACCAATATAATAACACTAGTCTTACATCATCACTACTACAACAATATAATAACACTAGTATTATCTCATCACTACTACAATGATATAATAACACTAGTCTACCTCATCACTACTTCAAAATTATAATAACACTAGTCTTACCTCATCACTACAACACTATAATAACACTAGTCTTACCTCATCACTACAACACTATAATAACACTAGTCTTACCACATCACTACAACACTAAAATAACTCTAGCCTTACCTCATCACTACCACAACAATATAATAACACTAGTATTACCTCATCACTACTACAACAGTATAATAACACTAGTCTTGTCTCATCACTACTACAACAATATAATAACAGTAGTCTTACCTCATCACTACTACAACAATATAATAACAATAACACTAGTATAACCTCATCACTACTACAACACTAAAATAACACTAGTATTACCTCATCACTACCACAACAATATAATAACACTAGTATTACCTCATCAATACTACAACACTAAAATAACACTATTCTTACCTCATCACTACCGCAACAATATAATAACACTAGTATTACCTCATCAATACTACAACACTATAATAACACTAGTCTTACCTCATCACTCACTACTACCACAGTATAATAACACTAGTCTTACCTCATCACTGCCACATCAATATAATAACACTAGTATTACCTCATCACTACTACAATGATATAATAACACTAGCCTACCTCATCACTACTACCACAGTATAATAACACTAGTCTTACCTCATCACTACTACAACAACATAATAACTCTAGTCTTACCTCATCACTACTACAACAATATAATAACACTAGTCTAGCTGGAATGGGTATGAAATACCGCCGGCCGCATGGCCGGCGGTTCGATTCCCGTCAGTGGCAGCCCGACAAGAGCAGAGTTAGAAGGAGCGGAAGCCCGACAGCGCTGGAAATCCCGATCGTGGATAGGTAAGTATCTACTAACCTAACCCCTCTAGCCCTAACCCTCCTTAGGGGTGCCTAACCCTAACCACCCCCTTCCCCGCTGCCTAAACCTAAGTCCCCCCGGGAGGGTGCCTAACCCCAAGTCCCCCCCGGGAGGGTGCCTAACCCCAAGTCCCCCCTGGGGGTGCCTAACCCTAACCCTCCCTCCCCCTAGCCTAACCCTAACCCTCCCGGGGGGGTGCCAAACCCTAAGTCCCCCCCGGGAGGCCCTAAACCTAACTCTCCCCCCCTTACGATCGGGATGCCGGGCGCCGGGCTCCCGGCGTCGGTGAAATGCGGGCGTATACATCTAGACGCCCGGCATTTCACCCTTGCCGGGATATGACAGTCGGGAAGCCGGTTGCCGGTATTTAGGCAGTCGACTTCCCGATTGCTTCCCGTCTACCTCATCACAACTACAACAATATAATAACACTAGTCTTACCTCAACACTACAACAATATAATAACACTAGTCTTACCTCATCACTACTACAACAATATAATAACACTAGTCTTACCTCATCACTACTACAACAATATAATAACACTAGTATTACCTCATCACTACTACAACAATATAATAACACTAGTCTTACCTCATCACTACAGGTTGAGTCTCCCATATCCAAAATGCTTGTGACCATTTTGGATAACAGAATATTCCGGATTTGGAATAATTGCATATCATAATAAAATATCTTGGGAATGGGACCCAAATATACACACAGAATGCATTTATGTGTTATATACACCTTATACACACAGCCTGCAAGTAATTTTATACAATATATTCAATAATTTGTGGCTCCAACAAAGTTTGTGTAAAGAAATGAAATTAATTTATGTTTCATATACACCTTATACACACAGCTTGAAGGTAATTTTATAAAATATTTTTAATAATTTCTGCCGTAGACAAAGTTTGTGTACATTGAACCATCAAAAATCAAAGGTTTCATTATCTCAGTCATGCCAAAAAAATTCTGTATTTCTGAATATTTCGCATTTCTGAATATTTGGGTATGGGAGACTCAACCTGTACTACAATGATATAATAACACTAGCCTACCTCATTACTACTACAACAATATAATAACACTAGTCTTACATCATCACTACTACAACAATATAATAACACTAGTATTATCTCATCACTACTACAATGATATAATAACACTAGTCTACCTCATCACTACTTCAAAATTATAATAACACTAGTCTTACCTCATCACTACAACACTATAATAACACTAGTCTTACCTCATCACTACAACACTATAATAACACTAGTCTTACCTCATCACTACAACACTATAATAACACTAGTCTTACCACATCACTACAACACTAAAATAACTCTAGCCTTACCTCATCACTACCACAACAATATAATAACACTAGTATTACCTCATCACTACTACAATGATATAATAACACTAGCCTACCTCATCACTACTACCACAGTATAATAACACTAGTCTTACCTCATCACTACTACAACAGTATAATAACACTAGTCTTACCTCATCACTACTACAACAGTATAATAACACTAGTCTTACCTCATCACTACTACAACAATATAATAACAATAACACTAGTATAACCTCATCACTACTACAACACTAAAATAACACTAGTATTACCTCATCACTACCACAACAATATAATAACACTAGTATTACCTCATCAATACTACAACACTAAAATAACACTATTCTTACCTCATCACTACCGCAACAATATAATAACACTAGTATTACCTCATCAATACTACAACACTATAATAACACTAGTCTTACCTCATCACTCACTACTACCACAGTATAATAACACTAGTCTTACCTCATCACTGCCACATCAATATAATAACACTAGTATTACCTCATCACTACTACAATGATATAATAACACTAGCCTACCTCATCACTACTACCACAGTATAATAACACTAGTCTTACCTCATCACTACTATAACAGTATAATAACACTAGTCTTACCTCATCACTACTACAACACTATAATAACACTAGTCTTGTCTCATCACTACTACAACAATATAATAACAGTAGTCTTACATCATCACTACTACAACAATATAATAACACTAGTCTTACCTCATCACTGCCACATCAATATAATAACACTAGTATTACCTCATCACTACTACAATGATATAATAACACTAGCCTACCTCATCACTACTACCACAGTATAATAACACTAGTCTTACCTCATCACTACTACAACAGTATAATAACACTAGTCTTACCTCATCACTACTACAACAGTATAATAACACTAGTCTTGTCACATCACTACTACAACAATATAATTACACTAGTCTTGTCTCATCACTACTACAACAATATAATAACAGTAGTATAACCTCATCACTCACTACTACCACAGTATAATAACACTAGTCTTACCTCATCACTACTACAACAATATAATTACACTAGTCTTACCTCATCACTACTACAACAGTATAATAACACTAGTCTTACCTCATCACTACTACAACAATATAATTACACTAGTCTTACCTCATCACTACTACAACAATATAATTACACTAGTCTTACCTCATCACTACTACAACAATATAATAACACTAGTCTTACCTCATCACTACAACACTATAATAACACTAGTCTTACCTCATCACTACAACACTATAATAACACTAGTCTTACCACATCACTACAACACTAAAATAACTCTAGCCTTACCTCATCACTACCACAACAATATAATAACACTAGTATAACCTCATCACTACTACAACACTATAATAACACTAGTCTTACCTCATCACTGCCACATCAATATAATAACACTAGTATTACCTCATCACTACTACAATGATATAATAACACTAGCCTACCTCATCACTACTACCACAGTATAATAACACTAGTCTTACCTCATCACTACTACAACAGTATAATAACACTAGTCTTACCTCATCACTACTACAACAGTATAATAACACTAGTCTTGTCTCATCACTACTACAACAATATAATAACAGTAGTCTTACCTCATCACTACTACAACAATATAATAACAATAACACTAGTATAACCTCATCACTACTACAACACTAAAATAACACTAGTCTTACCTCATCACTACCACAACAATATAATAACACTAGTATTACCTCATCAATACTACAACACTATAATAACACTAGTCTTACCTCATCACTCACTACTACCACAGTATAATAACACTAGTCTTACCTCATCACTGCCACATCAATATAATAACACTAGTATTACCTCATCACTACTACAATGATATAATAACACTAGCCTACCTCATCACTACTACCACAGTATAATAACACTAGTCTTACCTCATCACTACTACAACAGTATAATAACACTAGTCTTACCTCATCACTACTACAACAGTATAATAACACTAGTCTTGTCACATCACTACTACAACAATATAATTACACTAGTCTTACCTCATCACTACTACAACAGTATAATAACACTAGTCTTGTCTCATCACTACTACAACAATATAATAACAGTAGTATAACCTCATCACTCACTACTACCACAGTATAATAACACTAGTCTTACCTCATCACTGCCACATCAATATAATAACACTAGTATTACCTCATCACTACTACAATGATATAATAACACTAGCCTACCTCATCACTACTACCACAGTATAATAACACTAGTCTTACCTCATCACTACTACAACAATATAATTACACTAGTCTTACCTCATCACTACTACAACAGTATAATAACACTAGTCTTACCTCATCACTACTACAACAATATAATTACACTAGTCTTACCTCATCACTACTACAACAATATAATTACACTAGTCTTACCTCATCACTACTACAACAATATAATAACACTAGTCTTACCTCATCACTACTACAACAGTATAATAACACTAGTCTTGTCTCATCACTACTACAACAATATAATAACAGTAGTATAACCTCATCACTACTACAACACTAAAATAACACTATTCTTACCTCATCACTACCACAACAATATAATAACACTAGTATTACCTCATCACTCACTACTACCACAGTATAATAACACTAGTCTTACCTCATCACTACTACAACAATATAATAACACTAGTCTAGCTGGAATGGGTATGAAATACCGCCGGCCGCATGGCCGGCGGTTCGATTCCCGTCAGTGGCAGCCCGACAAGAGCAGAGTTAGAAGGAGCGGAAGCCCGACAGCGCTGGAAATCCCGATCGTGGATAGGTAAGTATCTACTAACCTAACCCCTCTAGCCCTAACCCTCCTTAGGGGTGCCTAACCCTAACCCTCCCTCCCCCTAGCCTAACCCTAACCCTCCCGGGGGGGTGCCTAACCCTAAGTCCCCCCCGGGAGGCCCTAAACCTAACTCTCCCCCCCTTACGATCGGGATGCCGGGCGCCGGGCTCCCGGCGTCGGTGAAATGCGGGCGTATACATCTAGACGCCCGGCATTTCACCCTTGCCGGGATATGACAGTCGGGAAGCCGGTTGCCGGTATTTAGGCAGTCGGCTTCCCGATTGCTTCCCGTCTACCTCATCACAACTACAACAATATAATAACACTAGTCTTACCTCAACACTACAACAATATAATAACACTAGTCTTACCTCATCACTACAGGTTGAGTCTCCCATATCCAAAATGCTTGTGACCATTTTGGATAACAGAATATTCCGGATTTGGAATAATTGCATATCATAATAAAATATCTTGGGAATGGGACCCAAATATACACACAGAATGCATTTATGTGTTATATACACCTTATACACACAGCCTGCAAGTAATTTTATACAATATATTCAATAATTTGTGGCTCCAACAAAGTTTGTGTAAAGAAATGAAATTAATTTATGTTTCATATACACCTTATACACACAGCCTGAAGGTAATTTTATAAAATATTTTTAATAATTTCTGCCGTAGACAAAGTTTGTGTACATTGAACCATCAAAAATCAAAGGTTTCATTATCTCAGTCATGCCAAAAAAATTCTGTATTTCTGAATATTTCGCATTTCTGAATATTTGGGTATGGGAGACTCAACCTGTACTACAATGATATAATAACACTAGCCTACCTCATTACTACTACAACAATATAATAACACTAGTCTTACATCATCACTACTACAACAATATAATAACACTAGTCTTACATCATCACTACTACAACAATATAATAACACTAGTATTATCTCATCACTACTACAATGATATAATAACACTAGTCTACCTCATCACTACTTCAAAATTATAATAACACTAGTCTTACCTCATCACTACAACAGTATAATAACACTAGTTTTACCTCATCACTACTACAACAATATAATAACACTAGTCTTACCTCATCACTACTACAACAATATAATAACACTAGTCTTATCTCATCACTACTACACCAATATAATAACACAATCTTACCTCATCACTACTGCAATGATATAATAACACTAGCCTACCTCATTACTACAACAGTATAATAACACTAGTCTTAGCTCATCACTACTACAATATAATAACACTAGTTTTACCTCATCACTACTACAATGATATAATAACACTAGCCTACCTCATTACTACAACAGTATAATAACACTAGTCTTAGCTCATCACTACTACAATATAATAACACTAGTTTTACCTCATTACTACTACAACAATATAATAACACTAGTCTTACATCATCACTACTACAACAATATAATAACACTAGTATTATCTCATCACTACTACAACAATATAATAACACTAGTATTATCTCATCACTACTACAATGATATAATAACACTAGTCTTACCTCATCACTACTACAACAATATAATAACACTAGTATTATCTCATCACTACTACAATGATATAATAACACTAGTCTACCTCATCACTACTTCAAAATTATAATAACACTAGTCTTACCTCATCACTACAACACTATAATAACACTAGTCTTACCTCATCACTACAACACTATAATAACACTAGTCTTACCTCATCACTACTACAATATAATAACACTAGTCTTACCACATCACTACTACACCAATATAATAACACTAGTCTTACCACATCACTACTACACCAATATAATAACACTAGTCTTACATCATCACTACTACAACAATATAATAACACTAGTATTATCTCATCACTACTACAATGATATAATAACACTAGTCTACCTCATCACTACTTCAAAATTATAATAACACTAGTTTTACCTCATCACTACAACAGTATAATAACACTAGTCTTACCTCATCACTACAACACTATAATAACACTAGTCTTACCTCATCACTACTACAATATAATAACACTAGTCTTACATCATCACTACTACAACAGTATAATAACACAATCTTACCTCATCACTACTACAATGATATAATAACACTAGTCTACCTCATTACTACTACAACAATATAATAACACTAGTCTTACCTCATCACTACTACAATGATATAATAACACTAGTCTACCTCATTACTACTACAACAATATAATAACACTAGTCTTACCTCATCACTACTACACCAATATAATAACACAATCTTACCTCATCACTACTGCAATGATATAATAACACTAGCCTACCTCATTACTACTACAACAATATAATAACACTAGTCTTACCTCATCACTACTACGACAATATATTAACACTAGTCTTACCTCATCGATACTACACCAATATAATAACACAATCTTACCTCATCACTACTGCAATGATATAATAACACTAGCCTACCTCATTACTACTACAACAATATAATAACACTAGTCTTACCTCATCACTACTACAATATAATAACACTAATCTTACATCATCACTACTACAACAATATAATAACACTAGTATTATCTCATCACTACTACAATGATATAATAACACTAGTCTACCTCATCACAACTACAACAATATAATAACACTAGTCTTACCTCATCACTACTACAACACTATAATAACACTAGTCTTACCTCATCACTACTACAACACTATAATAACACTAGTCTTACCACATCACTACTACACCAATATAATAACACTAGTCTTACCTCATCACTACTACAATGATATAATAACACTAGCCTACCTCATTACTACTTCAATAAGATAATAACACTAGCCTTACCTCATCACAACTACAATATAATAACACTAGCCTTACCTCATCACAACTACAATATAATAACACTAGCCTACCTCATCACTACTACACCAATATAATAACACAATCTTACCTCATCACTACTGCAATGATATAATAACACTAGTCTTACCTCATCACTACTACAACAATATAATAACACTAGTCTCACCTCATCACTACTACAAAAATATAATAACACTAGTCTTACCTCATCACTACTACATTATAATAACACTAGTCTTACCTCATCACTACTAAAACAATATAACACTAGTCTTACCTCATCACTACCACAACATTATAATAACACTAGCCTTACCTCATCACTACTACAACAATATAATAACACTAGTCTTACCTTACCACTACTACAACAATATAACACTAGTCTTACATCAACACTACTACAACAATATAATAACACTAGTCTTAACTCATCACTATTATCTAGCCTCTGGCCACAGTGCCAATAGATCACCGTGCTGCCTACATATAAAGTGACTCTACAGTACATGAATACTGTACCTGTGCTATCTGCTTCTCTGCTGGCCATGGAATCACCAACATTGATTTCGGCTCTCTGAATGTTTTGGTTGGAGGACTGCTCATCTCTTTTATTCTCAATATCACACCCTGAAGAGTAGACAAAGAGACAGTTACAGCCCCTAACGTTAGAAAGGTCACTGCAAAGACTGTACGAAAACTGTATCACAAGGAGTAAAATATATAGTGAAGGGATTGTTTGATGACCTCAGAGCTGTCACTTTATCTTCGCTCCTGATCTTCTGTTATTGGCCGATTATTCTTTTTAGTAGAAAACTGAGCAAAAAAAATGTGTAGGAATAGGCTCATCATGTTTTACTGGTCAGGGAAATACTGGCTTATATCATCTTGTACATAGAAATGTTTAGATGACAGGTTATAATGTGAAGCAACTAGGATGGACGTACTGTATATCTACTACAGTTTATCTATTTTGAAGACTGGCAGATTTTGAGTCACATGGATCTCTGTTCCTGGACGCAAATAGGGAAATTTTGCCTACAGAGCATGTGCAGATGTGAATTTACACATCATTGCGTATGTCCATCCTGTTCGCATCTGTCTTTCCATGAAATAGGGCTTTTCACGATGGGAACTGGGCGGTGACAATGCGATCACATGTAATCACTATGACTTGTGGGAGTGTCATAGGCCTGCATCAAAAGTTCCATGTGATTCTGAGTCATCTCAATATGACAGCTCTACAGTAGCAAACAAAGTGTCCCCTTCTCAGACTTGCCATTGATTCCTGTTAAAAGCCAAACTGGAACTTTTCCTACTTTGAGGTTATTTGGCACCATGTTATTACAAGACTCTCTCACTCACCTTTCTTTTCTCCGTCTTTGGTGCTGTGCCCAGTGATGCTGATTTTCTTCACCAAGTGAACAAGGACGGCAGGGCCAGCTGAAGAAAGAAATGGTTTCTCCATCACCTCCCTGCTCTTGTAGACTTTGGCCTCATCTCCTTCCCTAGTCTTAACTAGCCCGACTCCTCTGCCTTCCAAATTTTGTGCCCTCTGTGGCTGAACCCCAGGTCCAACTTCAGTGCTAGAGACCACCTCACTTCCTCTCTCTACCCTCGCAACCTTAACCGCATCAGCCCTCACGTCTTCAATTTTCTCTTTCCTCAAAGCTTCATCACTTCTTGTTGCCCGCTCAGCTTCCTCCAATTTCCGGTTGGCATTTTGAACCTCTGTCAACGCTCGGCCAAGCTGCCTTTCCAATACCGCAACTTTAGCAGATAGTGCTTGAACCAGAAGCTTTTGCTTGTCAGCCTCTGGCTGTCTAACCGGGATAGGATGGAGGTCCACTTCTCTCACCCAGACTCCAACACTGCAGAACTTTTTAGCAGGTCTACCATCAGATGGCAAGCATTCCTTTTTGGAATTTTCCTTCTTTTCTTCGGCCTCTTTCCTGACCTCTCCTTCCACCCCAACACATCCTTCTTTTCCCTCTTCTCTCATTACAACTTCAAGTTTTCCATCCTTGGACTCTTCCTCTGGAATTTCAATGTACAGCTCTCCTCTTGTCTTGCCCTTAGTGTTTCCTCCTGGGTGACCCAGGTATTTCTGGCTCTTAAGCTGGACACTGAGCTGACGTTTTTCCTCCTGGAGCACGGAGATCTTCACCTGGAGCACGGGGATCATTTTGACTTGTTCCTCCAGCTGGCGCAATCTCTTTAGCGCCACAGCCATTTGCTCCCGTACATGTTGTAGATGTACAGGGGTGGGAGATACTGGAGTAGACATTCCAGAACTTAGTGGAGTAAAAGAAGACAGTTGCTGGCAAGAAGAGGAGGAGGGTAGACGAGAGAGTGATGGAGTAGAGAGAGAGCTGGTGGACCTGCATCCAAGGCTGAGTGGACGAGACTGTCCAGCTTCTAGCTTCTTGCTAGCATCTAGCAAAGTTCTCTCCACCCTGGGATTGAAGTTGTTGTTGTTCGATGCTTGAGGCCCACTCCTGACTTCGTAGGCTGGGTAAAAACTTCTTCCACAATAAGAATATGATGAATGTCGACTGCAATGAAAAAAAGGGGAAATTCTCTTTTACCTTAACATGGTGAATGGTTAATTGGAAAATTGGAAGGGAATGAGGTCTACCGACCTTTGTCGACAAGTAAACAGTAATATATCGATTACACATAGTACCTGTCATTACTAGCATTGGAGCAGAGGGACTCTGTAGAGGTCCACCATGATCCAGTGTAGCCAGGGCCCCGGGGTAAGGATCCATAACGAGGTCTGCGGTTGACTGGTACTCGCTTGATGGTGTGGCCTTTTTCTATGTCATCAACGTATTTCAGAAAGTCCAAGTCCAGCCGATAGCCATACGGTGTCTCCACTGAATATGGAGCCTCGGGGCTTTTCATAGCGGACAAAGAATTTGGCACAGTTTTACCTAGACGAAAAAGCCAAATGAGAATGTGACCATTTTTCCCACCACCCACTATACAAATACTGGGCCTGATTCAGATATTTACGCTGTTGAGGTTATATCAAAAGACTGCGAATGCATCACAACATGCATGCGTGAAGTTCCCTCTGTGATCCTACACGTAGCTCTCCTGGGATTGCAGAATGATTGACAGTAAGTCAGCGTTAGGGGAAGGTGGCAGGGAAGTGGTCATAAAAACGCAGGCGTGGTTGGGGAGTTTATGGGGTGGGTAGCTTGAGGCATCTGCAATCCCGTGCGCACTATTTGGTTCACCATAGCCGGCTATGCTACGTTGACCATGGGGCTATTCAGGGCTGTAAAATTCGGTGAACCTGTGTGTGGACTGCGGAGGTGTACCCAGCTGCATTCAAGTGTGCAACGGCCGCGGTGGGCGTCTCTATGCATTGTGCTAACTAGCAGCTGCGGATGGAAGTGCGTCCATATCTGAATCAGGCCCACAATTCACATGTACAGTGTGGGGTGCAGTAATGTCACTTGTCCTATTAGCCTTACTGCTGCACACTTTACAAGACCGATGTAATATATATTGCACAATGAGTACCGGGAAAGTGAGTCTCCATTTGTAGAACCTGCGCCATCATGTCTCCAATTGTTTGGGGCAAAAAGGAAATAGGGCAGAGTTTACCGTGTCAATGTGTCCTGTAAGAGGAGAGAGGAAAGAAGGGGTATTACTGTATATTCGGCATTTGTACTGTACAGTATATAGTGTCAGCAGGGATACAGTAGTCACAGGGTATAATTTACAGACAGTGAGCTTATTAAATGAACCAATTGTCCACTTGTGAATGTACCAACTCTCCACTTCTCACAGGCTGGTAGTAGTCTTTAATCTGCTAAAAAGCCACATGGCTACTCTATCCCACTACTAGTATTAAGCCTGCCCTGCATCACCCTGGCGCACCCTCGTAAAATAAACTTAGAGCTACTTGGATACGGCAGAAAGGTTGCAACTTTTATTTAAACTTGGCTAAATTTAATAGGTGACCAAAACTTAACTGTCAGATGATGGCCTCTGGGGGGTGCTCTTGCACAAGGTTTGCTCAGAGAAGTTCTGTCTCCAATTTACAATCGCCATGGTACTGTACTGTACCTGTCATCACAGCAATACCGCACAATGCCCCACAGCAGGAGGCAAACTTCACCCCCTGTCATTTATCTTTGTGGCCTGCCAGGCCCAATCCTGCTCTCTTGGCATGTGGGCATTTGCCTGGAGCCCGTTACATTCCTCAGCCTTCTGTTCTTCTTTTCTCCTCTGTCATCTTTTTTTTTCTCTGGCTACTGTCTCCTCATCATGTGCTCATTGTGTATCACACGTACAGTACATGCTCTGTCACGGGTTCTATCTGATTAGTTCTCTCTGATACATCTCTGTTGTATTCTCACATATCCCTATCTCCTGTACCCTCATTCTCCCTTCTCACCATATCACTCTCTTCTTTACTATCCCCCTCTCCTTATTCCTTCTCCCTTCTTACTTTCTCACTCTCTCCATTACTATCCCCCTCTCCTTATTCCTTCTTACATTCTCACTCTCTCCATTACTATCCCCCTCTCCTTATTCCTTCTTATATTCTCACTCTCTCCATTACTATCCCCCTCTCCTTATTCCTTTTCCCTTCTCCCTTCTTACTTTCTCACTCTCTCCATACCTCTCCCCTCTCCTTATTCCTTTCCCATCTTCCTTCCTACACTCTCTCTCAATCATAAGTGTCTTCATCTCCTTATTCATTTTCCCTTCTCTTCTCCCTTCTTACCCTCTCACTACTTCCATTAGTCTCTCTCTCTCTCTCTCTCTCTCTCTCTCTCCATACCTCCCTCCTCTCCTTATTCCTTTTCCCTTCTATTCCCCCTTCTTCCCCTCTTACTCTCTCTCCATACCTCCCTCCTCTCCTTATTCCTTTTCCCTTCTATTCCCCCTTCTTCCCTTCTCACTCTCTCTCCATACCTCTTTCATCTCCTTATTACTGTTCCCTTCTATTGCCCCTTCTTCCCCTCTCACTCTCTCTCTCCATACCTCTACCCTCTCCTTATTACAGTTCCCTTCTATTCTTCCTTCTTCCCCTCTCACTCTTTCTCCATACCTCTCACTCTCTCTCCATATCTCTACCCTCTCCTTATTACTGTTCCCTTCTATTCTTCCTTCTTCCCCTCTCCTACTCTCTCTCTCCATACCTCTCACTCTCTCTCCATATCTCTACCCTCTCCTTATTACTGTTCCCTTCTATTCTTCCCCTCTCACTCTCTCTCTCTCCATACCTCTCACTCTCTCTCCATACCTCTACCCTCTCCTTATTACTGTTCCCTTCTATTCTTCCTTCTTCCCCTCTCACTCTCTCTCCATACCTCTCACTCTCTCTCCATATCTCTACCCTCTCCTTATTACTGTTCCCTTCAATTCTTCCTTCTTCCCCTCTCACTCTCTCTCCATACCTCTCATTCTCTCTCCATATCTCTACCCTCTCTTTATTACTGTTCCCTTCTATTCTTCCTTCTTCCCCTCTCACTCTCTCTCTCCATACCTCTCACTCTCTCTCCATATCTCTACCCTCTCCTTATTACTGTTCCCTTCTATTCTTCCTTCTTCCCCTCTCACTCTCTCTCTCCATACCTCTCACTCTCTCTCCATACCTCTACCCTCTCCTTATTACTGTTCCCTTCTATTCTTCGTTCTTCCCCTCTCACTCTCTCTCTCCATACCTCTCCCCTCTCCTTATTCCTTTCCCTTCTATTCTCCCTTCTTCCCCTCTCACTCTCTCTCCATACCTCTACCCTCTCCTTATTACTGTTCCCTTCTATTCTTCCTTCTTCCCCTCTCACTCTCTCTCTCCATACCTCTCACTCTCTCCCCATATCTCTACCCTCTCCTTATTACTGTTCCCTTCTATTCTTCCTTCTTCCCCTCTCACTCTCTCTCTCCATACCTCTCACTCTCTCTCCATATCTCTACCCTCTCCTTATTACGGTTCCCTTCTATTCTCCCTTCTTCCCCTCTCACTCTCTCTCTCCATACCTCTCACTCTCTCCTTACCTCTCCCCTCTCCTTATTCCTTTCCCTTCTATTCTCCCTTCTTCCCCTCTCACTCTCTCTCCATACCTCTACCCTCTCATTATTACTGTTCCCTTCTATTCTTCCTTCTTCCCCTCTCACTCTCTCTCTCCATACCTCTCACTCTCTCTCCATATCTCTACCCTCTCCATATTACTGTTCCCTTCTATTCTTCCTTCTTCCCCTCTCTCTCTCCATACCTCTCACTCTCTCTCTCCATATCTCTACCCTCTCCTTATTACTGTTCCCTTCTATTCTTCCTTCTTCCCCTCTCACTCTCTCTCTCCATACCTCTACCCTCTCCTTTTTACTGTTCCCTTCTATTCTTCCTTCTTCCCCTCACTCTCTCTCTCCATACCTCTCACTCTCTCTCCATACCTCTACCCTCTCCTTATTACTGTTCCCTTCTATTCTTCCTTCTTCCCCTCTCCTACTCTCTCTCTCCATACCTCTCACTCTCTCTCCATATCTCTACCCTCTCCTTATTACTGTTCCCTTCTATTCTTCCTTCTTCCCCTCTCACTCTCTCTCTCCATACCTCTCATTCTCTCTCCATATCTCTACCCTCTCCTTATTACTGTTCCCTTCTATTCTTCCTTCTTCCCCTCTCCTACTCTCTCTCTCCATACCTCTCACTCTCTCTCCATACCTCTACCCTCTCCTTATTACTGTTCCCTTCTATTCTTCCTTCTTCCCCTCTCCTACTCTCTCTCCATACCTCTCACTCTCTCTCCATATCTCTACCCTCTCCTTATTACTGTTCCCTTCTATTCTTCCTTCTTCCCCTCTCACTCTCTCTCTCCATACCTCTCATTCTCTCTCCATATCTCTACCCTCTCCTTATTACTGTTCCCTTCTATTCTTCCTTCTTCCCCTCTCCTACTCTCTCTCTCCATACCTCTCACTCTCTCTCCATACCTCTACCCTCTCCTTATTACTGTTCCCTTCTATTCTTCCTTCTTCCCCTCTCACTCTCTCTCCATACCTCTCACTCTCTCTCCATATCTCTACCCTCTCCTTATTACGGTTCCCTTCTATTCTCCCTTCTTCCCCTCTCACTCTCTCTCTCCATACCTCTCACTCTCTCACCTTACCACTCCCCTCTCCTTATTCCTTTCCCTTCTATTCTCCCTTCTTCCCCTCTCACTCTCTCTCCTTACCTCTCCCTTCTCCTTATTCCTTTCCCTTCTATTCTCCCTTCTTCCCCTCTCACTCTCTCTCCTTACCTCTCCCCTCTCCTTATTCTTTTCCCTTCTATTCTCCCTTCTTCCCCTCTCTCTCTCTCTCTCCATACCTCTCCCTTCTCCTTATTCCTTTCCCTTCTATTCTCCCTTCTTCCCCTCTCACTCTCTCTCCTTACCTCTCCCTTCTCCTTATTCCTTTCCCTTCTATTCTCCCTTCTTCCCCTCTCACTCTCTCTCCTTACCTCTCCCCTCTCCTTATTCCTTTCCCTTCTATTCTCCCTTCTTCCCCTCTCACTCTCTCTCCTTACCTCTCCCTTCTCCTTATTCCTTTCCCTTCTATTCTCCCTTCTTCCCCTCTCACTCTCTCTCCTTACCTCTCCCCTCTCCTTATTCTTTTCCCTTCTATTCTTCCTTCTTCCCCTCTCACTCTCTCTCTCCATACCTCTCACTCTCTCTCCATATCTCTACCCTCTCCTTATTACTGTTCCCTTCTATTCTTCCTTCCCCTCTCACTCTCTCTCTCCATACCTCTCACTCTCTCTCCGTATCTCTACCCTCTCCTTATTACGGTTCCCTTCTATTCTCCCTTCTTCCCCTCTCACTCTCTCTCCTTACCTCTCCCCTCTCCTTATTCTTTTCCCTTCTATTCTCCCTTCTTCCCCTCTCACTCTCTCTCCATACCTCTCCCCTCTCCTTATTCTTTTCCCTTCTATTCTCCCTTCTTCCCCTATCACTCTCTCTCCTTACCTCTCCCCTCTCCTTATTCTTTTCCCTTCTATTCTCCCTTCTTCCCCTCTCACTCTCTCTCCATACCTCTCCCCTCTCCTTATTCTTTTCCCTTCTATTCTCCCTTCTTCCCCTCTCACTCTCTCTCCATACCTGTCCCCTCTCCTTTTAACTTTCCCATCTTCCTTACTACACTCTCACTCTGCAATCATTAGTGTCTTCATCTCCTTATTAATTTCTTCTCCCTTCTTACCCTCTCTCCACACTCCAGGTCTCTCTGACCACTAATATTACCTCCCGTTTCCTCACTGATGTCCTTTCCTCTGTCTCTTCATTCCTTCTCCCACCCTCAGTATTTCTTTATACAATGTGACATCTTTTCTCACCATCTCTCATACCATACATCCCATAGAATTTACTGTCCAAGTTTCATCCTACATCTAACTGACTATCCTGGATCTCACTACAATCTCTCGCTCTTCCTCTTGTATCACATTCAGCCACCTTATCTGCCTCTCGCTGTTTAATTATTGTTCCACTAGCACAGTGATAAATTGGAGTGATAAACTACCAATCAATCAACTCCTAACTGTCTTTATCAAACACAGCCTGTGACATGAGAGTTCTGAGTGGCTGGTAGTCTATCACTTTGTAATTTATCACTTTCTAGAGCTTCGTACATCTCCCCCCCCCCCCCCTTCATGTCCTCTACTGTCTATCTCCCAGTGACTTCTCCTCTGTCCCCTCCCAGTCCCTCTATTTCCCCCCACAAGCTTTCTTCATGCAGTTTTTCCTTGGCAGACACACACTTATTGTGCCTGGCTTGTCCCTGTCACAGAGGTTCCCCTGATCACAGTGACAGCAGGCTCTCAGTTTCCTAGCTCCAAGCCACAACATCCCGCACTGTATGCAGCTGTGCTCCCTCCTCTCCCCATTCCTTCATTCTTCAAGGGGAGGGGGGTATGATAACTACAAGCGGCATAAACTCTACTGGGCTGATGTCACAATATACTGTGCCTGAGGGCCAACCCTCCTCCTCCAACCCAGCTCTGTTGCTAGAAAGTAATAGTGGTGTGAAATATATTCAGATAATCAGTGGTATGAAATGGCACGGAAATGACATGTGGGATCATGTATATATATATATGAATATAACTCACACCTAATTTGTAGCTCCCATTCCCTCCATCCTACTCATGGATCCTTGTACTGACTCTACACAGCTCTGTCACTACTCCTCCCATCCTACGCTACACCGCTCTACTATGCCTGTACTGACTCCCTACCCTATATATAACTGTCACTACTCCTCCCATCCTACACTACACTGCTCTACTATGCCTCTACTGGCTCCCTAACCTATATATAACTCTGTCACTACTCCTCCCATCCTACGCTATACCGCTCTACTATGCCTGTACTGACTCCCTACACTATATATAACTGTCACTACTCCTCTCGTCCTACACTACACCTCTCTACTAATCCTGTACTGGCTCCCTACCCTATATATAACTCTGTCACTACTCCTCCCATCCTACGCTACACCGCTCTACTAATCCTGTACTGACTCCCTACCCTATATATAACTGTCACTACTCCTCTCATCCTACACTACACCTCTACCAATCCTGTACTGACTCCCTACCCTATATATAACTCTGTCACTACTCCTCCCATCCTACGCTACACCTCTCTACTAATCCTGTACTGACTCCCTACCCTATATATAGCTCTGTCACTGCTCCTCCCATCCTACGCTACACCTCTCTACTAATCCTGTACTGACTCCCTACCCTATATATAACTCTGTCACTACTCCTCCCATCCTACACTACACCTCTCTACCAATCCTGTACTGACTCCCTACCCTATATATAACTCTGTCACTGCTCCTCCCATCCTACGCTACACCTCTCTACTAATCCTGTACTGACTCCCTACCCTATATATAGCTCTGTCACTGCTCCTCCCATCCTACGCTACACCTCTCTACTAATCCTGTACTGACTCCCTACCCTATATATAACTCTGTCACTGCTCCTCCCATCCTACGCTACACCTCTCTACTAATCCTGCACTGACTCCCCATACACAGCTGTCACTACTTCTCACATCCTACTCTACACCTCTCTACTATTCCTGCACTGACTCCCCATACACAGTTGTCACTATTTCTCACATCCTCCTCTAGTCTACACCTCTCTCCTATTCCTGTACTGACTCTTCATACACAGCTCTGTTACTACTTCTCCATCCTACACTACACCTCTCTACTAATCCTGTACTGACTCCCTACCCTATAGATAACTCTGTGACTACTCCTCCCATCCTACGCTACACCTCTCTACTAATCCTGTACTGACTCCCTACCTTATATATAACTCTGTCACTACTCCTCCCATCCTACGCTACACCTCTCTACTAATCCTGTACTGACTCCCTACCTATATATAACTCTGTCACTACTCCTCCCATCCTACGCTACACTACTCTAGTAATCCTGTACAGACTCCCTACCCTATATATAGCTCTGTCACTACTCCTCCCATCCTACGCTACACCTCTCTACTAATCCTGTACTGACTCCCTACCCTATATATAACTCTGTCACTACTCCTCCCATCCTACGCTACACCTCTCTACTAATCCTGTACTGACTCCCTACCTTATATATAACTCTGTACTACTCCTCCCATCCTACGCTACACCTCTCTACTAATCCTGTACTGACTCCCTACCCTATATATAACTCTGTCACTACTCCTCCCATCCTATGCTACACCTCTCTACTAATCCTGTACTGACTCCCTACCCTATATATAACTCTGTGACTACTCCTCCCATCCTACGCTACACTACTCTAGTAATCCTGTACAGACTCCCTACCCTATATATAGCTCTGTCACTACTCCTCCCATCCTACACTACACCTCTCTACCAATCCTGTACTGACTCCCTACCCTATATATAACTCTGTCACTGCTCCTCCCATCCTACGCTACACCTCTCTACTAATCCTGTACTGACTCCCTACCCTATATATAGCTCTGTCACTGCTCCTCCCATCCTACGCTACACCTCTCTACTAATCCTGTACTGACTCCCTACCCTATATATAACTCTGTCACTGCTCCTCCCATCCTACGCTACACCTCTCTACTAATCCTGCACTGACTCCCCATACACAGCTGTCACTACTTCTCACATCCTACTCTACACCTCTCTACTATTCCTGCACTGACTCCCCATACACAGTTGTCACTATTTCTCACATCCTCCTCTAGTCTACACCTCTCTCCTATTCCTGTACTGACTCTTCATACACAGCTCTACTACTTCTCCATCCTACACTACACCTCTCTACTAATCCTGTACTGACTCCCTACCCTATAGATAACTCTGTGACTACTCCTCCCATCCTACGCTACACCTCTCTACTAATCCTGTACTGACTCCCTACCTTATATATAACTCTGTCCCTACTCCTCCCATCCTACGCTACACCTCTCTACTAATCCTGTACTGACTCCCTACCTTATATATAACTCTGTCACTACTCCTCCCATCCTACGCTACACTACTCTAGTAATCCTGTACAGACTCCCTACCCTATATATAATTCTGTCACTACTCCTCCCATCCTACGCTACACCTCTCTACTAATCCTGTACTGACTCCCTACCTTATATATAACTCTGTCACTACTCCTCCCATCCTACGCTACACCTCTCTACTAATCCTGTACTGACTCCCTACCCTATATATAATTCTGTCACTACTCCTCCCATCCTACGCTACACCTCTCTACTAATCCTGTACTGACTCCCTACCTTATATATAACTCTGTCACTACTCCTCCCATCCTACGCTACACCTCTCTACTAATCCTGTACTGACTCCCTACCCTATATATAACTCTGTCACTACTCCTCCCATCCTACACTACACCTCTCTACTAATCCTGTACTGACTCCCTACCCTATATATAGCTCTGTCACTACTCCTCCCATCCTACACTACTCCTCTCTACTAATACTGCACTGACTCCCCATACACAGCTGTCACTACTTCTCACATCCTCCTCTAGTCTACACCTCTCTACTATTCCTGCAAAGACTCTCCATACACAGCTCTGTTACTACTCCTCCATCCTTCTCTACACCTCTCTATAATCCCTGTACCAACTCCTCATACACAGCTGTTACTGCTCCTCCCTCATGTTCTGCTATGGTCTAGTATTATTATTATGTTTGTAGCCCCACCATATGGGGATGTAGTTATGAGAAGGCCGCCGGTCTCAATCCCGACACTGTAATCCCAGCAAGGGATTTAACATAGGCGTCGAAATACCGACGCCTATGTTAATCCCGACGCCGGGTTTAGGGATCCCCGGGAGGACTTAGGGTTAGGCACCCCTCCGGGGAAGGTTAGGGTTAGACTAGGGGAAGGGGGGGTTAGGTTTAGGCACTGGAGGGGAGGTTTGGGTTAGGCACCCCCGCCGGCAGGGATAGGTTTAGGGTGCGGGGAGGGGGGGTTAGGTTTAGGCACTAACGGGGGGAGGTTAGGGTTAGGCACTAGGGGGGAGGTTAGAGTTAGGCACCCCTAAGGGAGGGTTAGGGGGGAGATAGGTAGGGATAGTATACTTACCTGAGCTGTCGGGATTTTCACCAATCGCGCTGCAGGCGTCGATATTTGAACCGCCGGACGTATATGATTCCATCATATGAACAAGTACTGTACAGAGAATAGCTAAATAATTCATGTCTATGCCCCACTGGATATTACAGTCTAATTTCTGTACTTCACACACACGCAACAGGGCTGATTTAATGTGCTGTATATTAGGTTGGCAGCACCATATATATTATAAATAAAGGTTAATATTAGTTTTTCAATCCAATAAAAGTTTATGGCTCCTTTTGCTTTACAGCAGGGTTAGTGCCGGGGAGATGGCAGGGCAGCATAGAATGTGGAGGGCTGTGGGTGCAGCTAACCGCTTAGGACCTCTGTATTACTAAAGGATCTCTTACAGGCCAATCTTTGGTGACTGGTGCACAATAACATCCCAAGCTTCTGAAGACTAGTGCACAGAACAGGCTCCACCAGTGTTGGCTAACACACAATTGAGGTAATTTTCTCTGGGGACTAGTGCACAATACAGGCTCCATACCTGTTGACTAATATACAATAAATATAATTTTCTCTGCAGACTAGTGCACAATGCAGAGTCCATCCCTGTTGGCTAATACACAATAAAGACCATTTTCTCTGGTGACTAGTGCACAATGCAGACTCCATACCTATTGCCTCATAGATAATGCAGACCCTATTCTCTGGTGACTAGTAAACAAAATACATCTTTATGCCCATTAGTTCATACACAATTTAGGCCCCATTCTCTGATGAATACTGTACAATACAGACTCCATCCCTGTTGGCTCATACACAAAGCATGCCCATTCTCTGGGTACTAGTGAGCAATACGGGCCAATAGCAGTAATGTGACTACATCTCTTTGTTTTCCCATTTTTTTTTCAACTCTCTAGCTGCCCGCTGGGACGGCTTTCACCTGAATGCTGTTACAGGCTCATAACAGCCCCATTTCCTGTCTAATGCTGAACTCCACAAGAACATATGCGTTTGGTGCAGGACAGAAGACAGAGCTGCCATCGGCATATATTTTCACACTCTGGGCCTGATTCTCTATCGATCGCAATTCTGCTTATATGCACGCACCACAGTTGCTAATATCAGTGGTGATATTTAAATGTTTGCATTCACATTGCGATAGCAGCCTGATATAAGGACGCCCACTTCCCCTTACTCACATCCGTATACTACACAACATAGCGAAACAATCGTTAACATCGGACTCATAAGAACACTTGCACAAGCCCTAACCTTACTCAGAAATTGCTAACAGCCACGCACGCTAATTTATGCACGCCCCTGCAACGGCGTTGAAACGCACTGGCACACCTACGTTCGGTCGTCCACCCCCCCTCCCCCGTCACCACCCACAAATGGCACTTCCTGTCAATCACTCTGCTCTAGGTCTGCGTAGCCTCTGCAATCACAGTTCCGATCGCAATTGCTAGATTGCGTGCGTATTAGCAACTGTGGCCCTGATTCAGAGCCGGACCCTCTGACAGAGCGCTCGCTCTGAATCAGGGCCGGGCTATTTTTTTTTAGAGCGGCCTCCTGGCCGCTCGCATAGCTGTGGGTGACCACCCACAGCTATAGCGAACGGCCAGGAAGATGGTCGCAATGGTCAAGACCATCGCGACCATCGGGTTTGCGACGAGGCCCTTGTGGTAGGGTCCCGTTGCCGCAAGCCCCAGAGAGTTTTCGGCTCTAACAGAGCCGAAAGCTCTCCCACTGACATCACTTGTGATGTCAGTGGGGCCGCCCCCAGACGGTAGGCGTTCTAATGAGAACGCCTCCGTCTGGCCAGCCACCCCCCTGCCCGCCCACCAAAGGGGGCGTGCTGTCACAACATCGACAGCACGCCCCCTTGGTACGAGACCAGGAGCGACGGATTGCCCGTCGCTATCCGGGTCTCGCGCATGGGCATGACGGAGCCAACTCCGTCGTGCGCATGCGCTCTGGGCCACCATCGACCCGGTTGCGAGCGCTCAGCGCTTGAGACCGGGTCTGAATCAGGCCCTGTGTTCCTTGCTGAATTAGGCCCACTGACCACAGTTGTGTAGTGGGGTATAGGGTGGTAATAGAGGCTGGAAGCTATGGTCTGAGAACAAAAGTGCTAAGCGAGCAGAAACAAGCCACAACTAAAGCATTGAGAAAGCACACCGGTCATACCACGCCGTGAGGTTACAATGTGGGTGGCCCCATTATATATGGAAGGAAGTTTTGAAATTGCCACTAATTGCATAAGAAACACAGCAAATTAACGCAGGATGATCAATCACTGCAGTGTAAACAAGCATCAACGAAGCTCATATAACATGTGGAGCTTGTTTGTGTTAAATTGTCCAGACAGTCCCTTAATGCTTTTCTAGTGCCGCACCCTGTCTATAAGGAGGCTCTTCCTATCTGCGCTGCATCAGTCTCATGTTAGAATACATCTGGAATGTGTTAGAGAAAATTTAGAAATATGGGGCTGTCCTATCAGCTGCTAGCAAGCCAGTCAGTACAGGGTTATTTGGGTATAAAAGTCACCTTTTTCAACACTGTTAAAACTTCCTAAGCTGTTCAGTTGTTATACACTAAGGGGAAAATGTATCAAGCCTTGGGGGTCTATTTACTAAGCTTTGTTAGGAGATAAAGTGAACGGAGGTAAGGTACCAGCCAATCAGCTCCTAACTGCCATCTCACAAGCTGTGTTTGAAAAATGACAGTTAGGAGCTGATTGGCTGGTACCTTACCTTCGTTTACTTTATGTCCTAACAAAGCTTATTAAATAGTCCCCTTGGAGAGAGATGAAGTGGAGCAGTTGCCCATAGCAACCAGTCAGTGCCTGTCATTTCAAAAACTGTCCTAGATAAATGACAGTTGGATGTTCATTGGACACCTTCTCCACCTTATCTCTCTCTTTAATGTGCAGCTAAAACTACGGGTTTAACACCGGAGCTATTCAATTATTAGGCAATGTCCCAAGTTCAGTAAACCAGCTGCTAATGCACATTAATCCATGAAGGTTACCCCACTCAGTAAGCTCCAGAAGTGCATTTAAAGTTGAGTTAAGTGCACCCTCTGCTGCTTACTCAGTGGGGCAGCAACACTAATTGAATAGCTCAGGGGTGAGCAATCCTGTGGCTTATTAAATCTGCCCACAAGGCTTGATACATCTGCCCCTTACTGCCTTTCAATGTTATACCCCTTTTACACCACAGCTAAAACCCAGGATATTGCAGGGTTAACCCAGGTTGGTGCTAGGTATAAAAGGGGACAGCTTTGGATTCCCGGCTCGAGTGACCCGGCAATCCAACCCCAGGTAATTTGTAGGGTTTAATACGACCCATGTAACTCTGCAGTGTAGACAGGTAGCCCGGGTCGCCCAACCCCCGTTTACAGCATGGGGACTTCCGGGTTTTTCGGGGCTTGGAGATGTCATCTCCAAGCCCTGGGAGAAGAGTTCCACTGCACCCGTGTGCAGTATGAATGGCACCGAACCGGGAATAATCTGTATTCCAAATCTCGGGTCAGACCCGGGATTTAGGTGGAAAAGAGGTATTACTTACACCCCTTTCACACGTAAAACCCCAGCTTGGACCCACGACACTGAGCACGGGTTGAAGCCAGGGTTTTCTGTGCTTCCCCCCGTTCACACGTGGGTGACAACCAGGGTTATTCCCGGGTCCAGGGCCGGCAGAGGGCGCTCAATCCCCAGCGCGGCCAAACTCATACCCTACTCCCGCCACCACACTCCTTCCCCGCCCGTCCCTCCCCCCGCGCCACTCTTCTTCCCGTCAGCGCCACACTTCTTCCCGGGGACACTACTACAGGGACTACTGGGGGCACTACTACAGGGGCTACTGGGGCACTCCTACAGGGGCTACTGGCGGCACTTCTACTGGGGGTACTACTATAGAGGCTACTGGGGGCACTACTACGGGGCTACAGGAGGCAATTCTACAGGGGCTACAGGGGGCATTACTACTGGGGCCACTACTAATGGAGGCATTGCAGAAGGGGCACCACTATTGACTGCACTGCAGAAGGGGTACCACTGCTGTGGACATTATGTATAAGTGCCACTACTGCTGTAGGCATTGTATTAGGGGCACTACTACTGTGGGCATTATGTATAAGGGGCACTAATGTTGGCATTGTATAAAAGGGGCACTACTGTGTGTCAGAACATAAATAAGGGACACTACTATGTGGTGTAAAGTGAATCAGGGGCACTATGTGCGGTGCAATGTGAATAAGATTGTGCTACTGTGCGGTGTAGTTTGAATTGGGAATACTATTGTGTGACCACGCCCCTTTCTTTTGAGACCTTTCCTTTAGCATGCCTCCCAAACATCCCTATTTTGGCGACAAAGTGTGCGAGATGGGGGGGGTAAATGGTGAATAGATGACATGTGCATGCATGCGGCATCTATTCACTGGAGAAAGGGACTGAGAGCATGCCCAACAGCATGTACCCAGCATGATTGTCGCTCGTGATTATGGCCTTTCCCATGAGTCCACACCCCTTTCCTTTGACGGGTGCACGCACCTTCAGAGTGTGCAAATTCAGCCAGGGGGCGCCAAAATGTATCTTCGCTTACCAAAAATATTAGGCTCCGGACGGCCCTGCCCGGGTCGTCACCCTTCACACCAGAACCAGGTCTTTCAGTGACCGGGGTCTTCTGTCAGGCAGTGGACGGTTAGAGATTATGTTATCTCTAAGCGACACTGAGCCGGCCAAGCAGAGCCTTTTAGGCATGACCTAGGACATCACTACCCGGATTATGCCATGCACAGTACAGACGACCCGGGACTCCAACCCACATCTGCCCCTTTCATACATAGTCTAGACCCGGGTCTGTGCAAAAACCCAGGTATTTCGGCTATGTGTGATAGGGGTATTAGTAATAAGTGTCATATGCTATATACAGTTCTAATGTCCCTATAATTAAAATAAGACAAGAATTAGGCTACATAGAACAGTACTTTAGGAGGAAAAAAGTTAAAATTGATAGATAGGGTATATAATTGGTTTTCATAGAGCATGTAAAGATTTGAAGGCTGCGTGAGAGTCTGAAGTTTTATCTGCAAATCCACAAAATAATAGACGCTCATACAGTCCTCACATCTTTACATGCTCTATGAAAACCAATTATGTACCATGGAGAAATAATAATTTTAGTATTATAATAATAATTACACAGAATCCCCAAATTTTCTTTACACTATCCCAGTATACTGTATGCTGATCCACAATTGTGTTCAGATGGAAATCTAATGACCCTCGGGAGACAGCCATGTGGCTACAGGTTACAATTTATCACTGTCAACTTTATGGTTTCCTGTTTCTTTTCAACTATGTCTTACCCTCCGTGGGCCTGCTGCAGAGTTGTACGGTATTGCACAGCGTCAGGGTTCCCATGAACAGTGGCGTCACAAGGGGGGATGGGGGCTGCGGGCCGCACTCGGGTGTCACCCGCAGACAGGACCCGGGTGCTGCACTGTAGCATTACATGCAGCACTCGGCTCCTGACACAGTAAGGGAGCCTGCAGACTGCACATAGACTGGTCCCTGGGAGCAGTCCGCATCTCCGGGACCCCGGAGTGATCAAAACGGGAGTTCGTGCCACAAGGCCTCACGGTCACGCCCCCTGCCCATGGCCCCTTTTTTGCAGGCGCACAGCACTACTACCCTCCACACACGGGGTGTCACCACGGGGAGGGACGCCACTGATCATGAAGCAGACAAATTCTCACCTTCTCCGGCATATTTCCTCTGGTCGATGGTTTTGACATTGGTGATGGAGATCCGATGGTTCTGCCATCCATAGCTGAGAGACAGCAAAGTGTTTTTTTTTTGTGTGCCCTCCAGTACACCGCAAAGCCCCACCCCCTTCCCTGAATGGCCCGCCTCCCATTTCTCACAGCAGGTTTGTGCAAATCATTGATGGTTTCCCATCAATGGGTTCATGCCATCCATGTTAAGCACCAGTGGCACCATCGATGGTTAACCCACTGATGGCCATCCCTAAACAGACTGTGGATGTGGTTCTATTACCCAGTAAGAAGCAGCATATTGTGTTAACCAATGAGTGTCTTTCAGCAGGTTACTGTTAGAGCTACGACCAGAACACTAGAGGGAGCCGTAGTAAGCTAGAGGTAGTGGAAGTACCACACACTAGAGAAATTTACCTTGAACCTGAATTTTTAACTGAAATATAGCCCACACACCCAGCATACACATGTGCACTGGTGACAGTTGTTGAATATGTTGACACTATACAAATAAAGTGTAATAATAACAATAATCTGGATTCCCCATAACTATCAATAATAACAGGGACTGGTGTGAACTGTAGTAGGGTGCGTCTGCACTAATCAACAACCTTCTTGCACATATGTTTATAAGAGAAATATTTAACCTCCCTAACATACATTATAGCACACAAGAATCCGTACAGCGTGCAGTCATTTCATGCTGAGCCTCTAGTTCCTTCTGCAACACTTCTGAACGTCTTCTCCTTCCCCGGCCCCCTCTCTCCCACATCCCTTCCCCTTATATGGAATATATTTTCTCTATAAATAAACATTTCTAACCCAGTCTGGTTACTGCCAAGACGGCCTCATCCCCTATCAGCCCCGAGGGAAAGAGTCAGGTCAGCGGGGACCCAGGACATCCCTCTATTACCGAAATTCCCATTAACAAGAAAATAGCTAAGAACAGAAATATAATCACAAGCGGAAAAACATAGTCAGGCTATAACTAATCAGATATTTTACACGAAGACGGATTCTGTTGTGCTTGCCAGTGATAACCACAACCACAGGGGGCGATGTCTCAAACCATATAAAAGGGACATGTGAAGGAGTTTCCAATAGCAACCAAACAGATCCTATTGTTTATCTATTATATACTATAAAATGATAACTATAAGCTGATTGGATGCTACGAACAAGTTTTCCATCTGTCCTCTTCAGATGGTTTGAGACATTTCCCCCCTATAATTATCATTTACAAGCACAAAAGCATCCATCTTCATGTAAAATATCTTATTTTAATACTGTATTATTGATACATCTACCCCTAATGGTCCATACAGATGGGACGATCGACAACTAGAACAATATCGTTGTACGATCTCCCGGGTGTGCTGGACGATCGACATTGACCATCCAGCACACCACCAATACACCAACAACTATAACGACCCGCGATCAATGATCGCGGGCCAACCGGGTTTATATCGATTAGGTTGGCCTGCATCGATATCGATCATACGTTCCGCGCATCGCATGACGTTGATGGGCGAAAAATGCACGATAACGATATGATCGATATCGTTATTGTTCATATCGTCCATTTTAATCGTACCGTGTGTACGCACCATAAGTCAGCATGAGTGGTTAATGCGCAGTTGGTCATTAGCGATAAACATTTAAATTGAGGACTGAACCTGGCCTGCAGGGGCGTAGTAAGAGAGGATGGGACCCGTGTCCAGGCCCCCTCCTCTCTAACTGACGTTTCAACTGAGTAGACTCTAGCACCGTGCATGCGCTGATCTCCGAAAACATGGTGTCTGCGCAATCATCCCTGTGATTTTTGTACTGTCCATGCGCAAATTGCCGGTAAAATGGCCGCTGTGCCATTATCCCAGTGATCTATGCAGCGCCAACGCGGCACACCCTGTTCCCATTATACATACGCCACTGCTGGCCTGGGGTAAAGCAGAGAGCATAGGATGTAGTTATACAGAGGGAGGGCTTATGGGTAATTATACATACATTTGGGAGGAGTTACATGGAATTAGTTATGCTGAACAAAAGGGGAGTAACAAAGGTTTTTACATAGCTTTTATATGGAACAGGACTTCAATGCATACTGATTTATATGAATGATACCTTGGAGGTTAATGGGTTAAGAATGTAACCCACAACCCCCTTCCCCATTCCTTCTCAGTGACAGAGAGCAGACTCCCGCATTCCCTCCCCCTGGCAAGAGATTAAAGAGGAAACCAGGAGTTTGGGAGGAATGACACAAAATGGGTTATTTCAACACCCGGGGAGCAGACAGACAACTCCCGGTGCCCCTTACCCTGCAACACATTCCAGTTCTGGGTCAGACTCCTTGTAACTCCTATACTGCCTGAGGAATAACCCCCTTAGTGCTCAGACTGTATAGGGGTTATAAGGAATCTGACCCAGAACTGCACCAACACCCAACATATGTGTTTATAGGACACAGGGTGCCGGCTCCAGTCCACATGGCACAGTCAAAGATACGCAAGGCCCTATTTATCAAAATGCGGATGGTAAAGATCAAGTATTATTATTACTATGATTTGGGGCTTTTCGTTTCACTTGGCAAATTTTTTTTTTAAAAGTGTGAAAAAAGATTTAAAAGATTTAAAAATATATATATATATATATATTTACTATATGTATACATTGAAGAAAAATGCTTTATTAAAGAATAAAGCTTTATTTCAGTGATTTTCCTCTGTTAGACAGAACATTAAATAGGCATCCCTATTACAAAGCAGTGCTATCACTAGCGGTAACCTCTTAATATATAGGGCCCGATTCAGACCCGCTCACTAGGCTGCGTTCGCATGTAGCCTGCCGATTTTTTCAATCTGCGCATGCGTATAAGACGCAGTGCGCGAACTAGTCCATGTGATCGCAAAGCGAAAGCCCCTTGTACATAAGACACCTCGCTAGAATGAGTGACAGGAGGAGCCATTTGTGGGTGGTGACAGGGGGTGGTCGATGGTAACGGGGGTGTGGTGGTGCGAACGCAGGCGTGTCTGTGCTTCTGAACGCCGTTTCAGGGGTGTGATTAATTAAGACGCAGCGTCAGCGTACAAGTCACATGGCTGAATTACAGCACTCGCAGTGCTTGCAGCAGGGTATGGTCAGCCACAAGTGCTGCGTATAGATCCGATGTTACTCGATGTTACCGATTGTTGCATACACTTCCTGGAGATGACGTGTGTTACTAAGGGAAAGTGCGCGTCGTGTGACAGGCTGGTGGGCATCTAAATACATTCCGCGATCGCACGGCAAGACATAGTGGGCATGCTAATGTCTTGCCGTGCGATCGCGGGATTTACATACTTTGGCAGCTTTATGGCCCCCATTTACTAACGAGTTTTATCACCAAAACGAGTGATACATTTCACTGTGTATGATAAATGGTGCTCCAGCCAATCAGCTCCCAACTGTAATTTTTCTAACAGTTGAGAGCTGATTGGCTGGAGCATCATTTATCATACATAGTGAAATGTATCACTCATTTTGGTGATAAAACTCGTTAGTAAATGAGGCCCTATATCCTTTGAGAAATCGACCTATAATCCCAGTACAGAGGGGATCACATCTCTGCATACAGGTAATAACACGGCACCATGTGCTTAATTGCTTGTACTGTACACATACACACAGAGAGGTGAACCATCGGCTGTTAGACCACAGATAAATTATTGTACCTTTTCTTTGATCAGAGCACTGGAAGAATGTTCCTGCCGCTTCCCCCCAGCATAATGTCCTATGTACTCAATGGGAATGTCTGTACAGCTCTGTTGTATTGTACAGAGCGCTAACGATTTTGAACACTGCTGTCAATGTTGAAAGTGAAAGGTCCATTCACTTACATTTAACAGGCTTTAAGGATGAGCATTAAATGCTTATTAGTAACAGCCGTTAATAGGATATAAGAGAATGATCCACAAAAGATGACATTATGTAGCCTGTTCCGCCCACTATTCCATAACAATACAATCAGATTATGGCCATGAAGCTTGTCCCTCCCACCACAGGAGCCCTGATACATCAATTAAACAATGAATGACACTTACAGGAAAGCAATACACATTGCGTGATGTGAAGTTATCTACCTACATTTCTGACTGGAAAATCTGGACAAAACAGAGCACACCCCTTTCCCAATAAACTATGCTCCCTCCTTACCCTTTAGGTAATCATAACTGTTGTGTTGCTGGTATCCATACGTTCCATGTACAGAACGGAACAGGGATGTGTCCACGTAAGGGAGGTAGTAGAGTGCAGCCACGCCTCCAGGGGCAAGCATAGTGCTGAAAAGCACCATGCTGCCCCTTATGGTCTCTGGGCGTCATTCAGCAAGGATCGCAGATGCTATCGCGCACGCAGTTCTTCTGAGAAAGTATGCTAATAATCGCAAAGCACTCGCACGGACAACATGCAGACGCCCACTTCCCCTCTGCACATCCGCAATACCTTGCAATCCAGCCAAAACATCGGTAACATCGAACTACACTGTAGCCACTCACACATTTAAGGCAGGTCTGACCCTACCACTAAATTGCTAACTTGCAGTCCCGATCGCAGTGAGGCATTCGCGCACAGCTATGCATATGCATGCGCAGTATGCAACAATCGACCGTCTGCCTACACTTTAATCAGTTGCAATACTTGCTGATTGAGGCCCACTATCCAGTGCCCCTCCTACTACGCTTTTAGAACATAGTGGAGTAGCAGTGAACAGGTGTTGCATGCACGTGCCATTGGTGCATGCTCTGATAAGCTGTACAAAGCAGTGGTAAACGGAAATACCGCCTACCCACCCCGGAGATCAGGACAATTCGGTCCCGAGTGTGACAGCAGGTCAGCGCCATCAAATAAGGACTGTCCTCCTAAAATCTGGAAGGTAGGGAGCCATTACAGAGTGGAGATGATCATGGGCAGGATGCAGCAAAGGAAGAAATGCGGTCAAACCTCCAAAATGCTGACGTTTGACCGCATTTCTCATATGCGCCAAGCCTGGCATGGATGCGGTGGGTGACGCCATCTCCTGATCCAATCGGATCCCTCCCAGCACCCCCCAGTGGTGCATGTGTCATTCTGCACATGCACAGAATGACACCAGAGGGACTTCTGGGTCTTAGACCTGGAAGTCCCTCATTCACAAAGAACCGCTCTTACCGAGAGAGCTGTCATCTGCGCATTCCTTCATGCATACCGGCGTGCATGCGAACAGCAGCAGGATGAATCGCATCCCGAGTGCGATGTGTCATGCATTCCGCTAAATGTGAGTAAAGGGTAGATGTACCAAGCCTCCTTAAGAGTGGAGAAGTTACCCAAAGCAAACCATCAGCTTGTACCTTTCATTTTATAGAATGTACCACCACACGGTGACACACACAGGAGGGAGCTATGTGACATGGGGTCTGTCCCTCGCACCACAGGGTGACACAGACAGGAGGGAGCTATGTGACATGGGGTCTGTCCCTCCCACCACAGGGTGACACACACAGGAGGGAGCTATGTGACATGGGGTCTGTCCCTCCCACCACAGGGTGATACAGAGAGGAGGGAGCTATGTGACATGGGATCTGTCCTTCCCACCACAGGGTGACACAGACAGGAGGGAGCTATGTGACATGGGGTCTGTCCCTCCCACAGAGTGACACAGACAGGAGGGAGATATGTGACATGGGGTCTGTCCCTCCCACCACAGGGTGACACAGACAGGAGGAGGTTATGTGACATGGAGTCTGTCCCTCCCACCACAGGGTGACACAGACAGGAGGGAGCTATATGACATGGGATCTGTCCTTCCTACCACAGGGTGACACAGACAGGAGGGAGCTATGTGACATGGAGTCTGTCATTCCTACCACAGGGTGACACAGACAGGAGGGAGCTATATGACATGGAGTCTGTCCCTCCACCACAGGGTGACACAGACAGGAGGAGGTTATGTGACATGGAGTCTGTCCCTCCCACCACAGGGTGACACAGACAGGAGGAAGCTATGTGACATGGGATCTGTCATTCCTACCACAGGGTGACACAGACAGGAGGGAGCTATGTGACATGGAGTCTGTCCCTCCCACCACAGGGCGACACAGACAGGAGAGAGTTATATGACATGGGATCTGCCCCTCCCACCACAGGGTGATACACGAGGGAGCTATGTGACATGGAGTCTGTCCCTCCCACCACAGGGTGACACAGACAGGAGGGAGCTATGTGACATGGGGTCTGTCCCTCCCACCACAGGGTGACACAGACAGGAGGAGCTATGTGACATGGAGTCTGTCCCTCCCACCACAGGGTGACACAGACAGGAGGGAGCTATGTGACATGGAGACTGTCCCTCCCACCACAGGGTGACACAGACAGGAGGGAGCTATGTGACATGGGGTCTGTCCCTCCCACCACAGGGTGACACAGACAGGAGGGAGCTATGTGACATGGGATCTGTCCCTGCCACCACAGGGTGACACAGACAGGCGGGAGCTATGTGACATGGGATCTGTCCCTGCCACCAAAGGTACACACAGACAGGAGCAGGCTCTGTAACATAAGGGGCGATTCAATTAAGCGCGCTGTGAATATCCCCAGGATGGAGATCCCGGAGCTATTCAATTCACTGCGCTGATAAGTGCTGACCGCGAGGCTGTTAGCGCCGTGCTAAGCTGAAAAACAGCTTCGCTGCCGGAGGGTGCCAGAAGAATTCCTTTAATTGGTCTAAAAGCGAATTGAATAGCTACGGAAAATCCATCCCGGGGTTATTCAGCTTCGCGCTGAATTTAATCGCCCCCATAGAGTCTGTCACCCTGACCACATGATACAGTACATTGATACTGACCTTACATATGTACATACGAAACATCCACAATATCTTTGTGCCAATCACGTCATTTTCCAGTCATCTGAGAATATATAAAAAAGAGATTAGATCAGACTGGCATATTGTAAATAAAATGGCATAAAACTTACATACTAGCTAATGATGCTCAAAAATGTTAAATTAGTTCAAAAGCCTCAATGATGTTTACAGTATGTAATTTAGAATTGTGGAGCATGTTTGCCATTCAATGTTTGTATATCAATGAGTGTTTTGCTTTCCTTTAAAAAAAAAAAACCCCACTAAATTTAAATAACATCTTTAACTAGTCAAAAAAAGTATTTACAATTAAAAAAAAAAAAAACCTGTAAATGTTTTTGAAATTTGAGAGTCGTACATAGTCGGTATGTATGGCATCGCAGATGCAATACTTAGTGCATTCCGCCCAAAAATTCTATGACCAAACATGGAGTAAAGGCTCCTCGCTCAGGGCCGTCCTTCCTAATTTTAGAGCGGCCTCCTGGCCGCTCGTATAGCTGTGGGTGACCACTCACAGCTATAGTGAGCGGCCAGGAAGATGGTCGCGATGGTCAAGACCATCGCAACCATTGGGCTTGCGACGAGACCCTTGTGGTAGGGTCTCGTTGCCGCAAAGCCCTGGAGTGCTTTTGGCTCTATCAGAGCCAAAAGCACTCCCACTGACATCACTTGTGATGTCAGTGGGGCCGGTCCCAGACGGTAGGCGTTCCCATAGGAACGCATCCATCTGGCCAGCCACGCCCCCGGCACGCCCACCAAAGGGGGCGTGCTGTCACTCACCATTGACAGCAGGCCCCCTTTGGTACGAGACTCATAGCGACAGCTTGGCCGTCGTTATCCGGGTCTCGCTCATGCGCACGACGGAGCCGGGTCCGTCGTGCGCATGCGCACTGGGCCAACATCGACCCGCTTGCGAGCGCTCAGTGCTCGCAAGTGGGTCTGAATTAGGCCCAAAAACTGCAGCTATAGACAATATTCCCAGGATGTTTTATTATGGACACAAGGATAAACGGAATGGACACTTTAGTCCTGGAATCAGTGATACAGTAAATGGGACCTCTATTTATAGACACAGAGTTGAAGACTTATTCAGATGGGCGATGACTGCAACCATCGCGACCGATGGTGATCCGATGCTGCTTCTTTAGCGCAGCACTTGGATCTGCGATGCTGACAGGAGGAGTCTTTTTTCTTCAGATGCCTCCTGCGGCATTACCATATTTTCGCATCACTGCTGCATCCAATGAAGCAGGGATGCGATCTGCGTACAGCTCTGAATCACCCCCATATTGAGAAAGGTGTCTCCCTGTGATTCTTCCAGCAGTCACTACATGAAGAGCACGGCCAGTGACCAGAATTTTGGTGGAATGCATTACAATTGCTACCTGTTTGTACGGATCTCTCCCCTCCTCCTAATACACAGATATCAGGACACAGCCCTCTCCCCTCCTCAGGACACACTGACCTCTCCCCTCCTCCTAATACACATACATTAGGACACAGTGCCTGATTCAGAGCCGGACGCTCTTTGAGAGCGCTCGCTCTGAATCAGGGCGTCCCTGTTTTTTTTTAAAGATGGCCTCCTGGCCGCTCGCTAAGCTGTGGGTGACCACCCACAGCTTTAGCGAGCGGCCAGGTAATGGTCGCGATGGTCACGACCATCGGGGCTTGCGACAAGACCCTTGTGGTAGGGTCTCGTTCCCGCAAGCCCCAGTGAGCTTTCGGCTCTAGTAGAGCCGGAAGCTCACCCACTGACATCACTCGTGATGTCAGTGGGGCCGCCCCCAAATGGCAGGCGTTCCTTTGGGAACGCCTCCGTTAGGCCAGTCACCCCCCCCTGCCCGCCTCCAAAACAGGGCAAGCTGTCAATCACAATTGACAGCTGCCCTGCTTTGGTGCAAGACCCGTAGCGATGGAGCGTCCGTCGCTGGCCGGGTCTCGCGCATGCACACGCCGGAGCCAGCTCCGGCGTGCGCATGCGCAGTGGGGGACCATCGACCCGCTTGTGAGCGCTGCACGCACGCGAGCGGGTCTGAATCAAGCCCACAGCCCTCTCCCCTCCTCCTAATACACAGACATCAGGACACAGCCCTCTCCCCCTCCTCCTAATACACAGACATCAGGACACAGACCTCTCCCCTCCTCCTAATACACAGACATCAGCACACAGCCATCTCCCCCTCCTCCTAATACACAGAGACATCAGGACACACAGACCTCTCCCCTCCTCCTAATACACAGACATTAGGACACAGCCCTCTCCCCTCCTCCTAATACACAGACATCAGGACACAGAACTCTCCCCTCCTCCTAATACACAGACATCAGGACACACAGACCTCTCCCCCTCCTAATACACAGACATCAGGCCACTGACCTCCCCACTCCTACTAATACACAGACATCAGGACACATACCTCTCCCCTCCTCCTAATACACAGACATCAGGACACAGACCTCTCCCCTCCTCCTAATACACAGACATCAGGACACACAGACCTCTCCCCCTCCTAATACACAGACATCAGGCCACTGACCTCCCCACTCCTACTAATACACAGACATCAGGACACATACCTCTCCCCTCCTCCTAATACACAGACATCAGGACACAGACCTCTCCCCTCCTCCTAATACACAGACATCAGGACACACTGACCTCCCCCCTCCTACTAATACACAGACATTAGGACATAGACCTCTCCTCCTAATACACAGACATCAGGACACAGCCCTCTCCTCTCCTCCTAATACACAGACATTAGGACATAGACCTCTCCATTCCTCCTAATACACAGACATCAGGACACACTGTCCTCCCCCTCCTACTAATACACACACATCAGGACACAGACCTCTCCCCTCCTCCTAATACACAGACATCAGGACACAGTCCTCTCCTCCTAATACACAGACATCAGGACACAGCTCTCTCCCCCTCCTCCCAATACACAGACATCAGGCCACTGACCTCCTCCCGCCTACTAATACACAGACATCAGAACACAGCCCTCTCCTCTCCTCCTAATACACAGACATCAGGACACAGAACTCTCCCCTCCTCCTAATACACAGACATTAGGACACAGACCTCTCCATTCCTCCTAATACACAGACATCAGGACACTGGACCTGATTCAGAGCCGCTCGCTAGTTGCGATCGCTCGCACGATGTGTATGCAAATCACACTTGCCGACTTCTAGCTCCCTCCTTCCGGGAAGGAGCTGTCGGGCGTCCTCAGCAGGGGGGGCGTGCCACATCAAAAGGGGGCGTGGCCCATAAAATGACTCGACAATGGGGGCAGGGCATGGGCGTGACAGCGCGATCGCGGCCCCGCCCCCTCTTCACAATGCCTACATAAATGGCATTGTGAAGCAGGGGTGGGGCCACGATGACGCGATTCAGCGCAAATCGCGTCACCGGCCCCCCCGCTGCCGGGGATTATACTGTATTCGCAGGGGGGGTAGATAGATCGCCGGGGACCGGGAGGCTTGCCTACCTTTCCGGGAGCGGCACCCGATTTCCGGGAGGCTCCCGACCAAATCGGGAGGGTAGGCAAGTATGATGCAAATTGCATAGGCAGTGCTACCGCACAGCATTGCATTAGCACGCCCAGTATTTCTTAGAGAGCGATCACATAGTGTATGCAGACACCCACCAGCCTGTTTTAAGACGCCCACCTGTACATGTCATGTCTAGGAAGTGTATGCAACCATCGGTACATCGGATGTGATCGCAGCGCTTGAGGTTGACCATACCCTGCCGCAAGCACTGCGAGCTCTTCAGTGTAAAAACAAGCCAGGTGACATGTACTATGATGCTGTCTTTTAGTTATGCACACCTGTAAAACACTGTTGAGATGCTCAAGCACGCCTGCGTTTGCACCTCCACTCCCCCATTTTTAATGGCCAGCCCCTGTTACCACCTACAAACGGCTTCTCCTGTCACTCACTCTTCTGGGCTGTCTATGCGCAGCGAGCGAATGCATTGTGAACGTTCGCTAAGGTATGCGCATGACACAGCCCTCTCCCCTCCTCCTAATACACAAGACATTAGGACACAGCCCTCTCCCCTCCTCCTAATACACAGACATCAGGACACAGCCCTCTCGACTCCTCCTAATACACAGACATCAGGACACAGACCTCTCCCCTCCTCCTAATACATAGACATTAGGACACGGCCTCTCCCCTCCTCCTAATACACAGACATCAGGACACCCTGACCTCTCCCCTCCTTCGAATACACAGACATTAGGACACAGACCTCTCCCCTCCTCCTAATACATAGACATTAGGACACGGCCTCTCCCCTCCTCCTAATACACAGACATCAGGACACCCTGACCTCTCCCCTCCTTCGAATACACAGACATTAGGACACAGACCTCTCCCCTCCTCCTAATACACAGACATCAGGACACAGACCTCTCCCCTCCTCCTAATACACAGACATCAGGACACACTGACCTCTCCCCTCCTCCTAATGCACAGACACCAGTCCACTGACCTCCTCCCGCCTACTAATACACAGACATCAGGACACAGACCTCCCCCTTCCTACTAATACACAGACATCAAGACACAGACCTCTCCCCTCCTCCTAATACACAAACATCAGGCCACTGACCTCCCCCATCCTCCTAATACACATACATCAGGACACAGGCCCTGATACAGAGCCGGGCGCTCTGACAGAGCGCTCGCTCTGAATCAGGGCCGTCCTTCTTCATTTGTAGAGTGGCCTCCTGGCCGCTCGTATAGCTGTGGATGACCACCCACAGCTATAGCGAGCGGCCAGGAAGATCCATCGCGACCATCGGGCTTGCCACGAGACCCTTGTGGTAGGGTCTCGTCTGCCGCAAGCCCTGGAGTGCTTTCGGCTCTATCAGCCGCCTCCGTCTTGCGCATGCACACTGGCCCAACATCGACCCGCTTGCGAGCGGGTCTGAATTAGGCCCACAGACCTCTCTCCTCCTCCTAATACACAGACATCAGGACACATACCTCTGTCCTCCTCCTAATACACAGACACCAGGACACATACCTCTGTCCTCCTCCTAATACACAGACACCAGGACACAGACCTCTCCGCCCATCCTTATAAACAGACATCAGGACACAGACCTCTCCCCTCCTACTAATACACAGACACAAGGACACTGACCTCTCCCATCCTCCTAATACACAGACATCAGGATACAGACCTCTCCCCTCCTCCTAATACACAGACATCAGGATACAGACCTCTCCCCTCCTCCTAATACACATTCATCATAATACACTGACCTCCCCCCTCCTCCTAATACACAGATATACACAATCCTGTGGCATCTAATGATGGACCCTGGGGTAGTACATACTGTGACACGTCAAGGTTTGGCCAGAGACAGATGTTGATGGTCACAGAGCACTCTCAGCTATCGTGGTTATTATTAGACACATGTGTGAAGCTGTGTGGAGTCTGGCTATGTCCCAAGCATACAAAGAGCCATTTATATCACAAGGAACCCATGCAGCTGGATGCAGCACAGAGCGAGTGAGGGGGAGTTAATAAAGAAAGAGATGACATGGAGATAGTGTGTAAGGAAAGAGCGGAGGAAGGAGACAGACGAGAGAAGAAAAATAGGAAGGGATGCATGGAGCGAGACAGACGAGAGAAGAAAAATGGTCAACTGGGTTTCGATGATGAAAAATAAGTTGGTAGGGGGACTGATACTGATAGTGAAAACTGAGGAGAAGGGGTGTAAGCAAATGGATATTTTAAATAGAAGTAAAATTGAAGATTCTATGGGCTACAAGCATTGCATAAAGGTGGAAATATACAGTCAGGTCCATAAATATTGGGACATTGACAGAATTTTCATATTTCGGCCTCCCACTTTTTAAGGGGCCAAAAGTAATGGGACAAACTAAACAATCCTAAATCTAACTTTCACTTTTTAATACTTTGTTGCAAATCCTTTGCAGGCAGTTACAGCCTGAAGTCTGGAACTCATAGACATCACCAGACGCTGGGTTTCATCCCTTGTGATGCTCCGCCAGGCCTCTACTGCAAATGTCTTCAGTTCCTGCTTGTTCTTGTTCTTGGGGCATTTTCCCTTCAGTTTTGTCTTCATCAAGTGAAATGCATGCTCAATCGGATTCAGGTCAGGGGATTGACTTGGTCATTGCATAACATTCCACTTTTTAGCCCTAAAAAAATCTTTGGTTGCTTTTGCAGTATGCTTCGGGTCATTGTCCATCTGCACTGTGAAGCGTCGTCCAATGATTTCTGAAGCATTTGACTGAATATGAGCATATAATATAACACTTTTGTCAGCAGTCACATCATCAATAAATACAAGGGAACCAGATCCATTGGCAGCCATACATGCCCACGCTATGACACTACTACCACCATGCTTCACTGATGAGGTGGTATGTTTTGGATCATGAGCAGTTCCTTTCCTTCTCTTCTCTTTCCATCACTCTGGTAAAAGTTGATCTTTGTCTCATCTGTCCATAGGATGTTGTTCCAGAACTGTAATGGCTTTTTTAGATGTTGTTTGGCAAACTCTAATCTGGTCTTCCTGTTTTTGTGGCTCACCAATGGTTTACATCTTGTGGTGAACCCTCTATATTCACTCTTGTGAAGTCTTCTCTTGATTGTTGACTTTGACACATATACATCTACCTCCTGGAGAGTGTTCTTGATTTGGCCAACTGTTGTGAAGGGGTTTGTCTTCACCAGGGAAATAATTATTTTGTCATCCACCACAGTTGATTTCTGTGGTCTTCTGGGTCTTTTGGTGTTGCTGAGCTCTCCGCTGCGTCCTTTCTTTTTAAGAATGTTCCAAACAGTTGATTTGGCCACACCTAATGTTTTTGCTATCTCTCTGATGGGTTTGTTTTGATTTTTCAGCCTAATGATGGCTTGCTTCACTGATAGTGACAGCTCTTTGGATCTCATATTGAGAGTTGACAGCAACTGATTCCAAATGCAAATGTCACACCTAGAATCAACTCCAGACCTTTTACCTGCTTAATTCATAATGAAATAACGAGGGAATAGCCCACACCTGTCCATGAAATAGCTTTTGAGTTGATAGTCCCATTACTTTTGGCCCCTTAAAAAGTTGGAGGCACATATTGAAAAACTGTTGTAATTCCTACACCGTTCACCCGATTTGAATGTAATTACCCTCAAATTAAATCTGAAAGTCTGCAGTTAAAGCACATCTTGTTTGTTTCATTTCAAAACCATTGTGGTGGTGAATAGAGGCCAAAATCTGAAAATTCTGTCAATGTCCCAATATTTATGGACCTGACTGTATAGGGGGATATGCATCAAGGCTTGGAGAGAGAGGTACATCCCGCCTTTCATCGGTTACATACCGCGGTAGATTACGGCGGTATGTACTTAGAATATCACAAAGGACAGCAATCCCGATAAGAGCTGTCCTTTGTGATGCCCCCGGTTAGAGGGACTTCCGGGTTTAACACCTAGAAGGCCACGGGCCGTGGGAGGAGATGTGAGGGATTGGATCCCTCTCAAGGAAACGTCCCGAATAGAAGCCCATAGGCTTCTATTGGGTAACGCCGCCCACTATGGCGTCACCCACCGGTAAAACTGCTGTAAAACCCCCTGAAAACTGCATTTTCAGGGGTTTTACGGCATTTTTCACTGTAGTACATCCCGCCCCAAGGCTTGATACATCTCCCTCAATGTCAGAATGAACTGCCATTATTTGTAGTGTATCCAGCTGTAGCTAACTGCGTGGTCCATCTGCGGATCCTTGCTGAGTGGGACCTCGATGTTTTTGCGAGATCTCATACATGTGCATTGGTGCCGGCCAGGAGACGTGACACTAGGCAGATGTGCTCTGGGACATGGAAAGATCGCCGGATTGGGGAAATTTCTCTCCCCCACTCCAGCAGCTGAGATGATAAGACATCTCGGCGTTATAGCTTCCTGCTTCATCCTGATAAAAAGTGAAGCAGGAGCTACTTTGCCAGCACGGTATGTGCAGAATGAATACATCTCCCCCTCATTGAGCCGTCACACTGCAGCATCAATTACGACCTATATATGTGTAGTTGTTATTTATTTATTTATTAACAGTTTCTTATATAGCGCAGCATATTCCGTTGCGCTTTACAATTGTAAGCATTAATAGAACAAAACTGGATAATAACAGACAGATATATAGGAAGTTTGTACATTCTCACCGTGTTTGCTCCAGTTCCCTCCCACACCCCAAATATTTACTAATAAGTTAAATGGCTTTTGACAAAACTAATCCAATTACGTATGTAGTAGGGAAATTGGCTTACTGACTTTTTGGACCTCCCTCTTCTGGAGCAGGTGGAGTAGTGCCTTGATCAGGGTAACACCACAGGGAGCATCATCAAGTACCTGCCCCATGGATGGGATCGGGGAGTGTTCCTTGCTCTCCTGCGAGTCAGTAAAAACTCCACAATATTCAGGAGTCTCCTAAACATTCCGGTAGGATAGGCCAATATGGCATAAATACAGTAGAGTGTAAGCTCCACTTGGGCAGGAACTGATCCGACAAATTAAGGGTTTTATTTACGAAGCAGCGGCTTACAATAGAACCCTTAATATTTTCTGTTTAGTACTCCATTAACATATAGATGCTATATAAATAACTGTTAATAAATTAATTACGTAGGGGACAGATTTAGGACACAAGTGGTACATTCTTACTTCAGGAGGCAGCAGACTCTACCAATATCCCAATTTTCTAAAGCTGTTCCCACTCTCGGAAAGCTCTGGAAAGTGATTATATTTCTAGTCAGAAATCTGGTGGCCGGGCTCTGGGCCTCCGAGTGACATCCTGCTCTGGCACAAAGGCTTGCAGTGTTTATTGCTTCCCTACTGAATATAAAAATGCCTTTATTCCAAAAAACGATGTCCCAACAGATTCTTCACAGTTTGGCACAGCTGGCTGGATAGCACTGAAACTGGGAGACTTTTTTAAACAAATATCACCCTCTAACGTGCACTCCCCACATACTTCACTGCAGCGGCCATGTTGTTGTACTTTGTAATGACGTGCTTAATGTATCATAATGTAGCGGGTCTAATGCGTGAAAAGGTGCAAAGCTAATTTTACAAATTGGCTCCACTGGTACCTAGGAAGGTACCTCTGATTTAGTAATACTGGGCAGTATCATTTGCTGCTAGGACACGTCTCTTGCCCATAGAGCCATTTGCGTTTGGAGAGGCATTAGTGGGGCATTAAGGCTGGATGTACTAAAGTGCAAAATGCAGTAAAACCCCCGAAAATGCAGATTTCGGGGGTTTTACCGCATTTTGCATATGTACAAAGCACCGGAATGCATTGCGTCCTGATGGGTAACACCATCTTCAGGTGGCATTACCCAATGGAAGCCTATGGCGGGTATCGCAAAATACGCGCTATAGCGCATTTTTACGCGCTACCAGCTGTTAGGGACCCGACTTTAAAAACTGAGTAGGTCCTGCAGGACGTGCTGTGTGCAGCGCCGCAGCAGTCAAACAATGCTGGCGACGTCTCATCAACCAATAGCCGCCGCCGGCGTTTCCTCATCCAGTCCCCGCCCCATCCGGTCCTCACCCAATCTCCAGGCAGCTCTGACCAGCCAGTCACCGTGACTCAAGGCTCCGCCCACTCCCCGAGAGCAGCAGCAGCGAGGCAGCGCCTCCAACACCCCAGCCAATCGCTCGCTACCTGTTTCCCCATCCCCAGCCAATCACTGCCTTAGTCTCTTCAGCCAATTGCAGCCCGCAGTGTCATCCTCCCCCTCTCTCAGCCCGCCAGCGTAGCATGTCGATCTGCTGAGGACTCTTTCCTCCAGGTCAGTCTCCAGGGTGCCAGCACCATATACCTATGCCGCAGAGACTGGCCCGACTCACCCAGTGCAGTGCAGTCACCCTCCTCCTCCGCAAAGGTAAACGCTGCTCTCTGTCACTGCCCCATGATGTGTGCTCTGTGTATTGGCAGTGAAACACTGTGAGACCCCCATGCATGCCTACACTCCCCTGGCCGCCATCTGTGCCCGGAGAGACCGTTAGCTGTATGGCTGTGACCCTGTATAGTAGAGATGTGTGGAAGTATCTCCTCCTGCAGTAGTGTGTGTCAGGCTTGCCTACCCTCCCGATTTGGTCGGGAGCCTCCCGAATATCGGGTGCCGCTCCCGACCCCCCGGAAAGGCAGGCAAGCCTCCCGGCTGCCGCCTACCCCCCCAGACTACTAGTAAAAACCCCCGCTGCCGGGTGCCCGATGACGCAATTTTTTTCAGCATTGTGAAGAGGGGGCGGGGCCACGATGATGCGATCGTGCGGTCCCACCCCCAAAACGGCATCATAGCCCGGCCACGCCCCCCACAGAATGCAGGCATTCAGCTCCCTCCCAGAAGGAGGGAGCTGAATGTCGGCAAGTATGGTGTGTGTTCCCTGTGCCTGCAGTGCAGTGCTGCAGGCCTTAGAGAAGTAATTAACTGGGATTGGTACATACTGGGAGGATCAGTCAGCAGTATTATTATTACTATAGCACTGCCCATAGTACTGTCTGTGCTTAACCCCCTTTTTGCCCCAGCTGTTATCTACTCTTTCCTCCTACCTACCCCCAGTACTGCCTGCCCCTAAGCACCTGCTTGCCCCAGCTACTATCTACCCTTACCCCCTCCCCCGAAGTACTGCTCCAGCTGCTATCTACCCTTTCCCCTTCCCTAACCCCATCCTTGCCCCCCAGTCCTGTCCCAGCTGCTATCTACCCTTGCCCCCTCCATACCCCCAGTACTGCCTGCACCCCATCCTTGCCCCACAGTACTGTCCTAGCTGCTGTCTACATTCTCTCTACCCCCACAGCACTGTCCCCAGTACTGTCTGCCCCTAACCCCCTCCTTGCTCCAATACTGCTGCAGCTGATTTCTACCCTTACTCCTAGCACTGTCTGCCCCTAGCTCCATCCTTGCTCCCCCCAGCACTTTCCCAACTGCTGTCTGCACTTACCCCCTCCCTGCCCCCAGCACTGCCTGCCCTTACCACCCACTTCTCCCTGCCTCTATCTCCAGCTCTACCCAAAACTACTGCTTGCCATTAACCCCCTCTACCCCAACTGCTACCTGCTCCCAGCATTGTACTATAATATGTGATAGGACCCAGAAAAAGTGGAATAGGAACCCAAACTTTTAAAGTGACCCTCAACATTTTTGCTCAGCGCGATCACTGCTATGGGCTTCTATGTGGGATGCTCCCCACGAGAGGGATCCAATCGTATCCCTCCCAGTGGCGTAACTAGGGTCTTTGGCGCCCAGGGCAAGATGAAAATGTTGCCCCCCCCCAAAAAAAAATATAGGCGTGACCACATGCCACAAGGGGCGTGGCCACTGAAAGATGGGGGCGTGTCAACATAACACGCCACCATTTCTTGCAACTCTGGGATCATTCCTTTCCATTCCATATGCACCTTAATGCCCCCAGTGGTAGTGCTCCTTATGCAATGCCCCTAGCAGTAGTGGGTGTGGTATAAAAGATAGACAGTAATTAGTTAGGACACCAGATAGACACCAGATGTTAGACAGTGAATAGTTTGACAGGGACAAACATTCGACACACTAAAGTTCGACATGTAAAAAGGTCTAATTACGGTCTATATATAGTAGGGAACCCGCAGTAGTGCTCCCTATGCAATGCCCCAATGCCCCCTGTAGTAGTGCCCCTTATGCACTGCTCCCAGTAGTGTCCCTTATGCAGAGCCCCCAGTAGTAGTGCCCATTATGCAGTGCCCCCAGTAGTAGTGCCCCTTATGCAATGCCCCCTGTACTAGTACCCCTTATGCAATGTCCCCAGTATTACTGCCCATTATGCAGTGCCCCCAGTAGTAGTGCCCCTTATGCAATGCCCCCTGTAGTAGTGCCCCTTATGCAGTGCTCCCAGTAGTGCCCCTTATGCAGTTGCCCCAGTAGTAGTGCCCATTATGCAGTGCCCTCAGTAGTAGTGCCCCTTATGCAATGCCCCTAGTAGTATTCCCCTTATGCAATGCCCCCTGTAGTAGTACCTCTTATGCAGTACCCCCAGTAGCAGTCTCCATTATGCAGTGCCTCTTATACAGTGCTCCCAGTAGTAGTACCCCTTACACATAAAAGAAATAGACACACACAACACTATACTTACCTGAATCCCGCTACTGCGCCTGCCGCCGTCCTACTGCTCCTCCCGCTCGGCACTATTTGCGAGACATCATGACATCTCTCCCTTCACCCACTGCTGGAGCCGGCAGGTGGAGATCCGGCCGGATAAGACAACATATGAGGGGCATCATCTAGCAGTGGTGGCGAACCCTGTCACTCCAGCTGCTGTGGGACTATATATCCCAGCATGCACTGCCACTGTTTTAGTATTCCCTAATAGCAAAACTCTGGCAGTGCATGCTGGGATATGTAGGACGCTTCAGACGGTCACACCGCTGCCCTTACAGCTCCCCGAAGCATCCTCAGGATGCTCCGGGCATTGCTGTAATCATCGTGGCTTGTGGCCCCGCCCCCATGTGATGTCACACAGAGGGGGGCGCGGCCTGCAACAGGCCTGCGAATAATGTTCTATATATCAAAATGGCCATTGGCAGAAAAAAGGTTCCCCACCCCTGGTCTAGTGTGTACCGGCCTTTAAGGATATCCATGCTTGACCACAGGTGGCTTAATTAGTACCTCAGTCAATTTAATTTAACCATGGATATCTCTAAAACCTGAACTGTTGGGGTGCCTTGAGGGTCGCATTTGGGAACTTCTGGATTACAGAGAACAACAACTGAGCTCACCCAAAATGGTCGCCTCACCCTATGCTATAATGTAAATTACTGTGAGTCCTATTGAGAGAATATCTATCTGTGTGTAAGTCCGGGGCACCCTTAGCGTTAGCCGTGGGGGAAAGGGTTAGGTTTAGGGAGCGTAGTGGGGGTAGGGTTAGGTTTCTTTGGTGGCGGGGGGGTTAGGGTTAGGCACTAAGGGGGGTAGGTTAGGTTTAGGCATGAGAGGGGGGTTAGATTTAGGCACTAACAGGGAGGGTTAGGCTACAAGAAGGTAGAGTTAGCGGGGATGTCGCTGTTGGCAATCTGATAGGAGGCATCCCGACAGCCGGCATTACCTACCCATTCCTGGCAGAGCTGTGCTATAGATTTCCACCAAAGCATATAGAGTAGTGTATGTACAGAATATTTGGTGGAGCTTCAGATGTGTACTTACATATCTTTGCTGCAGTCGATCTAAAAAGCCCCTCTCGGCACACACAGAGATACAAGTGTCACATATCAAATTAATCAGCAGAGTCTGCTGGTGCATCCTAGTCACACTGCATTGCTACTTAAGCTCCGTACTCATGGAGCGATCAGACAACGATCATATGTCGTCTGATCGTCCTGCATGTGCTGGATGTTCAATATCGAACATCCAGCACATGTACCAACCCCCAAACAACTATTAGCGATCTGCGATCGACGATCGCGGGTCCCTATAGTAACCAGGCTAACCTGGTCGATATCGACCAGGTTGGCCTGCATGCACAGGCGATGGTCGATATCGATATCGACCATCCGTGCCTGCGCATCGACCACCGTTTGGGGGTTGGAAGGTCCCAAAAACAGGACGATATGAACGATAACGATATGATCTTATCGTCCTGTTATATCTCACTGTGTGTACGCACCATTAGATGCATTTTCGGCACAAAAATACATCCAACGCTAGCAGAGTTGAACGGAACCTGGCAGCTCACTCACGCTAGGCAAGGCGCGCTGCGTGGCGTATTGAGGTTAGATGTTTGAGGACACATCTGTATATTACCCTTAAAATCGCCACGGATACTATGATACTGCCCCTCCCACAGTATGGATTACAAATTTAACAACGTTGGGAGAAATGCAGGAGAAAAACATTTTTGTACATATGGGGTATGCGGTAAAACCCCTGAAAACAGCATTTTTGGGGATTTTACTCCCATCTCCCCCCATGGTCTTCTGCGCATGCGCAGAATAACGCCAGAGGGAATTCTGGGTCATAAAACCAGAAGTCCCTCTATCGTAAAGGACGGCTCTTACCGGGAGAGCTGTCCTTTCTAGGTACATACCAGGCACATCAGCAGCTGAAATTCATCGTCAACTTGTCAAGGTGAACGATGATAATGTCATGTGGCCTTTTGGGTTTGGTACACCGCCATTGATAACGGCAGGACAGATGCTCAAGATGAGCAGCGATCCGGCCAGACAAGCACGCCCACCACATATGACAATTTGTGCTGCACTGAAGGTCTGATCAGGAGGACAGACATATTAGAGTTAGGGATATTGCTGAGGAACTGGGTGCTGTGCACAACATCGTTCATGAGCAACTGGGGTACAGAAAAGAGTGTTCACACTGGGTGCCGAAGCAACTCACAGATCACACAACCAATAGGATGGGACTGTCTCTCATGCACGTGACGTAGTACCATGAAGAGGGAGTGCAGTTCCTGCAGTGTATTGTAACAGGTGATGAAACGTGGGAGCATCATGTGACACCGGAGACGAACCAAGAATATATGACCTGGAAACACGCATGGTCTCCACCTTCAAAGAAATTCAAAACAACTCCATCAGCAAAGAAGGTCATGGGGGCTGAGTTTTGGGACCACAAGGGCGTGCCTCACCAAGCGAAATACTGTGAATGCTGTCCACCATTGTGACACATTGGGCCGGTTGCAGAGGGCAATTAGTCAAAAATGTCCTCGGTTGCTGCAAACAGACGTCGTATTGCTGCACGATAACGCTAGGCCACACCTAGCCAGCCACACACGTGAGTTGCGTAGACAAGTATGGAGACTAGGTGGAAAAATAATCTGTACCAATACCATTCTATTGATTATACGTAAATATATAAGTTGCGTAATTTACACAATGAGAGGCCTTGTTACCTTTATTGAACCACCCTCGTACATTTATTTTTTGCATGCAGGGTAAATACTGGCTGCTTTTGCATGTAGCCCACAAATAAGGGACAGTTTTATTTTGACACTGATTTAAGTTTGGACACACCCCTCTCACATCTACATCTCTCTGGCTGCCAGGTGGGCACAGTAGGGGTCGTCGTAGTAGCATATGTGGGTGGTGAGGGATCGTGGCGGCATGCTTGCGCCATTGTGACCCCCTCCCCACTATACAGTGCCAAGATCACAGGCATTGTAAAGCAGGGGTGAGGCTATGATGGAGCAATTCACCACAAATCGAGTCATCCCCCCCACAGACCGCCCAATTTTGTAGATGGGTGGCCGTGTGCGGCTTTGCGGGTCGGGTGGCTGTTGGCTCTGGTAGACTGCCCTCTCTTCTGGGCATCTGGGAGCGCCACCCCATTTTCGGGAACCTCCCAAACGTTCCTGGAGAGTAGGCACGTATGTGTTACCTGCTCTTTTTTTGTTTTACTCCCACCTCAAAATCAGGCCCATAATACATAGTGCACTATACTGCAGGGAAGCTTTCAATCGCGCTTCCAACCCTTTGGTAACAGCAAATATTACATAGGCCTACAATATTTTGTCTAAACTTTTAACTTTATCCCCCCCCCCATCAACGCCCTAAGAAGGGATTTGTAGGCGCCATGGCAGAGCTACAAGGAAAACACATCTTTATGAGGGAGAGATGGAGTGATAGTAGGATTCACACAGCATCGTAGATCTCAGTGCACGCACAGATTCTATAGATATTTTACAGAAATAATGTGACAAACCTCCTCTCCACACATACACATGTACTGCCCTACATACACATGTACTGCCCTACATACACATGTACTGGCTGTCGATGTTGGATAGGGGGGAGGTGGCTGAACAAACGGAGGCGTTCCCGAAGGAACGCCTGCCGTTTGTGGGCTGCCCTACTTACATCACTCCCCACTACTTGCCACTTGGCATTGCGAGTGCTGAGACCCTACCACAAGGGCCTTCTCGCAATGCCGATGGTCGCGACCATCGCCAGGCCGCTCACACAAGCTGTGGGTGGTCACCCACAGCTGTGCGAGCGGCCTGGAGGCCGGAATTAATAAAAATAGGGACGCCCTGATTCAGAGTGAGCGCACACAAATAGCGTACGCCTCTGAATCAGGCCCACAGTCCTCTGTGTGCAGCATACAATGATCTTTGTGGACGTAGTGTCTCTACTGGAGCCCAAAATTAATATTGCATTCCTATTTTATATATATATATATATATATATATATATATATATATATATAAAACAAAATTGACACAGGCTGCACTCCTCCAAATATATATACAACAAAATGCAGGTGCCCAGCAATGCAGCCAGACGCAAATCAGGCAACGAAATACAAAAAGTAGCAAGGCGGCGGCACTCAGTGCAATGAGAAAGACTCTGCAGGCAGGTTAGTTGCTGTATATATATACATATATATATATATATATATATATATAAATCATACTTACCTACCCTCCCGATTTGGTCGGGAGCCTCCCGACCTCCCGGGAAGGCAGGCAAGTCTCCCAGCTGCCGCCGACCCCTCCTGGCCCACCCCAATTATTTGTAAAACCCCCGGCAGCGAAGGCGGGCAGTGACGCGATTCGCGTCACTTTGGCACCGCCCCCTGCATCACACTGCCTGTAATATCGGCAGTGTGTAGCGGGGGCGGGGCCAAAATGACGTGCTCTCGTGGCTCCGTCCCCAAAATGTGTCATCTGGCCGGCCCCGGCCCCCGTTTGCTGGCCACGCCCCCCAGTAATGCCGATCTGGCTGCTCCCTCCCAGAAGGGGCAGCCAGATAGTCGGCAAGTATGATATAAATATATTATAGGAAAGCAACATATTTATATATTAGTGTTGCTAAGATATAAATATGCGCACCCGTGTTTTGGTCGAAACTCCCCGTAACCACCCACAAAACTGTCTCTTCCTATCAATTAATTGCGAGTGAATCCTCATGGCGAGCTCGATGGCAATTCATTCGCCGCACATGGACGATGCGGCGGTGACGTATACACAGACCACCAATAATCGCTTATCTGCGTAAAAATTGGTTTAGCGTTCAACTCTGAATCAGGCCCAATATACTGTGGGGGAAATTCAATTAGACGCGATAAAGGGAAAACTTAACATTGCGTGTTTTGGTGCGACATTTTCGCGTCTTTTGTCTTGCGCGCTCGCGTTGTTTGCACTATTCAATTACAAAAGACGCGAAAACGCATTGGTACAAAAACTGTTCTTGGAGTAACCTGTGAAAAGTACAGCTGAATTTGGAGAAATCTGTCTGTACGCCTTAAAATATGTAACTTACATAGATAATCAATTTAGAAATGTATTAGTGGCCCTAATAAAAACAAGCTAATGACTGCAATCGCACAGCTTTTATAGAGACGACCAAAGCCAGCATAGACAGGCCCACTACCGCTTTTGAACATCAGTAATATCTTGCAATCCTGTGTTCTCATCAGTTGTTGGTCTCTCACACACAATCAGAGCCGTAACTAGACATTTTGGTGCCCTGTGCCAGAAAGAGCATTGGCGCCCCCCTCATTTTTCAAAGGGATATAATGCACCCAAAAAAGGGCCATGGCCTCATGGGGAAGGGCCAGGGAAGAGATAGGGGAGGCCAGGAGATGCTGGGGATGAAATAAGAGGAAGCTACAAGCAAGAATGATAATAAGCAGAAATTTGACAGGCCCAAACAGTGCCCCATGACCTGTGGTGCCCTGTGTGATGGCACCGGCCGCACTACCCTAGCTACGGCCCTGCACACAATTACAACAGGTCTGACCTTACTAATCTTATCGCACGCTATGAGTACACAAGTTGCTTATGCCGTTGCAGTGGCTAATTTATGCACGCCCTTGTAACAGCGTTCAAATGGACTGGCACTTCTGCGTTTCGCCGACCACCCCCCTGCCCCCGTCAACACTCCCAAATGCTCTGCGATCGCAGTGGTGCCTTCGCGCATTGAGATGCATACGCATGCGCAGTACGCGACAATCGGCCGTCTGCGTGCGTAATCGCAATGGCGATCCGTAATGAATCGGGCCCCAAGTACCCACATTTTTAAGCAAAAATCTGGATTTTGCACAACTTATCACCTGCTCTGAGATGGTGGAAACAGTTCGCCGGTTTTCGCCTATTGAAAATTCTTTGACAATAGGATTGCACAATACGCATTTTTGTGTGAAAAGTTTGCACGTGTAAAAACTTTTCTGCCAAACCGCGGCTTTTCGCGGCTAATTGATTCCGGCCCTGTATCTGTTGCTTATGAAACACAGTCCCCCACTGTGATTAACACACCAACATCAGGGCCGTAACTAGGGTGGTGCAACCTATGCCTTGGCACAGGGCACCGCACGGCAGGGGGCGCAGTTTGGACCTGTCAATTTTCCTGTTTGTTAACAATCTCACTTGTAGCTTCTTCTTATTTTATCCCCAGCATCTCCTGGCCCCTATCTCTTCCCTGGCCCTTCCCCATGAGGCCGTGGCCCTTTTTCAAGTACACTAAATTATGTATCTATTTAAAAAACGTGTGGGGGGGGGGGGCGCCAATACTCTCTCTGGCACAGGGCACCAAAAAGTCTAGTTACAGCTCTGACCAACATCATCCTATTGTACAGGGAGTTAATCCGGTGACTAGGGAGATAAGAAGCAGCAACAGCAGCGGGGTCTTAAGTCAGAGTCCTTATTTGGGATCTCTCTGCTGGTATCAACAAGAGCCTGGAATTCAGAGCACTGGAAACTAGATGGGTAACACTAACACAGTGTTATCACAGAAAATTACACTAGTACACCGTGACTAAAAACTAATTACATTGTGCATTCCTGGTATCTGATATAATTGCATAATAGTGTTATTTACGACTGAATAGTGTTATTTACGACTGAACTGAGCATCCATCATTAGCCATCCTAATTTTGTGCACAGAGCATAATTATCTTCTCATTATCATTCACAGACAGTGACCAGCTATCAGGGAGAATTACCTGTTCCCCTGGGAGTCTAGGAGGTCTCCCATTAATTAAGGAGTCTCCCAGACATTCTGGGACAATAGGCAATTTAAGGATGAACATTGAATGATTCGCCATCAGTGGTAGAAACTATTCATGGCGCCAGTGATACCCTACACCAATGGCAGGACACAATCACCAGAAAACCATTGATGGTTTGAACTATTGATGGGTGGTACAATTACAGACATGCGACCACAGTGGGCTAATCAGTGAAGTAGTGCAGGACCAAGGGGTGGCTGACAGGATGGCATAGCTAAGTGACATGCGACAGACAGTGGGGAAAAACCTGTTGCCACATTACCATCAGAACTCAGCCATTAATGGCGAAGAAACATCAGAACTTATCGTTGGCATAATATTGAAGCCCATCATAAGCTAAACATTGATAGTCGATAGACAATTATGGTTTATTGCAGTGTTTCCCAAACTGGGTGCCCATGGCACCCTGGGGTGCTGCAGGGCTTGACAGGTTGATGGTCCAGGACCAAATAAAATTATTTTTGGTCCATGTGATGGGCAAATCCAGTGCCAGTCATAAAATATGTGGACAAAGAGAAGCACAGCCCTGTTCACCACCACATAACTGAACTTACGGGGGACACATAAGCACAATTGACTTCATTTACTAAGTTGCTGAATAAAAACTTTTGGCTTAGGGGTGCCGTGGAAAAGATTCTGATACTCCAAGGCGCCATGATTCAAAAAAGTTTGGGAGCCACTAATACATAATAATATAAATATTAATACATTGTCAATACACAAAACTAAAAAGTGTAATGTGCGAAATTACCAATCATTGGGCCCTATTTACTACAATTTGCAATTAAAATGCCGTTGCAGTGTGATATTTTTGCCTAAATTGCGAATTTAGGAAATATCACAGAGATTGCGATAAAGCTCATTCCCTGTGAATCCCTTCTGCACACTTCTCCCTGTATTTTTTGCAACCCCCCCCCCCCCCCGACATCACAGTGTTGATGGTGCGACTAATGGCTGCAGTTCAGTGTCTAAAGAGGCTCAAGGAGCGCGTCCCAGTCCTTCAGACGAACACTTTTACAACATGGGAAGGGCGGTTACTAGCGTTAGCATAAAGTCGAAAACATATGACCTCACTGTATATCTCCTATTAAGCGATCCTCAGCAGGACTTTCTCTGCCCACACGTCAACAGCTTCTCCATCGACCTTGTATGTCCTATGCCTTGCTTATATGTATGTTTAGTTTCCTGCATGAATTGTTATTCTGACTGCCGCCGGTAACTTTTGAGGCGCCATATAAATAAACAATGATGCTGACTCAGTGTAATTTTCCATATTTGCCACACTTACTTATTAGCTACTAGATATGCCATGACCAAAACCCCTGAACAAAATATAGTTCCGTCACAAAACACAGCTCACAACTGTCCTGATATCAACTGGCACAGAAACAGAAATCTCAGGTGCACAACTCCAAATTACTGATAATATATAAATGCAATAACATTTTGCAATCATTCTTTATATGCAGCTGTGGCTGCTCTTAACTATCTCTTTAACACTGCACTTTTCTTACTATGGCGGTGCCCTGGGGCAGCTTAGCTGGGCTAGTTTGGGGGTGTCCTGCACTCTGGATTTGAACCCTAGTATAGGGACCTACCCTACAGAGGTTACCTGGATTTGGTGGGTGGGCCCATAACCTTGGCCATGATTATGCTAAAAACCTCTACTGATTGCAAACTTTTATTGCATTTATATATTATCAGTAATTTGGAGTTGTGCACCTGAGATTTGTCTGTTTCTGTGCCTGCAATTAGTCTCATCAGGTAGCACCTCCCACTATATATATATATTCAGGGTGTGCAGTCCAGGAATCTTTCCTATATACTCCATTTAATGTGCTTTATTGCACATCTGAGGGAAAGGAGACGCCTTCAGTCTAGATTAGCACCCTTCCTTATTGGTTTAAAAGCATGGAGTCTGGTAATGTATATGCACACTAGTATTAGGCACAATTCTAGGTAAGTCCTTCAAGTTATATACTGTAGTGTAACTTTGGTTCATTTTTGGGGCGTGGGTCCCCCTGGATTGCTTTGGTTGATCTGTTTCGGAGCACCGCATATAATAAATTTTTCTTTTATAACACATTTTAACCCTTCGCTGTTAGTTTATTATACATGTACTTCATTTTTTTATTTTCATTCTTTATATGCAGCTGTGGCTGCTCTTAACTATCTCTTTTACACTGCACTTTTCTTACTATGGCGGTGCCCTGGGGCGGCGTAGCTGGGCTAAGCCCATAACCTTGGCCATGGTTATGCTACAAACCTCTACTGATTGCAAAATTTTATTGCATTTATATATTATCAGTAATTTGGAGTTGTGCACCTGAGATTTGTCTGTTTCTGTGCCTGCAATTAGTCTCATCAGGTAGCACCTCCCACTATATATATATATTCAGGGTGTGCAGTCCAGGAATCTTTCCTATATACTCCATTTAATGTGCTTTATTGCACATCTGAGGGAAAGGAGACGCCTTCAGTCTAGATTAGCACCCTTCCTTATTGGTTTAAAAGCATGGAGTCTGGTAATGTATATGCACACTAGTATTAGGCACAATTCTAGGTAAGTCCTTCAAGTTATATACTGTAGTGTAACTTTGGTTCATTTTTGGGGCGTGGGTCCCCCTGGATTGCTTTGGTTGATCTGTTTCGGAGCACCGCATATAATACATTTTTCTTTTATAACACATTTTAACCCTTCGCTGTTAGTTTATTATACATGTACTTCATTTTTTTATTTTCATTCTTTATATGCAGCTGTGGCTGCTCTTAACTATCTCTTTTACACTGCACTTTTCTTACTATGGCGGTGCCCTGGGGCGGCGTAGCTGGGCTAAGCCCATAACCTTGGCCATGGTTATGCTACAAACCTCTACTGATTGCAAAATTTTATTGCATTTATATATTATCAGTAATTTGGAGTTGTGCACCTGAGATTTGTCTGTTACTGTGCCTGCAATTAGTGTCATCAGGTAGCACCTCCCATTATATATATTCAGGGTGTGCAGTCAAGGAATCTTTCCTATATACTGATATCAGCTGGGCAGTCCTGCATTGAAGACCATGAAATGGGCCAGGCTTACTAGCAACTGTGCTGACCTAACCAGAGAGTGGGCATGGCTGGATTAAAAAGTGGGTGTGACTAGGCACAATGGGATCATTACTTTAGGATGGGGGCACATGTAAAAAAAAAAGATTTCATTTAGAATCATGCGGTGGATCCAGACGGTGGTTTAGAACCACATACTGGGTGGATCCCAAATTAACAGGTGGCTAATGAACCTTTTTCTTCTTTAAAATCAAAACATAAATAACTTTGATGTCCACCCCGTGGGGCTGATTCTCGGCTAGACACAAAGCGGCCGTGTTTGTGTGATTCCACGGAAGCCTGAATCGCTATCTTATGTTAATGTGAGTTCCCGTAGCGGTAATGCTAGGATCCGCGCGGCTTCAAGCAGGAATCTGTCCAGTTCACTGTTTTTACATCCACAACCGTCACGATAAGTATCTGCACGTACGCCAGCCCCCTGCCAGGTGCAAGAGATCTGTCAGAAACAGGCTTCCCGTCCCCATACGCACAACTCAGAATAACACTGAACCCTAACATACTGGCCCATGACACTCCCACAACACAGAACAATTCCATGTGACTGCATTATGCCGCCCATTTCCCGCCCTCAAATGCTCTTTTTACACAAAGTGCACGCTGACCCTTTTCCGCCTCGCCGACTATATCATTCCTCGTGGATCTCTCGGCTCTGCTGCATGGTCAGCATTCCTGTAGCTTTTTGCCTTCTGCATTGTATCCAGCGATATCGGCTTCCCAGCCGCACCATCAGCTCCCAAGATGCTACTGGCTTCGTTGCTGCTCCATCGGCTTCCCAGCCGCACCATCAGCTCCAAAGCTGCTACCGACTTCGTTGCCGCTCCATCGGCTTCCCAGCCGCACCATCAGCTCCCAAGCTACAACGGTTTTGTTGCCGCATCACCGGCTCTCAAAGTCGCATCTCACCACCGGCTCACAAGCTGCATTACCAACTCTCAAAGCCACATTTCACCACCGGCTCACAAGTCACACTACCGGCTCTCAAAGCCGCATCTCACCACCGGCTCACAAGCCGTACTACTGGCTCTCAAAGCCACATCGCACTACCAGCTCTCAAAGCAGTATCTCACCACCAGCTCCCCAGCCACACTACCGGCTCAAAGCCGCATCTCATCACCAGTTCACAAGCCGCACTACTGGCATCTTAGCCGCATCTCATCACCGGCTCTCCAGCCACACTACCGGCTCTCAAAGCCACATCACTGGCCTCCAAGACACTGCATCAACTCTTCAAATTGTACTACCGGCTTTAGCCGCACTATCAGCGCTCATAGCCGCACCATCGGCTTCTTAGCCGTACTACGGACTTATCTCCCAGTTTCCAAAGGTAACCATTGTAAACCTCTACTACTTCGAGTATTAAGTCCAGTACTTAAGTACCGGTGAGCGTCTTCCAGGTCTAAGGGAACAGCGGGTGGCTGTTAGTGGCGGAAGACCTCGCTAGCCTGGGTTCTAGCGGTTTACACAGAACAACCTAGGAATCCGAAACACATATCTAACATTGAGGGCTAAGTGGGTGGGACCATCGAGCCCCACTCACTGCACTTAACCATACCTCCCAACTAGTCTCCATTTTTGGTCCAATAGTCACGCTTTTCAGGCACTGTTCTGCCATCCCACCCATGGGCCACAGTGGGAGGCACCCTCTCACCCGCCACGCAAGCGGTGAATAAATGCCATGCGCATGCGAGCGACATCTATTCAGTAAACAGAAAGACTGGGGCCATGCCCAGTAGCTCCTGGAGTGCTGTGTGTAAATTATCCATGGTTTCTCGCCATCAATATTGGGCAGATTCAGAAGTGGACGCTATTTAGATTCAGTCACAACTGTTTTTGATGTTCGCATGTGTAGATCTGGTCCTGCGTCATCTGCATCATCGCAGCACGTCTCCAAACATCGGGTGATTGACAGTCTGCAGCCATTTGGTGACAGTGACGGGTATTTAAAAAGCAGCCATGTCGCCCGAGTTTTGGGGGCGTGCCGAAACCAATGACCTTAGGGTTACTCAGATTACCGAAGGTCGCAATGTTTTTCCAATGTTGCATCTTTGGACACATGAAGAGGATCTGAGTAGTCAATGGTGGGCGTCTCTTTACAGAAGATGGCACCTGGCTGCAGCATTGGCATAACTACTCAGATACACCGCTACCGAAAACGTGACACAGATCACTCCTGCGTGCAGAGATTTAGAGGGGCATGTACAAATTCTAATCTAAATTACAGTGTAAAAATAAAGCTGTCCAGTATTTGTGGACTACAAGCAATAGCAGCCAGTATGTACCCTGCCTGCAAACAAAAATACATTTATTTGCAGCTCTTGCATTGCAACATGGTTTATCCAGGTGCAAAGTTACCAGGTTTTGTTTGTTTTTTTCCATCTCAGAATTAGCCCCGATGTGTATTTTATAGAATAGGAGGAATTTGCAGAAAAATGGAGATAAACATTATATAGAATATAGAGTACAAAGAGGCCAGGCACTATTTCCATTCCTCCTCTTTTACAGAATATCCCTCCAGTAAGCTCATACTAACTGCAGCAGCACTGGTAAGAGACAGGCTGGGATGAGGCGCTGGAAACAGAGTAACCTGAGACTTCAGCAGACAAACAGCTGGAGGCAGTCTGGTACCCAGAGAAGAGGAGGGGGCAGAGGAGGGGGCTTCTACAAGCAGACAGACAGAAACAGGAAAAGTCTTGAGGGGGCTGAGAGATGAAGGCAAAGAGCGGTCAGAGAGAAAATAATATAGAGGAAAAGGGGATTGGAGTTGAAGAGACGAGTAGAAAAAGTATTATGAAAACAAAATAGCGATCACAAGAGCTCCCTCTGCACAGATGTGATACTAGAACTATGGGCCTCATTCAGACCCGCTTGCAAGCGGGTCGATGGTGGGGCACTGCGCACGCAAGCCCCGTAGCAAGTGAGAAATTCACTCGCTCCAGGGCTCGCTACAAACGGGGCGGCTGTCGATGTTGATCGACAGCTCGCCCCGTTTTGTAGGTGGGGAGGAGGGGTGGCTGGTCAAACGGAGGCGTTCCTTCAGCAACGCCTGCCGTTTGTGGGCGGCCCTACAGACATCACTCGTGATGTCAGTAGTGAGCTTCCTGCTCTATTTGAGCAGGAAGCTCACTGGGGCTTGCGGCAGACGAGACCCTACCACAAGGGTCTCGTCACAAGCCCGATGGTCGCGACCAACGCAACCATCACCTGGCCGCTCGCAAAAGATGTGGGTGGTTACCCACAGTTTAGCGAGCGGTCAGGGGGCCGGTTTAAAAGAAAAAAAAAAAGAGGCCGCCCTGATTCAGAGCGAGCGCTCGCTTTTTGCGAGCACCTCTGAATCAGGGCCTGTTTGTATAATAACGTATGCGGCAGTGTAGACTGTTGAAGAAATTAGATTGCAAACTATTTGGGTCTGTTGCCTATCGTATTTTTATGTTTAAAGCATAATTTGTTTGTCCTTTATGCTGTATTATTCTGGGGAAATTTTGTGGGGCCGTATATAAACCTAGGCATAGAATATCTTGGCTGAATCTGCACCTTCAAAATTCAAGGAACATGACAAAAAAAATTCAAAACATCAAGAAATCTCTTGTCCTGCAGCCCTCTGCAATTCCTCTATTACCATAGACTGCACCTCCCAGTAGTTCCATGAATACAGGGAAAACAAGGGGAAGTGCCCCACTGTGTGTCAGCGTCACCGGACTAGCTATCCCCGCTCTGTCACTCTGCATACAAACAAGAATTGATGTCACACTTTAAATGTCCTTTGCAACTGACAACATATACTGTTCGGTCCATGGTATATAGAGAGGTGTGTGTTTTCATAACCACTGGTAAACTGACACTACCAACTGTAACTGTAACCACAGAACCATCTATCACCCTTTCACTCAAAGGGTTGTCCACTGTTATTTATTTATCCAACAATGGACTGCAATATTCAACAGCTGGAAAAAGAGATACTTGTCAGTGCTCTGGAGGGGGACTGGAAGAGAGCGTTACACTACAAGCACTTGAATTAATAAATGTGACACATGAATTGACATATCACCTTTAACATCCACCCAACACTTCCTTCTCAAACCCACATAACACCTTCCACATCACTTCCTTCTCAATCCCACATATCACCTTCCACATCACTTCCTTCTCAATTCCACATATCACCTTCCACATAACTTCCTTCTCAATCCCACATATCACCTTCCACATCACTTCCTTATCAATTCCACATATCACCTTCCATATCACTTCCTTCTTTATCCCACATCACTTCCTTCTCAATTCCATATATCACCTTCCATATCACTTCCTTCTCAATCCCATATCACCTTACATCACTTCCTGCTCAATCCCACATATCATCTTCCACATCACTTCCTTCTCAATTCCACATATCAACTTCCACATCACTTCCTTCTCAATTCCACATATCACTTTCCATATCACTTCCTTCTCAATCCCACATATCACCTTACATCACTTCCTTCTCAATTCCACATATCACCTTCCACATCACTTCCTTATCAATTCCACATATCACCTTCCACATCACTTCCTTCTCAATCCCACATATCACCTTACATCACTTCCTTCTCAATCCCACATATCACCTTCCACATAACTTCCTTCTCAATCCCACATATCACCTTACATCACTTCCTTCTCAATCCCACATATCACCTTCCACATCACTTCCTTATCAATTCCACATATCACATTCCATATCACTTCCTTCTTTATCCCACATATCACCTTCCACATCACTTCCTTCTCAATCCCACATATCACCTTACATCACTTCCCTCTCAATCCCACATATCATCTTCCACATCACTTCCTTCTCAATTCCCACATATCATCTTTCACATCACTTCCTTCTCAATCCCACATATCACCTTCCATATCACTTCCTTCTCAATTCCACATATCACCTTCCATATCACTTCCTTCTCAATCCCACATATCACCTTACATCACTTCCTGCTCAATCCCACATATCATCTTCCACTTCACTTCCTTCTCAATTCCACATATCAACTTCCATATCACTTCCTTCTCAATCCCACATATCATCTTCCACATCACTTCCTTCTCAATTCCACATATCACCTTCCATATCACTTCCTTCTCAATCCCACATATCACCTTACATCACTTCCTGCTCAATCCCACATATCATCTTCCACATCACTTCCTTCTCAATTCCACATATCAACTTCCACATCACTTCCTTCTCAATTCCACATATCACTTTCCATATCACTTCCTTCTCAATCCCACATATCACCTTACATCACTTCCTTCTCAATCCCACATATCATCTTCCACATCACTTCCTTATCAATTCCACATATCACCTTCCATATCACTTCCTTCTTTATCCCACATATCACCTTCCACATCACTTCCTTCTCAATTCCACATATCACCTTCCACATCACTTCCTTATCAATTCCACATATCACCTTCCATCACTTCCTTCTCAATTCCACATATCACCTTCCACATCACTTCCTTCTCAATCCCACATATCACCTTCCACATCACTTCCTTCTCAATTCCACATATCACCTTCCACATCACTTCCTTCTCAACCCCACATATCACTTCCTTCTCAATTCCACATATCACCTTCCACATCACTTCCTTCTCAATTCCACATATCACCTCCCAGGACATCACTGCCTTCTCTATGCCACATATCACCTTCCATATCACTTCCTTCTCAATTCCACATATCACCTTTCACATCACTTCCTTCTCAATTCCACATATCACCTCCCAGGACATCACTGCCTTCTCTATCCCACATATCACATTCCACATCACTTCCTTCTCAATATCACATATCATCTTCCACATCCCTTCCTTATCAATATCACCTTCCACATCCCTTCCTTATCAATATCACATATCACCTTCCACATCACTTCCTTATCAATTCCACATATCACCTTCCACATCACTTCCTTCTCAATCCCACATATCACCTTCCACATCACTTCCTTCTCAATCCCACATATCACCTTCCAGGACATCACTTCCTTCTCAATCCCACATATCACATTCCACATCACTTCCTTCTCTATCCAACATATCACCTTCCACATCACTTCCTTCTCAATATCACATATCACCTTCCATCACTTCCTTCTCAATCCCACATATCACCTTCCACATCACTGCCTTCTCTATCCCACATATCACCTTCCACATCACTGCCTTCTCTATCCCACATATCACCTTCCACATCACTTCCTTCTCAATATCACATATCATCTTCCACATCACTTCCTTATCAATATCACCTTCCACATCACTTCCTTATCAATTCCACATATCACCTTCCACATCACTTCCTTCTCAATTCCACATATCACCTTCCACATCACTGCCTTCTCTATCCCACATATCGCCTTCCATATCACTTCCTTCTCAATTCCACATATCACCTTCCAGGACATCACTGCCTTCTCTATCCCACAGATCACATTCCACATCACTTCCTTCTCTATCCCACATATCATCTTCCATATGACTTCCTTCTCAATCCCACATATCACATTCCACATCACTTCCTTCTCAATTCCACATATCACCGTCCATGACTTCCTTCTCAATTCCACATATCTTCCACATCACTTCCTTCTCTATCCCACATATCACCTTCCACATCACTTCCTTCTCAATCCCACATATCACCTTCCACATCACTTCCTTCTCAATTCCACATATCACCTTCCACATCACCTCCTTCTCAATCTCACATATCACAATCCATCACTTTCCCATCACCTTTCATACAAATTCATCATCACCCTCCACAATAAAGCATCACTTACTACTATACATGCAAATCTATCAATGCCACTATTACTTCCTCAACACCTTCCACGTCAAACCATCACTTCCTCACCACCTTTCACACCAATTCACCACTTCCTCACCATGTTCCACATCAATTCACCACTTCCTCACCATGTTCCACATCAATTTTTCACTTCCTCACCATCTTCCACACCATTGCATCACTTCTGACCTTCTACACTAATCTATCACTACCTTCCATAACAAACCATCACTCCTCACCATCTACCATGCTAAACTATCACTTCCTTACCATCCACAATGCAACATTACTCACCATCTTCCACACTAATCAATCACGTCCTCAGTACATTCCATGCCCTCACTGCCCTCCACACCAATCAGTTTATATTTTCCACACCTGTGCATTACTTCGTTATCAATCATCTCACCTCCTCCCACACCTATATATTTCTTCCTTCTCAATAATCTCACACACCTGTATATTACTTATTTCTCAATTTATTTATTTATTACCAGTTATTTATATACACATATTCCGCAGCGCTTTACAGAGAATATCTGGCCATTCACATCAGTCCCTGTCCCAGTGGAATTCACAATCTATATTCTCTACCACTTGCTCACACACACACACACACACACACACACACACACACACACACACACACACACACACACGGGTTACTTTTTGTAAGGGGCTAATTAACCTACCAAGATATTTTTGGACTGCAGGAGGAAACCGGAGTACCTGGAGGAAACCCACGCAAGCACAGGGAGAATATACAAACTCCACACAATTAGGGCCGTAGTGGGAAACAAACCCATGACCTCAGTGCTGTGAGGCAGTAAAGCTAACCATTACACCATCTGTGCACCACCTGCCTTGCCAAACTATCACTTCCTCACCACCTTCCATGCAAAACCATCACTTCTTCAACATCTTCCACACCGGTGCAACATTTACACACCACCTTTCACACCAATACATTACTTCTTGAGCACATTCCATGCCAGTGCATCACTTCTTCCATGAACCCTCTCACTACCCTCCACACCAATCAATTCACTTTGTTCCACGTATATTCATTATATTTGTCTTGGTACCTCATATCACCTTCAACACCTATGCATTACTTCTTTCTCATTCATCCCACACCTATATATTACTTCCTTCTGAATCACCTCACACACCCGTATATTACTTCCTTCTCAAACATCTCTCCACCACTTTCCACATAAATCCACCACTTACTCAACACTTTCCACACCAATCCATCACTTCCTCGCCACCCTCAACAATAAATCATCACTTACCACTATAGTTTTGTCGTGGTATCACTTCCATGCCCATGCATTACTCCTTTCTCAATTATCTCTAACACATATACAATATTTCCTTCTCAACCATCTCACCGTCTCCCACACCGATACATTACATCCTTCTCAATCATCCCACCGTCTCCCACACCTATACATTACATCCTTCTCATTAATCTCGCCATGTCCCAAACCGATACATTATGTCTTTCTCAATCACCTCACCACCTTCCACACCTAGACATTACTTCCTTCTCAATCATCTCACCATTATCCCACACCTAGACATTACTTCCTTCTCAATCATCTCACCATTATCCCACACCTAGACATTACTTCCTTCTCAATCATCTCACCATTATCCCACACCTAGACATTACTTCCTTCTCAATCATCTCACCATTATCCCACACCTAGACATTACTTCCTTCTCAATCATCTCACCATTATCCCACACCTAGACATTACTTCCTTCTCAATCATCTCACCATTATCCCACACCTAGACATTACTTCCTTCTCAATCATCTCACCATTATCCCACACCTAGACATTACTTCCTTCTCAATCATCTCACCATTATCCCACACCTAGACATTACTTCCTTCTCAATCATCTCACCATTATCCCACACCTAGACATTACTTCCTTCTCAATCATCTCACCATTATCCCAAACCTATATATTATTTCCTTCTCAATTATCTCACCATTATCCCAAACCTATATATTATTTCCTTCTCAATTATCTCACCATTATCCCACACCTAGACATTTCTTCCTTCTCAATTATCTCATAGTCTCCCACCCTTATATATTACTTCTTTCTCAATCATCTCATAATCTCCCACACCTATACTGTACATTACTTCCTTCTCAATCTTATCGCCATCTCCCACACCTAGACATTTCTTCCTTCTTAATCTACTTTATCATATTCGGCATATACAGTATATGACTTCCTTATAAAGCCTTCTCATCACCTTTCAAAAATAATCTTCGCTTTGTTTGTATTCCCTCATCATCACTTAATGCAGGGGTCTTCAACCTAGGCCCTTGGAACTACACATCCCAGCATGCACTGCCACCTTTTCACTATAACAGCATGCTAAAACTATGGCAGTGCATGCTGGGATGTGTAGTTCCACAGCAGCTGGAGGGCCAAGATTGAAGATACCTGACCGAATGCTTCAGTTTTTCACTTCTTCTTCCTCCTTCTTCTGTCCCTCCCCGTTCTCAGCCCTTTTTCTCTTCTCTTCCACATTAAACCAGTGAATCATTCCACTTATGACTAATAGTTTCCAAATATAATTTATCTCATGAGAAACTGAGAGAAAATTAAAATGTTTTCCTTAACATGTGATCTTTTTTTTACAAAGCCTTGTTCCCAAAATCAAGACCTAATTGACAAACAATCCCTGACAACGCCACAAGCGATACTGTACTCCTCGCAAACACTACAAGAATATAACAAATTCAGACACGGGAGGTCAGGTAAATAATTTGACATTATAGGTAAAGCCATTTGTTGGTAATTAGTTTTGTCATGAGGCTAGATGGGGATCTAATACAGAAAGACTTGTGTTTTCACTTCACCCAATAAATCAGAGGGGAAATTTACAGCCAGTGAGGCATTTGCTCTCATCCTCTGTCCTGTGTTATAAAAATGTCAGCTGTAATGTCATTGGTTGCTATGGGATGCAGCACATCCATGTACGGTGCACCATGTTGTTCTGTATGGACCAGTGTGTGGTACTGTACATTGTGGTTTTGTGGTGTGAATTGTAATGTGGTCTTCTGCTGTGCGAGATGTAATGGGAGATTGAATAAGGAACCAGGAAGGGTCTGACAAGGATTTTGACGCCTCAGCACATGAAAGGAAGTGTCAGCTTTCTGCTTCCTACTAATCAGTTTGTAGAGTGTGATAAAGTAATTGTAAAAACTTGTGTGTTATGCACCTGTCACTGTCCAGTGTTATCACACCCTCCGCTGTCTGGATGCATACCATCTGCCCTTCCTACTGTCTGTAGCGCAGGACGGAACAGATCCCCTATAGCTGCTATCAGCATATTTGTATTTCTTCCATGCAGTATAGCTTCCATAGACCTTTTGTGAAAGAGCGGATCTAAGCACCACACCGCACCGTGAGGACCTAGGGGCACTAATGTCCCAATGATCAAGTTTACTCAATTTGATTATAATGTGTTTCTTTTCTAATCCAATTAACTAATCCTATTAAATAAAAATAGACTTTTAAAGCACAGATGATAATGATAGTATTATTATATAGAAATAGGTAAAAGTTGCATTCAAAATGTAGAAAGAGGAATTGTATTATACTATTGTGCAGATGGTGAATACTGAAAATTAGCGACATTATCAGGGACAAATCTTTAAGGGGCCTATTCATCGAGGTGAACGGGCAAGTTATACATGCGGAAACAGTAGTTTCTACATGCTTTGTGTAATAGACCCCTTCATCATTAGTGCCCTCATGTGCATTAGATGCGTTAGCGAGCTCAGCCTGAACCCCCCTCCTTCCTAGTGGAAGCAGAGCTGGAGGGCGAAGATGGACCCAATTGCCTGGCAGTGTAAGCTTTCGCTGCAGTACTGAATAGCTCCGGTGCATAGGTGTCTGTCACTGCAACTACACTGAGCTGGATACATCATTTATATGGGGCCATCAGGTGCGAATAACCAATAGGACCCTTAGCCTTGGACAATCCCTGGAAATCAAGCAGAGAGAGCATGTGTGATACAGCATTTATATTAAACACATTTATGTCTCTGTCCCTGTTAGATAGCTCAGTAAATGCCCATTATCTGAATCTGTGCCGATATGTACCCAATAAGTGGCGGAATGTACAGCATCACAATGCAATGCTTAGTACATCCCTGCCCTTATTCTGTTTCCATGTGATCTAATTTCTCTCACAATCTTTGATTTCTTATCTCTCCTTCTCAAAGCATATTTTATTCTCCACTGCCCTCCTAAAACATCTCACTTCTTCCTTCTAAATCCCTCTCTCACTTTCCCCCTATCTTATTTCCTTTTCCTTTCCCTATTTTCTTTTCTGATTGTAGCCAATTTCTTGTAATCTGTCCCCACACCGCTCCCAGATTTCCCTGCTCACAGCTCCACATCTCGCACCAGGACAGGGCGTAGCGTAGGGTGAAGGATTTTTCTGGCTATAGTAGTGATCTCAACATCTGTTTTCCAGATGTGCTGTCACCCAAATGTGCCCTCTACCTGCCCAGACGGGGCCTCAACTCTCAGCACTCCATTTTTTTACACTTCATGCCCCTAACTGCAGAAGTACTCAGTTCCTTGAGTGCCTTATTACCCCAGTAACATCTTATTACAGCAACCCAGCTCCTGAGTGACTTATTACCCCTGTAACATCTTATTACAGTAACCCAGCTCCTGAGTGCCTTATTACCCCTGTAACATCTTATTACAGTAACCCAGCTCCTGAGTGCCTTATTACCCCTGTAACATCATATTACAGCAACCCAGCTCCTGAGTGCCTTATTACCCCTGTAACATCTTATTACAGCAACCCAGCTCCTGAGTGACTTATTACCCCTGTAACATCTTATTACAGTAACCCAGCTCCTGAGTGCCTTATTACCCCTGTAACATCTTATTACAGTAACCCAGCTCCTGAGTGCCTTATTACCCCTGTAACATCATATTACAGCAACCCAGCTCCTGAGTGATTTATTACCCCTCTAACATCATATTACAGTAACCCAGCTCCTGAGTGTCTTATTACCCCTGTAACCTCTTATTACAGTAACCCAGCTCCTGAGTGTCTTATTAGCCCTGTAACATCTTATTACAGTAACCCAGCTCCTGAGTGTCTTATTACCGCTGTAACATCTTATTACAGCAACCCAGCTCCTGAATGTCTTATTAACCCTGTACATGTTATTACAGTAACCCAGCTCCTGGCTGTCTTATTACCCCTGTAACATCTTATTACAGTAACCCAGCTCCTGAGTGTCTTATTACCCCTGTAACATCTTATTACAGTAACCCAGCTCCTGTGTGCCTAATTACCCCTGTAACATCTTATTACAGGAACCCAGCTCCTGAGTGTCTTATTATCTCTGTAACATCTTATTACAGTAACCCAGCTCCTGAGTGTCTTATTACCCCTGTAACATCTTATTACAGTATCCCAGCTCCTGAGTGTCTTATTACCCCTGGAACATCTTATTATAGTAACACAGGTCCTGAGTTTTATTACCCCTGTAACATCTTAATACAGTAACACAGGTCCTGAGTGCCTTATTACCCCTGTAACACATACATGCCTTCCTTGTGAAGTGGGCAGAATGGGGAGAATTTCCGCTGTGATCGCGGGTCCATGTGTAGGGGCGGGGCTTAATGATGCCATTCTTCAATAATCGCAACACTTACCCCCGCCCCCTATTTAAATTTTGCAGCAGTCACAGCAATTACCACAAAGGGAGCGGGGCTTAATGACGTGAACCGTCAGGCCCCGCCCCTGTCGCAACCCACCTGCTTCTACTCCCCGGGAGGAGAGAAAAAAAAAGTAGGCAAATATGCTGTAACATCTTATTACAGTAACCCAGCTCCTAAGTGACTTATTACCCCTGTAACAAGATATTACAGTAACCATTACAGTAACCTAGCTCCTGAGTGCCTTATTATCCCTGTAACATCATATTACAGTAACCCAGCTCCTGAGTGTCTTATTATCCCTGTAACATCATATTACAGTAACCCAGCTCCTGAGTGTCTTAATTTATTATCCCTGTAACATCTAATTACTGTAACCCAGCTCCTGAGTGTCTTATTACCCCTGTAACATGTTATTACAGTAACTCAGCTCCTGAGTGTCTTATTACCCCTGTAACATCTTATTACAGTAACCCAGCTCCTGAGTGCCTTATTACCCCTGTAACATTTTAGTACAGTTACCCAGCTCCTGACTGCCTTATTACCCCTGTAACATGTTATTACAGTAACCCAGCTCCTGAGTGCCTAATTACCCCTGTAACATTTTAGTACAGTAACCCAGCTCCTGAGTGCCTTATTACCCCTGTAACATTTTAGTACAGTAACCCAGCTCCTGAGTGTCTTATTACTCCTGTAACATCGTATTACAGTAACCCTGCTTCTGAGTGTCTTATTACCCCTGTAACATTTTAGTACAGCAACCCAGATCCTGAGTGTCTTATTACTCCTGTAACATCGTATTACAGTAACCCAGCTCCTGAGTGTCTTATTACCCCTGTAACATCTTATTACAGTAACAAAGCTCCTGAGTGTCTTATTACCCCTGTAACATCTTATTACAGTAACCCAGCTCCTGAGTGTCTTATTACCCCTGTAACATCTTATTACAGTAACCCAGCTCCTGAGTGTCTTATTACCCCTGTAACATATTAGAGTAACCCAGCACCTGAGTGCCTTATTACCCCTGTATTACAGTAACCCAGCTCCTGAGTGTCTTATTACCCCTGTAACATCTTATTACAGTAACCCAGCTCCTGAGTGTCTTATAACTCCTGTAACATCTTATTACAGTAACCCAGCTCCTGAGTGTCTTATTACCCCTGTAACATCTTATTACAGTAACCGAGCTCCTGATTGCCTTATTACCCCTGTACCATCTTATTACCGTAACCCGGCTCATGAGTGCCGTACTACCCCTGTAACATCATATTACAGTAACTCAGCTCCTGAGTGTCTTATTACCCCTGTAACATCTTATTACAGAAACACAGCTCCTGAGTTACTCATTACTCCTGTAACATTATATTACAGTAACCCTGCATCTGAGTGCCTTATTACACCTGCAATACCATACAGCACCGAGTGTCTTATTACCCCGGTAAAATTATATTACAAAAAGCCAGTTTATAGATTTCCATTGATTTATTACCTACAGACGCCATCGCAATTTGGGCTCCATTAGTGTTTTGTCTGCGCTTTCAAAAAACCACAAAAATCACAATGTCCCACCAACAAATGGATGTAAATGTTACTTTCACATCCTATGTTGCTCCAACCACAACTTAGTTAGCTAATAATCCTTATATACAATGACCATGGATGTATTATTAGAACAGCAGCCAGAAAATCTTCAACATCAACATTATCCAGATATGAGGGATTATACATAATATACACATACATTCCAGATCCTATGCATCCATATAATGTATCCATGTTATGTACGTGTACATTGAGCAGACACAAACGGGCAGATTATTCAATGTTTAAAGTCCGTGACTAGGAAGTGGTTTGGAAGAGGGATGGACTTTTATAGGAATATGGCAGCATGACGTAAGCAATTGTTGAAGAACTCCGTAAACAGGGCAGTTCCCACATTTTACCGGAAAGACCATAAAATATATTTTTAAAAAATTGGCATATTAGTTCCACTTTAAATTTGTCTGTCACGGTGTAAGCTGCATGACCTGATTGAATGTAAAATGATACCCTATTTATGTGCATGATCTGTTTTCACTTTATTTTTCCAGAAATTACAGTGAAACACGTGTGCATAAATAATTTCACTAAAACTACTACAGTCTATTATACTCTGTATATTGCATTTATTAAGATTTGTGCATATTGTCGTACTACATGTCTTTTTTTTTATGTCATTATATATATCAGCCATAGGGGTCTATTTAACTCCTGTTACAGTCCCAAATGCAACATTCCTTATCTATGCATATTGCGGAAATAAGAAATTAATTTTCAGGGCTATTTATCATATGTCTCTTGCCGGGACAGTGGCTCCAATAACAGGTTGTCCCAGAGAAGAGTAAATAGGGAAAGTATTAGAGAGGGACCCAAAGATCCCCTCACAAAAAAAATTGCTACAATGGCGCTAGGTATCGGGGGCATTTATGGGACAGGTAAAGACTATGGGCAGGATATACGAAGGGCAAAAATGCGTCCAAAACTCCAATAATTCTATTTTCTGAGTTTTGCCCACATTTCCATATGTACCAAGCATCGGAATGCAATACATTCCAGAGCTTGGTCCCAGTGGCGTTACCCAATAGAAGCCTATAGGCTACTTTCTACTGAGAGGCATCCAATCGGATCCCTCCCAGCACCCCCAGTGGTGGGCGTAATACTGCACATGCGCAGAGAGACTTCTGGGTATTAAACACGTAAGTCCCTCTATCGCAAAGGACAACTCTTATCGGGAGAGCTGTCCTTTGTGATTAGAATCGCAAATCTAGGTACATACCGGCATTATTAACGCAGGTATGTGCCCGATAAGTGGTGGAATGTACCATATTGCGGATGCGATGCTTAGTACATCCCTACCTACATATATAGAGAGAGAGAGAGAGAGAGAGAGAGAGAGAGAGAGAGAGAGAGAGAGAGAGAGAGAGAGAGAGATGGTGTACAGTGAATAGGTTCCTGCATTTAGACGTATATATGACGCACAAAGAATAAATGATCACAGCCTACACATATGTGGTAAAATGTGTTATTCCAGTGCTTTGCTCTACAAAACTGAGCAATGGTTAAAAAGGCGAAGTGCGTGGACGAGGCCCTTTGCAAGTCTTGCGGAAAATGAAATAAGACGGGATTCCAGTTTTCTGCCTCCTGTGGTGGAAATAGCCAGGAGCCTCCAGCAACCGTTATATGTTTATTGTTAGAAGCAGTTTGGATCTGCAGGAAAATCATTTCATACTGAGTGAGTCATTCTGCCTCAATTTTGGGGGATGCAGCAAACTTTGTTTTCACAGCCCCCCCACCGAGGATGGATTAGGAATGTTGGGGCCCAGTATATGGAGCCTTGGTTTCAGATGTGGTCCTTACAAAGCATGAAAGGGTAAATGTGATTTTTAATCCAAAAGTAAAAACGAAAAAAAAAACAAAAAACACTATATACACCATATATTTAATATCCATCAACGAACATTAATAACTGCTGTATATCTATATACACACCCAACAAAATCATGTTCCAAATACCCCAAGACTGCCCTTTCCCCATAGAATATACGTGGATTATAAGCAAAGGCAACTGTCAGCACAATACATGGTGAAAATGCACATCTTGGCCATATAACCCTAGGCAGGGTGGGTCTGTCTAAACCCAGCAGAAAAATCTGGAAATCATAACCCTTAATAAAACAGCTTTTTCCCAGAAGGATATTAAGAATTCCTGCATCATCACACCCTGAATGCTGGCGAGCAATGGATTGTCAGCCTCTGTGGTTCAGCAGCACACACACAGCTAGATCACAGAATCAGATTATCAGGTTTACACAAAACTTTATATGAACCCTGCATTATTATATCCAGTATTATTGTGCTGCCTCGTCATATGACTGGGGCTCTATGAATTAAATGATAACATCTGCAACAGTTTGGAAGGGGAACTTGACCAAGCATCAATGTGCGATTCATACACACTTTTATCTATACATGTTCCTAACTCGTCTCCTGGTCTTCTACGGCTATTGCGGCTCCTTATCACTCTCTCCTCCGTTTCTGCGTTATAGCATCAAGAGTGCAGAAGAAGAAATTGGTAAAGAAATTAAAAAGGATATATCTATCTATCTATCTATCTATCTATCTATCTATCTATCTATCTATCTATCTCTGGCAATGTTAAAGTCCCCCTTCCTGCAGAGCATCGGAGCCCTGTGCTGCAGGCAGAGATCCTATTGCACATCTGGTCCTAGTTAGCGGTCGGATAAACTATCCATCAAGTCTTCAGGGTGTGGGCAGCAAGAATGCTGGCCACGCTGGCAAATGCCCGCTGGGGGAAGGAGACAGCCCCCTCTTATACCCCCATATTGCAAAGTTCACCCCACTTTTATAGACTCACCCTGAATTGTCAGCTCTGGGTAGCAGCACTGACTCTCCCTGTTCCTCTCTCTCTCTCTCTCTCTGCTGCGCGAATTCCATCAGCTCCAAAACTCACCCTCTCTCTGGACCCCCCTCTGCCCCTGCCCCACCCTCAGCTGCACAGCTCTTAAAGAGGCAGGAGCAGCACAAGCTCATTTTATTTATTTATATATATATATATATATATATATATATATATACATATATATATACTTACATATACATACATATACATACTCAGGATTATTATACCACAGCAGCACATCAGGACGTGCAGATCAGTCACTCACATGCATGTTTTATGTATGTTACATGCATTACATGATGTGATCTGTGCCATCCCCCGCACAATCACACGTGTATAATAGCATGCATTATCTTCTACAGGCAGTTGTCATATGATATATGTATGACTGACTGATGGAAATAACAAGCGTAAAATTGTAAGTTTCCTGTGTATGAATCAGTTTCATTGATAGCAGATTGTGACTCCAGCAAACAAGCTGCAGTTAAGAGTCTCCAACTTTCACCTAAAATTACATATATGGGGGCTCATTTACCATTAAATATTTGCAGGTTATGCCCAGAAAACACCCGATTTCGGGGGAAACCCACAAATATTTAGTATTCCCTGAATATATGAAAATATACCTCCATTTCCGCCGGCAGCGCAACCCCTATAGGTTTCTATGGGGGATGAGATGCTGTCAGATTTACGAAGTTCCGGAATGCAAACATGGTCCCCTAAGCTTACGCCGTCTTATGATGGCGTTGTGCTGCTGTAGCCTATGGGCTGAGGTGAGGGGTCCATAGGATCCCTCACCAGGCAATGGCCGACACACATGCACAGGATCCCCAGCACATCACATGGACGGGCTTCCTTTCGGAGGCCCTGTCCCTATGGGCAGTGGTGCCACAAGGGGGGTGGGGGCCGCACCCGAGTGGCACCCACCGAGGGGTAACACCAAGGTGCAGACTCTCCCTCAGTGACAGGAGCCGGGGTGCTGCACTGTAGTAATAAGTGCAGCACTCGGCTCCTGACACTGTGAGGGAGACGAAACTGCACACAGGGCAGTCTGTACCACCCCCAGCAAGACGCACGGGGGTTCGGGCCGCACAGCCAGCGTCCTTTCCCGCACCGGGTGACACCGTGGGGAGAGATGCCACTGCCTAGGGGTGCAATTTGTTACATCCCAGAATTATGATCGCATCCTGCAATGAGATCATGGGCGCTAATATTGCGATTGTTAATAAATGGGCCTCATAGGGGCAGATTCAATTAGCCGCGGGGTTGTCCCCGCATTTAATTGCCGTTCAAAATCCCTGTGGCGCGGGGAAAATCAATTCAATAAAATAGCTTTTTCCCCGCGCTGTAAAATCGGGACTCGCGCGCGTAAACAGATTGATTCCGCGTAAACTGCGGAATCAATGTGGTTTTCCCCACGCGCGAGGCCGATTTGGTTGTTTGAACGTGGATTTTACCTCGCACCTCCAGGAGCTGCGAGGTAAAGTTCGACTGCGGGGACTCACGTGCGGGGAGTCACGCGGGGAATCCCCGGCAATTTAATTGGTCCGGCGCGGCAAGTAGCCGCAGGGAAAACCCCACGGCTAATTGAATCTGCCCCATAGTCTGTGTTTTATTTATATATATATATATATATATATATATTCACACACATTATAAATGTACATATGTACAATATATATGTATGCTCGGACATCTCTGTTGTATCCTGATGAAAATTTACTTAAATAAATTGAAACGTTGATTATTTAGCCCAGTGAGTTGGCTTTAATTATGATAGTTCCAAAATGGCAGCACCCACCGCACATACGTCTTATCCTTGTATGGGCCATTATCAATTAAGTATTAGGGTATATAAGACGGGGATAAGTTTTCTTATACTATCCTCTTGACGAAGTCCAGCTATATTAGCATCATAGACGAAACGCGTTGAGGATGAAGTGACCCTCGCTTACTGACTTGGTCAGCTACTTATTCAGATAAGCCTACTGAAATCTATTTTAATGTAATTGCGCATTTTTCTTATGTGTTTTTGTGTTTGCAATAAACTGCTTGTACTACTACACCATGAGAGTGTTATTTATCTCCCTATAAACTGCTTGTACTACTACACCAGGAGAGTGTTATTTATCTCCCTATAAACTGACTGGGTCCTGTGTTAAACCCTATACTGAACCACGAGAAGGTCCAGAATGGATATCCTCAAAAGACCCCCTACCACATGCCCATGTTCTAGGGCGACATGGTTCGCAACTCTATATGTGTGTTGCATGTCACTATTGTCGAAACGATTTACATTATTAGGCGCTTGTTTCCACTTTGTGTGTATATATATATATATATATATATATATATATATATATATATATATATATATATACACACACACACACACACACACACACACTGTACATATACTTACCTCACCGTCGACCCGGCGCTGGCTGCAGAGCTGCCACCATGGCCATTTCGCCAGTGATTCACGCATGCACAATAGAGATGTCCTGGGAATGCAGCGCGGGCGCCATGTTCCCTGAGGCATGCGCAGTAGACTCTAGCACAATGTCTGGCACAATGTAGGAAGTTGGTTGGTTAGGATGCGCTCCGTGGTGGAGTGGTGTTAGGGGATGTGTGGTTGGGAACGTCTGGGGTGGGGGGGAGGGATGGGGGCTGGTGCTGCAACGTGTAGGGGTACCTGGTCCTACTATATTTTGGCTATATATGGAAAGGTTGACGTGTGCTCCTGGGTATTGTGTAGGAGGGGGAGGAGGGGAAGAGGGAAATGGTGGGGGAAGGGTTGGGCAGTCAGTGTGTATTGTGGTGGATGTTTTGTGGTGGGGTGCGAATGACAACAGAATGCTGGGTGAGTGGGTATAAGTGATGTATTTATTCAATTGGTGTTTAGTTGTGTGGACATAAGTTCCTTCCTCTGACTGGAGGCACAATGCTCCTCGGGAATTAGTTGCCTCTGGATAGTTCGTGGGGGTGTGTGCTGCCCAATGGTGGTGATTTGGTGCAATCCACAGTATGGGGGGGTGGGTGGATCCTTTGAGGGGGTTCCTTACCATGCGGTCCTTACTACTGCATGTCCCCCTGCTAGACCTATGGTCTACAGTCTTGGGAACTGGGATGCTCTATTGTTGGGGGGTGTCCCCAGTGGCGGTGTCCCACACTGTTAAGGAGGGGTGGTTGGTACCTACTGGTAGGTGCTCGACTTCTGTGGCAGGGAGCGGCTTCCCCAAAGTCCAGTTGGGGCCAGATGTTCTGTTGGGCTGACGTGGGCCGTCCACATGCCTGTGGGTGCAGGGCAGGGGTGACCCGCTGGCTGTATGCATTCACCCTGTGTAGGTGCGAGACAGTGGCGCTTGCCACGACGGTAGCTGCGGTGTGATGGGTGCCGGCTGTGTGTGTCGAACTTGACCCAGCGCTGTTGGGGAGTTGCACGCACTGATGCTGGCACGGCTGAGTGGGTGCAGCTGTGTGAGAGGTGCCGGTGACAATAGGGGTGTGCTGCTGCTGCTACTGCTCGCGGGTGTGAGGGACCAGGATGTAATTCTGCATGCCGCTGGTGAAGTGCGAGCAGGTGGGTGATGTGTGGAACAAAGTTCAAGAGTTCATAGGTGAGTATTCTTTAGTGCAGGGATGGAAGTCTGCGACACGTTGCGGCGCGTTGGCATTTCTGAACTGTTCTGAGGGCTGGCTATTTAACAGCAGAGTACTGGGCTGTTAATTGGTCAGCTGTCGTCTTTGCGCCAATCAGAGGCGTGTGGGAGCGTTGAATTCGGCTGTGGGGATTGGTGTGGGTGGCAGATGTCCAATCAGGCAGTGTGGATGTGTGGGCGTGTGCGGGGCTGCTTGAGGACTGTGGATTCAATCATAAGTGTAGGTGTGGGTAATTGCTCCCGGATCTGGAAGTGTGGATATGTGTGTGTGGAGCTGATGGGGGCCATGGATGGTATAATGTGTGTGGGGGCATGTCTGAACGATAATGTGGGTTGGCATGTAGTGATGTGTGTCGGGGTAAGGGGAACCTGATGGGGGCCATGGGTGGTGTGACATTTGTGGGGGCGTGTCTGGGCGGTGATGTAAGTTGGCATGTTGTGGTGTGTGTCGGAGTAAGGGGAAGTGTCGGTGTGCTTGGTTGCGGGTTATGACAAGTATGTAGGGATTGTGAGAGTGCCATGAATCGGGTGGCTTTTGGTGGCGGGTATGTGCCAGGTGGGTGGAGTGGTCGGTTTGCGGTGGTGTCGCTAGGGTGACTGGCGTGGTGAGAGTTGATATGTATGTGGGTGTGGGGTTTTATTGTGGGGGTTGCTTTAGGTATGTGACGTGTTTAAGGAGACATGGTGGCGGGTATGTCCATGCTGTTGGGGGTTCGTATGTGTGCCCTATCGGTGTCTGTGTGGAGTGTGCTGCCGGGTGGTGTCCATCCTCTGATGGAATATGGGCGTGTCTGTTTCGTCTGTCATGTGGGTCTAGTTGTGTTGTGTCTGTAGTGGTGGTGTACAATTGGGGTTAAGGTGGTGTCTGTGGTTGTGTCAGATCGCGTGTTTGCGTGGAGGGCTGAGTTGTGTTGGTTAAATAGTCTGTATGGTGGCTGATCTGGGGTGCTTGGGATCATTGGTGTAGTGTCTGGGTTTGGTCGTGGTGTCTTATTGTGTGGAGTGGTGTTGCCGGAGGTGTGGGAGGTTATGTGGTGCCTTGGGGGTAGTTGTATTAGTGGTTGTTGTTAGTCACGGGATGTACTGATTGTGGGTGAGTGGTGTGTTTGGTGGTGGTGTGTCTGGTGGTGGGGTTGGTGATTGTGAGTGGTAGGTGTTGTGTTCCTCTTGGTCGATGCGTTGTTGATGATAATAAGTGGAGGGTTTGTGGTGTGTTTATTTGGAGATGACCGACTGGATTTCGTTATCAATGTTGAGGCAATGTGGTATGAAAGTGGGCAATGTGAACATCCACTTAAGTTCTTCTTTGTTGAGTAGTTTGATGTCGCCTCCTCTCCAGTTTATTTTGATGCCTGTGAATTTTAAATCTTTGGGGTTCCTCTGGTGTTTATCCTGGAAGTGTATTTGGACATTGTGGTTATCGGATTTGTTTGAAATGTTCCTGAGGTGTTCTGCCACTCTGTTTTTCAGTGGCCTAATTGTCCTGCCTACACATTGTCGGTTGCATGTGCATTGTAGTAAGTAGATCACGTGGCTGGTGTTGCAGGAGATGTGTTCTTGGATAGTGTATTCTTTGCCTGTGTTATTTGAAGTGAAGGTGGTGGTTGGTTTGGTGCTTCTGTACCCTAGAGTGCGGCAATTGCTGTAGTGGTAGAATGCCTTGTTCACGGGTTGGTTACTTAATGTCATTTGTTTGAGGGTGGGGCCGGAGGGATGTGGTTTGAGACTAGTTTGTTTTTGATGTCTGGTGCCTTTCTGTAGATTATTTTGGGTCCTGATGGTAGTGTTTCTGCAATTATGTCATCTTTTAGGAGTAGGCTCCAATGTTTGTGTATGATTTGTTTGATTCGTGTTGCGCTGGTGTTGTACTGTGTGATGAAGGGGATTGTATCTGTCATGTCGTCATCTTTGTTTATTTTGTATGTGAGTAGTGGTTTTCTGTCCTCATTCCCTATCTTTTGTAGTGTGTTCTGCAACGAGTCTCTGTTATATTTTTTTCTCTGTGAATTGTTGTTTCAGTCTTTCTCCTTGTTCATAGCAGTCTAGGTTTTGTGCAGTACAGTCTTATGCGTTTGAATTGACCTAGTGGTATGTTGAGGAGCCAGTTGGGGTGGTGACCAATGTCAGAGTCTACTGCGCCGACGTAGAGGAAGGGTCCCGATCAGAGCCTCCACACAGGCCCCCTCCTATCTTAAAGCGCCTCTGGATATATGGGGAGGTTTAGAGAGAGAATATGAATATATATGTATTTGCGGGTGCGTGTTTATGGTGTATATATAAAATATATATGTATACGTGGGTGTGTATGTTTACATTATATATATACAGTCAGGTGCATAAATATTGGGACATTGACAGAATTTTCATATTTTGGCCTCTATTCACCACAATGGCTTTGAAATGAAACAAACAAGATGTGCTGTAACTGCAGACTTTCACATTTAATTTGAGGGTAATTACATCCAAATCAGGTGAACGGTGTAGGAATTACAACGGTTTCTATATGTGCCTCCCACTTTTTAAGGGGCCAAAAGTAATGGGACAAACTAAACAATCCTAAATCTAACTTTCACTTTTTAATACTTTGTTGCAAATCCTTTGCAGGCAATTACAACCTGAAGTCTGGAATAGACATCACCAGACGCTGGGTTTCATCCCTGGTGATGCTCTGCCAGGCCTCTACTGCAAATGTCTTCAGTTCCTGCTTGTTCTTGGGGCATTTTCCCTTCAGTTTTGTCTTCATCAAGTGAAATGCATGCTCAATCGGATTCAGATCAGGGGATTGACTTGGCCATTGCATAACATTCCACTTTTTAGTCTTAAAAAACTCTTTGGTTGCTTTTGCAGTATGCTTCGGGTCATTGTCCATCTGCACTGTGAAGCGCTGTCCAAGGAGTTCTGAAGTATTTGACTGAATATGCGGATATAATATTGCCCGAAACACTTCAGAATTCATTCTGCTGCTTTTGTCAGCAGTCACATCATCAATAAATACAAGGGAACCAGTTCCATTGGCAGCCTTACATGCCCACGCCATGACACTACCACCACCATGCTTCACTGATGAGGTGGTATGTTTTGGATCATAAGCAGGTCCTTTCCTTCTCCATACTCTTCTCTTCCCATCACTCTGGTACAAGTTGACCTTTGTCTCATCTGTCCATAGGATGTTGTTCCAGAACTGTAATGGCTTTTTTTAGATGTTGTTTGGCAAACTCTAATCTGGTCTTCCTGTTTTTGTGGCTCACCAATGGTTTACATCTTGTGGTGAACCCTCTATATTCGTCTTCTCTTGTTTGTTGACTTTGACACATATACATCTACCTCCTGGAGAGTGTTCTTGATTTGGCCAACTGTTGTGAAGGTGTTTTGCTTCACCAGGGAAATAATTCCTCTGTCATCCACCACAGTTGTTTCCCATGGTCTTCTGGGTCTTTTGGTGTTGCTGAGCTCTCCGGTGCGTTCTTTCTTTTTAAGAATGTTCCAAACAGTTGATTTGGCCACACCTAATGTTTTTGCTATCTCTGATGGGTTTGTTTTGATTTTTCAGCCTAATGATGGCTTGCTTCACTGATAGTTTCAGCTCTTTGGATCTCATATTGAGAGTCGACAGCAACTGATTCCAAATGCAAATGTCACACCTAGAATCAACTCCAGACCTTTTACCCGTTTAATTGATAATGAAATAATGAGGGAATAGCCCACACCTGTCCATGAAACAGCGTTTCAGTTGATAGTCCCATTACTTTTGGCCCCTTAAAAAGTGGGAGGCACATATAGAAACCGTTGTAATTCCTACACCGTTCACCTGATTTGGATGTAATTACGCTCAAATTAAGTCTGAAAGTCTGCAGTTAAAGCACATCTTGTTTGTTTCATTTCAAAGCCATTGTGGTGGTGAATAGAGGCCAAAATATGAAAATTCTGTCAATGTCCCAATATTTATGGACCTGACTGATATATAATATATATATATATATATTATATATGTGTATATTATATACTAACTGATGTACCTGGTTTCACCTGGGTAGACCTTATAGGGCATACACACTACACGATTCACTTCATGAGCGACATCGTCTAGTGTGTCCCTGGCAGGGGTGTGCCCAATGTCGTTAAACACTGAACGATATCGTTCAGTGCCGGGCTCCCTCCTTCATTCTCAAACATGCAACCACCTGACAATATCGTCAGGTTAGCCTGCATGTTCGCGCGATGACCGACAAAGACCAACGACATGCGGCAGCACGCATCGTTGTTCGTTATCGTTCATCGTTTGTGCTTACAAACTGGACGATATAGTGAACGACTGAACGGTAACGATATAGTTATGTCGTCCAGAATATTGGCAAGTGTGTAGGTACCTTTAGATAATTCCATTTCCTTCATCCCATCTTAACTTATGTGTTTCATTAATTTTATACCTCTGGGGTAAAGGAGTGTGTTAGTATCAAGCTTAAATAAATTAAGATTCTCTTTCTTTATAGGAGAGCCTCTCCCTCTGTCTTCTACATCTCCTCATCATTCCCTCACAGATTCCTCCTCTCCTCCACCTGTCCTGTTCTTCCCTTCTGCCCCATCCCTCAGAAACTCATTCTCATCTAAAACAAGTGAAGTATGCTAATGTTGAAAGCCTAGTGTTTAATCCTTAGCTAGGCCGACTCCAGAGGTGGGGCTGCAACGCAGTCCAGTATTCAAATAAGGGAGCCACCCCAGCTGCTGCCAATCATCACTGGCAGTTGGTGTGGCTCCCCTATTTGCAAATTGGACTGCACTGCAGCCCCACCTCTGAAACTGCCTCTCAACCCAGACAGTGAGCTTACAGGCCCACATGTTGCTTTGTCACCAAATCACCTCAGTCAAGAAGAAACCTTTTATCCCTTTACACCCCCCTTAAGTGGTTAAAATTTGAAAAATCCCTGCTTAATGGGTGCTTACGCCATGGAAGGCATCTACAACCCGAATTTCATGTTTTTAAGTTCAGGGATTTGTGATGATGACTTGGGTCAGTCAGGACATTGCTCATGGGGAGGAAACATTTTAGCCCTTAGGAGTCGAATTTTAGAAAAATCCCTGCTTAGTGGGTACCTACGTCATGGAAGGCATATACCCCCAAATTTCTTATTTGTAGGTCCAGGGATTTGGGCTGGACATTAATGAGTCAGTGAAGTAGTCAAGCAGTCAGTCAGGACCATTGTATTTCAAACATAAACTTATATATATATATATATATATATATATAATAAATGTTTGCGACTGCACTCAGTAGTTGTAATAGGAGGTGCACAGGTCCAGAAGTAATTAATAAAAACACAATCACCTCTTAGCCAAGGGTAAAGTGAAAGATCGGCACTCACATTCAGTTCCAAAAAGGCTTTATTCCCAAAAGCATGGCAAACATACAGACTGGCGTGATGGTAGGTGCCCAACAGCATCCGTTGTAATCTGACATCTCGTGAGTCTGTTTGAACACCGGCTATGCTGTTCAAGGCAAGGCGATGTGAAATATAGGAGTTCGAACGGGGCATTATAGTGGGTGAACAACCTATGGGACATCCCATTTCCGAAGTTGTGCAGAAATTCAACATTCCTCAAGCTATGGTGTCACGTATGTACCGGGAATATCTCATGGAAGGCATTTCCTTCCCCAGTGGACAGTGCAGTGACCGACATGGGTGCTTTATGATCAAGACCAGCAGCACCAGAATTGTCCATGATAACAGGCAAGCAACACTGGCTCAAATCACATCCACATTCAATGTTGGAGGTACCAGACACATATTGAGCAGGTCAGTGCAGTGTTCTTTAGCTTCCATAAAATATGGGAGCAGAAGACCCATCAGAGTGCCTCGGTTAACAATACGACATTGGACACAGCGCCTCACCAGGGCTCGTGATGTTGCTAATTGGACCCTAGAGGACTGACAACATGTGGCGTGGTCCGATGAGTCACAGTTCCGGTTGTTTCGGGATGATAGTGGGGTTCTAGTGTGGTGCAGACACCATGAGGCCATGGACCCCAGTTGTCAACAAGGCACCATGTAGACTGGTGGTGGTTCCATAATGGTGTGGTGTGTGTTCACGTGTCATGGGTTGGGTACATTGGTCTGTCTGAACATGTCATTGACCGGTAACCGCCACATTGCATGATGACCATTTGCAGCCCTTAATGGACTTCATGTCCCCCTCCCCAACAATGGAATACTCCAGCAGGTTAATGCACCGCATCATCAGTCCCAAGTTGTGCAGAATTAGTTTGAGGAGTATCCTGGAGAGTTTGAATGGTGTGGCCACCACGCTCGCCCAACATAAACCTAACTGAGCATTTCTAGGAAGTGGTGGAAAGGTCCATTCACACCCAAAATCCTGCACCTACAAATATCAGGGATCCGTGGGACGCTATCCAGATGGTGTCAACATCTCTCCAGACACTGTGCCTAACCCTATTCACCCCTCTAAGTGCCTAAACCTAACCCCCCCCCCTTCCCCGCCGCCTAAACCTAAGTCCCCCGGGGGGTGCCTAACCCTAACCCCCCCTTCCCCTAGCCTAAACTTAACCTGCCGGGGGGATGTCTAATCCTAACCTTCCCCCTAAGGGAGGGTTAGGGGTTAGAATAGGCTAGTGAATACTTACCTTGGGACGATCGGGATTTTCATCCTTGTCGGGCTGCCGCGGTAAATCATACTGAATCCCAACCACAGAGAGCGTGAGACACAGCTAGGTAACAGCTCAGGTAACATAGAGATGTTTGACTATCAGCCATGAGACCAGAGAGGCTGTTCTGGTGAGAGATTCAGAGTGACAGCCCACAAGCAATTAAGAGAGCCCGCAAGGCCTGTGCAACCCTATAGAAACTGAACTGCTCCTCTGTAAGCACTGGGCAGGGGGAGAGAAGAGAATGTGGATTTCTCAACAGGTTCTTAACTGGCAGTAAGATAATGGCCAACAGACCGTTTCCCATGGAGAACGAATACGAGGAGAATTATCACATTTCTTTCTCTCTACAGCACAGGTTCTCAATCTCCGTCCCCAGGTCCCTAAACAGTGCATGTTTTTCAGGTCTCCACAGAATCACAAGCTTCACCTGTGGATCTTTTAAAATGTGTCAGTGAGTAATGACTACTGAGTTTGAGAACCTGTGCTCTACAGCACATTACGTTGCATCACAGGAGCCAACTTTTAAAAGTGATTGGTGGTGCTCTGAATAGGACTGAAAATACCATGCACAGACATGGTTACTGTCAGCACAAATATTGGTGGGTGGCCAGGCACCCACAGAGACAGCTCCTAAGCTTTATGTCACGTGGAGAGTCTGTACTGTGATGTTTTACACCACGTCTGCACCACACCTTGTTAGCAAGCCAGCATTCGCAGAAGCACCTGTTCACATCCACCCACAACACCCTCAGCAGTGACAAGGTTCTCAGCTAGTACTCTGGGTGGCTGTTTCAGAGAGGTGACAATGTCACTTACTCTCAACACACCAGTGGTCTATATAGACACTATAGATAGACTGCAGGCAGTCAAATGCCAGTAACTAAGATAAAATGTCCAGCAAGCCAACATTTGCTCTCATAATTGTACTAGATCAAGAAAAACAAATGGCGGATCAGCCGTTGCGCATTTTCACTTCATAGGTGTCAGGGACTCCAGTGGGTATCCCTGAGTTTGCAGTACGACTATGGTCTGTGCCAGTAACTTGAATCCTTGACTATCACTAGCGTACGATGGCGATCGCGCAGATCCCCATGTCCTGCTATAGCGAGGGAAGAGCCGAATATTATATTCACAATGAATATTCTATCACTCTGCCTATTATATGCTACACCTATCTTCTGTTACCACCCGTGGTAATCAAAGGAACCACAGGTCCCATAACACTATAACAATTGTGCAGAGTCGGTGACACAAATTACCACACAGTTAGTCTGCTTTCTAGCAATCAATAACGTTATAGCGGAACCTAGCGATCTAGTAGCTTCCTCAAAGACTGGGTTCTGGAGCATATATACGAAATAGACTAACAAAGGAACACTTTATTTACAAAAGTAGTACAATGCTTAGTTACAGACATTATTACATAGACAAACGTGCTGCAATTCCAAATAAAGAGAAAAAAAAAAACGTACAGAATTTAACACGTAGCTTATTCTGTCCGGTAGCAACGTCAAGAAAAGTACAGACTTCATCTAAGGGGTCAATCCAATTAGGTGTGAAGGGGGCGAATTGCCATTGGAACAGCATAGAAAAGCTGGTAATGCCTCATGGGTCGATCTCACCCACAACTTGCACATTATTGATCGCAGCCCTATATCGCCATTACGTTTAAATTTGCAAAACACAGGATAATACGGAGAAACTGCACCTGCCACAGAGCTGGTGTAAGTTTTGATGGAACATCCGATGGTGTGTTTAAAAACGTACCAAAATGGACTTGCACCACTGCAAGTGGGCATTTCGCTATGAACAAAACCAGCCACAGCCTCAGCATAGGGACTCAGCCGCAGCGTCAGCATAGGGACTCAGCCGCAGCGTCAGCATAGGGACTCAGACATCATTCCCACGGTCAGACCTTAGCCCCTGTGATAACACTACACTCCTAAACTTTATACATAACCAGAGAGACACTCATAGACCTGACTGGGTAAAGACACATTTAAGAACACCTTGCAAACAGTAGTCTTCATTCTAGCACCCTGCACCTGCCACAACCTGTGCAGTCACTCTTTCCTGCCTTGGGTGTCGCTTTCTGCTCTGGTGCTTCTAGCACACTCAGCTATTGCAACAAACTGCTGATTCATATACAGTCCAGACTATGCTAGATGCACCAGAGCAGAGAGCGACACCCCAGGCAGGAAAGAGGAACAGCACGGGTTGTGACAGGTGCAGGGTGCTAGAATGAAAACTAAACCAGCATTGTTCCCTGGACTGCTGCCTAGGACCAGACCGCAGCCAAAGTAAGAGAGCGTTTCCTGAGTAGTGGCGGTGCGGTGGTACAATATATTAGGTCAGGCACAGATAAGCATTTTTGGTTGGCGTGAGCGTGCCCCCTGTTCATCTCAGAACCATATATCACTACATGCATGAATGGAGGGTCCACAGTTCATTTGTCTGGGACAACTCTGTCATTGGGTGGGACACATCAACACCAAATTTACCATATTCACCAAGCTCCAGAAATCTAAACTTTTCCGGAGCTTGGACCCAATAGGCAACGGCATCTATAACAAGAGATATGGTAAGAACTTACCTTTGTTATCTCTGTTTCTACGAAGTCCATAGGGTCCACAGGGTTGACCTTGGGGTATAGCTGGATCTGGATCCACGGGCACCACGCAGTTAAAGCTTTGCTGCTCCCAGGATGCACTTGGGTCCGTCCTCCTCTATACCCCGCCCCCGGCCACAGGCACCTCAGTTGGTAAGCAGCTAAGGCCGGAGGAGACTAAACAGAGAGAAGGAAGACTGGAACACACAAGAAACCATACTCACAGAAATGGGAGACGGAAAACAGGTGACCAGCCACACAGCCCATTTGAAGCCAGGTGCGTCAGGGCGGGCGCCCTGTGGACCCTATGGACTTCGTAGAAACAGAGATAACAAAGGTAAGTTCTTACCATATCTCTTGTTTTCTACTTCAGGGTCCATAGGGGGTCCACAGGGTTGACCTTGGGGATGTCCCAAAGCAGTTCAACTAAGGGCGGGGACGCTCCTGTGCTGAAAGGAGTACCCGGTGCCCAAAGGATGCATCCTGAGAGGCGAAGGTGTCAAACGCATAGAACCTCAAAAACGTTTGAATTGAAGACCAAGTGGCCGCCTTACACAGCTGAACAGCGGAGGCGCCACGTCTAGCAGCCCAAGAGGGACCCACAGAACGAGTGGAATGAGCCTTAACAGAGGCTGGCACAGGTTAACCCTCCTGTGCATAAGCCTCACAAATAACAGAACGAAGCCATCGGGCTAATGTTTGCTTGTTGGAAGGCCAACCCCTCTTGTGAAAACCGAAGAGGACAAACAATGAATCCGACTTCCTAACCGAAGCAGTCCGGTCCACATAGATTCTAAGTGCCCGGACTACATCTAAGGAAGCCTCACCAGCTGAAAGATCAGGTGACTGAAAAGCTGGCACAACAAGTTCCTGATTAATGTGGAACTTTGAGACCACTTTGGGCAAAAACTCAGGACGAGTGCGGAGCACCGCTCTGTCCTGATGAAAAATCAGAAAAGGGGGGCGACAGGAAAGCGCCCCCAACTCTGACACCCTCCTGGCAGAAGCAATTGCTAGGAGAAAAACGGTGTTGAACGTCAGCCACTTGAGGTCCACCACCTCAAGAGGCTCAAAAGGAGGACCCCTGCAAGACCTGTAGCACCACCGCCAAGTCCCAAGGAGCCACAGGAGGCACGAAGGGAGGCTGTATCCTGAGAACACCCAGGAAAAAGGTGTGAACATCCGGTAGTGTAGCAATCCGTCGCTGAAACCACACGGACAAAGCAGACACATGAACCTTCAGAGAGGCCAGGCGTAAGCCAAGGTCCAAACCTGATTGAAGGAACTCCAAGATTCTGGAAACCCGGAACACCTGAGGATCATAGTTTCTGGATTCACACCACTGAAAGTAAGTGCGCCACACCCTGTGGTAAATCCGTGCGGAGGCAGGCTTGCGTGCCCTAAGCATGGTACCAATGACCGAACTGGAGAAACCCCTAGACCTCAAGACGGCTGTCTCAAGAGCCACGCCGTCAAAGACAGCCGACCCAGATCCGGGTAAAGGCAGGGCCCTTGAGACAACAGGTCCCGACGCTGAGGAAGAAGGTACGGAGCGTCGATGGAGAGACACCTCAGATCGGAGTACCAAGGACGTCTGGGCCACGCCGGAGCAACCAGCGCGAGCGTTCCGCCATCCTGCTTGAATTTCCGCAGAACCCGAGGAAGTAAGGATATCGGAGGAAACAGATACGCCAGGAGAAACGTCCATTTCACCGACAGCACGTCTACCAGACTGGCGCCTGCGTCTCTTGTCCTTGACCAGTAAACGGGCAACTTGTGATTGTGACGGGAGGCCATCAAGTCCAGCTCCGGCAGCCCCCACCTGTCCACGAGTAGCTGAAACACCTCTGGGTGAAGCGACCATTCCCCGGGATGCACGTCGTGACGGCTGAGGAAGTCCGCCTCCCAATTGAGGACTCCGGGAATGAAGACTGCCGAGATCGCTGGAATGTGACACTCCGCCCAAGCAAGGATGCGAGACACCTCCGACATCGCTGCCCGACTTCGAGTTCCTCCTTGGTGGTTGATATACGCCACCGTGGTGGCGTTGTCGGACTGCACCTGAACCGCCTTCCGTGAAGAGCGGGACCAGACGACTGCAGGGCCCGATAAACCGCCCGCAGTTCCAGAATGTTGATGGGAAGAAGAGCTTCTTCCGCAGACCAACGACCCTGAAGTGACAACGAGCCAGTCACTGCCCCCCAACCCTGAAGACTGGCATCCGTCATGAGCAGGACCCAGTCCGGGATCCAAAAGGGGCGCCCCTCGACCAGATGAGCTGTCTGAAGCCACCAAGCCAAAGACTGCCGAACCTCCGGGGACAACACCAGCAACTGAGAGCGGATCCGGTGAGGTAACCCGTTCCATTCCGATAGAATCAGCCCCTGCAGGGGCCGGGAATGGAACTGGGCAAATTCCACCATGTCGTATGTTGACACCATGGAGCCCAAAACCCTCATAGCCTAATGAACCGACAGGCGGCAACTGCTCAGGCAACTGTGTATTCTCAGCTGCAGGGAGGAGACCTTCTCCGGGGTCAGGAAGATCCTTTGCTGATGAGAATCCAGCAGGGCTCCCAAATGAACCATCCGCTGAGATGGAAACAGGGAGGACTTTTTCCAATTTATCAGCCACCCGTGCGCTTGCAGGCAAGCGACCGTCAAGTGGAGATGATGAAGCAGTACCTCCGGGGAACTCGCCAGCAACAGGAGGTCGTCCAGATACGGTAGTAGCCGTACATTCTGGTTCCGAAGATGTGCGGCCATGACCGCCATAATCTTCGTGAACACCCTCGGTGCCGTGGAGAGACCAAAGGGTAGCGCCCGGAACTGGTAATGGTGTTGAAGGATATCGAACCTCAGATACCGCTGGTGCGAAGGTGCTATGGGAACATGGAGGTAGGCGTCCTGGATATCCAGGGACACCATGTAATCCCCCCGTTCCATCGCCAGAATGATGGAATGTAACGTTTCCATCCTGAACTTGGGAACTCTGAGGAATTTGTTCAGAGACTTCAAGTTGAGGATAGGGCGATGAGAACCATTGGGTTTCCACACCAGAAACAGAGAAGAATAGTACCCCGTCCCTCGTTGTAATTGAGGAACGGGAACAATGACCCCTGCTGTCAGCAAGGACTCTATAGCTTCCTGAATCTGTAAAGACTTGGTCGTATCCTGAGAAGGACTCATGCAGAAAAACTGGTGGGGCGGTCTGTGCCGAAAAGACAGGGCGTACCCCTGGGAGACCACGTCTCGAACCCAGGCATCCGTGGTGGTATTGTGCCAGCACTGGGCAAATAGAAGAAGTCGGCCTCCCACTCTGGGGTCCCCCAGAGGGAGGCCCGTCCCATCAGGCAGAAGGTTTATCTTCCTGCTTGGAAGAAGGGCGCCTGGCACTCCAGGGCTGCTTCTTGGGCTTAGAAGCGGCCTTGGTCGTCGACTGCCTCGGGAAGGACTGACCTTTGGCCTTGCCCTGAACCCGAAAGGACCGAAAAGCAGAGCTCCGTACCTTGGTAGGAGCAGAAGCCGAAGGGAGGAAGGCTGATTTAGACTTAGCCAGAGTGTCCACAATTTTGTCCAAGTCTGGACCAAAAAGCAACTCCCCATTAAAAGGTAAGGCCTCCAGTCCCTGTTTGGAGTCAGCATCAGCTCTCCAAGACCTCAGCCACAAGGACCGACGCGCCGACTCAGCTGCAGCCGACACCCGAGAGGTTAGCAGGCTTGCGTCTAACGATGCTTCCCCAATGTAGGAAGCCGCATCCCTCATTTGACCTATCAACGCTCTCTGGATCTCCGGAGCATCTTCCGGAAAGGTATCCTCCAAAGCATTGGCCCAACTCTCGATGGCCTTAGCCACCCAAGAGATGGCCATGGACGGACGGGCCACCGCCCCCGAGAGAGTAGATAGACTTCAAACAAGTCTCCACCTTCCTGTCCGTGGGATCTTTCAGGGAGGAGATCGACGGCAAAGGCAGCTTAGCGCTTTTAATTAAGCGGGTAACGTGGGAATCCACCGCTGGAGGAGTTTCCCACTTCCTGCAATGAGCCTCCGGAAACGGATAGTTCGAAGCCAACCGCTTCTGCGGTTGGAACCTCTTGCTGGGCAACTGCCAGGCCCCTGCCATATGATCCGTCAATTGATCGGACAGGGGAAAAACCGTCGAAGCTACCTTGGCCTTTTTAAAATTTGGGTATTTTGACCTGGGGGCGGGCACATCCTCCTCAATGTGAAGGATGGCCCGCACCGCCCTAACCAATGCCGGCACATTAATGGAAGACTTAGCCTCCATCTCCTGGGCCCCGGCATCCGAGTCAGAGTCTTCATGGATCTCCCCGTCATCCGAAGACACGTCCGTGTCCGTGAACTGAGCCGCCAGTGAAGCCGGAACGGAACGCTTGGACGCCCGTGGGGGCAAATCACTGTGCAACATATTTTGAAAAGCCGATGACGAAGCCGCCAGACTCTGAACAGAGCTGGAGAGGACGTCCACCCAAGGCGGGGGTACTGCCTGAGGATACCCCTGAAAAGGTACCATCGACTGCTGCGGCACCGTGGGGGATTGCACGTATACCGGCAAACCCGCATAAGGACCCACAGTCTGAGACCCGGGAGGAGACTGCACCAGACGAGTCACACCCGGGGAACGGTAGGCTGGGGCAACGCCCTAAAAGGGGCCGCAGTCGGGACCGCAAGTCGGTCCGCGATTGACCGTCCTGAGACAAATCTGCCCCGTCAACCCCTGCCGAACAGCGTCGGCAGGAAAACAACACAGGAGCCTCGGAGCGCTCATTCCCCTCATCAGACATGACACAAACTTTTTTGCAATAAAAGTGTCTCACCGAAACGAGGTAAGGCGTATAACACCCACGCACTCCCAAGTATGCAACCCAAACAGCCCACAATATGGTACTGAGGAGCACACCGCAGTATGTGACGGACCTCACAAATACGTAGATTTATATAAGTGAGGTACACAGAAAGAACACCCCTCCCCCACGCACCTGCGGGCCGTAGGAGAAGGGAAGGGATAGGTAAAAAGCTGACAGTAAGTAGAAAATAAGCACAGACAGCAGCACTAGCAAAAGTCACATACCATGCAGAGAAGTATTACTCACTGCACCTTCCGCTACAATCAACCTCCCAGATTCAGTGTCTGGGAGGGCTATAGCGCTGCGAACACCGTCCTGATCAGGGGAGAGGTACGCAGGGGGAGTGGTCCACTGTAAGCCTGCCTGGGAGCTCTGCGATGCTGCCTGAGGAAGATGGCCGCCGGAGAGCTCTGAGGAGGAGTGGCCAGAAGATAACAGCCCAGCGACGCCAGCACACATGAGAGAAGGCGCGCTGGGCTGAGGGGAGGAGCGCTGAAGCAGGGAAGGCTGCCTCCCCTGCTAGTACTAAACCCCCGGGGAAGCCGGTTCCCCGCCGGTACTTACACCCCGGGGGCCAGCGGTCACGCGGGGTATTCCTGAAGAGGTGTAGCCCGCCGCCGCTACTAGCGCCGCCGGTCTGTCCCCAGAGAGCGGCGGCATGAAGACTGCATTATCCCCACGTGCAGCGCTGACAGCGCTGCACGCGGCTTACCTGGCCCCTTTAGTCCGGCAGCAGTCCTTGGGAGGTCCCGGAGCCACTCTAGTACTGACTCCGGGGTCCCGCTGCGATCCCCGGATCAGTACCGGCGTCGCAGCGCCAGCGGGGCTGTTGGAGCGGCAGCGTAGACGTCCAGATGGACAGTCTGATGCTGCCGCTCTGAAAACAGTAAAAATAAAATAAAATCTTCGTAATAAAAATAAGAAAATAAAGCTTAGGGGCTGCTTATGCAGCCCCACTGCGCAGGGTGACCCGACTCCGGCCGGGCACCAACTAAAACTGAGGTGCCTGTGGCCGGGGTATAGAGGAGGACGGACCCAAGTGCATCCTGGGAGCAGCAAAGCTTTAACTGCGTGGTGCCCGTGGATCCAGATCCAGCTATACCCCAAGGTCAACCCTGTGGACCCCCTATGGACCCTGAAGTAGAAAGATAGCATTGCCTAATAGAAGCCTATGGGCTTCTTTTCTGAGACATCCCTGAGAGGGATCCATTGCTTACAGAATGTGATGCATGTTGCATCTCGCCCATTATCTTTTATTAACCTTTATTTATATAGCGCCAACATACTGCTCAGCGGTAGTGCTGTAGAATCAGAACCTTACCCAAGGGGGGGATGCATCAAACCTTCGAGAGAGATAAAGTGGAGAAGTTGCTCACAGCAACCAATCAGCTCCTAGCTATCATTTATCTAGCACAGTCTATAAAATGGCAGAAGCCGATTGGTCTCTTTGAGCAACTTCTTCATTATAAGGAATAAACAGAGTCAGCTGATTGTTATCACTGAAGATTCAATAAGATGGGGCCAAGAATGTGTCTGATCTTTATACCAGGAGACGTCAGGCCAGTGATTCATATACTGCTGATATAACCGGCTTTATGTTCTGCACAGACGGAGTGATGAAACCGCCCCTTTCCAGATCGGCGCGCTTGAAGATGCAATTAACATGTTCAACATGGTAAAATAACTGCGGCATGATGGGCACCGTAATTACGACTATATAAAAGGATACAGCAGCTGCTGCATTTTATTTCCACAATGGAATACTAGAAGCTTAAGTAATAACTGAGGCAATTAAGCTGCCTTCATTGTAATAGCAAAACCCAACAGGAACACGAAAATTCTGTTATAATTACAGACCAATAAATATTCTCTTGTTCTAACGAATAGCCGCTCAGCTAATTCGTAGAGATCACGTCCATTTTAAGTGCACCTGTCACCCACTCACAGCGGAGGCAGCCATTTTGTCACTTTGTGATATTAGTTTCCTAGTGAAACTGCCAAAGGTGCATCAACAAAGTATTGAGGAAAAGTTGTGAATACTTATGTACATGTCATTTCTTTTTTAGCATTTTTCATATTTAGTGTACTTTTCAAAGCCACTATTTCTATAAATCATATCATATATACACTAACATAGTATATAAAAGAAATGGTAAAAACAGGTTTTAATAACAGTACACAAGAACTATAATTAAATAAATACATATTATGACTTTTATTACAAAAATAGTCCATACACTGACAGAGCAAAAATAACATTTACAATAAAATAGTGCTACAAAGTTGGACTATGAAACAACAGTCATTATATGACAACAGGACAGACCTAGCGCAGTGACACTGTATAATCAGACCAGCCCAGTGCAGTGACAGTGTATAATGGGCCAGTCCGATTATACAGTATCTCTGCACTAGTTCTGACAGTGTACGACAACGGGACCGGCCCAGTGCAGTGACAGTATACGACAATGGGACCGGCCCATTGCAGTGACAGTGTGTGACAATGGAACCGACCCAGTGCCGTGCCACTGTACGACAGCACGTCAGACCCAGTGCAGTGCCACTGTACAACAACGGGACAGACCCAGTGCAGTGCCACTGTACAACAACGGGACAGACCCAGTGCAGTGCCACTGTACAACAACGGGACAGACCCAGTGCAATGACACTGTACAACAACGGGACAGACCCATGGCAGTGACACTGTACGACAACGGGACAGACCCATGGCAGTGACACTGTACGACAACGGGACAGACCCATGGCAGTGACACTGTACGACAACGGGACAGACCCATGGAAGTGACACTGTATGACAACGGGACAGATCCAGGGCTGTGACACTGTATGACGAGACAGACCCAGTGCAGTGACATTGTACGACAATGGGACAGACCCAGTGCAGTGACTCTGTATGACAACAGGACAGATTTAGTGTTGTAAAACTAGGACTATAGGTCAGTCCCAGTGCAGTGACACTGTAAGACAACAAGGGAGATACAGTACAGTGAAACTGAATGACAACGGGACAGACTCAGTGCATTGACACTGTAAGACAGCGGGACAGATCCAGTGAAATGACACTATGACAAAGGGACAGACTTAGTGCAGTAACACTGTTTGATTACAGGGAGGGCAGAGTAGATGGAGTGACTGTTTGTGTAACTACAGGCTGGCACAGTGGAGGACACAGATTAAGTTTGGGGCAGACCCACTGGAGTGACACTGTACAAATACAGGGCAGACCCAGTGTAGTGACAGTGTATGACTGCAGGACAGACCAGGTGGAGAGCAGAGCAGCACAGTGACAGTGTATGACTGCAGGACAGACCAGGTGGAGAGCAGAGCAGCACAGTGACAGTCTATGACTGCAGGACAGACCAGGTGGAGAGCAGAGCAGCACAGTGACAGTGTATGACTGCAGGGCAGACCAGGTGGAGAACAGAGCAGCACAGTGACACTATATGACTGCAGGACAGACCAGGTGGAAAGCAGAGCAGCACAGTGACAGTGTATGACTGCAGGGCAGACCAGGTGGAGAGCAGAGCAGCACAGTGACAGTGTATGACTGCAGGACAGACCAGGTGGAGAACAGAGCAGCACAGTGACAGTGTATGACTGCAGGGCAGACCAGGTGAAGAACAGAGCAGCACAGTGACAGTGTATGACTGCAGGACAGACTAGGTGGAGAGCAGAGCAGCACAGTAACAGTGTATGACTGCAGGACAGACTAGGTGGAGAGCAGAGCAGCACAGTGACAGTGTATGACTGCAGGACAGACCAGGTGGAGAACAGAGCAGCACAGTGACAGTATATGACTGCAGGACAGACCAGGTGGAGAGCAGAGCAGCACAGTGACAGTGTATGACTGCAGGGCAGACCAGGTGGAGAACAGAGCAGCACAGTGACAGTATAGTAACATTGTAAGAGAACATGATAAATATGGAGACATTATGAGAGCAGGACAGATGTGGTTAGCAGTGATGTTACACAATGAATGGCTGTCTGATTGCTAAACAGAAATGATCTTCCTGTAGTGTTATATATCAGTCATTAATTGACTATTTTTGGTTGTTTGGTGCTTCAACATCCTGCACTAAAAATGCTCATGCGGTGGATGCATAACAGACACTTGATTAAAATGCCACATGGCTATAGAAAAGGTGACAGCATTCAGCAGCCGGCCTTTGCCATTACTAGTGCAGTCTATGTGTTCAAATTTCCCTGAGACTTGCTAAGCCAAACTAAGCTCACAGACTAAACATTCAATGTCTTTCCAATTATTTCTGACTAGGCAAAATAATAACCATACATCTACTCATAGAATTCAGAAACGGAAGATAGAGGAGGCACCAAACACATGTGACACCTATACTTTACAGAGTTGTGTGCTCTTCATTATGAATCCTCCCACGCTTCCGTATCTAAACCCCAGTATCGCCCTTATGTTTTATCCATACCCTTTCCCTATCTATCACTCTGGATATCAGCCCTGATTGCCCTTCCCCTACCTCTCACTCCACATATCAGCCCTGACTGCCCTTCCCCTCCTCTTCCTCCAAATATCAGCCCTGACTGCCCTTCCCCTCCTCTTCCTCCAAATATCAGCCCTGAGTGCCCTTCCCCTCCTCTTCCTCCAAATATCAGCCCTGAGTGCCCTTCCCCTCCTCTTCCTCCAAATATCAGCCCTGAGTGCCCTTCCCCTCCTCTTCCTCCAAATATCAGCCCTGACTGCCCTTCCCCTCCTCTTCCTCCAAATATCAGCCCTGACTGCCCTTCCCCTCCTCTTCCTCCAAATATCAGCCCTGACTGCCCTTCCCCTACCTCTCATTCCACATATCAGCCCTGACTGGCCTTCCCCCTCCTCTTCCTCCAAATATCAGCCCTGAGTGCCCTTCCCCTACCTCTCATTCCCAATATCAGCCCTGACTGCCCTTCCCCTACCTCTCATTCCACATATCAGCCCTGACTGCCCTTCCCCAACCTCTCATTCCACATATCAGCCCTGACTGCCCTTCCCCTCCTCTTCCTCCAAATATCAGCCCTGACTGCCCTTCCCTTCCTCCAAATATCAACCCTGACTACCCTTCCCCTACCTCTCATTCCACATATCAGCCCTGACTGGCCTTCCCCCTCCTCTTCCTCCAAATATCAGCCGTGAGTGCCCTTCCCCTACCTCTCATTCCACATATCAGCCCTGACTGCCCTTCCCCTACCTCTCATTCCACATATCAGCCCTGACTGCCCTTCCACTACCTCTCATTCCACATATCAGCCCTGAAGCCCTTTCCCTCCTCTTCCTCCAAATATCAGCCCTGACTGCCCTTCCCTTCCTCCAAATATCAGCCCTGACTACCTTTCCCCTACCTCTCATTCCACATATCAGCCCTGACTGGCCTTCCCCCTCCTCTTCCTCCAAATATCAGCCCTGAGTGCCCTTCCCCTACCTCTCATTCCCAATATCAGCCCTGACTGCCCTTCCCCTACCTCTCATTCCACATATCAGCCCTGACTGCCTTCCCCCTCCTCTTCCTCTAAATATCAGCCTTGAGTGCCCTTCCCCTACCTCTCAATCCACATATCAGCCCTGACTGCCCTTCCCCTACCTCTCATTCCACATATCAGCCATGACTGCCCTACACTCACATATCAGCCCTGACTGCCCTTCCCCTACCTCCATATCAGCCCTGACTGCCCTTCCCCTCCTCTTCCTCCAACTATCAGCCATGACTGCCCTACACTCACATATCAGCCCTGACTGCCCTTCCCCTACCTTTCACTTCACATATCAGCCCTGACAGCCCTTCCCCTCCTCTTCCTCCAAATATCAGCCCTGGGTGCCCTACACTCACATATCAGCCCTGACTGCCCTTCCCCTCCTCTTCCTCCAAATATCAGCCCTGACTGTCCTTCCCCTCTTCTTCCTCCAAATATCAGCCCTGACTGCCCTACACTCACATATCAGCCCTGACTGCCCTTCCCCTCTTCTTCCTCCAAATATCAGCCCTGACTGCCCTTCCCCCTCCTCTTCCTCCAAATATCAGCCCTGACCGCCCTTCCCCTCCTCTTCCTCCAGATATCAGCCCTGAGTGCCCTACACTCACACAGCAGCCCTGACTGCCCTTCCCCTCCTCTTCCTCCAAATATCAGCCCTGACTGGCCTTCACTCACACAGCAGCCCTGACTGCTTCCAAATATCAGCCCTGACTGGCCTTCACTCACACAGCAGCCCTGACTGCTTCCAAATATCAGCCCTGACTGCCCTTCACTCACACAGCAGCCCTGACCCTTCTCTTCCTCCAAATATCAGCCCTGGGTGTCCTTCCCCCCCACATAGCAGCCCTGACTCCCCCCCCCCCCCCTTCCTCTACCTCTGTGTGTATTAGCCGTGACTGCCCTTCCCCTAGCTTTCTGCATATCAGCCCTGACTGCCCTTCCCCTAGCTTTCTGCATATCAGCCCTGACTGCCCCCCCCCCCCTACCCTTCCTCTACCTCTGTGTGTATTAGCCCTGACTGCCCTTCCCCTCCTCTTCCTCCACATTTCAGCACTGGCTAACTTTCTCCTACCGCTCCCTCCACATCGCAGCCACAGCTGTTCGTCCCCTACATCTTAGATCTAGCAGATGTTCGCTGTATTTTCACCTGACCCATCCTTATGCTACAAATCGCAGACTAAGCTGCTCTAACCAAGCTCTTCCCCTGCCTCCTTATACACAGTCCCTGTGCACATACAAATTTGTAGGCGATAACAAACATTTTGGAATTTAAATAATCCTGTTCTGTCGTCACCAAAGTCTGTATTTGTATTTCTATCTTGAGCGCCCTCTAGTGGCATGACCGAGAGGTTCTGGGTCAATAAGGCATCCTGGTCTTCTCAGGGTTCAATCCTGCGTAGGCTGGTTCGGGTTATAGAGTCCCTGAAATAAAATGGGTAAATACTGTATGTTTCAGCATATTTATAAACATATCATGCCTGTTGTGGACGTATATATCTAATATGTTCATGTTAGGACACAGGTGCTTTATGTGTATAAGTGTTAGTTGCACTACTTGGAGAAAAGCACTTGCTGTGTGTACCTGGCACTTGTGTGAGGAAGCAGATCAGTATACAGCTGTGGGATCTTGCGAGATGTTAAAGGGCTGAGGGCTTCCCTGAGACGCTGGTAATTCCTCTCCAGCTCACGATGATACTCCCGCTGATCTGGTCCAATCAGAGTTTTGTTTTTCCTCAAGGCATCTTCACACCTAGGTAAATAGGTCAGACTGTGCACCACATCTCACCATCATCTTACACAACTTGTCTGTACCCACCACTACTCTGCCCCAGGAGTAATCAAGCTGTAAACCCACGCACTTTCTGGCCACCAGCAGCATTGTATGAGGCCCCCTCTTTGTCACTTATAGCCGCTCTACTAAATGTCCCTCACTGGCAACTAAACCTCTTGGTGTCATTTGTGTCCTAATTTTGGCATCCATCCTTTGTCTGTGTCTACTCCATGTACTTTTCTCAGTTGCCCCTTCTTTTGTGCCCCTCTCATCTAAACATACCCACCTTTTTCTCTACTATTCAGAGTATGCCTTCCTTCCCTCCATTACTCTATGTACTTATTACTCATACCCCTCTCTGGTCTTCATCTGCTGCAATATACTGTACCTATCCTTGTGCCCATCACATCCAGCCATCCCCTCCTTGTGCCCATCACATCCAGCCATCCCCTCCTTGTGCTCATCACATCCAGCCATCTCCTCCTTGTGCCCATCCACTTCCAGCCATCCCCTCCCTGTGTCCAACACTTCCAGCTATTTCCTTCTTGTGCCCATCGCTTCCAGCCATCCCCTCCTTGTGCCCATCGCTTCCAGCCAATCCCCTCCTTGTGCCCAACACTTCCTGCCATCCCCTCCCTGTGCACACCACTTCCAGCTATCCCCTCCTTGTGCCCATCACTTCCAGCCATCCCCTCCTTGTGCCCATCACATCCAGCCATCCCCTCCTTGTGCCCATCACATCCAGCCATCCCCTCCTTGTGCCCATCACTTCCAGCCATCCCCTCCTTGTGCCCATCACTTCCAGCCATCCCCTCCCTGTGCCCAACACTTCCAGCCATTTCCTTCTTGTGCCCATTGTTTCCAGCCATCCCCTCCTTGAGCCCAACACTTCCAGCCATCCCCTCCCTGTGCACATCACTTCCAGCCATCCCCTCCCTGTGCACATCACGTCCAGCCATCCCCTCCCTGTGCACATCACTTCCAGCCATTCTCTCCTTGTGCCCATCACTTCCAGCCATCTCCTCCTTGTGCCCATCACTTCCAGCCATCCCCTCCTTGTGCCCATCACTTCCAGCCATTCCCTCCTTGTGCCCATCACTTCCAGCCATCCCCTCCTTGTGCACAATACTTCCAGCCATTCCCTCCTTGTGCACAATACTTCTAGCCATACACTACTAAGGCACCTGACTTCCAGCCATCTCCTCCTTGTGCACATTACTTTCAGCTATACACTACTAAGGTACCAGACTTCCAGCCATCTCATCCTTCATTATCTCACTTCCTGTCATCACCACCATGGGTACCTCACTTGCCTCCATTCACGCCTTGTGCACCTCAAGTCCCACCATCACATCCTTGTGCAACTTACTTTCAGCCATCCCAATCTTGGGCACCTGATTTCCAGCTATCTCCTCCTTGGGCATTTCACTTCCTGCTATAACTACCATGGGCATCTCTCTTCCTGCCATCACCACCAAATGCATCTAACTTGCTGCCATTTCCTCCCTTGGCATCTCACTTGCCACCATTTCCTCCCTACTACCCCTTCCTTGGGTACCTGACTTCCAGCCATCGCCTCCTTGGAAATCTCCTTTTCAACCATCGCCACCTAGGACACCTCGCCACACTACTTCAGCGTCTTTTCTTCTCACACTGCCTTCTTGGGCACTCATAATAAACTCTGTAATCAATGCCTTCATCTTATCACCCCACCCTCTTTAAAGTTAAACACCAACCACATTTTCCCTTTGCGTCTTTACCTCTTGGTGAAATCCCTGAAGCAAAGTCGCAGCTTGTTGTGGAATCGATAGAGACGGGGATCCTCTGGAATCTCAGACAGAAACACTTGAGCCACCTCCAGGGGTCCCTGAGACAAAAAACATAGCCGTGAAAGCTTCTACAATAAAGTTATTCATGTAGCTAAATGTTTAATTTGGCCATAGTCTATCTTTCACCCATGTAAGATGGCAGTTTGCCAACCTTATCAGATAATACTGTTCTATGCTAGGTATAATATTAGAGTTTCACAGAGTAGTAGCTTCATCTCTATCACCTGGTTTACAGTTGTTCCCACACAGCCTTGGAGAACCATCTGTAGCATCTTGGCATCAGCTGGGTCCTGGTGGGTAGCAAATGCCAACTCCTGAGTTTTCTTCTGCATATCTTCAATGGCAACCTCAACTGGAATTAGCACCACCTGGCAAACACAGTAAGTGTATAGAATTACTGACAGCCAAAAACTTCCTGGTGGCACTCAGTCAACATCTTCAATACGTTCACCCGCCATCTGACCTCCCTATAAAGCCTTGGCATGCGATCTGAAAATCAAGCACTCCCACCCAATCACTTCTCAGGGCGTCCTGCCTTTCTCTATGTACTTAGCCTGCCCACTGTTCTTACCTCTTCTCGATGCATTACATTGACCCGAGTCTTGATGTAGGGAAACGCATGAGATGTGGTGAGAACGGTTTTCCGTTTGTACTGCTCATGAAGGTCCCCATGCGCCCGGCCATCCAGTGTGAAGGGAGTACAGAAAAGGAAAGTCCGGAGGTTGTAGTTCTTATCAAAGTAGGTGACCCGATCCTTCAGTTCATATGTATCAAAAAATGGTTCCACGTAAGTAATTTGGATGTAGGCCTGACCAGAAAAGGTAAAAAACAGATCATGTGTGTGCTACAGGGGAACATGCATGGTAAATGCCTGAATTTGAGTATATGGAAAAGTGGATCAACAACAAATCCCTATGAAGAGAGCGATCAGACGGACATTTCTTAGCCAGTTTTATCATTGTCGACATTCAGAATGTTGACACTAATCTATATAATTATTCGTTAAGGTATGTCCCATCTCCACCATGTGTGAGCCCCAACTGCGAAGGAGACAGGACAGACATATAGCCGTAGAAGAGGATGAACCAGCTGGCCACCAGGAAGGGGGAGCGGGACTATGCGAGGGGAGGTGACAGCACGCGTTGGAGCATGGGAGGGTGTGGAGAGTAGGTCAAGATGGAGTGGAGCGTGTGTGTGTGTGTGTGTGTGTGTGTGTGTGTGTGTGTGTGTGTGTAGCATGTGGTATTGGTTTTTGACAAGCAGCAGTCAGAGCGGAGAGGCAGATCAGTGGAAATAGGGCATGGGGCTGGACAGTGCAGAAGGAGGGGGGGCAGACCAAGGTAATCTTTACTAGTGTCAAATCATTCTGGATGATGACATCTCCATTCAGTATGTGAACATGTTCAGAATGTCTACATTATTTGCCACTTAGACATGGACTGAGTACTTTTTTTTTTGCAAATTTTGCGTCTTAATCCGCTAACAATGTACTAACTTCTGTAGTTAAGATGAGTATTTTTTGTTGCAAAGGTATTGGTATAAAAGTAGCAGATTAAGGGCCATATTCAATTCGAAACGAAAAGCTAGTATCGCCGATTGCGTCTTTTCACCTGTCGGAAACTTATCTCCGTATTAAATTCCATCCGCATTTTGTGTAATGCACTACTATTCATGAGAATGTAGTCTATCAATTCTATAGTAGCCAGTACCCCTACGGATATAACTCAGACCTCAGAAGCATTGATTAGGCAGCAGTGAGGTCACTGATTCTTAGCACACACAGGTGAGGCAGCCATTTTGTCAAGTGAACCAATATTCATGAGATGTCCCCAGTGTGGTCATATATTTATAATGAATTTATTAAGGACCCCATTTGAAAAAAAATTGGTTCAGCCTACAAAATGGCCGCCACAGTGGGGCCTCTCTCACCTTGTTTGGGTCAAGTTTAGTTTTGTCCACAGGATTTGAATCCTTTACAACCTGAACCGTCCCTTCTCCAAACTGGTCGGTGTAGAACTCCTGGAAGCAGACAGGGGAGACATTACACACCTATACTTATGGGGTTTCTCACTCGCACTAATCCACACACCAACTACAAAAGCACAGTGCAAACAGCAGCTGCAATCCCTCCGCTCACCTCAAGGCGGTGTGATATCTCAGCCAGCTTGGTAATGGATGGCTCTTTATACACAAACTCTTGCTCATCCAAGTCCCCGAATTTAGGACCGTAAAAGCCAACTCTAAAATATGTCCCAAACATCCTCTGTGGTCTGCACAGAAACAATAAGAGAAGATACAAGTTAGACGTATAATGTTAAAGTTCCCATGCACTGATATAACTTCAGTGTTTTTGGATTTATATACTTTGTGTAGCAAATAGTAAACTGCTTGACCACCAAGACTGCGGCTAAAGGCATAATAATAGTAAACACATTTCTCTAACTCACCAGTGAATCCAGTTCCCAGCGTAATGTCAATTGTGAGAGAGGGAGAGAAAAGAGAAAACTGTTAAATAACCCGTGCGAGCGACGCCAACGCAAGACGATGTTTGATCAATCTGGGAGACTAAAATGGCCATTTTATTAGGGCTCCACCAACCACTTAATACGGCCGAAAACTATTTAAATCTATCCATAATGCAGTTGTCTGGAAACTATTACTATGTTACAGGCCTGGCCAACCTGTGGCTCTCAATCTGTTGTGAAACTACAAGTTCCAGCATGCCCTGCCACAGTTTTAGCATTTCCTATTAGAAAAACTGTGTCAGGGCATGCTGGGAGCTGTAGTTTCACAACAGCTGGAGAGCAACAGGCTGGCTAGGCCTGGTGTGTTAGATTATCTCCTGACTCCACTAATGGAGCCTCACGGGATACATCTATTCCTCCTGATTTATAGATTGTTAATTCTGTCCAATATGGCCACTCGTGTGTGGCTAAATTACATACATATGTGAATGTTTAGAAATTAGGCACGATAGAGACAGCCATTTTGTGAGCTGATCATCAATTCGGAACAATGCAACCTATTCATTTAATTGTTTCAATTATGATTAGTGACTGAGTCAACAAAATGGCTGCCTACACTCTGAAAATTGGTGGAGCCCACATTATATGTTGCCTATGCTGTGTGTGTAGATGATGGGTACACTTTAAACAATATGGAACGGATATGTTGGCGGAGTTGAGGGGTTTGTGAGAGTCCAAAACATTTTGCATACATGTATATATAAAAAAATAAAAGTGCACACATGCACAGTATACAAACATGACTGACATAAAAAAAAATGTGAAAAACATGCTATAACAAGCGAGTGTGCATCCCTTACCCATATAAGATACAAACTCGTGTGATGTGCACAAATATATAAAGCCAAACACAGGTCTTCATACACACACAGTCTAATTATGCAATAGGACTCAGCTGTTCAGTTGTGGACCCACTGGCCGGTAGTGGGGCAGAAAGTCGGCCAATACTGGAAATTGTTCAGTGCCCACAATTAATATGCACATATGGTGCAGCTCTGTCACCCGCAGGCACAAGTGTGCACAGTAACATTACATGTCACCTTTCCTACTGCATAAGTAGATAGAGTTAGCTGCCGTGCAGCAAGTTATCATGGGTAAGAAAAGCGAGGTGAAAACATGAGAAATTGGTTAATTGTCACACTGCCTACCTCCCAGCCTGTGATCTGCCCGGGAGCAAAGGGAAAACACAGGGAAGAGAAAGGGGGACCAGTCAGAGGGAGAGAGAGAGAAGAGAAAGAGATAATGAGCAGATGATGACAAGAAAGATTGAGGAGAACAGTTTACATGTGACATGAATGAGAAATAAGGAAAGTATAGGTGTTACAGAGTAAGGGAAGTACATATATGTTAAAGAGTAAGGAAAGTACATAGGTGTTAGAAAGTAAGGGAAGTACAGGTTCTCAAAAGTAAGGGAAGTACAGGTGTTCAAGAGTAAGGGAAGTACAGGTGTTCAAGAGTAAGGGAAGTACAGGTGTTCAAGAGTAAGGGAAGTACAGGTGTTCAAGAGTAAGGGAAGTACAGGTGTTCAAGAGTAAGGGAAGTACAGGTGTTCAAGAGTAAGGGAAGTAGAGAATGAGGAAGTATAGATGTTAGACAGTAAGGGAAGTATAGGTGTTCAAGAGTAAGGAAAGTAGAGAGAGGAAGTATAAGTGTTAGTGATGGAAGTACATAAGTGTTAGAGAGTAAGGGAAGTACATAAGTGTTAGAGAGTAAGGGAAGTACATAGGTTTTACAGAGTAAGGGAAGTACATAAGTGTTACAGAGTAAGTTCATTACATAAGTGTTAGAAAGTAAGGGAAGTATAGGTGTTATAGATGGAAGTACATAAGTGTTACAGAGTAAGGGAAGTACATAAGTGTTACAGAGTAAGGGCAGTACATAAGTGTTAGAAAGTATGGAAAGTATAGGTGTTAGAAAGTAAGCGAAGTATAGGTGTTCAAGAGTAAGGGAAGTATAGGTGTTCAAGAGTAAGGGAAGTAGAGAGTAAGGGAAGTACATAGGTGTTAGTGAGGGCAGTACATAGGTATTAGAGAGTAAGGGTAGTACAAAGATGTTAGTGAGGGCAGTACATATGTGTTAGAGAGTAAGGGAAGTACATAGATGTTAGTGAGGGCAGTACATAGGTGTTAGAGAGTAAGGGAAGTACATAGGCGTTAGTGAGGGCAGTACATAGGTGTTAGAGAGTAAGGGAAGTACATAGGTGTTAGTGAGGGCAGTACATAGGTGTTAGAGAGTAAGGGAAGTAGAGAGTAAGGGAAGTACATAGGTGTTAGTGAGGGCAGTACATAGGTGTTGAGAGTAAGGGAAGTGTAGAGGTTTTAGAGGGCAGATGTGTTACAGAGTAAGGGAAGAGGACAGCGAATAGGATGGTGAAAGAATATGAGGTATGAAATGCAGATATCAGGGAGAAGAAAGACTTGAGGAAAATGATGGGATTACAAAGTATAAATGGGAGTTAGATGTATTAGGATGATTACAGGGAGAAAAGAGAAATAAAAAATATATAGAGAAAGAAAAAGATATGAAAGAGAGAAAGAGCACAAATGAATACATGGTAACACACCCAACAATATCCATTAATCATGACGATAATCTGCACCTACTTCACAGAAGTGTTATTAATCAATATTTCACTAGGAAGTGTAATGTACAAAGACGCAGAGACCAGTCAAAGGTTTTTAATGCGGCATATGCCATTGGTTAGACATGGACTACCAGTGTCACATGATGTCGTGAGCAGAGAGGTCTTGGAATGCCCCTTTGAGCTTGGTCTGTTATGTATATTGTAAGATCCTGCCCCTCTGCCTTCTAGGGCCATCATGGGTAATGTTGAGCCGCTCTCAAATTTTGGGCTTCATATTGGGCACCCTCCAGAGAGATTTTAAAAAGGATAAAATGAATTGCAGAAGGACAGCTAAGAAAAATCACTACGGTTATTAGATGCATGTGTAAAAGCTACTTCATTTACATACATACATTTGCTAGGTCGGATTGTTGCTCTAATGTCTAGACAAGCAAATCTTAAAGTCCAGTATAGTCTTAGAGACTATTAGACATCTCAATAAAATTTTAGTCTTCAGGAAAATGTCTCCCTGCGACTGTAGTGTTATGTGATGTGGATGTTATTTCAGATCTTCTCGTAGAGAGCTGTGAGCACAGACATGACCATCAGCCTTCACTAGACCTATGACGGGGTAAGGCACTGGCCTGGGGTGCACTATTGTGCCATGTGCGCTCTCTAGGGTTAGCGATATGCCCCTGACGTAGGGTGTAAAGAGAAAGAGACCATCACGCACCTGGTTGGTGATCTTGTTGAACGCCTCCTGTAACTTCCCGTGAACAGAAGCTAGCTTCTTGTAGTCCCGATTTGCTTCATAAATGGGAATGAGAAGTTTATAGACCTCGTTCACTGCCTCAAACAACCCACCCTGGAGAGGAAAATACAACCACAGTATAAATACGCACAGCCATACACCATCAGCCCCTCAGAGAGAGCATATAGACTATATACAATCCTAGTGCCCAGAGATTCAGGAAATTGGCCAATATAAAGGACACCCTGCAGGAAATGATGGATGAAGATAATAGTGGAAGTGGAGGCTTCCATGTGGGATGAATAAGCAATTTATATGCTGCGCAGATTCACTGGCCCCGGCAGCGTGATTTCACTGGACAACCTGAGGGTTGTCAGATGTCCGATGTTTACGCAGTTAATCCGATGCTGCATCAGAGAAGCCGGCAGTGAAAAACGTAGTGAATCGGACCAGTGGAGAAGTTGCCCATGGCAACCAATCAGCTTGTATCATTTATTAAGTACAGTCTATAGAATAATAGGTATTAGCTGATTGGTTGCCATGGGCAACTTCTCTAAGTTTTTCACTGCTTGATAAATGAACCCCTAAATGTGGCTCTAGGTGTACTGTCAGCACTAAGGTTAGTATGGGGGCGGTAGCGCTTCAGTCGTGTAATAGGTGTGAGGGATCCTTGGTGAGCATTAAAGGAGGGTTGCCCTGGGCCACTCTGCTACTATACAGGATTGTTATTATACATAATCATACGATATCTCCTCACCAAAGAGAAGCAGACACAAGCTTGTTCCAGCAGGCCCACCAGCCCGGCCTCGGTGAAATACTTTCCGGTACAGATTCCTTCTTCATCTGGAGATACAACATCATCTGACACCGCTGACTCTTCCAGCACATTGGATGATATGCTCTGCAGGGATGTGATAGACGATAATACATTTACTGATACATTACACAAGAGTATTCATTATCTCCATTACTGGCCATGTTACAGTACCTGGAAGCTGACGCAGCCCACCGGCAGGTGCCTGGCGTCCTCGAGCATGCTGAGATACTCCGACACCAGTGCGGCTCCGTGCACCAGGCAGTGCGCAGCCTCCGCTTGATTTCCGCGCTCGCTGTGTTTGGCAGCCATGTTCTGGAGCCAAGTCAGGCGCAGATCTGGGGAGTTCTGGTATCCCTTGGCAATCCTGAATGAATAGCACAATACAGTAAATGTACAGACACTTTTTGGTACAGTACAGCCACAGGTGGATCTGCCATCTAAGCACAGCAGTCCCTTTGTGGGCAGAAGTCTAAATTAAAACGCAGTAGCTGATTTTCTAGTAACGAGACTGTGAGAAATTCAATCAAGCGAGCTAAGTGACGCTGAGTACACCGGGCCTCATTCCGAGTTGCAAGTAAAGCGGTCACAATACAGGGTACATGCAGCGATCGTAAGTCCTATGCACCCATCTGTATTTGGAATTGTACGCATCTATGCAGCAGCAGCGCCCCCAGCCCTGAGTCTAGTTACTGCACTTACGCCTAAGCCCATGCATGGTGCAGAAGTTGCAGCTGAAAATGGTGCGCACAATCCACACGCACAACTCAGAATATGTCCCAACTCTGACTACATGCCCATGACCACGGGATGCTTCTCTCACGTGCAAACGCTCGTTGCCGTTTCCAGCCAGTAATGCCCATTCTGTCATCTGAGAGAAGGGGCTTAGGTGCGTATGTCTCAGAATCACACATAGGTGCGCTACGTTCCGCATAGATCAGCTGCGATGCATGAGCAGTTCCATTTGAAGTTCATTCCAACCAAAATATAAAGCAGTTTGGAGAAAACGGAAAATGACAGGGACAATATACAGTATGCTAGATCAATAGATAGCTCTCACCGGTACATTAGGTCCATCAGCATCTCAGGATCTTCTTGGTGTTCCTTCATTTTTACTGTGTCTGTGAGGATCATGTGCAGGTTAAATACCAAATCCTGAACCTGCAGGAAAGAAGCAATTGTGACCCACGGAAGCCTACCATGAATCTCTACCATGTGACCTCATGATCACTACAGTATGAATGCCAGAGGTCTGCAGCACAATAGGACAGCTATGACTAAAGGTGCATACACACGGATCAGAACGACAAATCGTTAAAATCGATAAGTGTGTAAGCACTAAGTCGTGCGGTGCACACTCCGGTGGGGTTGCAGCAGGTCAGTCCTACATGCAGGCTAACCTGACGATGCGGCTGACAACCCCATGCAACAGGATACAGCTACTCAGCAGGGGGGTCGCATCGCTGAGTACATACGTCATTTAGTGTGTACCCAGCTTAAAATAGAATATTTAGCACAAGGCTGAGTAAAATTAAACGGTCTAGTTTAGAATTACAATAAAATAATTAGCATATTCTTGAATATATGTATTGGTTTGTTTGGTGACCCTCATTTCAGTTTGTTCCTCTGCTGTACACAGATAGGTGAACTGAGGTAAAAGGCGGCCATTTTGTAAGCTGGCCCAACAGGATAAATCAGCCTATCAAAATCACTTCTTTGTGAACTGCTAGGCTGTGTTCTCACGAATTTTGGGTAACCCTACAAAATAGCTGCATTGGCAACACGTAAACTTTAAATTTGGATTCTGGTGACCGTTACTAAATCGGTTTGCAGTAAAAGCATTTAGCGGTCATTACTTGCTCAGGGAAAGTGGTGTCCCTCAGTTCCAGATCCTCCTCAGAGTAGGTGAGGATGGTCTTCAGGGACCGGCGCAGGTATTCCTCATTGAACTTTTGAGAGGTCCCCACTAATGACGACAGGGACATGGTGACCTGCATCTTCACGCGAGCGAAATTCTGAGCCAAGAAGAAAAACAGAAAGTTACCCCTGACACCACATGGTGGGGATAAAGAGAATCACCCCCACCCCAAAAACACATCTAGGCTACCTTCTAGTCTGGACAATGTTCGTAGCTGCTATGTAAGAGCTGTAACCAGCCCCATGGCTTATGAGCGCCAGTGAATCTACCAATGATTTAACTGCACATGCTTCACGGCCCAATTTCCCGACCATGTGTGGCAGAGCAGGGCCCTCCGGAGCAGATGGGCTAGAACAGACAGTCCCGTAACCACTGCATGGGAGCGTCACAACTTTACTTCTTATGTATCCATGCGCTAGATTCAGGCTGCACGCAAAGGGACTCTCTCTATACTGAACTGTAATTTAGAGAAGCTGGCACAAGCCAGCAATTTGGGAGCAATTCAATTGAATGCAATGTTGAGGCGCAATATACGGCTGCGCACATCACAGATACCTACAGTAGCCTAACATTGCCCATATTACTACGCACGCCAAAGGGAACGAGAGGTAGAATGAGCCATATTGGGGTCATGATGTGCCGCTGCTCCGATAGAAAACCGCATCTAATTGAAATGCCCCTATAGAGTCTATAGAAAAGCAATGTCTGGAGTGGGCAGGTCACTTAGAGCCAGAATCGGCACTGGTGACTATCAGCAGGAAGGGTAAACCACCACGCAACTCGCTAAGCTGCTATTCCGTCACCGGCTGCGGTAAGCAGAGGTCGCTCGCTGGTGTCTTGTCACTTACGTTTCCAATCTCAAAGTTCTGTCTCATCAGGAGGTAGAGAGAAGCGCTGGCCTGAGTGCGCACGCTGCTGACACAGCTGCTGCAGTGACGCAGGAGGCGGAGACAGAGATCAGAGCACAGTTCAGTGTCGTCCTCAAACAGCATCTCCGGGAACTGAGTGGGAGAAGGTGCATTAGAAGAGAAGAGACTGGAAAATGAATACAAATGGACATGCGGCCATCTCAGCTCTCTGCACACAGCAATTCCCTGTGCTCACCTTGCACACCAGCGCCCTCTGGCTGGTGAAGCAGTACTGCAGGTACAAGGCACTCTGGTTGCAGCCCAAGCTGTGTAGCAGGACTTTCAGGACTCCTCCCAGGATGCTTTCCTTCATCTCCGACATCATGACAGTCTGCAGGAAATAGACATGGATAGGTAGAAAGGTCTCTGCTGTCTGAGTGTCAGTGTGATACTGGAGGGGAAACAGAAGCTATGCCTTCATTGCCACTTCTTACCTCGACAATGATCTCCAGTGTGTCCAGCACAACTAGATTGGCCTCAGTGGCCATATTCCCATCCACCGTGACCTCAAGCTCTCGCTCTGCTTGTGTTCTGTAATGAGACAAAAGGATAATGAGACCTAGTGATGTGACACGTGCACACTGTGAACATGAATGGTAAGGTAGACTTTGTCAGCAGTGACCGATCCCATGCAGAGAGAATAGGACCAGACAACCTAACTGCTCACATATAGGGTAACCATGGAAATACAGGGACCTACAGTAGAGATGAGAAAACATCACTGTTATACTAAAACTAATGAGTCCCGCTCTCACACAGGGTATGGTCCTAATGAGTCTCGCACTCACACAGGGTATGGTCCTAGTGAGTCTCGCACGCACACAGGGTATGGTCCTAGTGAGTCTCGCACGCACACAGGGTATGGTCCTAGTGAGTCTCGCACTCACACAGGGTATGGTCCTAGTGAGTCTCGCACTCACACAGGGTATGGTCCTAGTGAGTCTCGCACTCACACAGGGTATGGTCCTAGTGAGTCTCGCACTCACACAGGGTATGGTCCTAGTGAGCTTTGCACTAACACAAGGTATGGTCCTAGTGAGTCTCGCACTCACACAGGGTATGGTCCTAGTGAGTCTCGCACTCACACAGGGTATGGTCCTAGTGAGTCTCGCACTCACACAGGGTATGGTCCTAGTGAGTCTCGCACTCACACAGGGTATGGTCCTAGTGAGTCTCGCACTCACACAGGGTATGGTCCTAGTGAGTCTCGCACTCACACAGGGTATGGTCCTAGTGAGTCTCGCACTCACACAGGGTATGGTCCTAGTGAGTCTCGCACTCACACAGGGTATGGTCCTAGTGAGTCTCGCACTCACACAGGGTACGGTCCTAGTGAGTCTCACACTCACACAGGGTACGGTCCTAGTGAGTCTCACACTCACACAGGGTACGGTCCTAGTGAGTCTCACACTCACACAGGGTACGGTCCTAGTTATTCCTGCACTCACACAGGGTATGGTCCTACTGAGTCTCACACTCACACAGGGTATGGTCCTAGTGAGTCTCGCACGCACACAGGGTATGGTCCTAGTGAGTCTCGCACGCACACAGGGTATGGTCCTAGTGAGTCTTGCACTCACACAGGGTATGGTCCTAGTGAGTCTTGCACTCACACAGGGTATGGTCCTAGTGAGTCTCGCACTCACACAGGGTATGGTCCTAGTGAGCTTTGCACTAACACAAGGTATGGTCCTAGTGAGTCTCGCACTCACACAGGGTATGGTCCTAGTGAGTCTCGCACTCACACAGGGTATGGTCCTAGTGAGTCTCGCACTCACACAGGGTATGGTCCTAGTGAGTCTCGCACTCACACAGGGTATGGTCCTAGTGAGTCTCGCACTCACACAGGGTACGGTCCTAGTGAGTCTCACACTCACACAGGGTACGGTCCTAGTGAGTCTCACACTCACACAGGGTACGGTCCTAGTTATTCCTGCACTCACACAGGGTATGGTCCTACTGAGTCTCACACTCACACAGGGTATGGTCCTAGTGAGTCTCGCACTCACACAGGGTATGGTCCTAGTGAGTCTCGCACTCACACAGGGTATGGTCCTAGTGAGCGTTAAACTAACACAAGGTGTGGTCCTAGTGAGTCTCACACTCACACAGGGTATGGTCCTAGTTATTCCTGCACTCACACAGGGTATGGTCCTAGTGAGTCTCGCACTCACACAGGGTATGGTCCTAGTGAGCTTTGCACTAACACAAGGTGTGGTCCTAGTGAGTCTCACACTCACACAGGGTATGGTCCTAGTGAGTCTCACACTCACACGGTATGGTCCTAGTGAGTCTCACACTCACACAGGGTATGGTCCTAGTGAGTCTCGCACTCACACAGGGTATGGTCCTAGTGAGTCTCGCACTCACACAGGGTATGGTCCTAGTGAGTCTCGCACTCACACAGGGTATGGTCCTAGTGAGTCTCGCACTCACACAGGGTATGGTCCTAGTGAGTCTCGCACTCACACAGGGTATGGTCCTAGTGAGTCTCGCACTCACACAGGGTATGGTCCTAGTGAGTCTCGCACTCACACAGGGTATGGTCCTAGTGAGTCTCACACTCACACAGGGTATGGTCCTAGTGAGCGTTAAACTAACACAAGGTGTGGTCCTAGTGAGTCTCACACAGGGTATGGTCCTAGTGAGTCTCACACTCACACAGGGTATGGTCCTAGTTATTCCTGCACTCACACAGGGTATGGTCCTAGTGAGTCTTGCACTCACACAGGGTATGGTCCTAGTGAGCTTTGCACTAACACAAGGTGTTGTCCTAGTGAGTCTCACACTTACACACAGGTTATGATCTTAGAGGAGGTTATGATCTTAGAGGAGACTCTAATTCATACATCTAAAACAAACTGCTTTTGATCTGACTTCTATTGTGCTTCTACAGAATACATTACGTAACACTATACACCAGCCACACTTCCCTAGTAACCATTATCAAGCAGTGACTGCTAATTCTGCAAGCTCTGCGCTGCTCCCGAGTCCTGCGGATAGCCATACTGCATAAATCCATGCATCTCTTTTCCTGGTTCTAGTCTAACAGATTATAGCCATGACTTGGGAGCAGTACTGTACAATATATAGCTATACTCTAACAGTAATATAAGGTGTGCTAGAAAGGAAGTGGGATAAATAAAATACATTATTTGGAGAATTGTCTTTTATGGTGGCTCATCAGTATCATCACAAACAATAGTATTCCCAGTATGTTTCATGTCCCGTTCCGGAGTATAAATTTCTTATAGGTTCTCACTTCTCTGTTTTCTCACTGTTTGGCCTCCACTGTGTAACGTTTTTCCTCCATCGTACGTTCTCCTGGCTTCCAAATGGGCTGCGCTCTGCTGGCAGAAACAGAGAATGTGAGGGTAACACAGGGAGGGAATATATGGTGTCTGAATTCCCATTAGAAACTTATTTCAGGTCAGGTCCACTGAGACGAGATAGGCTAATGCTTGTCAGTTAGACATTGGGATAAACCCATCTTACTGGGGAAATCTTGCACACTGACACAATATAGGCTATTGCTGGTCAGTCAGACATTGGGATAACCCATTTTATTGGGGAAATCTTGGACACTGAGATCAACCTGGTGGTGAAGGGTTTGTCAGCAAGCTCTCACCTCGACTACGCTTCACCATGTCTTGACGCGCCCCGATAGTCCCAAGTATGGCCTCCTCTAGCCGAGCTTTCATATCAAGAGATTTCTTAAATGTCAGGCTGTTTATACGCTCAAACGCCTTCATACCCTAAGGAAAAAGGAGGAGAAATGGCCATGAAAGCACAATATAAAAATGAAAAACATACATGGGGAGATTTATCAAACCTTGGAGAGAGATAAAGTACCAACTAGCTTCTGTCATGTTACAGGATGCGTTTGAAAAATGACAGAACCTGACAGTTTAGTACTTTCTCTCTCTCAAAGGTCTGATAAATCTCCCCCAAAGGGCTGAGTTGTACGCAAAGTGGTCACAAGCCCAGTCGGCCGTTGTAACCAGATTGGAAACCATCCGGGGGAGATTAAGCTTTCTAAAAGAGTGGAGAAGTTGCCCATAGCAACCATCAGCTTCTACCTATCATTTTATAAAATGTGATAAATGCTACCTGGAAGCTGACTGGATGCCATCGGCAGCTTTGTCACTCTTTAGAAAGTTTCATACATCTACCCCGTATGGTAATGCAGCTATACACACATCCTCATGCATATAGCCATATCACCCACTGTTATTCCATCTGCAGTCAAAGCCATCACACCTACCCTATGCTGGGAGCATGAGATCTGCCTGACACAAGCGCCCCTTCGGCATACGTACCACTCAGGACAGCACGGAGATCAGGCTACACACTTCCCATGGGAAGAATCTTTGCGTACAACCCAGTATTAGGCCCCATAATGTGTACATGCTTATCAGTGTGTCATCAACCACAATATGAAGCAGGACACACACTGAGTTGCCTTGTACTAAAAGTAGTGTCTCAGTAGTGAGGGTCTCACCATGTACTGGAAAGCAGGACACACACTCAGCAGTTACCTTGTACTAGAAGTACAGTCTCAGTAGTGAGGGTCTCACCTTGTACTGGAAGCAGGACACACACTCAGCAGTTACCTTGTACTAGAAGTACAGTCTCAGTAGTGAGGGTCTCACCTTGTACTGGAAGCAGGACACACACTCAGCAGTTACCTTGTACTAGAAGTACAGTATCAGTAGTGAGGGTCTCACCTTGTACTGGAAGCAGGACACACACACAGCAGTTAACTTGTACTAGAAGTACAGTCTCAGTAGTAAGGGTCTCACCTTGTACTGGAAGCAGGACACACACTCAGCTGTTACCTTGTACTAGAAGTACAGTCTCAGTAGTGAGGGTCTCACCATGTACTGGAAGCAGGACACACACTCAGCAGTTACCTTGTACTAGAAGTACAGTCTCAGTAGTGAGGGTCTCACCTTGTACTGGAAGCAGGACACACACTCAGCTGTTACCTTGTACTAGAAGTACAGTCTCAGTAGTGAGGGTCTCACCATGTACTGGAAGCAGGACACACACTCAGCAGTTACCTTGTACTAGAAGTACAGTCTCAGTAGTGATGGTCTCACCTTGTACTGGAAGCAGGACACACACTCAGCTGTTACCTTGTACTAGAAGTACAGTCTCAGTAGTGAGGGTCTCACCTTGTACTGGAAGCAGGACACACACTCAGCAGTTACCTTGTACTAGAAGTACAGTCTCAGTAGTGAGGGTCTCACCATGTACTGGAAGCAGGACACACACTCAGCAGTTACCTTGTACTAGAAGTACAGTCTCAGTAGTGAGGGTCTCACCTTGTACTGGAAGCAGGACACACACTCAGCAGTTACCTTGTACTAGAAGTACAGTCTCAGTAGTGAGGGTCTCACCTTGTACTGGAAGCAGGACACACACACAGCAGTTACCTTGTACTAGAAGTACAGTCTCAGTAGTGAGGGTCTCACCTTGTACTGGAAGCAGGACACACACTAAGCAGTTACCTTATACTAGAAGTACAGTCTCAGTAGTGATGGTCTCACCTTGTACTGGAAGCAGGACACACACTCAGCAGTTACCTTGTACTAGAAGTACAGTCTCAGTAGTGAGGGTCTCACCTTGTACTGGAAGCAGGATATACACAGACTGAGCAGTTCCAGGAGCCGTGTGAGCTGCATTACAGACAGGCTGGAGAACCAGCGTTGCAGACAATCTTGCTCAGCATTTTTCAGTACCCAGAGAGCACAGACCAGGAGATTGCGGCTGGACTCTGCAGAGAGGACACTGCCTGTACGCATAGCCTGGGGAGAGAGGCACAGGTAAAGCACTAGCAAAATGTTTCAAAGTACAAGTTGAACTGTGCACAGTCCTGGCTGGTGAAGGGCGATACAACAACTGAAATACACATGTAACATGTGTTATTTAACCTATGGTATACCTAGGAAGCAGCATGCTGCCATTAATAGCAGGACCTTACTCAATATTATTATAATGGTATCTTGAATCTTGCAGACAATGGTAAAGTATAACATGTGTAAGAACAACGCAAATCAGCAACTAATTGTGTGTCCTGTAATGCACTCCCAGGTCACTAACCAATATCTTCCTATTGTCCCCTCAGGCCTTATAGAGAGAATAGCTGTTGCAACAAATATGTTATTATGGAGAATGTGAACGAAAGGGAAGAAACAGAGCGAAAACAAGAGATATGGTAAGAACTTACCTTTGTTATCTCTGTTTCTACGAAGTCCATAGGGTCCACAGGGTTGACCTTGGGGTATAGCTGGATCTGGATCCACGGGCACCACGCAGTTAAAGCTTTGCTGCTCCCAGGATGCACTTGGGTCCGTCCTCCTCTATACCCCGCCCCGGCCACAGGCACCTCAGTTGGTAAGCAGCTAAGGCCGGAGGAGGAGACTAAACAGAGAGAAGGAAGACTGGAACACACAAGAAACCATACTCACAGAAATGGGAGACGGAAAACCGGTGACCAGCCACACAGCCCATTTGAAGCCAGGTGCGTCAGGGCGGGCGCCCTGTGGACCCTCTGGACTTCGTAGAAACAGAGATAACAAAGGTAAGTTCTTACCATATCTCTTGTTTTCTACTTCAGGGTCCATAGGGGGTCCACAGGGTTGACCTTGGGGATGTCCCAAAGCAGTTCAACTAAGGGCGGGGACGCTCCTGTGCTGAAAGGAGTACCCGGCACCCAAAGGATGCATCCTGAGAGGCGAAGGTGTCAAACGCATAAAACCTCAAAAACGTCTGAATTGAAGACCAAGTAGCCGCCTTACACAGCTGAACAGCGGAGGCGCCACGTCTAGCAGCCCAAGAGGGACCCACAGAACGAGTGGAATGAGCCTTAACAGAGGCTGGCACAGGTAAACCCTCCTGCGCATAAGCCTCACAAATAACTGAACGAAGCCAACGGGCTATCGTTTGCTTGTTGGCAGGCCAACCCCTCTTGTGAAAACCAAAGAGGACAAACAAAGAATCCGACTTCCTAACCGAAGCAGTCCGGTCCACATAGACTCTAAGTGCCCGGACCACATCCAAGGAAGCCTCACCAGCCGAAAGATCAGGTGACTGAAAAGCTGGCACAACAAGTTCCTGATTAATGTGGAACTTTGAAACCACTTTGGGCAAAAACTCAGGCGTGCGGAGCACTGCCCTGTCCTGGTGAAAAATCAGAAAAGGAGGGCGACAGGAAAGCGCCCCCAATTCTGAAACCCTCCTGGCCGAAGCAATTGCCAGGAGAAAAATGGTCTTAAACGTCAGCCACTTGAGCTCCACCGACTCAAGCGGCTCAAAAGGAGGACCCTGCAAGACCCTCAGTACCACCGTCAAGTCCCACGGAGCCACCGGAGGCACGAAGGGAGGCTGGATCCTGAGAACACCTTGGAAAAAGGTGTAAACATCTGGCAGTGTAGCAATCCGTCGCTGAAACCACACGGACAAAGCAGACACATGAACCTTCAGAGAGGCCAGGCGTAAGCCGAGGTCCAAACCCGATTGAAGAAATTCCAAGATTCTGGAAACCCGGAACACCTGCGGATCATAGTTTCTGGATTCACACCACTGAAAATAAGTGCGCCACACCCTGTGGTAAATCCGCGCGGAGGCAGGCTTGCGTGCCCTAAGCATGGTACCAATCACTGAACTGGAGAAACCCCTAGACCTCAAGACGGCTGTCTCAAGAGCCACGCCGTCAAAGACAGCCGACCCAGATCCGGGTAAAGGCAGGGCCCCTGAGACAACAGGTCCCGACGCTGAGGAAGAAGGTACGGAGCGTCGATGGAGAGGCACCTCAGATCGGAGTACCAAGGACGTCTGGGCCACGCCGGAGCCACCAGCACGAGCGTGCCGCCGTCCTGCTTGAATTTCCGCAGAACCCGAGGAAGTAAGGATATCGGAGGAAACAGATACGCCAGGTGAAACGTCCATTTCACCGACAGAGCGTCTACCAGACAGGCGCCTGCGTCTCTTGTCCTTGACCCGTAAACGGGCAACTTGTGATTGTGACGGGAGGCCATCAAGTCCAGCTCCGGCAGCCCCCACCTGTCCACGAGTAGCTGAAACACCTCTGGGTGAAGCGACCATTCCCCGGGATGCACATCGTGACGGCTGAGGAAGTCCGCCTCCCAATTGAGGACTCCGGGAATGAAGACTGCCGAGATCGCTGGAACGTGACACTCCGCCCAAGCAAGAATGCGAGACACCTCCGACATTGCTGCCCGACTGCGAGTTCCCCCTTGGTGGTTGATGTACGCCACCGTGGTGGCGTTGTCGGACTGCACCTGAACCGCCCTTCCGTGAAGAGCGGGGCCGGACGACTGCAGGGCCCTGTACACAGCCCGCAGTTCCAGGATGTTGATGGGGAGAAGTGCTTCTTCCGCGGACCAACGACCCTGAAGCGATAATGAGCCGGTCACTGCCCCCCAACCCCGAAGACTGGCATCCGTCGTGAGCAGGACCCAGTCCGGGATCCAAAAGGGGCGCCCCTCGACCAGATGCACCGTCTGAAGCCACCAAGCCAAAGACTGCCGAACCTCCGCGGACAACACCAGCATCTGAGAGCGGATCCGGTGAGGTAACCCGTTCCATTCCGATAGAATCAGCCCCTGCAGGGGCCGGGAATGGAACTGGGCAAATTCCACCATGTCGAATGTCGACACCATGGACCCCAGAACTCTCATAGCTGAATGGACCGACAGGCGGCAACTGCTCAGGCAACTGTGTATCCGCAGCTGCAGGGAGGAGACCTTCTCTGGAGTCAGGAAAATCCGCTGCTGACGAGAATCCAGCAGGGCTCCCAAATGAACCATCCGCTGTGATGGAATCAGGGAGGACTTCTTCCAGTTTATCAACCACCCGTGTGCTTGAAGACAAGCAATGGTCAGGTGGAGATGTCGAAGAAGCACCTCCGGGGAGCTCGCCAGCAGCAGAAGATCGTCCAGGTACGGCAACAGACGTAGACCCTGACCCCGAAGGTGGGCAGCCATAACCGCCATCACCTTGGTGAACACCCTCGGAGCCGTGGAAAGGCCAAAAGGCAACGCCCGAAATTGGTAGTGATGGTTCAGGATAGCAAACCTCAGATACCGCTGATGTGCCGGTGCTATGGGCACATGGAGATAGGCGTCCTGGATATCGAGGGAGACCATATAATCCCCGGGTTCCATCGCCAGAATGATGGAACGTAACGTTTCCATCCTGAACCTGGGAACTCTGAGGTATCTGTTCAGAGACTTCAAATTCAGGATAGGGCGATGAGAACCATTGGGTTTCTGTACCAGAAACAGAGTAGAATAGTACCCCGTCCCGCGCTGAGACTGCGGAACGGGAACAATGACCCCTGCTTGTAGCAAGGATTCTATAGCTACCTGAATCTGACCAGCTTTGGTCTTGTCCAGAGAAGGACTCGTACAAAAAAACTGGTGGGGCGGCCTGAACCGAAAAGACAGGGCGTACCCCTGAGAGACTACTTCTCGAACCCAGGCATCCGTGGTGGTATTGTGCCAACACTGGGCGAATTGGAGAAGTCGGCCTCCCACTCTGGGGTCCCCCAGAGAGAGGCCCGTCCCATCAGGCAGCAGGCTTATCCTCCTGCTTGGAAGAAGGGCGCCGAGCACTCCATGCCTGCTTCTTGGGCTTGGGTGCGGCCTTGGTCGCCGAATGTCTCGGGAAGGACTGGCCCTTGGCCTTACCCTGAACCCGAAAGGACCGAAAGGCAGAGCTCCTCACTTTAGCCGGCGCAGAGGCCGAAGGGAGAAAAGCCGACTTGGACTTAGCCAAAGTATCCACTATTCTGTCCAAATCCGGACCAAATAGTAAATCACCATTAAAAGGCAAGGCCTCCAGACCCTTTTTTGAATCTGCATCAGCCCTCCAGGACCTCAGCCACAGGGAGCGCCGAGCAGATACCGCTGCAGCCGACACCCTAGAAGTGAGCAGGCTGGCATCCAAAGACGCTTCCCCAATATAGGAAGCTGCATCCCGCATCTGTCCCACTAACGCTCTCTGGATATCCGGAGCCTCATCAGGAAAGGTATCCTCCAAGGCATTGGCCCATGCCTCAATGGCTTTAGCCACCCAGGAGATAGCCATGGACGGGCGAGCCACCGCCCCGGAAAGAGAATAAATGGACTTTAAACAAGTCTCCACCTTCCTGTTCGTGGGATCCTTCAAAGAGGAGATAGACGGCAATGGCAACGTCGCGCTTTTGATCAAGCGGGTAACGTGGGAATCCACCGCCGGCGGAGTTTCCCATTTCCTGCAATGAGCTTCAGGAAAAGGATAGTTCGCCGCCAACCTCTTCTGTGGATGGAACCTCTTACTAGGTAATTGCCAGGCCGCCGCCATATGATCCGATAATTGATCAGACAGGGGGAACACAGTTGAGGTCACCTTGGCCTTTTTAAAATTAGGAAACTTCGACCTAGGAGCCGGCGCATCATCCTCAACATGTAGGATAGCCCGCACCGCCCTAACTAAGGCTGGAACATTAATGGAGGACTTAGCTTCCACCTCCTGCCCCATGACATCAGAGTCAGAGTCCTCATGGATTTCTCCATCATCTGAGGACACTTCCGAGTCCGACAACTGCGCAGCTAGTGAACTCACAACCGGACGTTTAGACACCCTTGGTGGCACATCACCTTGCAACATAGACTGAAACGCCGAGGATGAAGCCGCCAGACTCTGTACGGAGCTGGATAGAACATCCACCCAAGGCGGAGGAGCCGTCGGAGCAACACTCTGCAAAGGCACTACAGACTGACACGTCCCTGGGGAAGACTGCACATACACAGGCAGTCCCGAGTAAGGACCCACAGTCTGGGCCCCGGGGGAAGACCGCAACATTTGTGGAACCCTCGGGGAATGGGGGATGGTGGGCTGCGGTAACGCCCTAGAAGGGACCGCTGATGGGACCGATAACCGGTCCGCAATAGACGCCAGCACCTGTGAAAACATCGCCCAAGGAGGGTCCTGTGATACAGGGGGGTTGGAGGGGCCCGGTACCAGCTGGCACCGCCCGCACAGACCATCCTGAGATAAGTCCTCCCCATCAACTCCAGCAGCACAGCGTCTGCAGGAAAATAGCACAGGAGCCACAGAGCGCTCAGTCTCCTCATCCGACATGATACCGTAAATACACAAGAAATAGGTATCACCAGAGGAATTACGGTTTTAACACCCGCGCACTCACCAGTATGCGAAACAACAGCCCAGATATGGTACTGTGTAGCACACAACAGTATGTGACTGACCCCACAAATACGTGTTTTATATATGTGAGGGTCTCAGAAAAACGCCCTTCCCCCACACACCTGCCGGGCCGTAGGAGAAGGAAAGGGATAGTTATAAGCTGACAGTAAGGAGAATAAGTCACAGACAGGCAGCACTAGCAATAGTCACATACAATGCAGAAAAGTTAGTACTCACTGCACCTTCCGCTACAATCAACCGCCCAGATTCAGTGTCTGGGAGGGCTATAGCGCTGTGTACACTGTCCTTTAGCAGGGGAGAGGTACACAGGGGGACCGGTCCACTTGATACCGCCTGGGAGTCTGCGATGTGCCAGTAAAGATGGCCGCCGGAGACCTCAGAGGAGGAGTGGCCGAGAGATAAGAGCAGCTCAGCGACGCCAGACTCCTAGTTGAAAGGCGCGCTGAGCTGAGGGGAGGAGCCGCTAGACAGGGAAGGCTGCCTCCCCTGGCTAGCAATTAACCCCCGGGTTGCCGGTCCCGCTACCAGCCTGATACCCTGGTGGTCTAGCGGACACGCGGGGTATTCCTCAATTGAGGGGGAGCCCGCCGCCGCCGCTAGCGCCTCCGGTCTGTCCCCAGAGACCGGAGGCTCCTGACTGCATTGAAGTATCCGCGGGCCGCCGCACGCGGCGACCCGCGGCTTACCTGATCCCCGTCGCGTCCGGCAGCAGTCAAGGGAGTCCCCAGAGCCCGGCTAGTACAGGCTCTGGGGTCCCGCCGCGATCCCCAGAGCTGTACTGGCGTCGCGGCGCCAGCGGGGAGAAGGAGCGGCAGCGTGGACGTCCTAAAGGACAGTCTGATGCTGCCGCTCTAAAAGTGTAAAAAAAGAAGAAAAAAATAAAAAATTTCTCTTTTAAAATAAAGCTTAGGGGCTGCTCCTGCAGCCCCACTGCGACAGGGTGACCCGACTCCGGCCGGGCACCAACTAAAACAGAGGTGCCTGTGGCCGGGGCGGGGTATAGAGGAGGACGGACCCAAGTGCATCCTGGGAGCAGCAAAGCTTTAACTGCGTGGTGCCCGTGGATCCAGATCCAGCTATACCCCAAGGTCAACCCTGTGGACCCCCTATGGACCCTGAAGTAGAAAGGGGGAAATGTTGGGATTCACTTACAGCTGATGGGATCGGGAAGCTTGTGGTCTTCTGCACTGTAGGCAATGGGGACCCGGCTATTGCCATGGCAACTGTTTGACTGATTGTGCCCCCATCTGAGTCCACTTCATCTGCCATAGAGGAGGCATGACGGATCCTCTGCACATGTGGCTCTGCTAAGAAAGGACAGGAGCGTCAGCACATCTGGGCCGGTCAGTTTACAAGACACAGGATAGAGAGACTGTAGCACTGGAGGAAGGTACATTCCAACCTCAATAGTCAGGAATAACAAAGTGTACATTGCTAGTGTCTAACCTGTAGCTACAGCCAGGGGCGCATTAAGAGAGGAGGGGGCCCGTGTGCAGTCTCCGACTGGGGCCTCCTCCCCTCTCTCCGGCGGCCTGCGGCGCACTGAGCGCAGCTGTAGACTCTGGGCACTATTATGTGTCCATAGTCTACTTCGCATGTGCAGGTCACCGGGAAAATGGAGTGGCAGCCATTTTCCCGGTGAGTTCCCTACCACGCATGCGCAAAACGCCGGGAAAATGGGCGCGTTCATTTTCCAGGCGATTTTTTACAGCGCTGATACCACCGATGTGGGACTCCAAAGAGGTAAGTATTAAAAATATGGGTGCACCCATTATTGATACTCCCCTGGCAACAGCTATCATTCAGTGCTGCACCATTGCTAGTGTATAAAAGCTCGGTGTATGAGAACACAACTGTACCTGTGCACAGGGCTGTAGAGGGCCGACTCAGCCCAGGGGCGTGGCCTAGTCACGGGAGGCTTGGTCACACCCTCTTAGGGGGGAAAAAAAAAACATTGCCCCTCAGCCTGGTGCAAATCCAAGGAAGGTAGGGGGGCGCGAACAGTGTGTTCGCGCCCCCTATAGGCAGAGGAAACTGCTGCTGATAGGTAAGATGGGGGCGGCATTGGACCCGGGCCCTGCCGGGCCCCTGCAGCAAGCATGGGCAATTAGTACCCACTTTCCCCCCCTCTCGGCGCCAGAGCCTGTGCACTGGATTTCATACGCGTGTCTAAAAATTAGAGGTAATATGGACTTCATCCTTAGCCACCAGATTCATGCTTGCCGTCAGTATAACAACTGTATACTTGCCGTCAGTATAACAACTGTATGCTTGCCGTCAGTATAACAACTGTATGCTTGCCATCAGTATAACAACTGTATGCTTGCCATCAGTATAACAACTGTATGCTTGCCATCAGTATAACAGCTGTATGCTTGCCATCAGTATATTAACTGTATACTTGCCATCAGTATACGAACTGTATGCTTGCCATCAGTATAATAGCTGTATGCTTGCCATCAGTATAATAACTGTATGCTTGCCATCAGTATACTAGCTGTATGCTTGCCATCAGTATAATAACTGTATGCTTGCCATCAGTATAATAGCTGTATGCTTGCCATCAGTATACTAGCTGTATGCTTGCCATCAGTATACTAGCTGTATGGTTGCCATCAGTATACTAACTGTATGCTTGCCATCAGTATACGAACTGTATGCTTGCCATCAGTATAATAGCTGTATGCTTGCCATCAGTATACTAACTGTATGCTTGCCATCAGTATAATAGCTGTATGCTTGCCATCAGTATAATAACTGTATGCTTGCCATCAGTATAATAGCTGTATGCTTGCCATCAGTATAACTGTATGCTTGCCTTCAGTATAATAGCTGTATGCTTGCCATCAGTATACTAACTGTATGCTTGCCATCAGTATAATAGCTGTATGCTTGCCATCAGTATAATAGCTGTATGCTTGCCATCAGTATAATAGCTGTATGCTTGCCATCAGTATAATAGCTGTATGCTTGCCATCAGTATAATAGCTGTATGCTTGCCATCAGTATAATAGCTGTATGCTTGCCATCAGTATAATAGCTGTATGCTTGCCATCAGTATAATAGCTGTATGCTTGCCATCAGTATAATAGCTGTATGCTTGCCATCAGTATACTAACTGTATGCTTGCCATCAGTATACTAACTGTATGCTTGCCATCAGTATAATAACTGTATGCTTGCCATCAGTATAATAACTGTATGCTTGCCATCAGTATAATAACTGTATGCTTGCCATCAGTATAATAACTGTATGCTTGCCATCAGTATAATAACTGTATGCTTGCCATCAGTATAATAACTGTATGCTTGCCATCAGTATAATAGCTGTATGCTTGCCATCAGTATAACTGTATGCTTGCCATCAGTATAATAGCTGTATGCTTGCCATCAGTATAATAGCTGTATGCTTGCCATCAGTATAATAGCTGTATGCTTGCCATCAGTATAATAACTGTATGCTTGCCATCAGTATAATAGCTGTATGCTTGCCATCAGTATAACTGTATGCTTGCCATCAGTATAACTGTATGCTTGCCATCAGTATAATAGCTGTATGCTTGCCATCAGTATAATAACTGTATGCTTGCCATCAGTATAATAGCTGTATGCTTGCCATCAGTATAACTGTATGCTTGCCATCAGTATAATAGCTGTATGCTTGCCATCAGTATAATAGCTGTATGCTTGCCATCAGTATAATAGCTGTATGCTTGCCATCAGTATAATAGCTGTATGCTTGCCATCAGTATAATAACTGTATGCTTGCCATCAGTATAATAGCTGTATGCTTGCCATCAGTATAACTGTATGCTTGCCATCAGTATAACTGTATGCTTGCCATCAGTATAATAGCTGTATGCTTGCCATCAGTATAACTGTATGCTTGCCATCAGTATAATAGCTGTATGCTTGCCATCAGTATAATAGCTGTATGCTTGCCATCAGTATAATAACTGTATGCTTGCCATCAGTATAATAGCTGTATGCTTGCCATCAGTATAACTGTATGCTTGCCATCAGTATAACTGTATGCTTGCCATCAGTATAATAGCTGTATGCTTGCCATCAGTATAATAACTGTATGCTTGCCATCAGTATAATAGCTGTATGCTTGCCATCAGTATAACAGCTGTATGCTTGCCATCAGTATAATAGCTGTATGCTTGCCATCAGTATAATAGCTGTATGCTTGCCATCAGTATAATAGCTGTATGCTTGCCATCAGTATAATAACTGTATGCTTGCCATCAGTATAATAGCTGTATGCTTGCCATCAGTATAACTGTATGCTTGCCATCAGTATAACTGTATGCTTGCCATCAGTATAATAGCTGTATGCTTGCCATCAGTATAATAACTGTATGCTTGCCATCAGTATAATAGCTGTATGCTTGCCATCAGTATAACTGTATGCTTGCCATCAGTATAACTGTATGCTTGCCATCAGTATAACTGTATGCTTGCCATCAGTATAATAGCTGTATGCTTGCCATCAGTATAATAGCTGTATGCTTGCCATCAGTATAATAACTGTATGCTTGCCATCAGTATAATAGCTGTATGCTTGCCATCAGTATAATAGCTGTATGCTTGCCATCAGTATACTAACTGTATGCTTGCCATCAGTATAATAACTGTATGCTTGCCATCAGTATAATAACTGTATGCTTGCCATCAGTATAATAACTGTATGCTTGCCATCAGTATAATAACTGTATGCTTGCCATCAGTATAATAGCTGTATGCTTGCCATCAGTATAACTGTATGCTTGCCATCAGTATAACTGTATGCTTGCCATCAGTATAATAGCTGTATGCTTGCCATCAGTATAACTGTATGCTTGCCTTCAGTATAATAGCTGTATGCTTGCCATCAGTATACTAACTGTATGCTTGCCTTCAGTATAATAGCTGTATGCTTGCCATCAGTATAATAACTGTATGCTTGCCATCAGTATAATAGCTGTATGCTTGCCATCAGTATAACTGTATGCTTGCCATCAGTATAATAGCTGTATGCTTGCCATCAGTATAATAGCTGTATGCTTGCCATCAGTATAATAGCTGTATGCTTGCCATCAGTATACTAACTGTATGCTTGCCATCAGTATACTAACTGTATGCTTGCCATCAGTATACTAACTGTATGCTTGCCATCAGTATAATAACTGTATGCTTGCCATCAGTATAATAACTGTATGCTTGCCATCAGTATAATAGCTGTATGCTTGCCATCAGTATAACTGTATGCTTGCCATCAGTATAATAGCTGTATGCTTGCCATCAGTATAATAGCTGTATGCTTGCCATCAGTATAATAGCTGTATGCTTGCCATCAGTATAATAGCTGTATGCTTGCCATCAGTATAATAGCTGTATGCTTGCCATCAGTATAGCTGTATGCTTGCCATCAGTATAATAGCTGTATGCTTGCCATCAGTATACTAACTGTAAATATTTCTAAATCAATGCCAATTAATGTACTATTGAAATGCAAAAAACCTATAAAAGTAAGTTATTTATAATGACCGGCTGCAGTGAGAGACTGACATTTTCCTGAACACTTCTTAGTGTCAATAATTAAATAAAGTATTTAGAAATACAAATCGATTCAAGGAGGGGTGTTACTGCCCTGAAAACTAGTAAGGTTTTCTAATGACGCTATAAATCTCACTCACAGGCGTGTTAAAGATACCCATTATTTAAAAACAGTAAGTAACACGCTAATCATGGCGGGAACACAGACAAGGTTCTCTCATTACAGAGACGAATGATGGCTCGTCTGGCTCTTCATCCAGGCCTGAAAGTCCTTGGAAAGATGGAGTCAATTGATACTAGAGAAAACGTTTTTCATTTATCAGAATCCACTGGAGGACACTGGATGCCTATTGCATTTTTGCTCTGGTTGGGTTGGTCCTTCGCTTGACTTAAATTACCTGTTGTTATGGGACCATGTTTTCCTTGTTCCTTCTCGTTACAAAAAAAAAGAACTTTTCACAAAAGAACAATTTTTCTTTCTGCACAACTAGGCGCACCAGTGATTATTCCGTACCATGCAAGAAATGCATCCATGCACCTCCTAACTTTCGCTAAAATGCGCGCCATCTTGCTATGGAAACAAGTGCGCTCTGGAGGAGATCTAGACACAGTTGTCTGACTATGCCAACCAGAG